>JASWHV010000009.1:20739470-21414470 GCA_030760725.1 Neostapfia colusana
GAATTCAGCAGCAAGTTTAGGTTCTTATTTGCATTAGAAAACCGATCTAGTGTCCTATGCATGTCATCAAGTTTATTGGACAGATCAAAGCAGTTTTCACATGAAGTTTTTCCTTTTAGTTTGCAATTTGAACAATATTTAACTTCATGCACACGTAAAGCATTGTTCAAAATAGAAATCTCATTCATAGCATCATTTAGTTTCTTATTCAGATCATCACACGAAGAACAATGCAAATCAATTGTAGAACAACAAGCATCTTTCAAATTTTTATCATTAAGTGCAGCAAGCTCTTTGTTCTTTTCAATTTCAAGTTCAAGTTTATCAAGTGTAGATGCGTGTGCACTTCTTAAAGAGGATAATTGTTCATAAATCAAATCACATGAGGAACAAGAATCATCACTAGGAATCAAAGTTTTTAAACGATTAATTTCAGATTCTAGTGATTCAATTTTAACAGCATTGTTCCTAAGTTTTTTATCCTTTTTCTTTAATATAACAGTGGCACGAGAAATAGCATCGCACATTTCTTCGCAAGTGGGACATACCTCTTCATCGTCGCTGTTGTGTTCTGCCTCCTCGGAGCTTGAACTTGACTTGCTCGCCATGCAGCACATATTTCCATAGCTTCTTCATCTTCATCACTACCGGTGTCCACATCACTTGAGCCAAAATCTTGAAGTGCAGAGATCATACTATGCACTATGTTGCGCATTGATAAATCTTTCTTCTTCTTATTCTTTGCAAACGATTTCTTCGGCCTTGTTTGCTTTTCTTCACGTGAAGTCGGACCTGAAAGGTTAGGGCACTCCGTACGAAAATGTCCTGTCTTACCACATTCAAAACATCGTTGAGGTCCGGAGCTTCCTCTCCTTCTAGTTCTCACATTTTGCAATGCTTTTGAGAACCGAGTAGAGATGAGTGCAAGCTCCTCCTCTGGAAACTCTTCAATCTGTTCAAGGGTTAGAGAGGACAGCAAAGAGAGTGCACCACTAGATGATGATTGACTAGAACTAGACATGTCACGTTGCGAAACAAATGCAATAGACTTGTTGGGGTTTTTACGTGAGATGATGTCAATTTCATGAGTTTTCAATTTAGAATAAAGCACGTCTAAAGTAAGAGAACTCATGACAGTAGATTCACGAATAGATGTAACTTTCATCTCCCAAATTGACATATCTAATGCTCCTAACAATTGTCTAGCATTTTCAGCATCTGAAAAGTTAACATTGACACTACGCAAGTTGCTGAGAATTTTATTAAAGCGAGCAAAAAGGTCATCAATTGACTCACCGGGTTGTATCTCAAAACGCATGTATTCTTTCTTGAACTTATCTTGCCTTACCTCCTTGATCGTATTGGATACTTCATGGTAGTCACAAAGAGCTTTCCAAACATCATATGCATATCGGAGGTGTGCAACACGGTCGAAGTCGCTTTGAGTCAATCCTTGGATGATCAAGTTGCGAGCCTTGTTGTTGTTGTCAACATCTCTCATGTTCGCAGCCGTAGCTTGATCATTGGGTGGTACATCGAAGTTCCGGTAGACCTTTTCCCATATGGCGAAGCCTTGCGCCTGTATGTAGGCCTCCATCCGCGCCTTCCAAACCTGAAAATCGATGCCATTGAATACACAAGGTTTTGCGGAGTACTTCTCCATGATGGTTAGTCAAAACACGTGCAAATCACAAAGATTAGAGCACCTTGGCTCTGATACCAATTGTAGGATCGAAGAGCACGTGAAAAGCTACCAGAGGGGGGGTGAATGGTAGATTAAAACTTTTCGCAGCGGAAACAACAAAAACCCCTCAGCAAAAAATCAATCAGTTAAAGAAACCGTATGTGCAAGTGTTTTCAAACGTGTTCAACCGTGACAAATCAAGTAGAGAGGTAGAGAATCAAGTCACGGATCTAATGCAACAAGAATCACTTGAAAACACGAAGTAAAACTTGAGATACGATCAAAACATTAAACGAAGATCAATCTGTTCTACCCTATATAAAACAGATCTGCAACGCTGCAAAGAAACTCGTGTATCTCAAAAACTACAGATCCGAAGCTCGTGAAAATTTCACAGATGATATATAATTGAGTTGTGAAGACAACCCAAAAAGAATCACGTCAATCGGATCTGTAAAACTCGAGTTATGAACGAAACACCGAAGCAACATCGGTCTGTCCAGAAACTCGGCGAGAAAGACTTGACGAAAAACAAGTCGGACGAACAAGGCACAAAAACTCCTCGAAACTATGAACTTTATTCAATAGAAACACAAGAGGAACAGCCCAAAGTTCTCTACCCACGAGAGCTCTGGCCTCCCTTGCTTTTATAGCCAGCCCTCAGGCTAAACAATCCAATCTAGGACTCCTACTCCTAATTGGACTCGTATCCTAACTTACCATAACTGCTCAGGACTCTTCTATTCGCAGATAGAAGCAATCGTGAGACTTCCAAACACCTTAGGAACGTCCTAAACATTCCTAAAACAACTCAACTTCGTACCTAGCACAAAATCCTATCATAACCAACTCAAATCTTCCATATTTGAGCCATATCCAACTCAGCCTCAGACTGAGTACGCAATCCAGCCGGTTGGACCTTTCCGACCAGTTCTTTACGTCCACTTCTCTTCATCACGCCTTGGAACAATGTTGCCACGTCCATGCACTCCTTGCACACGTGCAAACACCTTCCAACGACGTACACGCAACCTTCATATGCACTGCCCTTGATCCAAACATGCTGCGTGACCTCCCGATCAACTCAACCACAGATCCTCCCGAACTTGGTTGTTGGAACCTCATCTCCTCCCTGAGACTAGTCCAAGGATCCCGTCACCAGCCATGTCTTGAACTCAAGCAACACCTGCATATGAATAAACAACCAATTCTTCCGAGCACAAGTCCTCGACTTGACTCACGTTAGTTCGAAAACCACAACACCTTACATGAGCACGTCATATAAGCATGTTGCAAACCATATCAAATGATAACAGCCATAACCACCAAAACACACCAAAAACTTAGCAAATTTATACTAAGCAAACCTTCCCATAAAGCAAGTTTGAAACATTGCGAGTTAAAAGCAAAAACAAGACGCTGCAGTTCTACGAGTTGAACTTCACGGGAGCTCCCAAAAAACAAGCTCCGGACCTCACAGAAGCTCTTCGGACCTTGCAGGAGCTCTCCGGACCTTGCGTCGGACCTTGCCAACACTTGGCGGACCTAACAAAGAACTTGTCGGACCTTGCCACAGAAGAATGTTTTGACAATATTCAAAACTTTGAATGTTAATGCTAACTTTTATCCTAATTGCCAATGTATTCAACACACATAGGTCTCACACAAATCTAAGCAGCAATGGCTCCATCTCTATTCCATCCCCACAGGCAGGGTTGAGAACAGATCACACGCCTAATGCTCCATTTGGTCTTCATAGTAGTCTTCTCCTGCTGCTGATGATGAAATAATAATGCAAGTTTGAGTACAATGATGTACTCAGCAAGTGCAGGAAAATATGATATGAAGTCTCATAACAAGGTAGGTATAAAAAATGGCTCATTTGCAGAAAAAAACAAAGTTATTTATCAAAAGCACGATAAAAAGCGACTTATCTTTAAGTGAATGTAATCCCAACATGTATTAAAATACCAATCATACCTTTATTATGCTCATTTCCTTCCATGTCACAACCAACCATCAATCAACCTCATTCTTGCTCACGAATACCCCCTCGTATTCGCTACCATCTCACGAATACCATCTCGTATTCGCTACCATTTCACCTCATAAAACCACTTCGTCTCACACCGAGACCATCCTTGTTGCCATGACTCAACAGTCATGCAACCCATCTTATCACCCAGACTCAACAGTCCAAAAACCAAACCATAACCAAACCATCCAAAACCATAACCAATAACCATCCCAACTAATCATGGCAGTTGGCCAGGCGCTCGTGACCGTAAGCTCGGCTATCATGATAGTTTTAGACTCTGCAGAGTTTGCACCTCTTTACCCACAAGTTTGTGATTTCGTCACCCGTCGGCGACTACAGAACCTCCATTATACCAGTACACATCCGTCGGTGTATGGTCAAGAGATCACAAAATAGCCTTTACAAAGGGGTTACTAGATGTATGGACTCACTAAGGTTTCACCGGCAGGCTAGAATCTCCAATTCTCCCACCCACGGGCCCCCTCTTGTGCCATGTAGTTCCCAGGGCAGTTCTCACTTGACTCCCATTCCCCGCGCCTTCCACAGTCCATAACAATCTAGAAACTTACCTAATTACTCAGCTAAGCCGCACCCATACTTGGCCTTGTGGTGGCACTGTTATCCTGGCATATGCATGCATGAACCGGTCCTTAGATCTACGGCAAGTAAACCACCATCTCATGCTACCTCATTCACAAACCCAGTCTTGCCTAGATCTCCCTCCGATCCATGTCCATTAACAACATCAATTTCTTATTGTCATTACGAGTGCAGTTAGCTAGACACATCTAACTCGCTTCCCAATCCCATGGACTCAGCGAAGCATAAAATTAAAAAAATACCCTACTCATAAACTTCCCAGGCTACAAGGGTGGTTTAATCAAAACTAGTAAACTCCTATAAAAGGGTTTCCCATCATGTTTGACTCAGCACACACACCTTTTCGCAAAACAAAACAGTTTTTCCCAAAACATAGGATCAATATGGTCAAGGAGCACTTGCCTTGTTCTTGCGGTTCTGGTTGCTCTTGGATCTCGAAACCTTGTTGTTGCAGCTCGTCATAGACAGCTCCCTGAGCTTGTCCTTCTATACGCAATCACGCACACACAAGATTCATAACAATCAATACCATGAACAAATTTTAAACTAGATGCGATGATGCGTATGCATGCTATCCTATAATGCAGTTTAGTTTTATTAGGTCGGTTTGCTCGTGTTCTTGCATGGCTTTATGATGAACAGAGGTGTTCGGATCAGATGTGGACGTGGTGATGACCTTGTCTTTAGATTAACCCGATTAACAAGTGATCTGTCCACGAAAAAGCTTCTGTTCAAAAGGAATCAAAGAACATATGCAAAGAAAACACAACGATGTTGTAAGGTGGTATTGGAGACCTACCTTACGTTCTTCTCGGTCTCGGGTCTTTCTCCGATCGTTGGGCTCTCTTCCGGCGATTTTTCCCCGCTGAACTCCGGCGATGGCTTTCTCGGCGAGTTGGGGGCTAGGGCTCTAAGTCGTCGGCTCAGGAGTTGGAAAAAAAGTTTGTGGTTTCGGCCAAAGGTTTTGGGTTCTATTTATAATCGGGATGCGTAGAGTCCTAATCTGATTGGACTTCGAATAAGAGTCCTCTTCAGATCGTCGTTGAATCCTAACATCTTATCTTTAGTTGATTTGGTGCGGTAACATTGTGGAATTCAGGTCGGTTTCTTCTCCGTACCGATATTTCTATGCGTACAGAATCCAAAACCGCTCCAGAACTTGTTACCTTCGCGGTGATAAGCTCCGGAAGCTCCACGTGTCCACTGGGCCTGGTCTCTCCCTTTTCGTAGAGACGAGCTCCGGTTGTGCCGCGTGTCAAGCGAGCGAGACCCCCTTCTCTTTCGGAGGTGAGCTCCGCGTGTGCCACGTATCCTGGCGGTCGGGACCTCCTCTCTATTCGGAGGTGGCTCCGCACACGCCACGTGTCAGTGCTGGACCTTTCCTCTCTCCGGAGGTGGCTCCGGGTGCGCCACGTATGCATTCCGGACCTCCCTCTCTTCAGAGGTGAGCTCCGTGAATGCCACGCGTCAAGTAGCGCTGGACTTTCCTTTTTCCTCAGAGATGAGCTCCGAGGTAAACACATGTCCAATAGTGACGGACCTCCTGGAGATGAGCTCCGGTGGCGACATGTGTTCAATATAACCGGACCTCTCGGAGGTGAGCTCCGAGATCAACACGTATCCCGCGCGACTGGTCCTCTGATTCCCGCGGTGACTAGCTCCGAAGGTGACATGTGTCCTGCGGAAATGCCCTTGCTTCTTCCGCAGAGGTTAGCTCCGGGGCAACACGTGTCCCACAGGGTCGGACCTCTCCCCCTTTGCGGAGATGAGCCCCGAGCCTGCCACGTAGCTAGTTTAGCGGCGGACCTCTCCCCACTTCACAGGGATGAGCTCCGAACACGCCACGTAGCCAGCGGGCCGCGGTAAGTTGTCTTCGACGCTCTCGGTGAACTGGATTCGACTCTTATTGGCTATCTTTTTGATAATTTTCTCTTTTCTTACTTCTTTTAAAATGTTTTCTCTTCATGAAACATGATTATATGCTGAAACCAAAAATGAGGGTGTTACAATCTCTGAGGCCCAGGCCCCAGAGACCACAGTCGACCTCTCGGAGGTCCAAGGCAACCTCCCGGAGGTCCAAGACGACCTCCCGGGGGTCCAAGACGACCTCTCGAAGATCCAAGATGACCTCCTGGAAGTCCATGATGGCCAAGAAGTCTCTGGGTCCCAGCCCCAGGAGGCTGCCCCGGACCTAGAGGACAGGAGGTCCTAGGGCCCGGTTCCAATGGAGGAATACGTCTCGGGTCCCCCAGGGAGGGTCCCAAACATCCAAAGGCCCGTCTACTACGTCAGTGAAGTCCTCCACAACGCAAATACTAGGTACCTGGAGGTACATAAACTGCTGTACGCAGTGCTCGTGGCGTCCAGGAAGCTCCGGCACTACTTCCAAGCCCACCGGATCTCGGTGGTCACCTCCTACCCACTGAGGACCATCCTCCACAGCCCCAACGCGACCGGCAACGTCGCCAAGTGGGCAGCGGAGCTGGCGGAGTTCGAGATGGACTTCCTACCATGTTATGCAGTCAAGAGCCAAGCACTGGCTGACTTCGTGGCCGAGTGGACGCCATCACCAACCAACACAGGGGGCCCTGAAGGCGGAGAACCGGAGCCCCGAGCACCGGTCTTCACCGAGCCTCACTGGATGCTCTACTTCGACGGCTCCTCGTGGAAGCAGGGGGCCGGAGCCGGCGTACTGCTCCTCACGCCGACGGGGGAGAAGTTCAAGTACATGGTGCACCTCAACTTCAAGGCAACCAACAACATTGCCGAGTATGAAGCTCTCATCTTTGGCCTGAAGACGGCGCTGTCTCTCGGCATCCGCCAGTTGTTGGTCAAGGGCGACTCCTAGCTAATCATCAAGCAAGTCAAGGGTGAATTCTCCTGCAACGACCCACAACTAGCTTCCTATCTGCTCCCCGTGCAGATGTTGGAGAAGGACTTTGAAGCCTTGGACCTGTGCCATGTACCGTGCGCCGACAACACCGTCGCCGACGACCTGTCAACGAAGGCCTCCACCGGAGCCCCGGTGCCTGAAGGAGACTTTGAAAGGACGTTGCCGTGACCCACAGCCCGACCTGCCGAACCGGGCGAAGGGGGCGAGACCAGCACCTCGAAGCTGGTGGTCCTGGCGGCCCTGCAACCATGGCACCAGCCAAGGATCGTATGCGCCACGGGGGATTCCGTGCTAACCAACGCCCAAGATCCAGAAGCTCAAGTCAGCCCCGATGCATGGATCACGGAGGTCTGGGACTACTTGAAAGACAACATCCTTCCTGATGAACATGCATCCGCTGAACGGATTGTGCGGATGGCTAAGAGATACACACTGGTAGAAGGGGATCTCTACCGGTGTGGCGCCAACGACATCCTATTGCGGTGCATAACCCAGGAGGAAGGCTGCGACTTGCTCGCAGAAATCCACAGAGGCGAGTGTGGGAATCACACATCTTCCCGCACGCTGGTCGGTAAAGCCTTCTGGCATGGCTTCTACTGGCCGACAGCTCTCCTGGACGCCGTCAAGCTGGTCAAGAGATGCAAGGCGTTCCAGTTCCATGCCAAGCAGATCCACACACCGGCGCAGACGCTGCAGATGATCCCACCCTCATGGCCGTTCACGGTATGGGGGTTGGACATCCTGGGGCCTTTCCCCAGAGCCGTCGGGGGATACCGGTACCTCTACGTCACCATTGACAAGTTCACCAAGTGGCCGGAAGCTGCACCAGTCATCACCATCAACAAGCAATCCGCAGTCAAGTTCATCAAGTTGATTGTATGCAGGTTTGGGGTCCCGAACATGATCATAACCGACAACGGGACCCAGTTCACCAGTGCCGCATTCCAAGAGTACTGCGAAGACCTTGGCATTCAGGTGTGCTATGCCTCCGTTGCTCATCTAAAGAGCAACGGGCAAGTCGAGAGAGCCAACACCGAGATCATTCGGGGCCTCAAGACTCACACCTATGCCAGCTTGGAGAAGCATGGCGCCAAGTGGGTGGACGAGCTTTCGTGCGTACTGTAGGCTAGACGGACATCCCATAGCCAGGCCACAGGGGAAACACCCTTCTTCATGGTGTACGGGGCCGAAGCCGTGCTTCCCCCGGAGGTCACCATGGGGTCCCCCCATGTCCGAGCTTATGACGAAGCCATGCAGGACCAGCTCCGGCGTGAGGACATCGACCTCGTTGACGAGGCAAGATGGCAAGAAACGCTCCAGAATGCACGGTATCGGCAGGCGCCCTGGCGCTACCACCAGAGGTCCGTGCATGCTCGGGAGCTCAAGGAAGGCGACCTGGTGCTGCAGCACATACTTTCTCGAGAAGGGACCAACAAACTCTCCGCCAGCTGGGAAGGTCCCTTCCGAGTCATGAAAGTTTGCCGCCCCGGGTGCGTGCGCCTTGCACGCACTTGCTACCGAGGACGGGGACCCGCTCCCAAACCCTTGGAACATAGAACACCTCCGTAAGTTCTATCCTTAGAGCAATGATAGGACAGGTTTGAGAATATTAAAAACCCGCTGGATTGTTGCAACCTTTGAGAATACCCGAATGGAAATGGGAGGACATCAGTATGGACTTCATCGTTGGATTACCACGTACTCAGTCGGGATGCGACTCCATCTGGGTTATTGTGGACCGATTGACGAAAACTGCCCATTTTCTTCCGGTAAAGACCAGTTATAACGTTGCACAATTGGCAGAGTTGTACATGGAGCAAATCGTGTGCCGACACGGAGTTCCGAAGAGGATAGTCTCAGATCGAGGTTCTCAGTTTACCTGTAAATTCTGGAGGAAGCTGCAGAAAACCATGGGTACACGACTGGATTTCAGCTCCGCCTACCACCCACAAACAGATGGACAAACCGAAAGGACGAACCAAATTTTGGAGGACATGTTGAGAGCTTGCGCCTTGAAACGTGGGCGTAGTTGGGATAGGAGTTTACCGTATGCCGAGTTTTCCTATAACAACAGCTATCAAGCTAGCTTAAAGATGTCGCCTTTCGAAGCCTTATATGGTAGACGGTGTAGAACGCCACTATTCTGGAATGAGACTGGAGAGAACCAGGTGTTTGGACCCGAAGTACTACAAGAAGCCGAAAAGCAGGTCCAAACGATACGGGAGAACTTAAAGGCTGCCCAGTCACGACAGAAAGGCTATGCGGACAATAGGCGTAGGAAGTTGACCTTTGAAGTGGGAAACTTCGTATACCTTAAGGTATCGCCTATCCGACGCCAACGACGTTTCAACATCAAAGGCAAGCTAGCACCTCGCTACATCGGACCATTTAAGATTTTGGACAAGCGAGGAGAAGTAGCCTATCGACTAGAGCTCCCAAACCACCTCTCCGACGTACGTGACGTGTTTCATGTATCCCAGCTCAAGAAGTGCTTGAGAATACCAGAGGAACAAGTGTCAATGGGAGAGCTTGAACTTCAAGAGGACCTGACTTATGCAGAACACCCTGTCCGAATCTTGGACGTAAAGGAAAGGGTCACCCGAAACAAGGTGATTCGATGGTGCAAGGTACAATGGAGCCATCACATCGAAGCTGAGGCCACATGGGAGCGTGAAGAGGATATCAAGGCGGAATTCCCCCATCTATTTCCTACTAACGAATCTCAAGGGCGAGATTCAATTTAAGGGGGGTAGATTTGTGACACCCTCGCCTCGGGTGTCAGCATATGTTCATGTTCTATGAAGAGGAAACATTTTAATGAAAAATAGGAACATAGAGAATTATCAAAAGAATAGCCAATAAAGCTCTCCGAGAGCGCCGAAGACAACTTACCGCGGCCGCTTGCCACGTGGCGTGATCGGAGCTCGTCCCTGCGAAGTGAAGAGAGGTCCGCCGCTAAAAGAGCTACGTGGCAGGTTCGGGGCTCGTCGCCACAAAAGGGAGAGGTCCGATCCTGTGGGACACGTGTTGCCCACAGAGCTAGCCTCTGCAGAGGAAGCAAAGGCATTTCCGCAAGACACGTGTCATCCTCGGAGCTAGTCCTCGCGGAAATCAGAGGACCAGTCGCGCGGGGTACGTGTCGATCTCGGAGCCCATCTCAGAGAAGTCCGGATCTATCGAACACGTGTCGCCACCGGAGCTTATCTCCGGGAGGTCTGTCGTTGTCGGACACGTGTCGACCTCGGGGCATGTTCCTGAGGAAGGAAGAGAGGGAAGACCGGCGCCAACACGTGGCGAGCGCGGAGCTCACCTCCAAAGAAGGGGGAGGTCTCGCTCGTGACACGCGGCACAACTGGAGCTCGTCTCTGCGGACGAGGAGATACCAGGCCCCGGTGGACATGTGGAGCTTCCGGAGCTCATCATCACGGAGGTAACGAGTTCTGGAGCGGGTTTTACGCGTAAAGATACCGGTACGCAACAGAAACCGATCTAAATTCCACGATGTTACTAAAGATAAGATGTTAGGATCCAACAAAGATCTGAATAAGACTCTTATTGGAGATACAATCAGATTAGGACTCTTCTCTTCCCGATTATAAATAGAACCCAAAACCTCTGGCCGAAACCACAAACTTCTCTTTCGACTCCTGAGCCGACGACTTAGGGCCCTAGCCCTAACTCGCCGAGCAAACCATCGCTGAAGCTCAACAAGGGAGATCATCGAAGAAGAACCGAGCGGTCTGAGGAGGACCTCGAAGAACGTGAGGTAGGACTTCAATATCATTGTGTTCATCTCTTTGCATCTGTTCTTCAATTTCTTTCGAACAGAAGCCTTCTCGTGGGCAGATCACTAGATGATCAGTTTGATCTAAAGGCAAGATCATCGCCACGTCCACCTTTGATCCGAACACCCCTGTCCCTACAAGGCCATGCAAGAACACGCACAGATCAATCTAATAAAACTAATCATGAGATAGCATGCATATGCATCATCGCATCTAGTTTAAGGTTTGTGCGTAAATATTGATTGCTGTGAATCCTGTATGCACGTGATCCTACCTAGCAGGACAAGCTCAGGGAGCTGTCTACGACGAACTGCAGCAACCAGGTTTTGAGAATCAAGAACAACCGGAACCGCAAGCACAAGGCAAGTGCTCTTTGATCATATTGATCCTATGTTTGGATAAAACTATTTTGTTTTGCAAAAAGGTGTGTGTGATGAGTCAAACATGATGGGAAACCCTTTTTATAGGAGTTTACTAGTATTGGTTAAACCACTCTTGTCGCCTGGGAAGTTTATGAGTCGGGTGTGGTTTTTGCTTTATGCTTCGCTGAGTCTATGGGATTGGGGAGCGAGATAGATGTGTCTAGCTAACTGCATTCGTAATGATAATGAGAAACCGATGATGTTAATGAACATGGATCGGAGGGAGATCTAGGCAAGCCTGGGTTTGTGAATGAGGTAGCATGAGATGGTGGTTTTACTTGCCGTAGATCTAAGGACCGGTTCATGCATGCACATGCCAGGATAACAGTGCCACCACAAGGCCAAGTATGGGTGCGGCTTAGCTGAGTAATTAGGTAAGTTGCTAGAGTGTTATGGACTGTGGAAGGCGCGGGGAATGGGAGTCGAGTGAGGACTGCCCTGGGAACTGCATGGCACAAGAGGGGGCCCGTGGGTGGGAGAATTGGAGATTCTAGCCTGCCGGTGAAACCTTAGTGAGTCCATACATCTAGTAACCCCTTTGTAAAGGCTATTTTGTGATCTCTTGACCATACACCGACGGATGTGTACTGGTATAATGGAGGTTCTGCAGTCACCGACGGGTGACGAAATCATAAACTTGTGGGTAAAGAGGTGCACACTCTACAGAGTCTAAAACTATCATGATAGCCGAGCTTACGGTCACGGGCACCTGGCTAAACTGCCATGATTAGTTGGGATGGTTATAGGGAAGGTTCTTGGTTATGGATTTGTTTATGGATTTGGTTATGGTTTAGTTGTTGGGACTGTTGAGTCTGGGTGATGAGATGGTTGCATGACTGTTGGGACATGACATGAGATTGGTCTCGGTGTGAGACGAGGTTGATTTTATGAGGTGAGATGGTAGCGAATACGAGGAGGTATTCGTGAGTATGAATAAAGGATTGATTAATGTTCGGATGGAACACGGGAAGTGATGGAGGTATGTTGGTAATTTAATACATGTTGGGAATACATCTAAAGTTAAGTTGCTGTTTTATCATGGTTTTACAAATCTGCGTTTCTGCAAATAAGCCTTTTATACCTACCTTGTTTATGAGATGCATATCATGTGTTTTCCCGCACTTGCTGAGTACATCATTGTACTCAAACTTGCATTATTATTTCGTCATCAACAGCAAGAGAAGGCTATTATGAAGACCAAGTGGAGCATTATGGCGTGTGATCTGTTCTCAACCTTGCCTGTGGAAGGAGTAGAGATGGAGCCACTTCTGCTTAGTTTTGCTTCTGCATTAGTTTTTGCTTCCGCATTAAAATAAGACTTCCGCTGCATAGAAATAAGACTTCCGCTGTAAGCATGAGTCCAAGACTCATGAGACGTTGTAATAAACTCTATTATTCGTGGTTATATATATTCTGAATTCAGTTTGTGAAATATATGTATATGTGTGATGAGCATCCTGGGCACACATATGCATTAGTTCTTGGTTCCATGGTTTTCCATAGAATTGAGGGCGTCACACTAACGTTGCCTACCCGAGCCTTTTATAGTCCAAGGCTCGAGTGGCTTACAAGGTGGGCCCGGGACCCGACAGGTGGTCCCGGGGAGATTGCTTGCTGACTGCCGTATCTGCAGTTATGCCGGTAGTTGTCTCTGACGAAGGCTTCCGAGTCTTCGTTCTGCCGCCCTGCCCATGCCGCAAGCTAGTCGTAGTGGTTGATGATGGCAGGGGCGGCAGGGGATGTCTTGTTGCTGTGTTTATTGGCGGGCAGGCTCTGACACGGCGCGCCAGTCTGCGATGTGACTGGGCGCAACGGCACCTGACAGAGGCGTGCTCCGCGTCTCCGCGTCTTGGGAAGGTGCGGGCCTTGAATACCTTGTACGGGCAAGGTATGGGGCGTCTTTACGCCCGCTGCCTACCGCTTGGGGGCAGGCAGCGTTGCTCTGCTGGCCACGTGGCGGGCCTGGAGCCCTCCTCTGAGGAGAGGGGGGCTCCGGCCCCGCAGGACACGTGGAGCCTTCGGACCTATCCCCGCGGAGGGGGGAGGTCTGACTTCTGTCGGCCACGTGGCGGGCCCGGAGCTCTCCTCTGAGGAGAGGGAGGTCTGGCCCCGCTGGACACGTGGCGCCTTCGGACCTCTCCCCCACAGAGGGGGGAGGTCCGGCTTCTGTAGGCCACGTGGCGAGCCTGGAGCTCTCCTCTAAGGAGAGGGAGGTCCGGCCCCGCTGGACGCGTGGCGCCTTCGGAGCTCTCCCTGCGGAGAAGGGCGAGATCCTCAGGCATTTTCCCCTGTGCGCGGGGGTACCCCATATCGCGGGTACCGACAGCGTCCACTCAGCCACGAAGTCAGCCAGTACTTGGCTCTTGACTGCATGGCGAGGAAGGAAGTCCAGCTCAAGCTCCGCAAGTTCCGCTGCCCATTTAGCGACATTGCCAATCGCGTGGGGGCTGTGAAGGATCGCCTTCAGCGGATAGGAGGTGACCACCGAGACCCAGTGGGCTTGAAAGTAGTGGCGGAGCTTCCTGGACGCCACGAGCACTGCATACAGCAGTTTTTGGACCTCCAGGTACCTTATCTTGGCGTCATGGAGGACTTCGCTGATGTAGTAGACAGGCCCCTGGATGGTCCGGACCCTCCCTCCCAGGCCAGAGATGTCTTCATCCATTGGCTCAGGCCTACCGGAGGTGGGTGGGTCCGGGGGGGCTTCCGGGAGCTGGGACTCGAAGGCTCCTAGGCCGCCTTGGACCTCCGGGAGGTCCCGCTGGTTTTCCGGAAGCTCCGGACCTTGGACCTCCGGGAGATCCCACTGGTTTTCCAGGAGCTCGGGGAGGTCCCGTTGGACCTCCGGGAGGTTGTCGTGGAGGTCCGGGGGTCCGTCTTGGACCTCCGGGAGATTGTCTTGGAGGTCCGGGAGGCCGTCTTGGATCTCCGGGGTTTCCTGGTGCCTGTCTCCTGCTACCGGAGCAGGCTGTGGTGACGAGAGGTCCGGCCGCTCTGCGACGAGGACCATACTCACCACTTCAGTTGTCGCCGCGATGTAGAGCAACAAATGCTCTTTGAGCTCAGGGGCTACCATGATGGGTAGGGTCGTCAGGAGTTGCTTCAACTCTTGGAAAGCTTCTTCTGCTTCGTCGGTCCAAGCAAATGGACCGGATTTGCGCAGGAGCTTAAAGAAGGGGAGCGCTCGCTCTGCTAGCCTCGGTATAAACTGACTCAGCGCGGCTAGGCATCCCGTGAGTTTCTGGACTTCTTTGATGCGGGCGGGAGGCCGCATCAAGTCGATGGCCTTGATCCTCTCTGGTTTGGTCTCAATTCCTCGGTGTGAGACCAGGAATCCTAAGAGTTTTCCAGAGGATACGCCGAACACACACTTGTCGGGGTTCAGCTTGGTGCGCGTGGAGCGCAGTTTGTCAAAGACTAAGGCCAGCTTATCTAACAGGGATGAACTCTGACTGACGTTGACAACGATGTCATCGACATACACCTCAACTAAGTCTCTTATTAACTCTCCAAAGGTTTTGTGCATTGCACGTACAAAGGTGGGAAGAGCATTCTTTAGGCCATAAGGCATAGAGACATAACAATACAGGCCGTCTACTGTGATGAAGGAGGTGTGCTCTTCATCTTCTCTAGACATAGGGATCTGATGGAAACCCGAGTAGGCGTCTAGGAAACATAGCATATCACAGCCTGATGTCGAGTCTACTATTTGATCTATTCTAGGGAGAGGGAATGGATCTTTGGGACGTGCCTTATTGAGACTGGTGTAGTCGATGCACATCCGGAGCTTCCCGCCGGCCTTCGGGACAACAACGGGGTTCGCCAACCACCGGGGGTGGTGGACTTCCCGTATGAAGCCAGCGTCCAGCAGCTTCTTGATTTCTTCCCGGATGAAGTTTTGCCGCTCGATGGACTGCTTGCGAGGCTTCTGTTGGACTGGCCGGGTGTCGGGGAAGACCTTCAAGTGGTGCTCGATAACCTCCCTAGGGATCCCCGGCATCTGCGACGGCTGCCATGCAAACACGTCGACGTTGTGCCGGAGGAAGGTGACGAGCGCGCCTTCCTATTTGCTATCCAGGCCCCCGGCTACCCGGGTGGTCTGGGTAGCATCGTCGCCGACTTGGACGACCTTTAGGGGGACGTCGCCCTCATCGAGGGGTTGTACACGGGGTGCTGCGGTAGAGGCACGGTGGCGTGCACTCGGGTGGAGCCGGTCCGGTTCTGCAGTGCCATGGGCTGGTGCTCGAGCTGTTGCAAGTGCCTGGAGGTTTTCCAAGGCCGACACTGCAGCAGTGCGATCTCCATGAATCCTGAGGACGCCTGTTGGTGTAGGCATCTTCAAGACGAGGTAGCCGTAGTGGGCTACTGCCATGAATCGCTACAGGGCTGGCCTGCCAATTATGGCGTTGAAGGGGAGGTCGATCTCCGCCACATTGAACAGAATGTACTCTGTCCGATAGCTGTCCGGTGCCCCAAAGGTCACCGGAAGGCTGATGGTCCCATAGGGAACCACCTGTCCCGGCCCTACCCCTGAGAACGGGCTCGATGGGGTGAGCTTGGCCATCGGGATCTGCAGATTCTGGAAAGCTGCGCGGCTGATGAGGTTCAGCCAGCCCCGCCATATACCAGAACGTGATACATCCTCACGTTGGCGATGGTGGGTGCTACCAAGAGCGGTAGTTGGCCGGCCCCAGCCATGTTCCTGGGGCAGTCAGTGGCATCGAAGCTGATGGGGGTTCCCATCCACTTGAGGTGCGGCGCGGCACTTGGGAGGGGAGCCACCAACGCTACCGCTCGACGCAGGGTCTTAACCGCGCTTCGGGATGAGGGGTCAGCGGACCCACCGTAGATGACGTAGAGCATCTTCCGGCGCTCGTCATCACTGGAGCTGGAGTCCTCATGGTTGCGCACCGCCTTCACGGCGTGCTGAGGCTCCTGGAACTCCACTTGGTGGTCAACGTTGTCTGGGGCGTCGACCTTCTGCTTGCCCTCCCTTTGACGGAAGGGTGGGTGTCGAAGTGTGTGGTCGACACTTCCCCCGGACCTGCACTGGGCAGCCCGCAGAGGTTCTTTTTTCGAGGGGCTAGTCGCTTGCGGAGAGCTTAAGCGTAGGGACGAGTTTGGGAAGAGCTTGACACGGCGAGTTTTACGTGGTTCGGGCCGTCGGAGCGTAAAACCCTACGTCCACGGCGAGCTGAGGTGCTCGCTGTATTGCTTGTTGCTCAGAACCGGAGTCCTGAGCTTGAGGGTGAGTTACACCTAGGGTATGAGTTGCTGGAGAGCGAACCCATGCTGCAAATGGCTAGAGTGCGAACCCTTGCTAACGTTGCCTACCCGAGCCTTTTATAGTCCAAGGCTCGTGCGGCTTACAAGGGGGGCCCGAGACCCGACAGGTGGTCCCGGGGAGATTTCCTGCCGACTATCGTATCCGCAGTTATGTTGGTAGTTGTCTCTGGCAAAGGCTTCCGAGTCTTCGTCCTGCCGCCCTGCCCATGCCGCATGCTAGTCGTAGTGGTTGATGATGGCGGGGGCGGCAGGGGATGTCTTGTCGCTGTATTTATTGGCTGGCAGGTTCTGACACTGCGCGCCAGTCTGCGATGCGACTGGGCACAACGGCACCTGACAGAGGTGTGCTCCGCGTCTTCGCGTCTTGGGAAGGCGCGGGTCTTGAATGCTTTGTACGGTAAAGGCATGGCGCGCCTTTACTCCTGCTGCCTACCACGCCGGGCGGCAGCACTGCTCTGCTGGCCACGTGTCGGACCCGGAGCTCTCCTCTGAGGAGAGGGGGGGGGGGGCTCCGGCTCCGCTTGACACGTGGAGCCTTCGGAGCTCATCCCCGCGGAGGGGGCGAGGTCCGGTCTTCCGGGCCACGCGGCAGGCTCGGAGCTATCCTTTGAGGAGAGGAGAGCCCCGGCCCTGCCGGACACGTGGCGCCTTCGGAGCTCGCCCTTGCGGAGGGGGTGAGGTCCGGCCTCCTGGGCCACGTGGCAGGCTCGGAGCTATCCTCCGTGGGGAGGGGAGCTCCAGCCCCGCTGGACACGTGGCGCCTTCAAACCTCGCCCCTGCAGAGGGAGCGAGGTCCTTAGGAAGTTTTACGCTGTGCGCGGGGGTACCCGGTATTGAGGGTACCGACAGTGGCCCCCGGGCTCACCTCGGGGGAGGTAACGAGCCCGAGGTGGGGCCTTCTCCTACCTGCACACTTTCTTGTATTGAGTACTCCCTGTGCTGGCAGGGTCTTGACGGCTTCGAAGTTCAGCCTTTGAGGAGAGGGTGAAGCCTGGCATCGGAGCTCTGCCCTTGTGAAAGGGGGAGGTCCGGCCTCGGAGCTCGCCTCTGAGAAGAGGGGTGGTCCGGGAAGTCATCAGAGCTCAGGCCCACGAAGGGCGTGAGGTCCGGCATCAGGGCTCGCCTCTGAAAGGAGGGCAAGGGCTGGCGTCGGAGCTCGGCCCAGCTGTGGGGGCAGAAGTCCGGAAGTCATCGGAGCTCAGGCCCACGAAGGGCGTGAGGTCCGGCATCAGGGCTCGCCTTTGAAAGGAGGGCAAGGGCTGGCATCGGAGCTCGGCCCAGCTGCGGGGGCGGAGGTCCGGAAGTCATCGGAGCTCAGGCCAGTGAAGGGCGTGAGGTCCGTAGGACATTGGAGCTCAGGCCAGCGAAGGGCGTGAGGTCCGGAGGTCATCGGAGCTCAGGCCAGCGAAGGGCATGAGGTCCGGCATCAGCGCTCGCCTCTGAAAGGAGGGCGGGGGCTGGCCTCGGACCTTGGCCTAGCTGTGGAGGGGCGGAGGTCCGGAAGTCATCGGAGCTCAGGCCAGCGAAGGGCGTGAGGTCCGGAGGTCATTGGAGCTCAGGCCAGCGAAGGGCGTGAGGTCCGGAGGTCATCGGAGCTCAGGCCAGCGAAGGGCGTGAGGTCCGGCATCAGCGCTCGCCTCTGAAAGGAGGGCGAGGGCTGGCTTCGGACCTCGGCCCAGCTGTGGAGGGGCAGAGGTCCGGAAGTCATCGGAGCTCAGGCCAGCGAAGGGCGTGAGGTCCGGAAGTCATCGGAGCTCAGGCCAGCGAAGGGCGTGAGGTCCGGAGGTCATCAGAGCTCAGGCCAGCGAAGGGCGTGAGGTCCGGAAGTCATCGGAGCTCAAGCCAGCAAAGGGCGCGAGGTCCGGCATCAGCGCTCGCCTCTGAAAAGAGGGCGAGGGCTGGCCTCGGAGCTCGGCCCAGCTGTGGGGGGCGGAGGTCCGGAAGTCATCGGAGCTCAGGCCAGCGAAGGGCGTGAGGTCCGGCATCAGCGCTCGCCTCTGAAAGGAGGGCGAAGGCTGGCCTCGGAGCTCGGCCCAGCTGTGGGGGGCGGAGGTCCGAAAGTCATCGGAGCTCAGGCCAGCGAAGGGCGTGAGGTCCGGCATCAGCGCTCGCCTCTGAAAGGAGGGCGAGGGCTGGCCTCGGGGCATGGCCCAGCTGTGGGGGGCGGAGGTCCGGAAGTCATCGGAGCTCAGGCCAGCGAAGGGCGTGAGGTCCGGAGGTCATCGGAGCTCAGGCCAGCGAAGGGCGTGAGGTCCGGAAGTCATCGGAGCTCAGGCCAGCGAAGGGCGTGAGGTCCGGCATCAGCGCTCGCCTCTGAAAGGAGGGCGAGGGCTGGCCTCGGAGCTCGGCCCAGCTGTGGGGGGCGGAGGTCTGGAAGTCATCAGAGCTCAGGCCAGCGAAGGGCGTGAGGTCCGGCATCAGCGCTCACCTCTGAAAGGAGGGCGAGGGCTGGCCTCGGAGCTCGTCCCAGCTGTGGGGGGCGGAGGTCCGGAAGTCATCGGAGCTCAGGCCAGTGAACGGCGTGAGGTCCGGCATAAGCGCTCGCCTCTGAAAGGAGGGCGAGAGCTGGCCTCGGAGCTCGGCCCAGCTGTGGGGGGCGGATGTCCGGAAGTCATCGGAGCTCAGGCCAGCGAAGGGCGTGAGGTCCGGCATCAACGCTCACCTCTGAAAGGAGGGCGAGGGCTGGCCTCGGAGCTCGGCCCAGCTGTGGGGGCGGAGTCCGTTACTGCTCAGAAGTCCTCCCTTTCGTGTCCCTTAGTCTCATTTGGCCTACTGTCCCGGGCCAGAATACGGGGCTTGGGTAATCCAGTGCACTTGGTCCCGGAGGTCTGGCCCCCAGCCCCATTCAGGGTGTAACCGTCCGGCCCCCTGGTACTCAGACCGTAGCGCTGGGGGGCAGAGTGCACATGCTTTGGGTGCAGGACCGGGCAAAGCAAGGCTCCTGACCCCCCGGTCTAGCGTAGGTCTTTTCTCGGGGGAGACCAACTGGCGGTACAGTACCCTTACAGGGGAGGTCCGAAAGGCCTCCGGGCCTCTGGCAGGTACCCCAAGCACTACCACCTTCGGCAGGATGGCAAATATCGACTATGCATGAGCGCAGGAAAGAGGAACCGAGTGTACAATGGATGTACACTGTCTAGAGCGTGGGAAGGTGATCATATAAATTAATACGTAATTTAAATAAACACCTAAGTAAGCATGGTGAACTTACTTGGGTAGCGTCGGAGCGCCATGTCCTCACGCAGAGCGGGTCATGCGTGGCTTCATCGTACGCTCGGAACGGGGGGACCCCCATGGCGATCTCAGGGTGAAGCATGGCTTCGGCCCCGCATACCATGTAGAAGGGTAGTTCCCGTGACCCGGCCCTGGGAAATCCGGCTGGCCCTCGACATAGAGGAGCCGGTATCCCCCGACGACTTTGGGTGCACGTCTGCACCGGTTGTGTGGGTCTGCTTGGCGTGGACCTGGCACGCATTGCATCTCCTAACCGGTTTGACGGCGTCCAGGTGGCTCTCGGTCAATAGGAGCCATGCCGGGTGGCTTAACTGACCAGCGTGCGGGACGATGAGCATTCCCAGCACTCGCCTCCATGGACTACTGCGAGCTAGTCCCAGCCTTCCTCCTGGGTTATGCACCGCAATAGGATGCCGTGGCGCCACGCCAGTAAAGATACCAGCGCGTAGCACTTAGCCATCCGCACAATCCGTTCAGCGAATGCACGTTCATCAGGAAGGATGTCCTTCAAGGAGTCCCGGACCTCCTTGATCCATGCATCGGGACTACTTGAGCTTCTGGATCTTGAGCGCTTGGTTGCACGGAGTCCCCAGTGACGCTTACGATCCTTTGGTGGCGTCCATGGCTGCAGGGCCGCCGAGACTGCCAGCTTTGAGGTGCTGGTCCAGCCCCCTTCGCCCGGCTCAGCGGGCCGGGCTGTGGGCCGCAACAACGTCCTCTCGAAGACTCCTTCGGGCACAGGGGCTCGGGTGGAGGCCTTCGTTGAGAGGTCGTCAGCTGCGGCCTTGCCAGCGCACGGTACATGGCGCAGGTCCAAGGCGAGGAAGTCTTTCTCCAACATCCGCACGTGCAGCAGATAAGCAGCTAGCTGTGGGTCATTGCAGGGGCATTCACCCTTAACTTGCTTGATAACTAGCTGGGAGTCGCCCTGCGCCAACAACTGGCGAGCGCCCAGAGACAGAACTGTCTTTTAGGCCAAAGATGAGTGCTTCATACTCTGCCAAGTTGTTGGTTGCCTTGGAATTGAGACGCACCATGTACCTAGACTGCTCCCCCGATGGCATGAGAAGCAGTACGCCGGCACCGGCCCCCTGCTTTCGCGAGGAGCCGTCGAAGAAGAGCGTCCAGTGAGGCCTGGTGAAGACCGGAGCTCGGTGCTTTGGTTCACCGTCTTTGCGGCCCCCTGGGTCAGCCTTCGTTGGCGTCCACTCAGCCACCAAGTCAGCCAGTGCTTGGCTCTTGACTGTCTGACGTGGTCGGGAGCTCAGCTTGAACTCCGCCGTCTTCGGGCTGTCTTCCGGCTTCGGAAGCTGTCGAAGTGTGCGGTCGACACTTCCCCGGGCCTGCACTTGCGGAGAGCTTGAGCATATGGACGAGTTAGGAAGAGCTTGACACGGTGAGTTTTACGTGGTTCAGGCTGCCGGAGCGTAAAACCCTACGTCCACGGCGAGCTATGGAGCTCGCTGTATTGCTTGTTGCTCAGAACCGGAGTTCTGAGCTTGGGGATGACTGAAGTCTAGCGTATGAGTTGCGGGAGTGCGAACCCTTGCTAACGTTGCCTATACGGGCCTTTTATAGTCCAAGGCTCGTGTGGCTTACAAGGGGGGCCCGGGACCCGACAGGTGGTCCCGGGGAGATTGCCTGCAGACTACCGTATCCGCAGTTATGTCGGTAGTTGTCTCTGGTGAAGGCTTCCGAGTCTTCGTCTTGCCGCCCTGCCCATGCCGCATGCTAGCCGTAGTGGTTGATGACGGCGGGAGCGGCATGGGATGTCTTGTCGCTGCGTTTATTGGCTGGCAGGCTCTGACACTGCGCGCTAGTCTGTGATGCGACTGGGCGCAACGGCACCTGACAGAGGCGCGCTCCGCGTCTCCGCGTCTTGGGAAAGCGCGAGCCTTGAATACCTTGTACGGGCAAGGTATGGGGCGTCTTTACGCCTGCTGCCTACCGCTCGGGGGCAGGCAGCGCTCTTCTGCAGGACACGTGGCGGGCCCGGAGCCCTCCTCAGAGAAGAGGGAGGTTTGGCCCCGCAGGACACGTGGAGCCTTCGGACCTCTCCCCGCGGAGGAGGAGGTTCGGCTTTTGACGGCCACGTGGTGGACCCGGAACTCCCCTCTGAAGAGAGGGGGGCCCGGCCCCGCTAGACACGTGGCGCCTTCGGACCTCTCTCCCGCGGAGGGGGAGGTCCGACTTCTGCAGGCCACGTGGCGAGCCCGGAGCTCTCCTCTGAGGAGAGGGAGGTCCGGCCCCACCAAACGCGTGGCGCCTTCGGAGCTCTCCCTGCGGAGAAGGGCGAGTTCCTTAGGCATTTTCCCCTGTGCGCGGGGGTACCCCATATCGCGGGTATCGACAGTGGCCCCCGGGCTCATCACGGGGGAGATAGCGAGCCCGAGGTGGGACCTCCGTCTCTTCTAATCCGCGCACTTTTTCTAAGTCCCGCATTGACCGCTGCCGGAGCACGAACAGTCGCGGGATCGTGGGAGCGTGCGCCCACTTGATGGTTGCCTTTACTGTGGCGGTTCCCAAGGCTGCCACTTCTGCACGTTGCGGCGCTTTCTTCGGGAACCGCCGGAGTGCCTTGCCGGCTCGTCTTCTTAGGAGACTGACTCCTTGACCCACCGCTTTAGCTGGGCAGCTTGGGTCCACCTGTCATTGGCGCTTGGTCTTGGAGCCGAAGCGGTTGCCGATGCGGCGTATTCGAAGAGTTTCGAATCGCTTGGAATTGCACCTGGGAAGTTTTTAAGAGGCGATCTTACCCACATTGCGGCTTCCCTTCGCACTTCCCAGCGCTTTTTCTTGGACTCTTGTGCCTTTGTCTTCTTGCCTTTGAGTCCTCCCTCGTCATGGCCTCCAACCCGCCACCAGAGAAGAAGCGCGCTCGATCTCCTCCAGTGGCGGCGTCTGTGCCAAGTCGGGGACCTGGGGTGCCTGCATCTCCTGCTTCTGGAGATGGCACTCCTTCCGGTGGCGACTCAAAGAGGCCCCGGGCTGATGCGTTGAGGGGAGCTTCTGGGGCGTCCCCTGTTCTGCCAGTTCAAGCGACTGCGGAGCGGCCGTCAGTGACGGCGGCGGGCTCTGGGAGTCCTATCCCGGCTCGGAAGTCGGGGTTCAGAGCCCGCTGGAGTGTTCGCGCTTCCCGGCCATCCCCGACTGGCGGGGAGTCTGCGCCGTTGCGCTCGGAAACCGGGACAGCTGCCGCGGCCCCCAAGTCAGCACGAGCTTCTCCTGTTCCGGTGTGCCCGGACTCCACGGCGGCGTCATCTCTTCCTGTCGAGACGGCCGCCACGGCCCCCAGGCCAGCGCAGGTCGACCCTGCACCAGGCGGCCCGGCCTCTATTCCAGCGCCGCCTTCCCCGGCTCGTCCCTCTCCACAGGTCAAGAAGCCAGAAGCTAGAGAGAGTCCGGCAGGTCCAGCTGCCGGAGCCCCGGCGCCAGCTTCTCCTGACCGGCGTCTCGTCTCGGTCGCTGGTGCATCGACTCCTCTTGAGGATGAGGTGATGGAGGAGGTTGGTGGAGCTGCCCCAGCCTGTGCTGCTCCATTGCCCCTGGCGGATGCCTTCGCGCTTGCCGAAACGAGCGTCCGGCAGGTCTTGGCCGCACTTGGTCGCAAGCGGGAGGAGCACACGGTTGAAAGGAATCGCCTGCTCACCTGGGGGAACCTTTTGCGGGAGCGGACCGCGAAGGTCAAGGGCGAACTCGACTCCAGGAAGGAGTTGCTTGACTTCAGGGAAGTGCTCCTTGACCGGCTGAAGCGGTCTGTCGACCGCCTGGACGCCGAATCGTGGCGGATCAACTGGGAGGCCCTGGAGGCACACGCCCGGGCCGAGGAGAGCCTCTCTTCCGTGGAGGAGATACGGCAGCTGTTGGAGCGCCGTAAACTCGTCGTTGAGGAACGGGAGCGTTCCACGGCAGCCGAGGCGGAGAGGGTTGCTACGCAGCTGGCGGCGGGCGAGGATGACCTGCGAGCTCGGACCGAGGAGCTAGAGATTCAGAAGGTAGACCTCGACTTGAGGGAGGAACAGGTCTCCCGCGAACGTCGGGCGGTCCTGGATCGGGAGTTGGCCGCCGACTTCAAGGCTTCTGAATTGGAACGGCTCGCCAAGACTCTCCGCCTTCGGGAAAGCTCCCTGGCGGCCAAGGAGAAGGAATTCTCCGAGAGAAACCAAGAGGCCCTGCAGGCAGCCCGCCGCGAGGTGGAGGAGCTCTCAGCCTTGCAGTCCTCCGAGGCGCATGCGGTCTCAAGCTTCGTTAATCGAGCGGGGTCTGCCCTGATCCCTCTTGGCTTCAGCCCGGTGAGGGCAGCGGCTCCTGTGTTGAAGGTGGCGGAGGTGATCCCCGCGCTGGAGTCGATCGGCGCCAAGCTGGACAGGCTAGACTCGGTGGTCGCCAACGAGCTTGAGGCCGATGGACGAGGTCTGGCCCTAGAGGTCGCCACACATGTGCTGGCATGCTTCAGGAGCCGGGACCCTTCTTTCTCCCTGGAGCCAGCGAGAGAGGGCCCTGCCGCGGAGTGGGAGGAGACTGCCAGGGCTAAAGTCGGGGACGTGGCCGCCCATGGAGTCTAGGACTTGCTTCTCCCCTTTTTATCGAGTCTGTAGTCCAGCTCATGGAGCCTTGAATAAACAGACTCTCTTGAATGTTTGTGCCCGTGATGCCTTTTCTCTCCTTCTTGGTTTTGCCTGGCCGAGTCCTTAGCTCCGCAAGGTACCCAGAGGCCTTCACCAATCTCGGGGCTCTGCACAGACACCTTCCCCAGATCCTAACTGTATTAGGGGCCCCGGGGGGTCTCCGGATCTCGCCCTATGGGGAGGTCCAGATCTGCCGGCCACGTGGCGGGTCCGGAGCCCCTCCTGAGGAGGCGGGAGCTCTGGCCCTGCTGGACACGTGGGGCTTTCGGAGCCCCACCCCCACCCCCCCCCCCCCGCCGAGGGGGAGGTCCGGTTTCCGCCTGCCACGTGGCGAGTCCGGAGCCCCCCTCAGGGGAGGCGGGAGCTCCGGGCCTGCTGGACACATGGGGCCTTCGGGCCTCGCCCCTGCTGAAGGGGCGGGACCCGGTCCTTCCAGTCCTATGCCGGAGTAGTTGGTAGCTCCTTTCCCCCCGCTTCGTGCAGTCCCCGTTGCTGTAACCTGGAGGTCCTACACACAGGCAGAGGAAACGTAATTCTCCTCGGGGGGTCCTCCCCTCCCGTCTCCTAGTCTTATTCGACTTACGATCCTGATCCGTTATACGGGGCTTGGGCAATTCTGTGTGCGAGGTGCCGGAGCTCCGGCTCCCTCCGAGGTCCGGGTACAACCGTCCGATCCCTAGTACCGGGCCGTGCGCCGGGGAAGCAGAGTGCACAGGCTTTTGGTTCATGACCAGCCAAAACGGCTGTACTCCCCTGGACCTCCGGAGGGCAGGATGTGCATGCTCTGGGCACGGAGCCGGCTAAGCGGGATATGCACCCTAGAGCCCCCATGCACGACGCAGGCCTTTCCTGGAGGTGACCAACTGGCTCCGCAACACCTGACTGGGGGAGGCCCGAGAGACTCACTTGGCCATCGGCAGGTGCCTCAAGCGCAACCGCCCTCGGTAGGATAGAAAATGCTGACTATGGATGAGCGCGGGAGAGAGGGAGCTAGATGTACGATGAGCATACACAGAGAGTGCGATCATAAAAATTAATGCACAATTTAAATGAGCACATGAGAGAGAGCGAAGTAGAACAAGTTTCTGTATTAATGCCCATAGGTGGAAGTCTGGCTATACATGGAGGCAATGACCCGCCTCGTCTACAAGGGAAGCAAGACTCTACGCGCTTAGGGTCGGAACCAGGCTAAGCTGGACGTAGTCCTGGGCTGTCCCTTGAGACTTAGCTGCCCCAAGCGCTGTTCCTAGACTCTATGGGATTTATTACAGAAGGGAACGACCCTGTTCTACTAATGCTCGGGGGGTAGGACTTACAGTGTTGTTCCACGCCAAAGGGTTTTGGGAACGGATCCCACACTCGGTTGAAAGGCATGTAAACCTGGGACGGCAACTTTCGTGAATCGGAAGGGACCTTCCCGGCTGGGGGAGAGTTTATAGGTCCTTCTCGGGAAAGTGCGTGCCGCGGCACCAGGTTGCCTTTCTGCAGGTCTCTGACGCGTTTGGTTCTTTGGCGGTAGTGCTAGAGCAGCAGCTGAGACCGTGCGTTGTGGGGTGTTACCTGCAGCCGAGCCTCGTCGACGAGGTTGTCATCTTCATGCTGGATCAGGTCCTGCGCGGCTTCTCCTGGGCGCCCCCGGGGAGTTCTCCCCTTCTGGCTAAGGCCTTCAAGAGGTAGGTGGACCCGGGCACGTCTTGGGAGACCCAAGGCGTCTTCCCCTTCTGGCAAGGCATTCAAGGGGTTGACAGACCTTGGGCGGCCCCCCGGAGGTATGACCGAGGCACGGAGGCGTGCTCTCGGGAGGGGCTGGCCCGATCTTGCACCATTATGATTGGTGCTTGGGCTGCTGCGACTATTTGGAGCTTCTCCAAGGTTGACGCCGCAGCAGTGCAGCCTCCACTGACCTGGGGTGGCAGCCACAGTCGGCTACCGCCCCGGCCCGTCACCATCGGAGCTGGAGTCCTCACCGTTATGCACTCTCTTCATGACACGCTGAGGCTCCTGAAACCCCACCTGGTGGCCGGCGCAGACTGAAGCGTTGACTTTCTGCTTGCCATCCCTCTGAGGGTGGAGCGGTGCCTCAGCTCTCTGCTGCCTTCCTTTGCGGAAGCGCTCTGCGAGCCTCTGGATATCCCAGCACTTGGCAGCAGTATGGTTGCCGGCGCCATGCACGGGGCATAGCCCGCCCTGGTCACTATATGGGGCTGGCGACTGCCGCTGCCTTTTGTTGGGGCGTGGCCCCCGAGCTCCACTAGCCATCGCTGCTGCGGCGACGGGAGCCGCGGACGATGACTTCATCTTGCCACTCCCCCGGTTCTTGGCCTTCTTGCCACTTCCATAGGAAACAGCGCCGGACCCGGGCTGTCCTCCGGACTCGGAGGTCGGCAGAGAGTGCCAGTTCCGCCCTTCAGCTGCTCTGGCGCACTTGTCCGCTAGGCTGAAGAGCTCAGAGATGTCGCGGACCTCTCTGATCGCGAGCTTTTCAAGCATTTTCTTGTCCCGGACACCCTGCCGGAACGCCACCACCACAGAAGCACTTTGAATATGTGGGATGGTGTTGCGTACCTGGGAGAACCGCTGGATGAAGTAGCGCAGCGACTCCCCAGGTTGTTGCTTGATGGCGTGGAGGTCAAGCTCCGTGCCGGACGGGTGTAGGAGCTGCCAAAGTTGGCGATGAACTGCCGGCAGAGCTCTCCCCAGGAAGTTATGGAACCCTGAGGGAGATTCATGAGCCAAGACCGGGCTGGGCCGGTCAAGGAGACGGGGAAGTAGTTGGCCATGACAGCCTCATCCCCTCCCGCGGCAAGCACGGCAGTGGAGTAGATCTGGAGGAACTCCGCCGGGTTAATGCTGCCGTCGTACTTTTCGAGCAGGTGCGGCCGAAACTTGCGCGGCCACCTCGCGAAGCGAAGGTGGGGTGCAAGGGCCGCACATCCTGCTCCTGTTGCCGCAGGTATTGGTGTCGCGAACGCTTGGTTCGCACCTGGCACAGTGTACCCCGGTATGGGAAGGCTGTGCCATAGACCGGGGACGCCGTTTGTAGGGCATATGGTTGTGGCATATGCTGCGCGGCGTATGCCTGGGGCAGGGCTCGCATGGCGAAGATCTGCCCTCCAGGCTGGGTCGAGGCCGACGTCATGCTGTTGCCAGCCTCTTGGTTGCGACGCCTTTCTCGACGTCGCTCGAGGTACACCCGGGCATCCTGGCCCAAGTGGCACCGTTCCAGCTCTGTCCTCAGGTCCGTCGACGGGAGCCTGGAGGAGCTGGAATCCGCCGTCTGCCCATCAACCGTTGGCGTGCGCGTCAGCGACACAGCCGGTTGGCCGGGGCGTCGCCCTCGCCGAAACTGAGGGTTTGCGGCGGCGACGACGAGGCGGTCCACCTCGCGAACCCACTGTTGGGTCGCTGAATGGGGCGCGTCCCCAGCAGGTGGGTTGCGCAGTAGCGCTCTCTCTGCAGCAAGCGCACCCCCGTGGTGTACGCTCCGCGCTGCAGAAGATCTCACGCTGGTCGGAGCCTGCATTGCCGGAGTCGGCTGCTGGCTACAAGCTTGTGCCGACACACTCCGTCCTGAGTGCGTCGACATGTACTCCCCGCTGGTCACGGTTCGTCGTGAATGCGGAGGAGGAGAGTTTGCCGCTGAAGGAATCTTGGTCATCTTCGTCGGCGGAAACTCGTCGCGCAAGGGAAAACCCCCTACCTGGCGCGCCAAATGTCAAAGTGTGCGGTCGACACTTCCCCCGGGCCTGCACTAGGAAGCCCGCGGAGGTTCTTTTTTCGGTGGGGCTAGTCGCTTGCGGAGAGCTTGAGCGTATGGACGAGTTAGGAAGAGCTTGACACGGCGAGTTTTACGTGGTTCAGGCCGCCGGAGCGTAAAACCCTACGTCCACGGCAAGCTATGGAGCTCGCTGTATTGCTTGTTGCTCAGAACCGGAGTCCTGAGCTTGGGGATGACTGAAGTCTAGCGTATGAGTTGTGGGAGTGCGAACCCTTGCTAACGTTGCCTACCCGAGCCTTTTATAGTCCAAGGCTCATGTGGCTTACAAGGGGGGCCCGGGACCCGACAGGTGGTCCCGGGGAGATTGCCTACAGACTATCATATCTGCAGTTATGTCGGTAGTTGTCTCTGGCGAAGGCTTCTGAGTCTTCGTCTTGCCGCCCTGCCCATGCCGCATGCTAGCCGTAGTGGTTGATGACGGCGGGAGCGGCATGGGATGTCTTGTCGCTGCGTTTATTGGCTGGCAGGCTCTGACACTGCGCGCCAGTCTGTGATGCGACTGGGCGCAACGGCACCTGACAGAGGTGTGCTCCGCGTCTCCGCGTCTTGGGAAGGCGCGAGCCTTGAATACCTTGTACGGGCAAGGTATGGGGCGTCTTTACGCCCACTGCCTACCGCTCGGGGGCAGGCAGCGCTCTTCTGTTGGACACGTGGCGAGCCCGGAGCCCTCCTCAGAGAAGAGGGAGGTCCGGCCCTGCAGGACACGTGGAGCCTTCGGACCTCTCCCCGCGGAGAGGGAGGTTCGGCTTTTGACGGCCACGTGGCGGGCCCGGAGCTCTCCTCTGAAGAGAGGGGGGCCCGGCCCCGCTGGACACATGGCGCCTTCGGACCTCTCTCCCGCGGAGGGGGAGGTCCGGCTTCTGCAGGCCACATGGCGAGCCCGGAGCTCTCCACTGAGGAGAGGGAGGTCCGGCCCCGCCGAACGCGTGGCGCCTTCGGAGCTCTCCCTGCGGAGAAGGGCGAGTTCCTTAGGCATTTTCCCCTGTGCGCGGGGGTACCCCATATCGCGGGTACCGACAGAAGCTAACAGTGAGTGACAATGACGCTCGTCTTCTGCTCCGGCGCACTTGTCCGCCAGGCTGAAGAGCCCCGAGATGTCTTGCACCTCCCTGGTGGCCAACTTCTCGAGCATCTTCTTGTCCCTCACACCTTGTCGGAATGCGACCACCGCTGATGCATTCGGGATGTGGGGGATGGTGTTGCGTACCTGGGAGAACCGCTGGATGAAGGAGCGCAGTGATTCCCCAGGTTGTTGTTTGATGGCGTGGAGGTCAAGCCCCGTGCCTGGACAGGTGTAGGAACTGCCGAAGTTGGTAATGAACTGCCGGCAGAGCTCTCCCCAGAAAGTTATGGAACCCTGAGGGAGGTTCATGAGCCAAGACCGGGCTGGGCTGGTCAGGGCGACGGGGAAGTAGTTGGCCATGACGGCCTCATCCCCTCCTGCAGCAAGGACGACGGTGGAGTAGATCTGGAGGAACTCCGCCGGGTTGACGCTGCCGTCGTACTTCTCGGGCAGGTGCGGCTGAAACTTGCACGGCCACGTTGTGAAGCGAAGGTGGGGCGCCAGGGTCGCACATCCTGCTCCTGTTGCCGCAGGCGTTGGTGCCGCGAACGCTTGGTTCGCTGCTGGCACAGTGTACCCCGGTATGGGCAAGGTTGCGCCATAGACCGGGGGCGCCGTTTGCAGGGCATATGGCTGCGGCATATGCTGCGTGGCATATGCCTGGGGCAGAGATCGCGTGGCGAAAGTCTGCGCCTCAGGCAGGGTTGAGGCAGATGTCATACTGTCGCCGGCCTCTTGGTTGTGACGCCTTTCTCATCGTCGCTCGAGGAACACTCAGGCATCTTGGCCCAAGTGGCATCGTTCCAGCTTCGTCCTCAGGTCCGTCGATGGGATCCTGGTGGAGCTGGAATCTGCCGTATGCCCGTCAACCGTTGGCGTGTGCGTCAGCGACACAGCCGGTTGGCCGGGGTGTCGTCCCCGCCGAAGTCGAGGGTTTGCGGCGGCGACGACGAAACGGTCCACCTCGCGGATCCACTGCTGGGTCGCTGACTGAGGCACGTCCCCAGCAGGCAGATTGCGCAGTAGCGCTCTTGCTGCAGCTAGCGCGACCCCATGGGGGACGCTCAGCGCTGCATAGGATCTCACGCTCGCTGGAGCCTGCGTTGCCGGAGTCGGCTGCTGGCTTCCAGCTTGTGCCGACACACTCCGTTCAGAGTGTGTCGAGATGTAGTCCCCGCTAGTCACGGTCCATCGTGAACGCGGGGGAGGAGATCTTGCCGCTGAAGGAAGCTTGGTCATCTTCGCCGGCAAAAGCTCGTCGCGCAAGGGAAAAGCCCCCTACCTGGCGCGCCAAATGTCAAAGTGTGTGGTCGACACTTCCCCCGGACCTGCTCTGGGCAGCCCACGGAGGTTCTTTTTCGGAGGGGCTGGACACTTGCGGAGAGCTTTAGCATTAGGGACGAGTGAGGGAGAAGCTTGACACGGGGAGTTTTACGTGGTTCAGGCCGCCGGAGCGTAAAACCCTACGTCCATGGTGAGCAGAGGTGCTCGCTGTATTGCTTGTTGCTCAGAACCGGAGTCCTGAGCTTGAGGGTGAGTGATGTCTAGAGTGCGAGTTCACGGAGTTCCAACCCTTGCTAACGTTGCCTACCCGAGCCTTTTATAGTCCAAGGCTCGAGTGGCTTACAAGGTGGGCCCGGGACCTGACAGGTGGTCCCGGGGAGATTGCTTGCCGACTGCCGTATCTGCAGTTATGCCTGTAGTTGTCTCTGACAAAGGCTTCCGAGTCTTCGTTCTGCCGCCCTGCCCATGCCGCAAGCTAGTCGTAGTGGTTGATGATGGCAGGGGCGGCAGGGGATGTCTTGTTGTTGTGTTTATTGACGGGCAGGCTCTGATACGGCGCGCCAGTCTGCGATGTGACTGGGCGCAACGGCACCTGACAGAGGCGTGCTCCGCGTCTCCGCGTCTTGGGAAGGCGCGGGCCTTGAATACCTTGTACGGGCAAGGTATGGCGCGTCTTAACGCCTGCTGCCTACCGCACGGGGGCAGGAAGCGTTGCTCTGCTGGCCACGTGGCGAGTCTAGAGCTCTCCTCTGAGGAGAAGGAGGTCCGGCCCCGCGGGACACGTGGAGCCTTTGGAGCTCTCCTTGTGGAGGGGGGAGGTCCGGCTGCTGCCGTCCACGTGGCGGGCCCGGAGCTCTCCTCTGAGGAGAGGGAGGTCCGGCCCCGCGGGACACGTGGAGCCTTCGGAGCTCTCCCCACGGAGGGGGGAGGTCCGGCTCAGTTGGCCACGTGGCAGTTCCGGAGCTCTCCTCTGAGGAAAGGGAGGTCCGGTCCTGCTGGACACGTGGCACCTTCGGAGCTCTCCCTGCGGAGAAGGGCGAGGTCCTCTGGCATTTTCTCCTGTGCGCGGGGGTACCCCATATCGAGGGTACCGACAACAACTATGAGGACCCCAGCTCGTGTGACGACGAGTCAGGGCGGTAGCCCACTACGACTGCCCCAAAGATCTGTGGAGACTGCACTGCTGCAGCATCAGCCTTGGAAAAGCTCCAAGCAATTGCAGCAGCCCAAGCACCAGCCCCCGGCGGTGCAGAACCGGGCCAGCTCCACCCGAGCGCACGTCTCCGTGCCTCGGCCTCACCCCCTGGGGGCCGCCCAGGATCTGTCAACCTCCTGTTGGCCTGAGCCAATGGAAGAAGACATCCTGGGTCCCCCAAGAAGAGTCCGGATCCGCCTACCTCTTGTCGGCCTGAGCCAATAGAGGAAGGTACCCCGGGGCTCCCGGGAGAAGCCGCGCAGGACCAGCTCCGGCGTGAAGATATCCACCTCGTCGACGAGGCACGATTACAAGCAACACTCCACAACGCACGGTCCCGGCTGGTGCTCCGGTGCTACCGCCAAAGGACCAAGCGCGTCTGGGAGCTACAAGAAGGCGACCTGGTGCCGCGGCGCACATTTTCCCGCGAAGGATCTATAAACTCTCCCCCAGCCGGGAAGGTCCCTTCCGAGTCACGAAAGTTTCCGCCCTAGCTACATACGCCTCTCCACCAAGGATGGGATCTGCTCCCGAACCCTTGGAACGTGGAACATCACAGTAAGTTCTATCCCCAGAGCATTAGTAGAACAAGCATGTTCCTTTCTGTAATAGATCCCATAGGCTCCAGGAACAGCGCTTGGAGCATCTAAGCCTCAGGGGACGGTCCAGGACTACGTTCAGCTTCGCCTGGTTCTGACCCCAAGCGCGTAGAGTCTTGCTTCCCTTCTTAATGAGGCGGGTCGTTGCCTCCATGTTCAGCCAGCCTTCCTCCTATGGGCATTTACACAGAAACATGTTCTACCACGCTCTTACTTATGTGCTCATTTATATTACACATTAATTTCTATGACCGCACTTTCCATGTATGCTCACCGTACATTTAGCTCCCCTTTCCCGTTCTCATCCATAGTCAGCATTTGCTATCCTACCGAAGGCGGTTGCGCTTGAGGCACCTGCCGATGGCCAGGGGGCCTTTCAGGCCTCCCCCAGTCAGGTGTTGTGGTGCCAGTTGGTCACCTCCAGGAAAGGCCTGCGCTGTGCATGGGGGGTCCAGGGTGCGTAGCCTGCTTTTCTGGTTCCGACCCAAAGCATGCGCGCCCTGTCCTTCGGAGGTCCAGGGGAGTACAGCCGCTTTGCCTGGTTCCATACCGAAAGCCTGTACACTCTGCCTCCCTGGCGTTAGGTCCGCTACTAGGGGCCGGACGATCGTACCCTGACCTCGGAGGGAGCCGGACCCCCGGCGCCTAGTGCACAGAATTGCCCAAGCCCCGTATACCGGACCAGGACCGTAAGCCAAATAAGTCTAGGAGACGGGGAAGGTAAAGCCCTCGAGGAGAATTACGCTTCCTCTACCCGTGTGCAGGACCTCCAGGTTCAGCTACGGGGACTGCACAGGGAAGGGCCGGAGCTATCAACTACTCCAATGCAAGACTGGAGGATCTGGACCTCGCCCCCTCCGCAGGGCGGGTTCCGAAGGCCCCACGTGTCCGGCGGGGCCGGAGCTCCCTCAGAGGGTAGCTCCGGGCCCGCTACGTGGATGGCAGAGCCGGGCCTCGCCCCTCCGTAGGTGTGAGCTCCGAAGGCTCCACGTGTCCCGCGGGGTCGGAGCTCCATCTTCTCAGAGGAGAGCTCTGGGTCGGCCAGGTGGCCGGCGGATCTGGACCTCCCCGTTCTCACGGGGTGAGCTCTGGAGACCCCTTGGGCCCTTAACACAATAAGGACCCGAGGAGGATGTATGCGCAAGACTTCAAGATTGGTGAAGACCTCCGAGGTCCTTGCGGAGCTAAGGACTCGGCTAGGCCAAGCGAAGAAGAGAATGAGCGCGGACACAAGAAACAAAGGGTCTATTCATTCAAGGCTCCTCGAGCTGGACTACAGACTCAACAAAAGAAAAAGAAAAGATGCAAGCCCTCGGATTCCATTGGCTCGCGCCGGAACCTAGAGGCTACATGGGCAGCCACATCCCCGACTTCATCCCTGGCAGCTTCCTCCCGCTCCGCGGCGGGGCCCTGCCTCACTGGCTCTAGAGAGAGGGAGGGATCCCGGCTCCGGAAGCACGCCAGCACGTGCGTAGCAACGTCCATTGCCAGGCCTCGTCCCTCCGCCTCGAGCTCACTGGTGACCACTGCTTCAATCCTGTCCAGCTTGGCGCCAATAGACTCAAGCGCAGGGATCACCTCGGCCACCTTCTACGCCGGAGCCACCGCCCTCACCGGGCTGAAGCCAAGGGGGACCAGGGCGGACCCTTCCTGGTCGACAAAGCTACAGACCGCCCGGGCCTCGGAGGACCGCGAGGCCTGGAGCTCCTCCATCTCGCGGCGGGCTGCCAGCAAGGCCTCGAGGCCCCCCTCGGAGAATTCCTTCTCCTTGGCTGCCAGAGAGCTTTCCCGAAGCTGGAGACTCTGGGCGAGCCGCTCCAACTCCGAAGCCCGGAAGTTGGCTGCCAGCTCCCGATCCAGGACTGCCTGGTGCTCCCGGGAGACCTGCTCCTCCCTCGTGACCAGATCTGCCTTCCGGGTCTCCAGCTCCTCAGCTCGGGCCCTCAGGTCGCCCTCGCCAGCCGCCAGCCGCGCGGCAACCTTCTCTGCCTCAGCCGCCGCAGTGTGCTCCTGGTCCCCGATGGCGCGCTCACGGCACTCCAGCTTCAGCCGCAGCTCCTCCAAAGCAGAGAGGCGCCCCTCGGCCCGGGCATGAGTCTCGCGGGTCTCCTGGTGAAGCCACCGAGTCTCGGAGTCCAGGCGGTCAACAGTTCTCTTCTGGCAATCAAGGAGCGCCTCCATGACATCGAGCGACGTCCGCCTCGAGTCAAGCTCCGCCCTGACCTCCTCGGTCCGCTCTCTCAAGAGGCGCCGCCAGTTGAGGAGGCGATCCCTCTCTCCTGCCTGCTCGTCCTGTTCACGGTCGAGCACGGCCAGGACCTGCCGGACGCTCATTTGGGCGAGCTTAAAAAGCATCCGCCAGATGCAGCGGGGCGGCAGATGCCGAAGTCGCGCCCCCGACCTCCTTCATCATGTCATCATTAGGAGGAGCCGACGCTTCGGCGATAGGGATAAGGCGCTGATCGGGAGAAGCCGGCACTGGGGCGGGGCCGCTCCCAGCGCACTCCGGTTCACTGCCAGCCGTAGGGCCCGTGGCAGCTTCTCCCGCTTCGACAACAGAAGGCGGGACACCGCACCAGTCCCACGAAACCTTCAGCAACAGCTGGCTCCCGAGCTGGCGAATGGGGATGGGAGGGAGTTGTCGCCGCTGCCACAGGATCCGGACCGGCCGGCGCAGGAGGAGCTTGCGCCTGCTTGGGGGCCGCCGGAGCCGCTTCAGCTTCCGGGCGCTGCGGCGCAGATCCCCCGTCAGTCGGGGATGGCCGGAAAACGGAGACGTTACAGGTTCTCGATGAGTCCCTGCAAACGTGGGAGGCTCTCAGGTCAAGAGAAGAAGAAAAGAATACAGGCTCTGGAACCTGGTAGACGACACTTACCGAGGGACACGAGCACTCCAACGGGCTCTGAACCCTAGCTTCCTAGCCGGGGTGGGTCCACTAGAGCCCGCCATCGCCTCCGAGGGCTGCCCCGCAGTCACCCGGACCGGCGGAGCAGGGGACGCTTCTGAAGCCCCCCTAGACGCCAAACCGGCCCCCGAGACCCAGGGCGCCTGAGCTCTAGACTCGCCCGGCATCACCGCATCAGCGCTCCCCCTCGGGGCTCCACCGCCTGAGGACTGAGGGCGTGACGCCCAGGGACCCTCGGGCCGCCGCCGCTCGAGCGGAGTCCCGTCAGAATGGGAAGCCTGAGATCTCTTGGATTCGCCACTAGACGAGATGCCATCTCCAGAAGAAGGACGTGCAGGTGCCCTGGATCCCTGACTTGGCACAAACGCCGCCGCCGGAGGAGACCGGGCGCGTTTCTTCTCCGGAGGCAAGTTAGAAGCCATGGCAGATGGAAGCTCAAGGACAGGGAGAACAAGAGCGCAAGAGCTCAAGGAAACAAGGAAAATGCAAGCGCTGGGAAGTGCGAAGGGAAGCCGCGATGCGGGTGAGATCCCCTTTTAAACTTCTCAGGCGTGATTCAAAGCGATTCGAAACTCTTAGAATACGCTGCTTGGACAACCGCTTCAGCTCCAAGACCGAGCGTCAATGACAAGTGGACCCAAGCTGTCCAGCTGAAGCGGTGGGCCAAGAAGTCAGTCTCTCAAGAAGATGAGCCGGCAGGACGCTTCGGCGGTTCCTGAAAAGGCGCTGCGATGTGTGGAAGTGGCAGCCTTGGGAACCACCGCAGTAAAAGCGGCCATCAAGTGGGGCACACGCTCCCATGATCCCGCGACTGTTCGTGCCCCGGCAACGGTCAAGGCGGGTCTTCGAGAAGGTGCACGGAGTGGAAGAGACGGGGGCCCCACTTCGGGCTCGCTATCTCCCTCGAGACGGGCACGGGGGCCACTGTTGGTACCCTCAATATGGGGTACCCCCGCGCACAGGGGAAACTGCCTAAGGACCTCGCCCTTCTCCGCAGGGAGAGCTCCGAAGGCGCCACGTGTCCAGCGGGGCCGGACATCCCTCTCATCAGAGGTAAGCTCGGGCCCGCCACGTGGCCAACTGAGCCAGACCTCCCCCCTCCACGGGGAGAGCTCCGGAGGCTCCACATGTCCAGCGGGGCCGGACACCCCTCTCCTCAGAGGTAAGCTCCGAGCCCGCCACGTGGCCAACTGAGCCGGACCTCCCCCCTCCGTGGGGAGAGCTCTGGAGGCTCCATGTGTCCAGTGGGGCCGGACCTCCCTCTCCTCAGAGGAGAGCTCCGGGCCCGCCACGTGGCCAGAAGAGCCGGACCTCCCCCCTCTGCAGGGAGAGCTCCGAAGGCTCCATGTGTCCAGCGGGGCCGGACCTCCCTCTCCTCAGAGGAGAGCTCTGGACCCGCCACGTGGCCAGCAGAGCAGCGCTGCCTGCCCCCGCGCGGTAGGCAGCAAGAGTAAAGACGCGCCATACCTTGCCCGTACAAGGTATTCAAGACGTCCGGAGCACGCCTTTGTCAGGTGCCGTTGCGCCCAATCACATTGTAGTGAAGACTGGGGCGCCGCGTCAGAGGCTGCACGCCAATAAACACAGCGACAAGATATCCCCTGCCGCCCCTGTCAACCACTACGACTAGCTTGCGGCATGGGCAGAGCGGCAGAATGAAGACTTTGAAGCCCTCGTGTCGAAGTGTGTGGTCGACACTTCCCCCGGACCTGCTCTGGGCAGCCCGCGGAGGTTCTTTTTCGGAGGGGCTAGTCGCTTGCGGAGAGCTTAAGCATAAGGGACGAGTGAGGGAGAAGCTTGACACGGCGAGTTTTACGTGGTTCGGGCCGCCGGAGCATAAAAGCCTACGTCCACGGTGAGCAGAGGAGCTCGCTGTATTGCTTGTTGCTTAGAACCGGAGTCCTAAGCTTGAGGGTGAGTTATGCCTAGGGTGTGAGTTGCTGGAGTGCGAACCCTTGCTAACGTTGCCTACCCGAGCCTTTTATAGTTCAAGGCTCGTGTGGCTTACAAGGGGGGCCCGGGACCCGAAAGGTGGTCTCAGGGAGATTTTCTACCGACTATCATATCCGCAGTTATGTTGGTAGTTGCCTCTGCCGAAGGCTTCCGAGTCTTTGTTCTGCCACCCTGCCCATGCCGCATGCTAGTCGTAGTGGTTGATGACGGAGGGGGCGGCAGGGGATGTCTTGTCGCTGTGTTTATTGGCTGGCAGGTTCTGACACTGCGCGCCAGTCTGCGATGCGACTGGGCGCAACAGCACCTGACAGAGGCATGCTCTGTGTCTCCGCGTCTTGGGAAGGCGTGGGCCTTGAATACCTTGTACGGGCAAGGTATGGTGCGTCTTTACGCCTGCTGCATACCGCGCGGGGGCAGGCAGCGCTGTTCTGCTAGACACGTGGCAGGCCCGGAGCTCTCCTCTGAGGAGAGGGAGGTCCGGCCCCGCGGGACACGTGGAGCCTTCGGACCTCTCCCTGTGGAGGGGGGAGGTCTGGCTTCTGTCGGCCACGTGGCGGGCCTGGAGCTCTCCTCTGAGGAGGGGGAGGTCCGGCCCCGCGGGACACGTGGCGCCTTCGGAGCTCTCCCCACGGAGGAGGGAGGTCTGGCTGCCGCTGGCCACGTGGCGGGCCCAGAGCTCTCCTCTGAGGAGAGGGAGGCCCGGCCCCGCCAGAGACGTGGCGCCTTCGGAGCTCTCCCTGCGGAGAAGGGCGAGATCCTTAGGCATTTCCCCTGTGCGCGGGGGTACCCCATATCGCGGGTACCGACAGTGGCCCCCGGGCCCATCTCGGGGGCGATAGCGAGTCCGAGGTGGGGCCTCCGTCTCTTCTGTTCCGCACACTTTCTCTAAGTCCCGCATTGACCGCTGCTGGAGCACGAACAATCGCGGGATCGTGGGAGCGTGCGCCCACTTGATGGTTGCTTTTACCGCGGCGGTTCCCAAGGCTGCCACTTCTGCATGTTGCGGCGCTTTCTTCGGGAACCACCGAAGCGCCATGCCGGCTCGTCTTCTTGGGATACTGACTCCTTGACCCACCGCTTCAGCTGGGCGGCTTGGGCCCACCTTTCATCGGCGCTCGGTCTTGGAGCCAAAGCGGTTGCCCATGGGGTGTATTCGAAGAGTTTTGAATCGCTTGGAATCGCACCTAGGAAGTTTTAAGAGGGGATCTTACCCGCATTGCGGCCTCCCTTCGCACTTCCCAGCGCTTTTCCTTGGACTCTTGTGCCTTTGTTTTCCTGTCTTTGAGCCCTCCCTCGCTATGGCTTCCAACCTGCCCCCAGAGAAGAAACGCGCTCGATCTCCTCCGGTGGCAGCATCTGTGCCAAGTCGGGGATCCAAGGTGCCTGCACCTCCTGCTTCTAGAGATGGCACTCCATCCGGTGGCGACACAAAGAGGTCCCGGGCTGATCATTCCGACGGGACTCCCCTTAAGTGACAACAGGCCGAAGGTTCCCAGACGTCGCGTCCTCCTTCCTCAAGCGGTGGAGTCTCCGGGGAACCTGCTGCTGCGTCGAGGGGAGCTTCTGGAGCGTCCCCTACTCCGTCAGTCCAGGTGACTGCGGAGCGGCCGTTAGTGACGACGGCGGGCTCTGGGGATCCTACCCCGGCTCGGAAGTCGGGGTTCACGGCCCGCTGGAGTGTTCACACTTCTCGGCCGTCCCCGACTGATGGGGAGTCTGCGCCGTTGCGCTCGGAAACCGGGACAGCTGCCACGGCCCCCAAGCTAGCGCGAGCTTCTCCTGTTCCGGTATGCCCGGATTCCATGGCAGCGTCATCTCCTCCTGCCGAGTCGGCTGCCGTGGCCCCCAAGCCAGCGCAGGTCGGCCCTGTACCAGGCGGCCGGGCTTCTATTTCAGTGTCGACTTCCCCCACTCGTCCCTCTCCGCGGGCTGAGGAGCCAGCTGTTAGTGAGAGTTCGGCGGGTCCGGCTGTCGAAGTCCCGGTGCCGGCTTCTCCTGACCGGCGTCTCATCCCGGTCCCTGGTGCCTCGTCTTTTCTTGAGGATGATGAGATGGAGGAGGTCGTGAGCAGGAGGAGCAGACGGTCGAGAGGGATCGCCTCCTCATCTGGGGGAACCTTTTGCAGGAGCGGACCGCGAAGGTCAAGGGCGAGCTCGACTCCAGGCGGGAGTCGCTTGACATCATGGAAGCGCTCCTCGACCGGCAGAAACGGGCTGTTGACCGCCTGGACTCCGAGACGCGGCGGCTCCATAGGGAGGCCCTCGAGGCGCATGCCCAGGCCGAGGAGAGCCTCTCTGCCGTGGAGGAGATACGGCAGAGGTTGGAGCGCCGTAATCGCGCCGTTGAGGACCAGTAGCGTTCCACGGCAGCTGAGGCGAAGAGGGTCGCCGCGCGGCTGGCGGCAGGCGAGGACGACCTGCGACCTCGGGCCAGGGAGCTTGAGGCCTAGAGGGCTGACCTTGCCATGAGGAAGGAGCAGGTCTCCCGGGAACGCCAGGCGATCCTGGATCGGGAGCTGGCTGTTGACTTCCAGGCTTCAGAGCTGGAGCGGCTTGCCCAGTCTTGTAAGTGCATCTAGGATATCCCTTGTGGGTTTTGGCTAATTGATGACGGACATATGAGATCCTAATGAAACTATTGAGATGATTGCAGGATAAATAAAGTGAAACAGCTCGGTGCACACAAAAAGGTGAAAAATGAAGTGGTGTCCAAAAGAAGAATACCTTGATGGAAATTTAGAAGAATTAATTAGAATTTAAGTGTATAGGGTGTGTATGAAAGACACACTCCAAGAGCTCACGACTTTGCGCATGGGAAAGGGTTTTAAAATTATCCAAACTCTTCACAGTGCACCGGACTAGTCCGATCTTGGACCGGACTAGTCCGCCAAACTCTCTGTTCGCTAAACGGACTAGTCCGCATGCACACCGGACTAGTCCGCAAGACTTTCTAGAACCTCCTATCACTGGAGGCCGGACTAGTCCGATCATGGACCGGACTAGTCCGCCAAACTCTCTGTTCCCAAAACAGACTAGTCCTTGTGCACACCAGACTAGTCCGCCAGACTTTCTGGACATCATGATTCACTGTGACCGGACAAGTCTGGACCAGCACCGGACTAGTCCGGTATTAGGTTTAACAACGGTAATTTTTTTTTGGAAACCCTATAAAAAGAGGTCCTTCGTTTTTTTCTCAAAATACACGACTAATACTGCAACAAACACAAACCCTAGCGCCGCCACCTTGTCCCAAGAGCCCAAAACACATCTCCCCACACATCTAAAGTGCAAAAAGATCAAAATCAATTGAACACTTGGATTCGGGATTGGGAGATCGTCGTTCTTTCGTTGTGAGCTCTTGGGGTTTGATCTTTCTACACTCATATTCTGCATTGTACTATTTTCGAGTGTACTTGATCACGTTCTTATTGTAATTCTCGTGGGAGCCATCAACTTGTGAGGTAGCCCCACAAACTCAGTGATTGCCCGTGATAGTGGAGTCAAGTCGGCCTTTGTGGTGACTTGAAGAGGGAAAGGGTTAGGAACCCGGCTCTGTATGAGCATCCTCAACGAGGACGTAGATCTCTTGGTGAGATCGAACCTCGGTAAAAATTCGTGTCTTTTGTCTCTCATTTACTTTACATTTTGATACATTAGATCACTAGTTTGCTAATCATCATTTGAGTTTCTTATAAGTTTGCACGTGCATTCATACAATAAACTTAATTTATAAAAACTGTTGTTCTCGTTCCGCTGCTGAAAGATTCAATTTCTGAAACACACTTAATTAACTCACATAATTCGGCACACCGGACTAGTCCGCCCACACAACCGAACTAGTCCGGTCAATCAAGTTTCTGATAACTCTATTAAGTGTGCAGGAATCTTTTAAAGGCCTATTCACCCCCCCTCTAGGCCACATTCATTTGGTATCAGAGCAAGGTTCTCCATCAAAGAGACTCACATCTCAGAGAGATCATGGCCTCTGAGAAGAACAACGACATCCCAAAGATGAACATCAATGAGGAGGAGCAAGAAGCTAAAGCCTTCGATGTGCTGAAAGACAGCCCACATGATGATGAAGAAGTGAGGCAGCTAAAAGCACTCCTGAGAAAGAAACTGCTAGCACAAAAGGGAAAAGAAGAAGAGAAGACGACTGGGAGTGGTCATCACGACTACTCCCGGTATCCTTACAACTACAACCGTCTCAATTCAAACAATCACTATCTTTCGATTCCTATGGGAAGGCCTCCACAGTTTGACGGAAGTGACTATACCATGTGGAAGTACAACATGAAGATGCATCTGATATCTCTGAACCCTAGTCTGTGGCACATTGTTTGCACAGGCATAGATATTCCGGACACGGATGATGAACTCACTCCAGAACAAGAACAAGAGATTCACAGAAACGCACAAGCCGTCGCCGTGATCACATCATCACTAAGCAGAGAGGAATTCACCAAGATCGATGGGTTAGAAAGTGCAAAAGAAATCTGGGATACCCTCAAGACAGCTCACGAAGGAAATAGGTCAGTTCGTGAAGCCAAAATCGAAATGCTTGAAGGAGAGTTGGGGAGATTTGCTATTGAAGAAGGCGAATGACCTCAAGACATGTACAACCGGATGAAAGCACTCATCAACAAAATTCGTGCTTATGGAAGTCAGAAATGGACAGATCACGAAGTGGTCAAAAGAATGATTAGAGCCTTTATGCCAAGAAATGTCACACTTTGCTCAATGATCAGAGAGAGCCTCGGTTTTCACAAAATGACTCCCGATGAATTACTAGGGAAGATCATAAATCATGAAATGATGGAGAAAGAAGCCCAATACATCAAAGACTTAGCCGAACTCACCTCATCCAAAAAGAAATAAATTGCCCTCAAAGCAACGTGCAGACCCAAACTCAAAGAAACTCGTGAAGACCAAGACGATGGAGATATAAGCGATGAGAGCACCGATCTTGATGACGAAGAAATGGTACTCTTCATCAAAAAGTTCAAACGCATGATGAAGAGAAGACACGGCAACAATTCACATGAAGGCAAAAGCAAGGATAAAGGAAAATCCAAGGCTCGACGCACTTGCTACAACTGCGGAGAGTATGGTCACCTCATGGTGGACTGTACTTATGAAGAAAACAAAAAGAAGAAGGAAACAAGATCTCAAGAAAAGAAAAATTTCAGAAAAAGAAGACAAGTCCATCAAGCTCACATTGGGAAGGAGTGGGACTCAAACGACGAGTCCTCCTCCGATGAAGAATAAGAGATGGCCACTATCGCAGTCAAGAAACCAACTATGAGAGCCATACTCTTTCCGAACATGGGAGGACGGGACATGAACAACCACACTTGTCTTATGGCTAAGGAAGGCAAGAAAAAGGTTTGACTTACTCCTCCTGTACCAAATTCCTCCATTGATGACTTTGATAGCTCTAGTGATAATGAAGAAATGTTTAGAGGGCTAAGTAAAATTGCTTTAAAGAAAATGGAAATGTTGTCGAACGAAATCTTTGAAAAGGAGGAACTTGTCAACCGACAAGAAGATATGCTCATCCGTGAGAGGAAGAGATATCAAGAAGTTGAAAAGCTTCTTGAGCTTGAAAGAGAGAAGAATGAGTCACTTGAGTTAGAGCTAGCCTTGAGTAAGGAAACTTACTCAAAGTTAGAGGACTCGCACATTGCAATCAAGGAAGAACTTATTAACTTGTCAAAAGTTAACAAAATCCTTGAGGTGCAAGTTGAGTCGCTCAAACAAAGTGACTCCTCTTCCTCCAAGAGCTCTTCCTCCAAAGACATGAGTTCGACAACAATAAGAGCCTGCACTTGCTCTAGTAAGAAGAATGTAATTTCTAATGCTTCAACCTCTCATGACATGCATTCTTCTCAAAACGGCATCTTTGATAAGGAGAAGATCAAATATGCATGAAGTGCATATATGATCACTAGACCTCCCAATGTCAAAGATGGTCTTGGTTTTGACAGGAACAAACACATGTCTACTCCTAATCATGCTAAAAATAGAATCACTTTTGTTAAAGAAAAATCCCATGAATCTGAGTTACAAACACTGTACCGTACATTTGATGCTTCTTATGTTCTCATGAAAAACAAGTATGGAAAAGTCATTGCTAAATATACAGGGCCACGCCACAAGAACTTAAAAACTTGTGTGTGGGTGCCCAAGACTCTTGTGACTAACCTGAGAGGACCTAAGCAAGCTTGGGTACCTAAAACCAAATAATTCTATTTTGCAGGCTTACTCCTCCGGCGGATCTAAGTGGGTGCTAGATAGCGGATGCACAAATCATATGACCGGAGAGAGAGGTATGTTTGTGGAGTACGAGTGCAACAAGGATCCAAGTGAAGGTATATACTTTGGAGACAACAGCCAAGGAAAGGTCCTTGGTAGTGGTAACATTGAAATATCCTCTCAACACGCCTTATCTAATGTTTTACACGTAGACTCTCTAGATTATAATCTTTTATCAATATCTCAACTATGCGACAAAGGTTACAACTGTTTATTCACTAATGAGGGTGTGACCGTCTTTAGAAGAAGCGATGGCTCGATTGCATTCAAGGGATTGTTGAAGGGAAAGCTTTATCTTGTTGACTTCAACAAAGATAAAGCCGAACTCAACACTTGCTTGGTTGCTAATACCAACATGGGATGGCTGTGGCATAGACGGCTAGCCCATGTTGGAATGAGAAATCTGTAGAAATTTCTAAAAGGTGGTCACATCCGTGGTCTTAAGGATGTGGTTTTTGAAAAAGACAGGCCGTGCAGCGCTTGTCAAGCAGAAAACAGGTTGGAGCACCACACCCCGCCAAGAATGTGATGACCACTGCTAGACCGCTGGAACTTCTCCACATGGATCTCTTTGGTCCAATTGCGTACATCAGCATCGACGGTAACAAATACGGTTTAGTAATTGTTGATGATTTTTCAAGATTTACATGGGTATTTTTCTTGTATGATAAATCAGAAACTCAGGGAATCCTCAAGAAGTTCTTGAAAAGAGCTCAAAATGAATTCTCATCAACCGTAAAGAATATCAGAAGTGACAATGGGACAGAATTCAAGAACACCCAAGTTGAAGAATATCTCAATGAAGAAGGTATAAAGCATGAATTCTCGGCACCCTACTCTCCTCAACAGAACGGGGTGGCCGAAAGGAAGAACAGAACATTGATTGAAATGGCGAGAACAATGTTGGATGAATACAAGACGTCGGACCGATTTTGGGCAGAAGCGGTGAACACCGCTTGTCATGCCACAAATCGGTTGTACCTTCATCGAATACTGAAGAAAACTCCATATGAGCTTCTCACGGGTAAAAAGCCTAATGTTTCTTATTTCAAAGTTTTTTGGTTGCAAATGTTTTATTCTGAACAAGAAACCAAGGGCCTCGAAGTTCGCTTCGAAGTCCAATGAAGGATTCTTGCTCGGATATGAATCGAATGCCTACGCTTATCGTGTCTTCAACAAGGTGTCCAGCCTTGTTGAAGTAGCACGTGACGTAGTGTTCGATGAAACTAACGGCTCACAAGTGGAGCAAGTCGATAAGTTTATGCTACATAAGGAGGAAGCTCCATGTGAAGCGCTGAAGAAAATGGCACTTGGTGATATCCTACCACGAGAGGAAACACAAGACGAATTTCAACAAGGAAGCAATGATCAAGGTGGAGCTCCTACACAAGATCAGGTTGAGGAAGGTCAAGAAGATCAAGATGATCATGGAAGCAATGATCTAGGGGGAGACATGACACATGAAGACAATGAAGAACAAGCAACTATACAAATTCCACACCCAAGAGTACATCAGTGTGTGCAAAGAGACCATCTTGTCAACAATATCATTGGAGATATTGCTAAGGGAGTAACTACTAGATCTCAAATTGCAAATTTTTGTGAACACTATTCTTTTGTGTCTTTTCTGGAGCCATACAGGGTAGAAGAAGCCTTAAGGGATCCAGACTGGGTGATTGCGATGCAAGAGGAGCTGAACAACTTCAAAAGAAATGACGTGTGGGAGCTGGTGGAAAGACCAAGGGTGAACATCGTTGGAACCAAATGGGTCTTTCGGAACAAGCAAGATGAACATGGAGTAGTGACAAGAAATAAAGCGAGGTTGGTGGCCAAAGGTTATTCTCAGGTGGAAGGTTTGGACTTCGATGAAACTTTTGCTCCTGTAGCTAGACTTGAGTCCATTCGCATTTTATTGGCATATGCTACTCACCATAATTTTAAGTTGTATCAAATGGACGTCAAGAGTGCCTTCCTCAATGGTCCGATAAAGGAGGAAGTCTATGTGGAGCAGCCACCGGGGTTCGAAGATCAGGAGTATCCCAACCATGTCTATAAACTGCGTAAGGCTCTCTATGGCCTCAAACAGGCTCCTCGAGCCTGGTATGAGTGCCTTAGAGATTTTCTGACTCAAAATGGATTCAAAATTGGTAAAGCTGACTATACACTCTTTACTAAACATTTTGATGATCATTTATTCGTATGTCAAATTTATGTTGATGACATCATCTTTGGATCCACTAACAAGTCCTTCTGTGAAGAATTTAGCAAAATAATGACAGACAGGTTCGAGATGTCAATGATGGGTGAATTGAAGTTCTTCTTGGGATTTCAAGTGAAGCAACTGAGAGAAGGTACATTTATAAGCCAAACTAAATATACACAAGACATTCTCAAGAAATTCAATATGGACAAAGCCAAGCCCATCAAGACACCCATGGCCATCAACGGACATCTCGACCTCAATGAAGACGGTCCAAATGTGGACCAAAAGGTATATCTGTCCATGATTGGCTCCTTACTTTATTTATGTGCATCTAGGCCAGATATTATGCTTAGTGTTTGCATGTGTGCAAGGTTTCAAGCCGCACCTAAAGAGTGTCACTTAATTGCTGTAAAAAGAATCCTAAGGTACCTTGTGCACACACCCAACTTGGGCCTTTGGTATCCCAAAGTATACAAGTTTAACTTGATAGGGTATTCCGACGCCGACTATGCAGGACGCAAAGTCGATAGAAAGAGCACGTCAGGGACTTGTCAATTTCTTAGTAGGTCCCTAGTTTCTTGGTCATCTAAAAAGCAGAACTCCATTGCTCTTTCCACAGCGGAAGCGGAGTATGTTGCAGCCGGTAGTTGTTGTGCGCAACTACTTTGGATGCGACAGACTCTTAGGGACTACGGCTACAATCTAAGTCATATACCGCTTCTATGCGATAATGAAAGTGCTATAAAAATTGCACACAACCCTGTAGAGCACTCAAGAACTAAGCACATAGATATCCGTCATCACTTTCTTAGAGATCATTCATTAAAAGGTGACATTGCTATTTTACATGTTAGGACTGAAAAACAACTTGCGGATATTTTTACCAAACCATTAGATGAGAAAAGGTTTTGTGAACTAAGAAATGAGCTAAACATTCTTGACTCTCGAAATGTGGCTTGAAACATTGCATACCTGGTTGCAACTTAAAATGTTCCTTTGTATTGTTAAAAATGCTCCTCTTCTCCTTTTCTACTCAGAAAACTATTTTAATGAAGAAATCTTGTGGATTATGACCATTGTTTGATTGCTGATTGCCTACTGGTCGTAATCACCAAGACTATTTGCAAAATTATTGTCCTTGGATCACTATTAATCATCTATGTATGTATCAGGTCTGTTGGAAACGGACTAGTCCGATTTTCAACCGGACTAGTCCGGACAGAGGAAACTGGTTAGGTCATTTCAAGGGGCTCGGACTAGTCCGCCACATAGACCGGACTAGTCTGGTCCATCGCATATATAAGCCCTTGGCCGGCCCAGACCTCTCCCTCACCCCTCATTAGACTTGCTCTCCCTCTCCTCTTCCAAACCGTAGCCCCCAAAGTGATTTTCGGGTTGAACCCTCAAAATCGAGATTTTCTCCGTGGGAAATCCTCCCCTTGACGAGTGGATTCCCTCCTCCGGATTCATCCGGACTGATTTCTACTTCTTCGACGCGGATCTTCAAATCTTGGTAAATTTCTCCCCAAAATCAAATTCTCAACTTTCCTCATTCTAGCTTGTTTCCTTTGATTCCAAGGGTATACGTTGGCCTTAGAGATGTATTCCCACCACTTTTCTACTCTTTTGCATCCTTAGATAGATTTTTTGATCAAAATGCTAGGGTTCTTATGCCGGGGCGGACTAGTCCGGTTCTCAGGTGCGGACTAGTCCGGTCCCTGTCATCTGAATCCCTACATTACCTTGAATCCTTGATTCATTCTTATCTAATCCGTGAACTCCTTATCAGGCACAATGTCTTCAGGCTCGGATGACAGCTCTTTTCACATTGATGAAGACGTTCAACGCGAGAAAGTGAGGAGGGCCAAGGAGAGAGTTATGAAGAAGAGACATGATGTCAATGCTCACTCTCCACCCTCCGACGACAATCTACCTAAGAAGAGGAAAGTCATTGTCAAAAAGCCTCAAAGGAAAGATGCTGCTGAGGGCTCGTCAGGGCCAAAAAGAGTTCTCAATAGAGGGAAGGGACTTGCTAGTGGTCCCCTTGGGCCCTTGAAGATGAAAAACCCTATTCACCGCAACAGGCAGCCTTCAAGTGAGGATTTCACTGGAAAAGGGGGTGAGCTAGCTGATAACTTCAGGAAGATTGAAGTGTATGACTGACCTAAACAATGTTCTGATCCAAGGTTCTGGAGCAACTTCCATGCAGACTACTACGAGCATGTGTACATGAAGATGAAGAATCCTATAGTAGAGAGTTGTCGAAGTGTGCGATCGACACTTCCCCCGGGCCTGCACTGGGCAGCCCGCGGAGGTTCTTTTTTCGGCGGGGCTAGTCTCCTAGCGGAAAGCTTGCGCGGATGGACGAGTTAGCGAGAGCTTGACACGGCGAGTTTTACGTGGTTCAGGCCACCGGAGCGTAAAACCCTACGTCCACGGCGAGCTATGGAGCTCGCTGTATTGCTTGCTGCTCAGGGCCGGAGGCCTGAGCTCAGGGGTGAGTTACAGCTTGAGGGTGTATGGCTAGCGTATGAGTTGCAAAGTGCGAACCCTTGCTATCGACGCCTGCCCGAGCCTTTTATAGTCCAAGACTCGGGCGGCTTACAAGGGGAGCCGGGACCCGACAGGTGGTCCCGGTAAGATTGCTCGTTATCTACCGTATCTGTAGTTACGCCGGTAGCTGCCTCTGGTCGAAGGCTTCTGAGTCTTCATCTTGCCGCCCTGCCCATGCCGTGTGCTAGTCGTAGTGATTGATGACGGCGCAGGCGGCATGGGATGTCTTGTCGCAGCGTTTATTGGCTGGCAGGTTCTGACACCGCGTGCCAGTCCGTGATGCGACTGGGCGCAACGGCACCTGACAGACGCGTGCTCCGTGTTTCCGCGTCTTGGGAAGACGCGGGCCTTGAATACCTTGTACGGGCAAGGTGAGGAGCGCCTTTACGCCCGCCGCCTACCGCTCGGGGGCAGGCAGCACCGTTCTTCTGGCCACGTGGCGGGTCCGGAGCCCTTCTCTGAGGTGAGAAGGGTCCGTCCTGCGGGGCACGTGGAGCCTCCGGACCTCTCCCCGCGGAGGGGGAGCTCCGGCCTCTGTATGCTACGTGGCGGGCCCGGAGCTCTCCTCTGCGGAGAGGGAGGTCCGGCCCTGCTGGACGCGTAGCGTCTTCGGACCTCTCTCTCGCAGAGGGGGAGGTCCGGCTTCTGTATGCCACGTGGCGGGCCCGGAGCTCTCCTCTGAGGAGAGGGAGGTCCGGCCCCGCCGGACACGTGGCGCCTTCGGAGCTCTCCCTGCGGAGAAGGGCGAGTACCTTAGGCATTTTACCCTGTGCGCGGGGGTACCCCATATCTCAGGTACCGACAGTGGCCCCCGGGCCCATCTCGGGGGAGATAGCGAGCCCGAGGTGGGACCTCCGTCTCTTCCGATCCGCGCACTTTCTTTAAGTCCCGAATTGGCCGCTGCCGGAGCACGAACGGCCGCGGGGTCGTGAGAGCGTGCGCTCACTTGATGATTGCTTTTACTGCGGCGGTTCCCAAGGCTGCCACTTCTGCACGTTGCGGTGCTTTCTTCGGGAACCGCCGAAGTGCCTTGCCGGCTCATCTTCTCAGGAGGCTGACTCCTTGACCCCACCGCTTTAGCTAAGCGGTTTGGGCCCTCCCGTCATCGGCATTCGGTCTAGGAACCGAAGCGGTTGCCGGTGCGGGATATTCGAAGAGTTCCGAATCGCTTGGAATTGCACCGGGAAGCTTTTTAGAGGAGGTCTTACCCCCATTGCAGCTTCCCTTTGCACTTCTCAGCATTTCTTCTCGGACTCTTGTGCTTTTGAGTTCTCCCTTGCCATGGCTTCCAACCCGCTGCCAGAGAAGAAACGCGCTCGATCTCCTCCAGCAACGGCATCGGTGCCAAGTCAGGATTCCGGGGTGCCTGACACCCCCTCCGGTGGCGACTCGAAGAGGCCCCGGGTTGATGCGCTGGGGGAAGCCTCTGGGGCGTCCCCTGTTCCGCCAGTCCAAGCGACTGCGGAGCGGTCGTCGGCGACGGTTGCGGGCTCTGGAAGTCCTACCCCGGCTCGGAAGTCGGGGTTCAGAGCCCGCTGGAGTGTCCGCGCTTCCCGGCCTTCCCCGTCTTGCGGGGAATCTGCGCCGATGCGCTCGGAGCCAGGGGCAACTGCCGCGGCCCCCAGGCCAGCGCGGACTTCTCCTGTTCCGGTGTGCCCGGACTCCGCGGCGGCGTCGTCTCTTCCTGCCGAGACGGCAACCGCGGCCCCCGAGCCAGCACAGGTTGATCCTGCACTAGGCGGTCTGACTTCTTCTTCAGCACCGCCTTCCCCGGCTCGTCCCTCTCCTCAGGTCAAGGAGCCAGAAGCTGAAAAGAGCCCGGCTGGCCTGGCTGCCAGAGCCACGGAGCCAGCTTCTCCTGATCGGCGTCTCGTCTCAGCTGCTGGTGCGTCGGCTCTTCCTGAGGATGAGGTAATGGAGGAGGTCGGAGGGACTGCCCCAGCCTCTCTTGCTCCTGTGCCTCTGGCGGACGCCTTCGCGCTTGCCGAGTCGAGCGTCCGACAGGTCTTGGCTGCACTAGGGCGCGAGCGGGAGGAGCATACGGTTGAACGGGACCGCCTCCTCATCTGGGGGAACCTTTTGCGGGAGAGGACCGCGAAGGTTAAGAGCGAGCTCGACTCCAGGCGGGAGTTGCTCGACTTCAGGGAAGCGCTCGTCGACCGGATGAAGCGGGCTGTCGACCGCATGGACACCCAGTCGCGGCGGATCAACAGGGAGGCCCTGGAGGCACATGCCCGGGCCGAAGAGAGCTTCTCTGCTGCTGTGGAAATACGGCAGCGGTTGGAGCGCCGCGAACTCGCCGTTGAAGAGCGGGAGCGTTCCGTGGCAGCTGAGGCAGAGAGGGTCGCCGCGCAGCTGGCCGCGGGCGAGGATGACCTCCGAGCTCGGATGGAGGAGCTGGAGATTCTGAAGGCAGACCTTGACTTGAGGGAGGAACAGGTCTCCCATGATCGCCGGGCGGTCTTGGACCGGGAGTTGACTGCCGGCTTCAAGGCCGCTGAGTTGGAGCGGCTAGCCAAGACTCTCCACCTTCGGGAGAGTTCCCTGGCGGCCAGGGAGAAGGAATTCTCCGAGAGGAACCTGGAGGCTCTGCAGGCGGCCCGCCGCGAGGTGGAGGAGCTCTCCGCCTTGCGGTCCTCCGAGGCCCTTGCGGTCTCAAGCTTCGTGGATCGAGCGGGGTCCGCCCTGATCCCTCTTGGCTTCAGTCCGATGAGGGCCGCGACTCCCGCGCTGAAGGTGGCAGAGGTGATCCCTGCGTTGGAGTCGATTGGCGCCAAGCTGGACAGGCTCGACTCGGTGGTCGCCAGCGAGCTTGAGGCCGAGGGCCGCAGCTTAGCTTTAGAGGTCGCTTCGCATGTGCTGGCATGCTTCAAGAGCCGCGACCCCTCTTTTTCGCTAGAGCCAGCGAGAGAGGGCCCAGCCGCGGAGCGGGAGGAAGCTGCCAGGGCTGAAGTTGAGGATGTGGCCGCCCTTGTAGCCGCAAGGTTCCGGTGAGAGCCGGGAGGTCCTTAGGACTTGTTTCTCCCTTTTTTATCGAGTCTGTAGTCCAGCTCATGGAGCCTTGCTTAATTTGACTCTCTTGGATACTTGTGTCTGTGATGCTTTTTCTCTCCTTCTTGGCTTTGCCTGGCTGAGTCCTTAGCTCCGCAAGGTACTCAGAGGCCATTTCCAATCTCAGAGCTTCGCACAGACACCCTCCCCGGGTCCTAACCATGTTAGGGGCCCCCGAAGGTCTCCGAACCTCGCCCTATGGGGGGCTCCAAATCTGCCTGCCACGTGGCGGGTTCGGAGCTCCTCCTCAAGAGACGGGAGCTCCGGCCATGTTGGACACGTAGGGCTTCCGGAGCCCTCCCACTGAGAGGGGGGGAGGTCCGGTTCTTGCCTGCCACGTGGCGAGCCCGGAGCCCTCCTCAAGGAAGGAGAGAGTTCCGGGCCCGCTGGACACGTGGGGCCCCCGGGCCCCGCCCCTGCTGGAGGGGCAGGTCCCGGTCCTTCCAGTCCCAGGCCGGAGTAGCTGGTAGCTCCTTTCCCCCCGCTTCATGCAGTCCCTGTTGCCATAACCTGGAGGTCCTGCACACAGGTAGAGGAAACGTAATTCTCCTCGGGGGGTCCTCCCCTCCTGTCTCCTAGTCTTATTCGTCTTATGGTCCTGACCCGCTATACGGGGCTTGGGCAATTCTGTGCACGAGGCGCCAGAGCTCCGGCTCCCTCCGAGGTCCGGGTACGGCCGTCCGATCCCTAGTACCGGGCCATGCGCTGGGGAAGCAGAGTGCACGCGCTTTGGGTTCATGACCAGGCAAAGCGGACGTACTCCCCTGGACCTCTGGAGGGCAGGATGCGCATGCTTTGGGCTCTGGGCCGGCTAACGGCCGTCCGATCCCTAGTACCGGGCCATGCGCTGGGGAAGCAGAGTGCACGCGCTTTGGGTTCATGACCAGGCAAAGCGGACGTACTCCCCTGGACCTCCGGAGGGCAGGATGCGCATGCTTTGGGCTCTGGGCCGGCTAAGCTGGATATGCACCCTGGACCCCCCATGCACAGCGCTGGCCTTTCCTGGAGGTGACCAACTGGCACCGCAACACCTGACTGGGGGAGGCCCGAGAGACTCACTCGGCCTTCGGTAGGTGCCTCAAGCGCAGCCGCCTTCGGTAGGATAGCAAATGCCGACTATGGATGAGCGCAGGAGAGGGGGAGCTAGATGTACGATGAACATACAGAGATAGTGCGGTCATAAAAATTAATGCATAATTTAAATGAACGCATGAGAGAGAGAGCTAAGTAGAACAGGTCTCTGTATTCGTACCCATAGGTGGAATTCTGGCTGTACGTGGGGGCAATGTTCCGCCTCGTCTACAAGGGAAGCAAGACTCTACGCGCTTAGGGTCGGAACCAGGCTAAACTGGACGTAGTCCTGTACCGTCCCTTGAGACTTAGCTACCCCAAGCTCTGTTCCTAAATTCTATGGGGTCTATTACAGAAGTGGATAACCCTGTTCTACCGATGCTCAGTAAGTAGGACTTACAGTGTTGCTTCATGGCAAGGATTTTTTGGGAATGGATCCCACTCTCGGTTGAAAGGCATGTGTACCTGGGGCGGCAGCTTTCATGATTCGGAAGGGACCTTCCCTGCTGGGGGAGAGCTTATGGGTCCTTCTTGGAATATAGCGTGCCACTTCACCAGGTTGCCTTCTTGCGGGCCCCCGTCACGTTTGGTTCTTTGGCGGTAGTGCTTAGAGCATTAGCCGAGACCGTGCGTTGTGGGGTGTTCCCTGCAAGCCGAGTCTTGTCGAGGTTGTTATCTTCACGCTGGATCAGGCCCTGCGCGGCTTCTCTCGGGGGCCCCCGGGGAGTTCTCCCCTTCTAGCTAAGGCCTTCAAGGGGTAGGTGGACCCGGGCTCGCCTTGGATGACCTAAGGCGTCTTCCCCTTCTGGCAAGGCCTTCAAGGGGTTGACGGACCTTAGGCGGCTCCCGAGAGGTATGTTCGAGGCACGGAGGCGTGCTGTAGTTGGCTAACGCCCAGGCCCGTCACCGTCGGAACTGGGATCCTCACCGCCATGCACTGTCTTTATGACACGCTGAGGCTCCTGGAACCCCACCTGGTGGGCAGCGGTGACTGGGGCGCCGGCCTCCTGTTTGCCATCCCTCTGAGGGTAGGGCGGTGCTTCAGCCCTCTGCTGTCTTCCTTTGCGGAAGCGCTCTGCGAGCCTCTGGATCTCCCAGCACTCGGCAGCAGTATGGTTGCAGGTGCCGTGCACGGGGCATAGCCCGCCTTGGTCACTGTCTGGGGCCGGTGACTGCCGCTGCCTTTTGTCAGGGCGTGGCCCCCGAGCTCCACTGGTCGTCGCAGCTGCGGCGACGGGGGCCGTGAATGGTGACATCATCTTGCCACCCCCCCGGTTCTTGGTCTTCTTGCCACCCCCGTAGGCAGCAGCACCGGACCCGGGCTGCCCTCCTGACTCGGAGGTCGGCAGTGCGTGCCAGTTCCGCCCTTCAGCTGCTCTGGCGCACTTGTCCGCCAGGCTGAAGAGCTCCGAGACGTCGCGGACCTCTCTGGTCGCGAGCTTCTCGAGCATTTTCTCGTCCCGGACACCCTGTCGGAACGCCACCACCACAGAGGCGCTTTGAATATGTGGGATGGTGTTGCGCACCTGAGAGAACCGCTGGATGAAAGAGCGCAGCGACTCCCCAGGTTGTTGCTTGACGGCGTGGAGGTCAAGCTCCGTGCCGGGACGGGTGTAGGAGCTGCCGAAGTTGGTGACGAACTGCCGGCAAAGCTCACCCCGGGAGGTTATGGACCCCTGAGGTAGATTCATGAGCCAAGACCGGGCTGGGCCGATCAAGGCGACGGGGAAGTAGTTGGCCATCACAGCCTCGTCCCCTCCTGCGGCAAGTACGGCGGTGGAGTAGATCTGGAGGAACTACGCTGGATTGACGCTGCCGTCGTACTTCTTGGGCAGGTGCGGGCGGAACTTGCGTGGCCACCTTGCGAAGCGAAGATGGGGTGCAAGGGCCGCACATCCTGCACCTGCTGCGGCAGGTATAGGCGCTGCGAACACTTGGTTCGCACGTGGCGCTGCGTGTCCCGGCATGGGCAAGGCTGCACCATAGACCGGGGCCGCTACTTGCAGCGCATATGGTTGTGGCATATGCTGCGCAGCATATGCCTGTGGCGGGGCTCGCATGGCGAAGACCTGCCCTTCTGGTTGTGTCGAGGCCGACGACATGCTGTCGCCTGCCTCCTGGTTGCGACGCCTTTCTCGGCGTCGCTCGAGGTACACCCGGGCGTCCTGCCCCAAGTGGCACTGTTCCAGTTCCCTTCGCAGGTCCGTCGACAGGAGCCTGGAGGAGCTGGAATCCGCCGTTAGCCCGTCAACCGTGGGTGTGCGCGTCAGCGACACAGCCGGTTGCCCTGGGCGTCGTCCTCGCCGAAACCGAGGGTTCGTGGCGGCGATGACGAGGCGGTCCACCTCGCGGACCCATTGCTGGGTCGCTGAATGGGGCGCATCCCCCGCAGGCGGGTTGCGCAGCAGCGCTCTTGCTGCAGCTAGCGCACCTCCATGGTGTACGCTCAACGCTGCAGAAGACCTCACGCTGGTCGGGGCCTGCATAGCCGGAGTCGGCATTGCCGGAGTCGGCTGCTGGCTGCCCGCTTGTGCCGACACACTTCGTCCTGAGTGTGTCGACATGTACTCCCCAGTGGTCACGGTTCGCCGTGAACGCGGAGGGGGAGAGTTTGCCGTTGAAGGAAGCTTGGTCATCTTCGTCGGCGGAAACTCGTCGCGCTAGGGGAAAAGCCCCCTACCTGGCGCGCCAAATGTCGATGTGTGCGATTGACACTTCCCCCGGGCCTGCACTGGGCAGCCCGCAGAGGTTCTTTTTTCGGCGGGGCTAGTCTCCTAGGGAAAGCTTGCGCGGATGGACGAGTTAGCGAGAGCTTGACACGGCGAGTTTTACGTGGTTCAGGCCGCCGGAGCGTAAAACCCTACGTCCACGGCGAGCTATGGAGCTCACTGTATTGCTTGCTGCTCAGGGCCGGAGGCCTGAGCTCGGGGGTGAGTTACAGCTTGAGGGTGTATGGCTAGCGTATGAGTTGCAAAGTGCGAACCCTTGCTATCGACGCCTGCCCGAGCCTTTTATAGTCCAAGACTCGGGCGGCTTACAAGGGGAGCCGAGACCTGACAGGTGGTCCCGGGAAGATTGCTCGTTATCTACCGTATCTGTAGTTACGCCGGTAGCTGCCTCTGGTCGAAGGCTTCTGAGTCTTCATCTTGCCGCCCTGCCCATGCCGTGTGCTAGTCGTAGTGGTTGATGACGGCGCAGGCGGCATGGGATGTCTTGTCGCATCGTTTATTGGCTGGCAGGTTCTGACACCGCGCGCCAGTCCGTGATGCGACTGGGCGCAACGGCACCTGACAGAGGCGTGCTCCGCGTTTCTGCGTCTTGGGAAGACGCGGGCCTTGAATACCTTGTACGGGCAAGGTGAGGAGCGCCTTTACGCCCGCCGCCTACCGCTCGGTGGCAGGCAGCACCGTTCTTCTGGCCACGTGGCGGGTCCGGAGCCCTTCTCTGAGGTGAGAAGGGTCCGGCCTGCGGGGCACGTGGAGCCTCCGGACCTCTCCCCGCGGAGGGGGAGGTCCGGCCTCTGTATGCCACGTGGCGGGCCCGGAGCTCTCCTCTGCAGAGAGGGAGGTCCGGCCCCGCTGGACGCGTAGCGTCTTCGGACCTCTCTCCCGCGGAGGGGGAGGTCCGGCTTCTGTATGCCACGTGGCGGGCCCGGAGCTCTCCTCTGAGGAGAGGGAGGTCCGGCCCCGCCGGACACGTGGCGCCTTCGGAGCTCTCCCTGCGGAGAAGGGCGAGTACCTTAGGCATTTTACCCTGTGCCGGGGGTACCCCATATCTCAGGTACCGACAAGAGTCAATGGCTAAATGTTGGATACCTGAAGTCGAAGAGGTATCCTGCCTTTCGTGAGATGGTGGAGGCCTTAGAGAGGCAAGGTCTGACGGACCTGCTATCCTTTGAGTATGACTGGAACAATGAAGTCATTACCCAGTTTTACTCCACTCTCTACTTTGCTCGTGGTGATGGAGATAGTCTTACTTGGATGACTCATGGTTCAAAGTATAGTGTCACTTATGATGAATTTGCTAGGATTCTTCACCTCCAACACACTTTGGATCATGAACTGGTCATCCATAATCTGAAACCCCTGGAGAAGGAAGAGCTTGAGTTTCTCTATGACACAAGGATGCCATATGTTCCTCCCACCATCAAATATCTGAAGCCCTTCTTTGTGGTCCTCAATAGAGTCTTGAGAAAGACTATAGCTCCGAAGGATGGAGATGCGGGAACTATACAAGGGACCTTGAGGACTCTCATGAAGGTCATTAGTGGAAGGAGACCATTCAATGTTTTTGAGTATATCTACAACGACATCGTTAACATCTCAATCACCCCCAATAGGTCCTGTGGATATGCACCGTATATCATGTACATGATTGAGAAAGTGACGAGACTCGAGTTCGTCAAGGATGTCAAGCATGCGGGGTTGAAGCCGCAAAAACCCACTGAGTACACTCTCCCCCCGGCTCCAACTGCCCCGTCCTCTCCACCAGTGGAGAGGAGATCAAAGCAAGCTCATGATGTCACTAGATCTGCAGCTGCTCCTCCTGGGTCCCCACCTGCCCAAGAATCATCCAGTGGCATCCTCAAGGTGCTCTCCTCCATCTTTGCCCGCTGCCGCAAGATCGAAGACAGGCAGCGCAAGGAAAAGCTTGCAAGGAAGAAACATCAACAGTATGTCAATGCCAATATCAAGTCTATCTGTGCAAAGCTTGAGATTGAGCCTGTTGGATCACCGCCCGCCTCCGAGGACTCAGAGGAGATCCTGCTCCCATGGATGCCGAAGTTGGTGAAGATGAAGATCAGACTGAGACTGAAGGAGGAGGCAGCGATGAGTGATTCCCCTCAATTTTTCCCTTTTTGGTGCCTTGATGCCAAAGGGGGAGAGATTGAGATTAGATTTGGACTCGAACTATCTAGTATTAGTTATTAAGCTCTTTTGTGATCAAGGACATGTACCTATTTTAAAATCTTGTAATGCACTATTTCTTTTCTTATGTGTGATGCACTATGCTCTAATGCCTACTTATATGTTCACTATTGTTGGTCTTTAATTTATCACATTTTGTTTATCACACACCTGTTAGGCACCCCACCATAAGGTGTGTGCATATGTGAGAAGCTTTTTGTGAATTCTTTATTATTCTCATATGTGCACACCTTATAAAAATCAACTTTTTATTCTCAATTGTGATATCTCAAATAGTTGTCATCAATCACCAAAAAGGGGGAGATTGTAAGTGCATCTAGGATATCCCTTGTGGGTTTTGGCTAATTGATGACGAACATATGAGATCCTAATGAAAGTATTGAGATGATTGCAGGATAAACAAAGTGAAACAGCTCGGTGCACACAAAAAGATGAAAAATGAAGTGGTGTCCAAAAGAAGAATACCTTGATGGAAATTTAGAAGAATTAATTAGAATTTAAGTGTATAGGGTGTGTATGAAAGACACACTCCAAGAGCTCACGACTTTGCGCATGGGAAAGGGTTTTAAAATTATCCAAACTCTTCACAGTGCACCGGACTAGTCCGATCTTGGACCGGACTAGTCCGCCAAACTCTCTGTTCGCTAAACGGACTAGTCCGCGTGCACACCGGACTAGTCCGCAAGACTTTCTGGAACCTCCTATCACTGGAGGCCGGACTAGTCCGATCATGGACTGGACTAGTCCGCCAAACTCTCTGTTCCCAAAACGGACTAGTCCTTGTGCACACCAGACTAGTCCGCCAGACTTTCTGGACATCATGATTCACTGTGACCGGACAAGTCCGGACCAGCACCGGACTAGTCCGGTATTAGGTTTAACAACGGTAATTTTTTTGGAAACCCTATTAAAAGAGGTCCTTCGCTTTTTTCTCAAAATACACGACTAATACTGCAGCAAACAAAAACCCTAGCGCCGCCACCTTCTCCCAAGAGCCCAAAACACATCTCCCCACACATCTAAAGTGCAAAAAGATCAAAATCAATTGAACACTTGGATTCGGGATTGGGAGATCGTCATTCTTTCATTGTGAGCTCTTGGGGTTTGATCTTTCTACACTCATATTCTGCATTGTACTATTTTCGAGTGTATTTGATCACGTTCTTATTGTAATTCTCGTGGGAGCCCTCAACTTGTGAGGTAGCCCCACAAACTCAGTGATTGCCCGTGATAGTGGAGTCAAGTCGGCCTTTGTGGTGACTTGAAGAGGGAAAGGGTTAGGAACCCGGCTCTGTGTGAGCTTCCTCAACGAGGACGTAGATCTCTTGGTGAGATCGAACCTCGGTAAAAATCCGTGTCTTTTGTCTCTCATTTACTTTACATTTTGATACATTAGATCACTAGTTTGCTAATCATCATTTGAGTTTCTTATAAGTTTGCACGTGCATTCATATAATAAACTTAATTTATAAAAACTGTTGTTCTCATTCCGCTGCTGAAAGATTCAATTTCTGAAACACACTTAATTAACTCACATAATTCGGCACACCGGACTAGTCCGCCCACACAACCGGACTAGTCCGGTCAATCAAGTTTCTGATAACTCTATTAAGTGTGCAGGAATCTTTTAAAGGCCTATTCACCCCCCTCTAGGCCACATTCAAGTCTCTCCGCCCTTCAGGAAAGCTCCCTGGCGACCAAGGAGAAGGAATCCTCCGAGGGAAGCCGCGACGCCCTGCGAGCAGCCCGCCACGAGGTAGAGGAGCTCTTGGCCTCGCGGTCCTCCGAGGCCCGTGCAGTCTCGAGCTTCGTCGACCAGGCGGGGTCCGCCTTGGTCCCTCTTGGCTTCAGCCCGGTGAAGGCGGTGGCTCCTGCGCTGAAGGTGGCTGAAGTGATCCCCGCGCTGGAGTCAGTCGGCGCCAAGCTGAGCAGGCTGGACTCGGTGGTTGCCAGCGAGCTTGAGGCAGAGGGACGGGGCCTGGCCTTGGAGGTTGCCACGCATGTGTTGGCATGCTTCAGGAGCCGGGACCCTTCTTTCTCACTGGAGGGCCGAAGTCGGGGATGTGGCGGCCCTTGCAGCCTCTAGGTTCCGGCGCGAGCCAGGAGGACCCTAGGACTTGCTTCTTTCTTTTGTTTGAGTCTGTAGTCCAGCTAATGGAGCCATGAATAAATAGACTCTCTTGAATGTTTGTGCCTGTGATGTTTCCTGTCTTCTTCTTGGTTTTGCCTGGCTGAGCCCTTAGCTCCGCAAGGTACTCAGAGGCCTTCACCAATCTCGAAGCTTTGCACAGGCACCTTCCCCGGGTCCTTACTGCATTAAGGGCCCCGGAGGTCGCCGGAGCTCGCCCCATGAGGATGGGGAGGTCCGGATCTGCCGGCCACGTGGCGGGCCCGGAGCTCCCCTCTAAGGAGAAGGAGGTCCGGCCCCGTGGGACACACGGGGCCTTCTAAGCTCCCCCCCCCGGAGGGAGAGGTCTGGCTTCTGCCTGCCACGCGGCGGGTCCGAAGCCCCTCCTGAGGAAGCGGTAGCTCCGGCCCCGCTGGACATGTGGGGCCTTCGGAGCTCCCCCCAGAGGGGGAGGTACGGCTTCTGCCGGCCATGTGGCGAGTCCGGAGCCCCCCCTGAGGAGGCGGGAGTTCCGGCCCCGCTGGACACGTGGGGCCTTCGGGCCTCGCCCCTGTTGAAGGGGCGGAACCCGGACCTTGCGGTCCTGTGCTGGAGTAGCCGATAGCTCTTTGCCCCCGCCTCATGCAGCCCCCGTTGCTGTAATCTGGAGATCCTGCACACAGAAAGAGGAAACGTAATTATCCTCGGGGGGTCCTCCCCTCCCCGTCTCTTAGTCTTATTCGGCTTACGGTCCTAGTCCGGTATACGGGTCTTGGGCAATTCTGTGCGCGAGGCACCGTGGCTCCGGCTCCCTCCAAGGCCCGGGTACGACCGTCCGATCCCTAGTACCGGACCGTGCGCCGGGGAAGCAGAGTGCACAGGCTTTGGGTACGGAACCAGGCAAAGCGGTTGTACTCCCCTGGACCTCCGGAGGACAGGGTGCGCACGCTTTGGGTACAGAGCCGGCTAAGCGGGATACGCACCCTGGACCCCCCATGCACGGCGCAGGCCTTTCCTGGAGGTGACCAACTGGCACCGCAACACCTGACTGGGGGAGGCCCAAGAGGCCCACCTGGCCATCGGCAGGTGCCTCAAGTGCAACCGCCTTCGGTAGGATAGCAAATGCTGACTATGGATGAACGCGGGAGAGAGGAAGCTAAATGTACGGTGAGCATACATAGAGAGTGCGATCATAAAAATTAATGCGTAATTTAAATGAGCACATGAGAGAGAGCGAAGTAGAACAGGTTTCTGTGTAAACGCCCATAGGGGGAAGTCAGGCTGTACATGGAGGCAACGACCCGCCTCATTAAGAAGGGAAGCAAGACTCTACGCGCTTAGGGTCGGAACCAGGCTAAGCCGGACATAGTCCTGGACCGTACCCTGAGACTTAGCTGCCCCAAGCGCTGTTCCTAGACTCTATGGGATTTATTACAGAAGGGTATGGCCCTGTTCTACTAACGCTCAGGGGGTAGGACTTACAGTGTTGTTCCATGCCAAGGGTTTGGGAACGGATCCCATACTTGGTTGAAAGGCATGTGTACCTGGGACGACAACTTTCGTGACTCGGAAAGGACCTTCCCGGCTGGGGGAGAGTTTATAGGTCCTTCACGGGAAAGTGTGTGCCGCGGCACCAGGTCGCCTTCCTGCAGGTCCCTGACGCGCTTGGTCCTTTGGCGGTAGTGCCAGAGCACCAGCCGAGACCGTGCGTTGTGGGGTGTCACCTGCAGCCGGTCCTCGTCAACGAGGTCATCATCTTCACGATGGATCAGGTCCTGCGCGGCTTCTCCTGGGAGCCCCGGGGTACCCTCCCCTTATGGCTAAGGCCTTCAAGGGGTAGGAGAACCCGGACTCTTCTTGGGAGACCCAAGGCGTCCTTCCCCTTCTGGCTAAGGCCTTCAAGAGGTTGACAGACCCTGGGCGGCCCCCAGGAGGTACGGCCGAGGCACAGAGGCGTGCTCTCGGGTGGAGCTGGCCTGGTTCTGCAACGTCGGGGCTGGTGCTTGGGCTGCTGCGACTACTTGGAGCTTCTCCAAGGTTGACATCGCAGCAGTGCAGCCTCCACTGACTTTTCGGGGTAGCCACAGTCGGCTACTGCCCCGGCTCGTCATCATCGGCGCTGGAGTCCTCACTGTTGTGCACTGTCTTTATGACGCGCTGAGGCTCCTGAAACCCCACCTGGTGGCCGACGCTGACTGAGGCGTCGACCTTCTGCTTGCCCTCCCTCTGAGGGAGGGGCGGAGCATCAGCTCTCAGCTGCCTCCCTTTGCGGAAGTGCTCTGCGAGCCTCTGGATGTCCCAGCACTTGGCAGAAGTATGATTGCTGGTGCCATGCACGGGGCATAGCTCGCCTTGGTCACCATCTGGGGCTGGTGACTGTCGCTGCCTTTTGTCGGGGCGCGGCCCCCGAGCTCCACTAGGTGCCGCTGCTGTGGCAACGGGAGCCGCGGCCGACGACTTCATCTTTCCACTGCCCCGGTTCTTGGCCTTCTTGCCGCCTCCATAGGAAGCAGCGCCAGATACGGGCTGTGCTCCTGACTCGGAGGCTGGCAGTGAGTTCCAGTTCCGCCCTTCGGCTGCTCTGGCGCACTTGTCCGCCAGGCTGAAGAGCTCGGAGACATCGCAGACCTCTCTGGTCGCGAGCTTCTCAAGCATCTTCTCGTCCCGGACACCCTGCCGGAACGCCACCACCACAGAAGCACTTTGAATGTGCGGGATGGTGTTGCGTGCCTGGGAGAACCGCTGGATGAAGGAGCGAAGTGATTCCCCAGGTTGTTGTTTGATGGCGTGGAGGTCGAGCTCCGTGCCAGGACGGGTGTAGGAACTGCCGAAGTTGGCAATGAACTGCCGGCAGAGCTCTCCCCAGGAAGTTATCGAACCCTGGGGAAGGTTCATGAGCCAAGACCGGGCTGGGACGGTCAAGGCAACGGGGAAGTAGTTGGCCATGACGGCCTCGTCCCCTCCTGCAGCAAGGACAGCGGTGGAGTAGATCTGGAGGAACTCCGCCGGGTTGACGCTGCCGTCATACTTCTCGGGCAGGTGCGGCCGAAACTTGCGCGGCCACCTCGCGAAGCGAAGGTGTGGTGCCAAGGCCGCGCATCCTGCCCCTGTTGCTGCAGGTGTTGGTGCCGCGAACGCTTGGTTCGCTGCTGGCACAGTGTACCCCGGTATGGGCAAGGCCGCGCCATAGACCAGGGGCGCCGTTTGCAGGGCATATGACTGTGGCATATGCTGTGTGGCGTATGCCTGGGGCAGAGTCGCGTGGCGAAAGTCTGCGCCTAGGGCAAGGTTGAGGCAGACGTCATGCTGACGCCAGCCTCTTGGCTGCAACGTCTTTCTCGTCGTCGCTCGAGGAACACCCGGGCGTCTTGGCCCAAGTGGCATCATTCCAGCTCAGTCCTCAGGTCCGTCGACGGAAGCCTGGTGGAGCTGGAATCCGCCGTCTGTCCGTCAACCGTCGGCGTGCGCGTCAGCGACACAGCCGGTTGGCCGGAGCGTCGTCCCCGCTGAAGTCGAGGGTTTGCGGCAGCGACGACGAGACGGTCTACCTCGCGAATCCACAGCTGGGTCGCTGAATGGGGCGCGTCCCCAGCAGGTGGATTGCACAGTAGCGCTCTTTCTGCAGTTAGCCCGCCCCCGTGGGGGACGCTCAGCGCCGCAGAAGATCTCACGCTAGTCGGAGCCTACATTGCCGGAGTCGGCGTTGCCGGAGTCGGCTGCTGGCTTCCTGCTTGCGCCGACACACTCCGTCCTGAGTGTGTCGAGACGTATTCCCCGCTAGTCACGGTCTGTCGTGAACACGGGGGAGGAGAGCTTGCCGCTGAAGGAAGCTTCGTCATCTTCATCGGCAAAAACCCATCGCGCAAGGGAAAAGCCCCTACCTGGCGCGCCAAATGTCGAAGTGTGTGGTCGACACTGCCCCCGGACCTGCTCTGGGCAGCCCGCGGAGGTTCTTTTTCGGAGGGGCTAGTCGCTTGCGGAGAGCTTAAGCGTAAGGGACGAGTGAGGGAGAAGCTTGACACGGCGAGTTTTACGTGGTTCGGGCCGCTGGAGCGTAAAACCCTACGTCCACGGTGAGCAGAGGAGCTCGCTGTATTGCTTGTTGCTCAGAACCGGAGTCCTGAGCTTGAGGGTGAGTTATGCCTAGGGTGTGAGTTTCTGGAGTGCGAACCCTTGCTAACGTTGCCTACCCGATCCTTTTATAGTTCAAGGCTCGTGTGTCTTACAAGGGGGGCCCAGGACCCGACAGGTGGTCCCGGGGAGATTTCCTGCCGACTATCGTATCTGCAGTTATGTCGGTAGTTGCCTCTGCTGAAGGCTTCCGAGTATTTGTTCTGCCGCCCTGCCCATGCCGCAAGCTAGTCGTAGTGGTTGATGATGGCAGGGGCGGCAGGGGATGTCTTGTCGCTGTGTTTATTGGCGGGCAGGCTCTGACACGGCGCGCCAGTCTGCGATGTGATTGGGCACAACGGCACCTGACAGAGGCGTGCTCCGCGCCTCCGCGTCTTGGGAAGGCGCGGGCCTTGAATACCTTGTACGGGCAAGGTATGGCGTGTCTTTACGCCTGCTGCCTACCGCGCGGGGGCAGGCAGCGTTGCTCTGCTAGCCACGTGGCGGGCCCGGAGCTCTCCTCTGAGGAGAGGGAGGTCCAGCCCCATGGGACACGTGGAGCCTTCGGAGCTCTCCCTGTGGAGGGGGGAGGTCCGGCTGCTGCTGGCGACATGGCGGGCCCGGAGCTCTCCTCTGAGGAGAGGGAGGTCCGGTCCCGCTGGACACGTGGAGCCTTCGGAGCTCTCCCCACCGGGGGGGGGGGGGGGAGGTCCGGCTCATTTGGCCACGTGGCGAGTCTGGAGCTCTCCTCTGAGGAGAGGGAGGTCCAGCCCCACTGGACACGTGGCGCCTCCGGAGCTCTCCTTGCGGAGAAGGGCGAGGTCCATAGGCATTTTTTCCCTATGCGCGGGGGTACCCCATATCGAGGGTACCGTCAGTGGCCCTCGGGCCCATCTCGGGGGAGATAGCGAGCCCGAGGTGGGGCCTCCGTCTCTTCTATTCCGCGCACCTTCTCTAAGTCCCGCATTGACCGTTGCCGGAGCACGAACAGTCGCGGGATCGTGGGAGCGTGAGCCCACTTGATGGTTGCTTTTACTGTGGCGGTTCCCAAGGCTGCCACTTCTGCATGTCACGACGCTTTTTTCGGGAACCGCCAGAGCGCCTTGCCAGCTCGTCCCCTTGGGGGACTAACTTCTTGGCCCACCGCTTTAGCTGGACAACTTGGGTCCACTTGTCATCGACGCTTGGTCTTGGAGCCGAAGCGGTTGCCCAAGCGGAATATTTGAAGAGTTTCAAATCGCTTTGAATCACACCTGGGAAGTTTTAAAAGGGGATCTTACCCACATTGCGGCTTCCCTTTGCACTCCCCAGCGCTTTGCACCTTCCGTGAGTCCTTGCGCCTTTGTCTTCCGCCATGGCTTCCAACCTGCCTCCAGAGAAGAAACGCGCTCTATTTCCTCCGGTGGCGGAGTCTGCGCCGAGTCAGGGATCCAGGGCGCCTGCACACCCTGCATCTGGAGATGGCGCCCCGTCCGGTGGCGACCCCAAGAGGTCTCGGGCTCATCATCCCGACGGGACTCCTCTTGAGCGACGACAGGCTGATGGTTCCCGGGCATCGCGTCCTCCCTCCTCAGGCGGTGGAGTCTCCAAGGAAACTGCTGACGCGCCGAGGAGGGCTTCAGGCGGTGGAGTCTCCAAGGAGACTGCTGACGCGCCGAGGAGGGCTTCAGGCGGTGGAGTCTCCAAGGAGACTGCTGATGTGTCGAGGGGAGCTTCAGGAGCATCCCCTGCTCCGTCAGTCCGGGTGACTACGGAGCAGCCGTCGGCGGCGACGGCGGGCTCTAGTGGTCCTACCCCGGCTCGGAAGCCAGGGTTCAGAGCCCGTTTGAGTGCTCGCATTTCTCGGCCGTCCCCGACTGATGGGGAGTCTGCGCCTCAGCGCTCGGAAGCCGAGACGGTTGCCGCGGCCCCCAAGCCAGCGCAGGTTCCTCCTGTACCAGGCGGCCCAGTTTCTATGGCAGCATCGACTCCATCCTCTCGTCCCTCTCCACTAGCTCAGGAGCCCGCTGTCGGTGGGGGTTCGGCGGGTCCAGCTGTCGAAGTCCCGACGCTGGCTTCTCCTGACCAGCGTATTATCCCGGTCGCCGGTGCGTCGTCTTCTCTTGAAGACGACGTGATGGAGCAAGTCGGGGGCGCCGCTCCGGCCTCTGCTGCCCCACTGCCCCTGGCAGACGCTCTCGCGCTCGCCCAGACGAGCGTCCGGCAGGTCTTGGCCGCGCTCGGTCGTGAGCGAGAGGAGCAGGTGGTTGAGAGGGATCGCCTCCTCATCTGGGGGAACCTTTTGCGGGAGTGGACCGCGAAGGTCAAGGGTGAGCTCGACTCCAGGCGGGAGTCGCTTGACATCATGGAGGCGCTCCTCGACCGGCAGAAGCAGGCTATCGACCGTCTGGACTCCGAGACGCGGCGGCTCCACAGGGAGGCCCTTGAGGCACATGCCCGGGCCGAGGAGAACTTCTCTACCCTGGAGGAGGTACGGCAGAGGCTGGCGCGCCGTAAGCGCCCCGTTGAGGATCAGGAGCACTCCGTGGGGGCCAAGGCGGAGAAGGTCGCTGCGTGGCTGGCGGCGGGCGAGGGCGACTTGCGAGCTCGGGCCACGGAGCTAGAGGCCCGGAAGGCAGACCTTGCCATGAGGGAAGAGCAGGTCTCCCGGGAGCGCCAGGCGATCCTGGATCGGGAGTTGGCTGCCAACTTCCGGGCTTCAGAGTTGGAGCGGCTTGCCCAGACTCTCCGCCTTCGGGAAACTTCCCTGGCGGCCAAGGAGAAGGAATTCTCCGAGGGAAGCCACGACGCCCTGCAGGCAGCCCGCCGCGAGGTAGAGGAGCTCTTGGCCTCGCGGTCTTTCGAGGCCCGTGCGGTCTCGAGCTTCGTTGACCGGGTAGGGTCCGCCTTGGTCCCCCTTGGCTTCAGCCTGGTGAAAACGGCGGCCCCTACGCTGAATGTGGCTGAAGTGATTCCCGCGCTGGAGTCAATCGGCGCCAAGCTGAGCAGGCTAGATGCGGTGGTCGCCGGCGAGCTCGAGGCAAAGGGACGGGGTCTGGCCGTGGAGGTTGCCACGCATGTGTTGGCATGCTTCAGGAGCCGGGACCCTTCTTTCTCACTAGAGCCAGCGAGACAGGGCCCTGCCGCGGAGCGGGAGGAGACCGCCAGGGCTGAAATCGGGGATGTGGCCGCCCTTATAGCCTATAGGTTCCGGCGCGAGCCAGGGGAACCCTAGGGCTTGTATCTACCTCTTTTTCTTTTTATTGAGTCTGTAGTCCAGCTCATGGAGCCATGAATAAATAGACTCTTGTGACCTTTTGTGCCTGTTATGCTTTTGTCTTCTTGGTTTTGCCTGGCCGAGCCCTTAGCTCCGCAAGGTACTCAAAGGCCTTCACCAATCTCGAAGCTCTGCACAGACACCTTCCTCGGGTCCTTATTGTATTAAGGGCCCCGGAGGTCTCCGGAGCTCACCCCATGAGAATGGGGAGGTCCGGATCTGCCGGCCACGTGGCGGGCCCAGAGCTCCCCTCTGAGGAGAGGGAGGTCCGGCCCCGTGGGACACGTGGAGCCTTCGGAGCTCTCCCCTCGGAGGGGAGGTCCGGCTTCTGCCGGCCACGTGGCAGGTCTGGAGCTCCTCCTGAGGAGACGGGAGCTCCGGCCCCGCTGGACCCGTGGGGCCTTCGGGCCTCGTCCCTGTTGAAGGGGCGGAACCCGGATCCTCCGATCTTGCACTGGACTAGTCGATAGCTCCTTTCCCCCCCCCTCATGCAGCCCCCGATGCGGCCCCCTTGTAGGTGTGGCCAATTGTTTGGGCGCTCCTATCATACTCCTGCGGGGAGCTAAGGCCGGGAGGTCCTGCACATAAGAAAGGGAAACGTAATTCTCCTTGGGGCTCCCCCTTCCCGATCTCATAGTCTTATTTGGCTTACGATACTGATCTGGTGTACTATGCTTGGGGACTTTAGTGCGCGAAGTGCCGGGAGCTCGAGGCCCCCTGGTCATCAGCAAGTACCTCAAACGCGACTGCCTTCGGTAAGATAGCAAATGCCGACTAGAGGTGAGAATGGGAAAAGGGAGTTGAGTGCATGGTGAGCATACACAGAAAGTGCGGTCAAAGAAATTGATGCGTAATTTAAATGAGCACAAGGGAAGAGCAAAGTAGGACAGGTTCGTTTCCATATAAATTTCCATAGGAGGAAGGCAGGCTAAACATGGAGGCAACGACCCGCCCCATTAAGAGGGGAAGCAAGACTCTACGTGCTTAGGGTCGGAACCAGGCCAAGCTGAACGTAGTCCTGGACCGTCCCCTGAGACTTAGCTGCTCCGAGCGCTGTTCCTGGACTCTATGGAACTTATTACAAAAAGAAGAGACTGTCCTACTATTGCTCTAGGGGTAGAACTTACGGAGGTGTTCTATGTTCCAAGGGTTCGGGAGTGGATCCCCATCCTCGGTGGAAAGGCGTACGCACCTGGGATGGTACACTTTTCTGACTCGGAAAGGACCTTCCCATCTAGGGGAGAGTTTGTCGGTCCCTTCGTGAGAAAGTATGCGCTGCAGCACCAGGTCGCCTTCCTGCAGCTCCTGGACACGCACAGACCTTTGGTGGTAGCGTCAGAGTGCTTGTCGGTACCGTGCATTGCGGAGTGCTGCATGTAATCGAGCCTCGTCGACAAGGTCGATGTCTTCACGCTGGAGGTTTTCCTGCGCGGCTTCGTCGTAAGCTCGGACACGGAGGGACTTCATGGTGATCTCTGGGGGAAGCACAGCCTCAGCCCCGTACACCATGAAGAAGGGTGTCTCTCCGGTGGCCCGGCTCTGGGATGTCCGGTTAGCCCATAGTGTGCTCGGAAGCTCGTCCACCCACTTGGCGCCATGTTTCTTCAAACCGGCATAGGTGCGGGTCTTGAGGCCCCGAAGAATCTTGGCGTTGGCCCTCTCAACCTGTGCATTGCTCTTTGGGTGAGAAACGGAGGCGTAGCACACCTGGATGCCGAGGTCTTCGCAGTATTCTTGGAACGCTGCGCTGGTGAACTGGGTCCTGTTATCAGTGATGATTCTGTTCGGGACCCCGAAGCGGCAGACGATCGACTTGATGAACTTTACTGTGGATTGCCTGTTGATGGTGACGACGGGTGTGGCTTCCGGCCACTTGGTAAACTTGTCGATGGCGATGTAGAGGTACCGGAATCCCCTGACGGTTCTGGGGAATGGTCCCAGGATGTCCAACCCCCATACGGAGAACGGCCATGAGGGCGGGATCATCTGTACCGCCTGAGCCGGTGTATGGATCTGCTTGGCGTGGAACTGGCACGCCTTGCAGCTCTCGACCAGCTTGACGGCATCCTGGAGTGCTGTCGGCTAGTAGAAGCCATGCCGGAAGGCTTTACCGACAAGCGTGCGTGAGGAAGAGTGACTCCCACATTCGCCTCCATGGATCTCAGCGAGCAAGTCGCAGCCTCTCCCCTAGGTTATGCACCGCAATAGGACGTGGTTGGCGCCACGCCGGTAGAGATCCCCTTCTACCAGCGCGTACCTCTTAGCCATGCGCACGATCCGTTCAGCGGATACACGTTCATCAGGGAGGATGTTTTCTTTCAAGTAGTCCCGGATCTCCGTGATCCATGCATCGGGTCTGACTTGAGCTTCTGGATCTTGAGCGCTGGGTTGCACGGAGTCCCCAGTGACGCTTACAATCCTTGTCGACGTCCATGGCTGCAGGGCCACCGGGACCGCCAGCTTCGAGGTGCTGGTCCAGCCCCCTTCGCCCGGCTCGGCAGGCCGGGCTGTGGGCCGCAGCAACGTCCTCTCGAAGACTCCTTCGGGCACAGGGGCTCCGGTGGAGGCCTTTGTTGAGAGGTCGTCAGCTGCGACATTGCCAGCATGCGGTACATGGCGCAGGTCCAAGGCGAGGAAGTCTTTCTCCAACATCTGCACGTGGAGAAGATAAGCAGCTAGCTGTGGGTCATTGCAGGAGCATTCACCCTTAACTTGCTTGATGACTAGCTGGGAGTCGCCCTGTGCCAACAACTGGCGAGCGCCCAGAGACAGGCTGTCTTTAGGCCAAAGATGAGTGCTTCATACTCTGCCATGTTGTTGGTTGCCTTGAAATTGAAACGCACCATGTACCCAAACTGCTCCCCCGATGGCATGAGAAGCAGTACGCCGGCACCGGCCCCCTGCTTTCGTGAGGAGCCGTCGAAGAAGAGCGTCCAGTGAGGCCCGGTGAGGACCGGAGCTTGGTGCTTCAGTTCACCATCTTTGTGGCCTCCTGGTCAGCCTTCGTTGGCGTCCACTCAGCCACGAAGTCAGCCAATGCTTGGCTCTTGACCGCATGGTGAGGAAGGAAGTCCAACTCAAACTCCGCCAGTTCCGCTGCCCATTTAGCGACATTGCCGGTCGCGTGAGGGCTGTGAAGGATCGCCTTCAGCGGATAGGAGGTGACCACCGAGATCCGGTGGGCTTGAAAGTAGTGGCGGAGCTTCCTGGATGCCACGAGCACTGCATACAGCAGCTTGTGGACCTCCAGATACCTTGTCTTGGCATCGTGGAGGACTTCGCTGATGTAGTAGACAGGCCTCTGGATGGTCCAGACCCTCCCTCCCGGGCCAGAGATGTCTTCATCCATTGGCTCGGGCCTACCGGAGGTAGGTGGGTCCGGGGAAGCTTCCGGGAGCTGGTACTCGAAAGCTCCTAGGTCGCCTTGGGCCTCCGAGGGGTCCTGCTGGTTTTCCGGGAGCTCCAGGAGGTCCCGTTGGACCTCCGGAGGTCCTGTTGGACCTCCGGGAGGTTGTCGTGGAAGTCTGGGAGGCCGTCTTGGACCCCCGGGAGGTTGTCTTGGAGGTCCGGGAGGCCATCTTGGACCTCCGGAGTCTCCTGGTGCTTGTCTTTTGCTATCGGAGCAGGCTGTGGTGGCGAGAGGTCCGGCCGCTCTGCGACGAGGATCATGCTCACCACTTCAGTTGTTGCCGCGATGTAGAGCAACAAATGCTCTTCGGGCTCGGGGGCTACCATGATGGGTAGGGTCGTTAGGAGTTGCTTCAACTCCTGGAAAGCTTCTTCTGCTTCGTCGGTCCAAACAAATGGACCAGATTTGCGCAGGAGCTTAAAGAAGGGGAGGTCTCGCTCTGCTAGCCTCGGTATAAACCGACTCAGCGCGGCTAGGCATCCCGTGAGTTTCTGGACTTCCTTCATGCGGGTGGGAGGCCGCATCAGGTCGATGGCCTTGATCTTCTCTGGTTTGGCCTCAATTCCCCGGTGTGAGACCAGGAATCCTAAGAGCTTTCCAGAGGATACGCCGAACACACACTTGTCGGGGTTCAGCTTGGTGCGCGTGGAGCGCAGTTTGTCAAAGACAAAGGCCAGGTTATCTAACAAGGATGAACTCTGCCTGACCTTGACAACGATGTCATCGACATACACCTCGACTAAGTCTCTTATTAACTCTCCAAAGGTTTTGTGCATTTCATGTACAAAGGTGGCAAGAGCATTCTTTAGGCCATAAGGCATAGAGACATAACAATACAGGCCATCTACTGTGATGAAGGAGGTGTGCTCATCATCTTCTCTAGACATAGGGATCTGATGGAAACCCGAATAGGCGTCTAGGAAGCACAGCATGTCACAGCCTGATGTCGAGTCCACTATTTGATCTATTCTAGGGAGAGGGAATGGATCTTTGGGACATACCTTATTGAGACTGGTGTAGTCGATGCACATCCGAAGCTTCCCGCCGGCCTTCGGGACAACGACGGGGTTCGCCAACCACCGGGGGTGGTGGACTTCCCGTATGAAGCCAGCGTCCAGCAGCTTCTTGATTTCTTCTCGGATGAAGTTTTGCCGCTGGATGGACTGCTTGCGAGGCTTCTGTTGGACTGGCTGGGCATCGGGAAAGACCTTCAAGTGGTGCTCGATCACCTCCCTAGGGATCCCCGGCATCTGCGACGGCTGCCATGCAAACACGTCGACGTTGTGCCGGAGGAAGGTGACGAGCACGCCTTCCTATTTGCTATCAAGGCCCCCGGCTACCCCCCGGTGGTCTGGGTAGCATTGGCGCCGACTTGGACGACCTTCAAGGGGACGTCGCCCTCGTCGAGGGGTTGTACACGGGGTGCTGCGGTAGAGGCACGGTGGCGTGCACTCGAGTGGAGCCGGTCTGATTCTGCACTGCCATGGGCTAGTGCTCGGGCTGCCGCAAGTGCCTGGAGCTTTTTCAAGGCTGACACTGCAGCAGTGCGGTCTCCATGAATCCTGAGGACACCTGTTGGTGTAGGCATCTTCAGGATGAGGTAGCCGTAGTGGGCTACTGCCATGAATCGATACAGTGCTGGCCTACCGATTATGGCATTGAAGGGGAGGTCAATCTCCACCACGTCAAACAGAATGTACTCTGTCCGATAGCTGTCCGGTACCCCAAAGGTCACCGGAAGGCTGATGTTGCCGTAGGGGACGACTTGTCCCGGCCCTACCCCTGAGAACGGGCTCGATGGGGTGAGCTTGGCCATCGGGATCTGCAGCTTCTGGAAAGCTGCGCGGCTGATGAGGTTCGGCCCAGCCCCGCCATCTACCAGAACATGGTACATCATCACGTTGGCGATGGTGGGCTCTACCAAGAGCGGTAGTTGGCCGGCCCCAGCCATGTTCCTGGGGCAGTCGGTGGCATCGAAGCTGATGGGGGTTCCCATCCACTTGAGGTGCGGCGCGGCACTTGGGAGGGGAGCCACCGACGCTACCGCTCGGCGCAGAGTTTTAACTGCGCTTCGGGACGAGGGGTCAGCGGACCCGCCGTAGATGACGTAGAGCATCTTCCGGCGCTCATCATTGCTGGAGCTGGAGTCCTCATGGTTGCGCACCGCCTTCACGGCGCGCTGAGGCTCCTGGAACTCCACTTGATGGTCGGCGTTGTCTGGGGCGTCGACCTTCTGCTTGCCCTCCCTTTGACGGAAGGGTGGGGCATCAGTTCGCAGCTGCTTCCCTTTGCGGAAGCGCTCCGCGAGCTTCTGAATCTCCTGGCACTTGGCACCAGTATGGTAACTGGTGCCGTGCACGGGACATAGCTCGCTTTGGTCACCATCTGGAGCTGGTGACTGTCGCTTCCATAGGAAGCGGCAGCAGATCCAGGCTGTCCTCCTGACTCGGAGGTTGGCAGTGAGTGCCAGTTCCGCCCTTCTGTTGCTCTGGCGCACTTGTCCGCCAGGCTGAAGAGCTCTGAGACGTCGCGGACCTCTCTGGTCGCGAGCTTCTCAAGCATCTTCTTGTCCCGGACACCCTGCCAGAACGCCACCACCACAGAAGCATTTTGGATGTGCGGGATGGTGTTCCGTACCTGGGAGAACCACTGGATGAAAGAGCCCAGCGTCTCCCCGGGTTGTTGCTGGACAGTGTGGAGGTCGAGTTCCGTGCCAGGCCGGGTGTAGGAGCTGCCGAAGTTAGCAGTGAACTGCCGGCAGAGTTCTCCCCAAGAGGTTCTGGAACCCTGGGGGAGGTTCATGAGCCAAGACCAGGCTGCGCCGGTCAAGGCGACGGGGAAGTAGTTGGCCATGACGGCCTCGTCCCCTCCTGCAGAAAGGACGGCGATGGAGTAGATCTGGAGGAACTCCGCCGGGTTGACGCTGCCGTCGTACTTCTCGGGCAGGTGCGGCCGAAACTTGCACGGCCACCTCGCGAAGCGAAGGTGTGGCGCCAGGGCCGCACATCCTTCTCCTGTTGCTGCAGGCGTTGGTGCCGCGGACGCTTGGTTCGCTGCTGGCACCGTGTACCCCGGTATGGGCAAGGCTGCGCCATAGACCGGGGGCACTGTTTGCAGGGCATATGGCTGGGGCATATGCTGCGTAACGTATGCCTGGGGCAGATATCGCGTAGCGAACGTCTGCGCCTCAGGCAGAGTTGAGGCAGTCGACATGCTGTCGGCGGCCTCCTGGTTGCGACGCCTTTCTCGTCGTCGCTCGAGGAACACTCAGGCATCTTGGCCCAAGTGGCATCATTCCAGCTCGTTCCTCAGGTCCGTTGATGGGAGACTGGTGGAGCGGTAATCCGCCGTCTGCCCGTCAACCGTTGGCGTGTGCGTCAGCGACACAACCGGTTGGCCGGAACGTCGTCCCCGCCGAGGTCGAGGGTTTGCGGCGGCGACGACGAGACGGTCTACCTCGCGAATCCACTGCTGGGTCGCTGACTGAGGCGCGTCCCCAGCAGGTGGATTGCACAGTAGCGCCCTTGCTGCAGCTAGTGCACCCCCGTGGGGGACGCTCAGCGCTGAAGAGGATCTCACGCTCGCTGGAGCCTCCTTTGCCGGAGTCGGCGCTGCCGGAGTCGGCTGCTGGCTTCCAGCTTGCGCTGACACACTCCGTCCAGAGTGTGTCAAGACGTAGTCCCCGCTAGTCACGGTCCGTCGTGAACGTGGGGGAGGAGAGCTTGCCGCTGAAGGAAGCTTGGTCATCTTCGCCGGCAAAAGCTCGTCGCGCAAGGGAAAAGCCCCCTACCTGGCGCGCCAAATGTCGAAGTGTGTGGTCGACACTTCCTCCGGACCTGCTCTGAACAGCCCGTGGAGGTTCTTTTTCGGAGGGGCTAGACACTTGCGGAGAGCTTCAGCGTTAGGGACGAGTGAGGGAGAAGCTTGACACGGGGAGTTTTACGTGGTTCAGGCCGCCGGAGCGTAAAACCCTACGTCCACGGTGAGCAGAGGTGCTCGCTGTATTGCTTGCTGCTCAGAACCGGAGTGTGACACCCTCATCTCGGGTGTCAGCATAGGTTTATGTTTTATGAAGAGGAAACACTTTAAGAAAAGTAGGGACAGAGAAGAATTATCAAAAGAATAGCCAATAAGGCCCTCCGAGAGCGCCGAAGACAACTTACCGCGGCCGCTGGCCACGTGGCGTGATCGGAGCTCGTCCCTGCTAAGTGAAGAGAGGTCCGCCGCTGAAAGATCTACATGGCAGGTTCGGGGCTCGTCGCCACAAAGGGGAGAGGTTCGATCCTGTGGGACACGTGTTGCCCACGGAGCTAGCCTCTGCAGAGGAAGCAAAGGCATTTCCGCAAGACACGTGTCATCCTCGGAGCTAGTCCTCGCGGAAAATCTGAGGACCAGTCGCGCGGGGTACGTGTCGAACTCAGAGCCCATCTCAGAGAAGTCCGGATCTATCGAACACGTGTCGCCACCGGAGCTTATCTCCGGGAGGTCTGTCGTTGCTGGACACGTGTCGACCTCGGGGCACGTTCCTGAGGAAGGAAGAGAGGGAAGACCGGCGTCAACACGTGGCGTGCGCGGAGCTCACCTCCAAAGAAGGGGGAAGTCTCGCTCGTGACACGCGGCACAACCGGAGCTCGTCTCTGCAGACGAGGAGATACCAGGCCCCGGAGGACACGTGGAGCTTCCGGAGCTCATCATCACGGAGGTAACGAGTTCTGGAGCAAGTTTTACGCGTAAAGATACCGGTACACAACAGAAACCGATCTAAATTCCACGATGTTACTAAAGATAAGATGTTAGGATCCAACAAAGATCTGAATAAGACTCTTATTCGAGATACAATCAGATTAGGACTCTTCTCTTCCCGATTATAAATAGAACCCAAAACCTCTCGCCGAAACCACAAACTTCTCTTTCAACTCCTGAGCCGACGACTTAGAGCCCTAGCCCTAACTCGCCGAGCAAACCATCGCTGAAGCGCAACAAGGGAGATCATCGAAGGAGAACCGAGCGGTCTGAGGACGACCTCGAAGAACGTGAGGTAGGACTTCAATATCATTGTGTTCATCTCTTTGCATCTGTTCTTCAATTCCTTTCGAACAGAAGCCTTCTCGTGGGCAGATCACTTGATGATCAGTTTGATCTAAAAACAAGATCATCGCCACGTCCACCTTTGATCCGAACACCCCTGTCCCTACAAGGCCATGCAAGAACACGTACAGATCAATCTAATAAAACTAATCATGAGATAGCATGTATATGCATCATCGCATCTAGTTTATGGTTTGTGCATAAATATTGATTGCTGTGAATCCTGTATGCACGTGATCCTACCTAGCAGGACAAGCTCAGGGAGCTGTCTACGACGAACTGCAGCAACCAGGTTTTGAGAATCAAGAACAACCGGAACCGCAAGAACAAGGCAAGTGCCCCTTGACCATATTGATCCTATGTTTGGATAAAACTATTTTGTTTTGCAAAAAGGTGTGTGTGATGAGTCAAACATGATGGGAAACCTTTTTATAGGAGTTTACTAGTATTGGTTAAACCACCCTTGTCGCCTGGGAAGTTTATGAGTCGGGTATGGTTTTTGCTTTATGCTTCGCTGAGTCTATGGGATTGGGAAGCGAGATAGATGTGTCTAGCTAACTGCACTCGTACTGATAATAAGTAAACTGATGAGGTTAATGAATATGGATCGGAGGGAGATCTAGGCAAGCCTAGGTTTGTGAATGAGGTAGCATGAGATGGTGGTTTTGCTTGCCGAAGATCTAAGGACCGGTTCATGCATGCACATGCCAGGATAACAGTGCCACCACAAGGCCAAGTATGGGTGCGGCTTAGCTGAGTAATTAGGTAAGTTGCTAGAGTGTTATGGACTGTGGAAGGCGCGGGGAATGGGAGTCGAGTGAGGACTGCCCTGGGAACTGCATGGCACAAGAGGGGGCCCGTGGGTGGGAGAATTGGAGATTCTAGCCTGCCGGTGAAACCTTAGTGAGTCCATACATCTAGTAACCCCTTTGTAAAGGCTATTTTGTGATCTCTTGACCATACACCGACGGTTGTGTACTGGTAAAATAGAGGTTCTGCAGTCACCGACGGGTGACGAAATCACAAACTTGTGGGTAAAGAGGTGCACACTGTGCAGAGTCTAAAACTATCATGATAGCCGAGCTTACGGTCATGAGCACCTGACTAAACTGCCATGATTAGTTGGGATGGTTATAGGGAAGGTTCTTGGTTATGGATTTGGTTATGGTTTAGTTGTTGGGACAGTTGAGTCTGGGTGATGAGATGGTTGCATGACTGTTGGGACATGACATGAGATTGGTCTCGGTGTGAGACGAGGTTGAATTACGAGGTGAGATGGTAGCGAATACGAGGAGGTATTCGTGAGTATGAATAAAGGATTGGTTAATGTTCGGATGGAACACGGGAAGTGATGGAGGTATGTTGGTAATTTAATACATGTTGGGATTACATCTAAAGTCAAGTTGCTGTTTTATCATGGTTTTACAAATCTGCTTTTCTGCAAATAAGCTTTTTATACCTACCTTGTTTATGAGATGCATATCATGTGTTTTTCCGCACTTGCTGAGTACATCATTATACTTAAACTTGCATTATTATTCGTCATCAACAGCAAGAGAAGGCTATTATGAAGACCAAGTGGAGCATTACGGCGTGTGATCTGTTCTCAACCTTGCCTGTGGAGGGATTAGAGATGGAGCCACTTCTGCTTAGATTTGCTTCCGCATTAGCTAAATTGCTTCCGCTTTAGAATAAAGACTTCCGCTGTGAGCATGAGTCCAAGACTCATGAGGTATTGTAATAAACTCTGTTATTTGTGGTAATATATAATCTGAATTCAGTTTGTGGAATGTATGTGTATGTGTGATGAACATCCTGGGCACACATATGCATTAGTTATTGGTTCCGTGGTTTTCCACAGAATTGAGGGCGTCACAGATTGGTATCAGAGCCACGGGTTGACAGTAGGTTACACGCCTAGATAGAAACCTTAGATTGATATTAGAGCCACGGGTTAACAGCAAGTTACACCCCTAAATAGAAGTCACAGGTAGCTAAGCCACGCTGACCAAAGGAAGCATCCTAGGGTGAATAGCTTAGACTGGCCTTGAAACCACCTTAGTATAGGAAACCATCCTTGAATAGGATCTGTATGAGCCCTTGCAATGATTGTGTGTGATTATGTGCTTAATGTGAGTTGTGGGATGTCTCAAAAATGTTGTCCATATCCATACGTAAGAAGAAAGAGGTGTGAAATGCTTCGGCACTTGATCACATCCTCATATGGGCTAATATATACAGTCTAACTCACCTTGATGCATATAGTTGAAGGGACTTACCTAACCTTCTAACCTTCTATTCTATTTCGTTCTCCCTCACAGATGGTGAGAGGAAACGCCAGCCGAAGGAACGTCCAGGAGGATGACCAAGAGGAAGTTCCTGCTAACCCCGGAGCTGGTGAAAACCATCTGGAAAGGTTGATGGCCATGCAAAACCAGCTTATGCAAACCATGATCCAAACTTTGGGTCAGTTGCAGGCCAACCAAAATCCCGTTCCGGCACCACCGACACCACCACCGCCGGCTCATAACAGGTTGGGAGAGTTCATGAGGACTCGACCACCCACCTTTGCTCAAGCAAGCGATCCCATGGAGGCCGATGATTGGTTGAAATCCATGGAGAGGAAGCTCGCCATTGTTCAATGCAACGACCGAGAGAAGGTTCTCTTCGCATCACACCAACTTACGGGAGCCGCTGCTGACTGGTGGGATGTCTTGAGCAACGCCCATGCCAACCCGGAGACAATCACTTGGACTAAGTTCAAGGAAAGTTTCCGCTCTCACTACATCCCTGCTGGTGTAATGATGCTCAAGAGGCAGGAGTTGAAGGTCTCCGCCAAGGACAGAAGAGTGTGAACGAGTATCTCAACAAGTTCATACAACTGTCCCGGTACGCCCCCGAAGATGTCAACTCAGACCAGAGGAAGCAGTACCTGTTCATGAGAGGGTTGAACAATGAGATCCAGGTTCAGCTCCTCAACAATGACTACGTAAGCTTCCAGAAGCTGGTTGACAAGGCTATTGTGGTTGAAAACAAGATCCGAGAGATCGAGCGAGAGTGCAAGAGGAAGATGCCATACCAGCCCCAAGGGAGCAACGTACGACCTAGGTACATGCCCCCTGCCCCGCAGTATGGATCGACCACTCCTGCGTACCGCCCTGGTCAGCCACCACAGCAACAATTCGTTGCACCGGCACCTCGCGTGCCCATGCCTCCAGCGCCCGGACCTAACAGTGGTGCTCCTGTTCAAAACCCCCGCCCCAACATACCTGCTGCCGTAGGCAGCAGGGCATGCTTTGCATGCGGGGAAGTAGGACACTTCGCTAACCAGTGCCCGAGGAGAGGCCCTGGACAGCAAGGTAACGTGCCTAAACAGAACCAGCAACCAAATGGAGGGGACAACCAAGTGAAACGTGGACCGCAGAACTATGCTCGTGGCCACGTAAACCATGTCACTGCTGAGGAAGCACAACAGGCTGAGGACGTCGCAATTGGTATGTTCCTTGCCAACTCCAACCCAGCCACCATCTTATTTGATTCCGGAGCATCGCATTCCTTTATATCATCCAAATATGTTGCCAAACATCATCTACCCATATCCCACATAGAATGTGCTATGTTAGTTAATTCTCCCGGAGGAGAAATGAGGACTAATATAGTATGTCCTAGAGTAAGCCTTAAAATAAGGGGGGTAGACTTCCTTGCCAACCTTATTGTCTTGGACTCCCACAGTATTGACATCATACTCGGAATGGATTGGTTAAGCAAGCACAATGGAGTAATCCAATGTGCTGAAAGGAGCGTGCAGTTGACAAACGAACACGGTATTCGTGTCGAGTTTGAGTCAGCCTAGCAAACAACCGAACGGGCAAATTTGAACCACGTCGAAGGAACAACATTGGACAACATTCCAGTGGTTCAGGAATTTTCGGACGTGTTCCCGAAAGAGCTTCCAGGAATGCCACCTGATTGGGACATCGAGTTTGCCATAGATTTGGTACCCGGAACTGCACCTATAGCTAAGAGACCATATAGGATGCCCGTCAACGAGCTAGTTGAACTCAAGAAGCAAATTCAAGAACAGTTGGAGAAGGGTTTTATCCGTCCAAGCTCGTCACCATGGGGAGCTCCGGTACTCTTCGTGGACAAGAAGGATGGAATCCAAAGAATGTGCGTGGACTACAGATCTCTCAACGAGGTGACAATCAAGAATAAATACCCTCTGCCCCGTATAGAGGACCTGTTCGATCAAATGAAAGGAGCCCGAGTATTCTCCAAGATTGATCTTCGGTCGGGATACTTCCAGCTGAAGATTAAGCCCTCTGATATACCTAAGACAGCCTTTCGGACACGGTATGGTTCATATGAATATACCGTTATGTCTTTTGGATTGACGAATGCACCCGCATACTTCATGTACCTTATGAACAAGGTTTTCATGGAGTACTTGGACAAGTTCGTCGTGGTTTTCATCGACGACATTATGGTGTATTCAAAAAGTGAGGAGGAGCATGAGAAACATCTGAGATTGACCCTACAGAAGTTGCGTGAGCATCAATTATATACCAAGCTCAACAAGTGTCAATTTTGGCTAAAGGAAATATCTTTCCTAGGCCACATTATCTCCAAGGAAGGGGTATCGGTTGATCCTGGAAAGGTGAGAGATGTTCTGAAGTGGGACCAACCGAAGAGCGTGAGGGATATTCGGAGTTTCCTTGGGATGGCAGGATACTATCGGCGCTTCATTAAAGACTTCTCTAAGATAGCAAAACCTATGATGGAGTTGCTAATGAAGGGAAAAAACTTTCAATGGACACCAGCCTGCCAAGAAAGTTTTGAGGAACTCAAGAAAAGGCTAACCACAGCACCAGTTCTGGTATTGCCAGACGTAAGCAAGAGCTTTGACATATATTGTGACGCATCCAGACAAGGGCTCGGGTGTGTACTCATGCAGGAAGGACAAGTGGTAGCCTTTGCCTCACGACAATCAAAGAAGCACGAGCTTAACTATCCTACGCACGACTTGGAGCTAGCAGCAGTGGTGCATGCATTGAAGATTTGGAGACATTATATCCTTGGACATCGATGTGAGATCTATACGGATCATAAAAGCCTCAAGTACATATTTACACAAATGGACTTGAATTGGCAACGTCGATGGTTAGAACTCATCAAGGATTATGATGTGGGAATCAACTACCACCCCGGGAGGGCCAATGTAGTAGCGGACGCATTGAGCCGAAAGGGAGCATGTCACCAACTCACGGTTCGGGAGCTACCACCCGAACTACGGAAGGAGTTCAAACGGTTACACCTCGGATTCTTGAATAACGTGGAGATAATGGAGATCCACTCCCCATTGGAGCAAGAAATAAGAGAGGGCCAAGCAACGGACGAGGAGATCAAGGAGATCAAGGAAAGAATCCGACAAGGAATAGAGAAGGATTTCAAGGAGGATGAAAAGGGTACGCTTTGGCTAGGAAAAAGGATTTGTGTGCCGAACATAAGACACCTCCGCGACGTGATATTGAAGGAGGCACATGATTCACCCTGTTCCATACATCCAGGAAGCACCAAAATGTACAAGGACTTGAAAACTTGTTATTGGTGGGATGGTATGAAGAGGGATATAGCCGAATACGTTGCCCTATGCGACACATGCCAACGGGTAAAGGCCGAACATCAAAAACCCGCTGGATTGTTGCAACCTTTGAAGATACCCAAATGGAAATGGGAGGACATCAGTATGGACTTCATCGTCGGATTACCACGTACTCAGTCGGGATACGACTCCATCTGGGTCATTGTGGACCGATTGACGAAAACTGCCCATTTTCTTCCGATAAAGACCAGTTATAACGTTGCACAATTGGCAGAGTTGTACATGGAGCAGATTGTGTGCCGTCACGGAGTTCCAAAGAGGATAGTCTCAGATCGAGGTTCTCAGTTTACCTCTAGATTCTGGAGGAAGCTGCAGAAAACCATGGGTTCACGACTGGATTTTAGCTCCGCCTACCACCCACAAACAGATGGACAAACCGAAAGGACGAACCAAATTTTGGAGGACATGTTGAGATCTTGCGCCTTGAAACGTGGGCATAGTTGGGATAGGAGTTTACCGTATGCCGAGTTCTCCTATAACAACAGCTATCAAGCTAGCTTAAAGATGTCACCTTTCGAAGCCTTATATGGTAGACGGTGTAGAACACCACTATTCTGGAATGAGACTGGAGAGAACCAGGTGTTTGGACCCGAAGTACTACAAGAAGCCGAAAAACAGGTCCAAACGATACGGGAGAACTTAAAGGCTGCCCAGTCACGACAGAAAGGCTATGCGAACAATAGGCGTAGGAAGTTGACCGTTGAAGTGGGAGACTTCGTATACCTTAAAGTATCGCCTATCCGAGGCCAACGACGCTTTAACGTCAAAGGCAAGCTAGCACCTCGCTACATCGGACCATTTAAGATTTTGGACAAGCGAGGAGAAGTAGCCTACCAACTAGAGCTCCCAAACCACCTCTCCGACGTACATGACGTGTTTCATGTATCCCAGCTCAAGAAGTGCTTGAGAATACCAGAGGAACACGTATCCATGGGAGAGCTTGAACTTCAAAAGAACCTGACTTATGCGGAACACCCTGTCCGAATCTTGGACGTAAAGGAAAGGGTCACCCGGAACAAGGTGATTCGATGGTGCAAGGTACAATGGAGCCATCACACCGAAGCTGAAGCCACATGGGAGCGTGAAGAGGATATCAAGGCAGAATTTCCCCATCTATTTTCTACCAACGAATCTCGAGGGCGAGATTCAATTTAAGGGGGGTAGATTTGTGACACCCTCATCTCGGGTGTCAGCATAGGTTCATGTTTTATGAAGAGGAAACACTTTAAGAAAAGTAGGGACAGAGAAGAATTATCAAAAGAATAGCCAATAAGGCCCTCCGAGAGCGCCGAAGACAACTTACCGCGGCCGCTGGCCACGTGGCGTGATCGGAGCTCGTCCCTGCGAAGTGAAGAGATGTCCGCCGCTGAAAGATCTACGTGGCAGGTTCGGGGCTCGTCGCCACAAAGGGGAGAGGTCCGATCCTGTGGGACACGTGTTGCCACGGAGCTAGCCTCTGCAGAAGAAGCAAAGGCATTTCCGCAAGACACGTGTCATCCTCGGAGCTAGTCCTCGTGGAAATCAGAGGACCAGTCGCGCGGGATGCGTGTCGATCTCGGAGCCCACCTTCGTGAGGTCCTGTTCTATTGGACACGCGTCGTCACCGGAGCTTATCTCCGGGAGGTCTGTCGCTGCTGGACACGTGATGACCTCGGGGCATGTCCCTGAAGAAAGAAGAAAGGAAGGACCGGCGCCAACACGTGGCGTGCGCGGAGCTCACCTCCAAGGAAGGGGGAGGTCTCACTCGTGACACGCGGCACAACCGTAGCTCGTATCTACGGAGAAGGAGATACCAGGCCCCGGAAGGACATGTGGAGCCTCCAGAGCTCATCATCACGGAGGTAACGAGTTCTGGAGCGGTTTTTACGCGTAAAGATACCGGTACGCAACAGAAACCGATCTAAATTCCACGATGTTACTAAAGATAAGACGTTAGGATCCAACAAAGATCTGAATAAGACTCTTATTCGGGATACAATTAGATTAGGACTCTTCTCTTCCCGATTATAAATAGAACCCAAAACCTCTGGCCGAAACCACAAACTTCTCTTTCAACTCCTGAGCCGACGACTTAGAGCCCTAGCCCTAACTCGCCGAGCAAACCATCGCCGAAGCGCAACAAGGGAGATCATCGGAGAAGAACCGAGGGGTCTGAGGAGGACCTTGAAGTCAAGAAGAACGTGAGGTAGGACTTCAATACCACCTTACGACATCATTGTGTTCATCTCTTTGCATCTATTCTTCAATTCCTTTCGAATAGAAGCCTTCTCGTGGGTAGATCACTTACTGATCAGGTTGATCTAAAGGCAAGATCATCGCCACATCCACCTTTGATCCGAACACCTCTGTCCATACAAGGCCATGCAAGAACACGTACAGATCAATCTAATAAAACTAATCAAGAGATAGCATGCATATGCATCATCGCATTTAGTTTACGGTTTGTGCATAATATTGATTGCTGTGAATCTTGTATGCACGTGAATCCCACATAGCAGGACAAGCTCAGGGAGCTGTCTACGACGAGCTGCAGCAACAAGGTTTTGAGAATCAAGAACCCCCGGAACCGCAAGAACAAGGCAAGTGCTCCTTGACCATGTTGATCCTATGTTTTGGGTAAAACTATTTTGTTTTGCGAAAAGGTGTGTGTGCTGAGTCAAACATGATGGGAAACCCTTTTTATAGGAGTTTACTAGTTTTGGTTGAACCACCCTTGTCGCCTGGGAAGTTTATGAGTCGGGTATGGTTTTTGCTTTATGCTTCGCTGAGTCTATGGGATTGGGAAGCGAGATAGATGTGCCTAGCTAACTGCACTCGTAAATGATAATGAGAAACTGATGATGTTAATGATCATGGGTCGAAGGGAGATCTAGGCAAGACTGGGTTTGTGAATGAGGTAGCATGAGACGGTGGTGTACTTGCCATAGATCTAAGGACCGGTTCATGCATGCACATGCCAGGATAACAGTGCCACCACAAGGCCAAGTATGGGTGCGGCTTAGCTGAGTAATTAGGTAAGTTGCTAGAGTGTTATGGACTGTGGAAGGAGCGGGGAATGGGGGTGGAGTGAGGACTGCCCTGGGAACTGCATGGCACAAGAGGGGGCCGTGGGTGGGAGAATTGGAGATTATAGCCTGCCGGTGAAACCTTAGTGAGTCCATACATCTAGTAACCCCTTTGTAAAGGCTATTTTGTGATCTCTTGACCACACACCAACGGTTGTGTACTGGTATAATGGAGGTTCTGCAGTCGCCGACGGGTGACGAAATCACAAACTTGTGGGTAAAGAGGTGCAAACTCTACAGAGTCTAAAACTATCATGATAGCCGAGCTTACGGTCACGAGCGCCTTGCTAAACTGCCATGATTAGTTGGGATGGATATTGGGATGGTTATTGGGAAGGTTCTTGGTTATGGTTAATGAGTTTGTTATGGTTTGGTTGTTGGGACTGTTGAGTCTGGGTGATGAGATGGTTGCATGACTGTTGGGTCATGACATGAGATTGGTCTCGGTGTGAGACGAGGTTGTTTTACGAGGTGAGATGGTAGCGAATACGAGGAGGTATTCGTGAGTATGAATAAAGGATTGGTTAATGTTCAGATGGAACGCGGGAAGTGATGGAGGTATGTTGGTAATTTAATGCATGCTGGGATTACCTCTAAAGTTAAGTTGCTGTTTATCATGGTTTTACAAATCTGCTTTTCTGCAAATAAGCCTTTTATACCTACCTTGTTTATGAGCTGCATATCATGTGTTTTCCCGCACTCGCTGAGTACATCATTGTACTCAAACTTGCATTATTACTTCATCATTGCAGGAGAAGCCTACTATGAAGATCAAGTGGAGCATTATGGCGTGTGATCTATTCCCAACCTTGCCTGTGGAGGGAGTAGAGATGGAGCCACTATTGCTTAGTTTTGCTTCCGCATTAGTTTTTGCTTCCGCATTAAAATAAAGACTTCCGCTGCATAGAAATAAAGACTTCCGCTGTGAGCATGAGTCCAAGACTCATGAGATATTGTAATAAATTCTGTTATTCGTGGTAATATATGATCTGAATTCAGTTTGTGGAACGTATGTGTATGTGTGATGAACATCCTGGGCACACATATGCATTAGTTCTTGGTTCCGTGGTTTTTCCACGGAACTGAGGGCGTCACACTCTAACACGGCACGCCAGTCTGCGATGTGATTGGGCGCAACGACACCTGACAGAGGCGTGCTCCGCGCCTCCGCGTCTTGGGAAGGCGCGGGCCTTTAATACCTTGTACGGGCAAGGTATGGCGCGTCTTTACGCCTGCTGCCTACCACGCGGGGGTAGGCAGCGTTGCTCTGCTGGCCACGTGGCGGGCCCGGAGCTCTCCTCTGAGGAGAGGGAGGTCCGGCCCCGCGGGACACGTGGAGCCTTTGGAGCTCTCCCCGCGGAGGGGGGAGGTCTGGCTGCTGCTGGCCACGTGGCGGGCTCGGAGCTCTCCTCTGAGGAGAGGGAGGTCCGGTCCCGCTGGACATGTGGAGCCTTCGGAGCTCTCCCCACGGGGGGGGGAGGTCCAGCTCAGTTTGCCACGTGGCAAGTCCGGAGCTCTCCTCTGAGGAGAGGGAGGTCCGGCCCCGCTGGACACGTGGCACCTCCAGAGCTCTCCCTGCGGAGAAGGGCGAGGTCCTTAGGCATTTTTCCCCTGTGAGCGGGGGTACCCCATATCGAGGGTACCGACAGCGGTCATAAAAATTAATGCGTAATTAAATAAGCACAAGGGTAAGAGCAAAGCAGGACAGGTTTCTTCCCATATAAATATCCATAGGAGGAAGGTAGGCTAAACATGGAGGCAACGACCCGCCCAATTAAGAAGGGAAGCAAGACTCTACGCGCTTAGGGTCGGAACCAGGCCAAGCTGAACGTAGTCCTGGACCGTCCCCTAAGGCTTAGCTGCTCCGAGCGCTGTTCCTGGACTCTATGGAATCTATTATAGAAAGAAAAAGTACTGTCCTACTATTGCTCTAGGGATAGAACTTACGGAGGTGTTCTATGTTCCAAGGGTATGGGAGCGGATCCCCATCCTCGGTGGAAAGGCATACGCACCTGGAGCAGCAAACTTTCGTGACTTGGAAGGGACCTTCCCAGTTGGGGGAGAGTTTGTCGGTCCCATCGCGAGAAAGTATGCTTCGTAGCACCAGGTTGCCTTCTTGCAGCTCCCGGACACGCACAAACCTTTGGTGGTAGCGCCGGAGCGTTTGCCAGTATCGTGCGTTGCGGAGCACTGCATGTAATGGAGCCTCGTCGACAAGGTCGATGTCTTCACGCCGGAGGTTGTCCTGTGTGGCTTCGTTGTAAGCTTGTACACGGAGAGACCCCATGGTGATCTCTGGGGGAAGCACAGCTTCGGCCCCGTATACCATGAAGAAGGGTGTCTCTCCGGTGGCCCGGCTTTGGGATGTCCGGATAGCCCACAGTGTGCTCGGAAGCTCGTCTACCCACTTGGCGTCATGTTTCTTCAAGCCGGCATAGGTGCGAGTCTTGAGGCCCCGAAGGATCTTGGCGTTGGCCCTCTCGACCTGCCCATTGCTCTTTGGGTGAGCAACGGAGGCATAGCACACCTGGATGCCGAGGTCTTCGCAGTAGTCTTGGAACGCTGCGCTGGTGAACTGGGTCCCGTTGTCGGTGATGATTCTGTTCGGGACCCTGAACCGGCAGACGATCGACTTGATGAACTTTACTGTGGATTCCTTGTTGATGGTGACGATGGGTGTAGCTTCCGGCCACTTGGTGAACTTGTCGATGGCGACGTAGAGATACCGGAATCCCCCGACGGCTTTGGGGAATGGTCCCAGGATGTCCAACCCCCATACAGCGAACGGCCACGAGGGCGGGATCATCTGAACCGTCTGAGCCGGTGTGTGGATCTGCTTGACGTGGAACTGGCACGCCTTGCAGTTCTCGACCAGCTTGACGGCATCCTGGAGTGCTGTCGGCCAGTAGAAGCCATGCTGGAAGGCTTTACCGACGAGCGTGCGTGAGGAAGAGTGACTCCCACATTCGCCTCCATGGATCTCAGCGAGCAAGTCGCAACCTTCCCCCTGGGTTATGCACCGCAATAGGACGTGGTTGGCGCCACGCCAGTAGAGATCCCCTTCTACCAGCGCGTATCTTTTAGCCATGCGCACGATCCGTTCAACGGATACACGTTCATCAGGGAGGATGTTGTCTTTCAAGTACTCCCGGATCTCCGTGATCCATGAATCGGGTCTGACTTGAGCTTCTGGATCTTGAGCGCTGGGTTGCACGGAGTCCCCAGTGACGCTTATGATCCTTGGCAGCGTCCATGGCTGCAGGGCCGCCGGGACCACCAGCTTCGAGGTGCTGGTCCAGCCCCCTTCACCTGGCTCGGCAGGCCGGGCTGTGGGCCGCAGCAACGTCCTCTCGAATACTCCTTTAGGCACAGGGGCTCCGGTGGAGACCTTCGTTGAGAGGTCGTCGGCCGCGGCATTGCCAGGGTGCAGTACATGGTGTAGGTCCAAGGCGAGGAAGTCCTTCTCCAACATCTGCACGTGGAGCAGATAAGCAGCTAGCTGTGAATCATTGCAGGAGCATTCACCCTTAACTTGCTTGATGACTAGCTGGGAGTCGCCCTGTGCCAACAACTGGAGAGCGCCCAGAGACAGGGCTGTCTTTAGGCGAATGATGAGTGCTTCATACTCTGCCATGTTGTTGGTTGCCTTGAAATTGAGACTCACCATGTACCCTGTCGGTACCCTCAATACGGGGTACCCCCGCGCACAGGGGAAAATGCCTAAGGACATCTCCCTTCTCTGCAGGGAGAACTCCGAAGGCGCCATGTGTCCAGTGGGGCCGGACCTCCCTCTCCTCAGAGGAGAGCTCCGGACCCGCCATGTGGCCAATTGAGCCGGACCTCCCCCCTCCGCGCGGAGAGCTCCGGAGGCTCCATGTGTCCTGCGGGGCCTGACCTCCTTCTCCTCAGAGGAGAGCTCCAGGCCCGCCACGTGGCCAGCAGAGGCCGGGCCTCCCCCCTTCGCGGGGAGAGCTCCGAAGGCTCCACGTGTCCCGCGGGGCCGGACCTCCCTCTCCACAGAGGAGAGCTCCAGGCCCGCCTCGTGGCCAGCAGAACAGCGCTGTCTGCCCCCGCGTGGTAGGCAGCAAGAGTAAAGACGCGCCATACCTTGCCCGTACAAGGTATTCAGGACCTGCGCCTTCCCAAGGCGCGGAGACGCGGAGCACGCCTCTGTCAGGTGCCATTGCGCCCAGTCACATCGCATACTGGCGCTCTGTGTCAGAGCCTGCCCGCCAATAAACACAGCGACAAGACATCCCCTGCCACCCCTGCCATCATCAACCACTACGACTAGCTTGCGGCATGGGCAGGGCGGCAGAACGAAGACTTGGAAGCTCTCACCAGAGACAACTACCGGCGTAACTGCAGATACGGTAGATGGCAGGCGATCTCCCCGGGACCACCTGTCGGTTCCCGGGCCCACCTTCTAAGACGCTCGAGCCTTGGACTATAAAAGGCTCGGGTAGGCAACGTTAGCAAGGGTTCGCCTCTTACGCACCCTCGCACTCTAGCCATTCACCATCTCTCACCCTCAAGCTCAGGACTTCGGTTCTGAGCAGCAAGCAATACAGCGAGCAACTCTGCTCACCGTGGACGTAGGGTTTTACGCTCCGGCGGCCTGAACCACGTAAAAACCCCCGTGTCAAGATTCTCCCTCAATCGTCCCTAACGCTGAAGCTCTCCGTGAGTGACTAGCCCCACCGAAAAAGAACCTCCGCGGGCTGCTCAGAGCAGGGCCAGGGGAAGTGTCGGCTACACACTTCGACATTTGGCGCACCAGGTAGGGGGCTTTTCCCTTGCGCGACGAGCTTCTACCAGCGAAGATGACGAAGCTTCCTTCAGCGGCAAGCTCTCCCCGCCCACGTTCACGACGAACGGTGACTAGCGGGGACTACGTCTCGACACACTCTGGACGGAGTGTGTCGGCGCAAGCTGGAAGTCAGCAGCCGACTCCGGCAGCGCAGGCTCCAGCGAGCGTGAGATCCTCTGCAGCGCTGAGCGTCTCCCACGGGGGCGCGCTAGCTGTAGCAAGAGCTCTACTGCGCAATCCACCTGCTGGGGACGCGCCTCAGTCAGCGACCCAGCAGTGGATTCACGATGTAGACCGTCTCGTTGTCACCGCCGCAAACCCTCGACTTCGGCGGGGACGACGTCCCGGCCAACCGGCTGTGTCGCTGACGCGCACGCCAACGGTTGACGGGCAGACGGCAGATTCCCGCTCCACCAGGCTCCCATTGGCGGACCTGAGGACGGAGCTGGAACGATGCCACTTGGGCAAAGATGCCCGAGTGTTCATTGAGCGATGACGAGAAAGGCGTCGCAACCAGGAGGCCGGCGACAGCATGTCGACTGCCTCAACCCAGCCTGAGGTGCAGACGTTCGCCACGCGATCTCTGCCCCAGGCATACGCCACGCAGCATATGCCCAAGCCATATGCCCTGCAAATGGTGCCCCCAGTCTATGGCGCAGCCTTGCCCATACCGGGGTACACAGTGCCAGCAGCGAATCAAGTGTTCGCGGCACCAACGCCTGCAGCAACAGGAGCAGGATGTGCGGCCCTGGCGCCACACCTTCGCTTCACGAGGTGGCCGCGCAAGTTTCGGCCGCACCTGCCCGAGAAGTACGATGGCAGTGTCAACCCGGCGGAGTTCCTCCAAATCTACTCCACTGCCATCCTTGCTGCAGGAGGGGACGAGGCCGTCATGGCCAACTACTTCCCCGTCGCCTTGACCGGCCCAGCCCGGTCTTGGCTCATGAACCTTCCCCAGGGTTCCATAACCTCTTGGGGAGAGCTCTGCCGGCAGTTCACTGCCAACTTCGGCAGCTCCTACACCCGGCCTGGCACGGAGCTCGACCTCCATGCCATCCAGCAACAATCTGGAGAGACGCTGCACTCCTTCATCCAGCGGTTCTCCCAGGTACGCAACACCCGCACATCCAAAGTGCTTCTGTGGTGGTGGCGTTCCGGCAGGGTGACCTGGACGAGAAGATGCTTGAGAAGCTCGCGACCAGAGAGGTTCACAACGTCTCAGAGCTCTTCAGCCTGGCGGAAAAGTGCGCCAGGGCAGCTTAAGGGCAGAACTGGCACTCTCTGCCAGCCTCCGTGTCAGGAGGATAACTCGGATCTGGCGCTGCTTCCTATGGAAGTGGCAAGAAGATCAAGAACCGGGACGGTGGCAAGATGAAGCCACCGGCCGCGGCTCCCGTTGCTGCAGCAGCAGCACCTAGTGGAGCTCGGGGGCCACGCCCCGACAAAAGGCAGCGACAGTCACCAGCTCCAGATGGTGACCAAGGTGAGCTATGCCTCGTGCACGGCACCAGCTACCATACTGCTGCTGAGTGTCGGGACATCCAGAAGCTCACAGAGCGCTTCCACAAAGGGAGACATCTGCAAGCTGATGCCCCACCCTTCCATCAAAGGGAGGGCAAGCAGAAGGTCGACGCCCCAGACAACGTCGGCCACCAGGTGGGGTTTCAGGAGCCTCAGCGCGCCATAAAGACGGTGCACAACGGTGAGGACTCCAGCTCCAGTGACGACGAGCCGGGGCAGTAGCCGACTACAGCTGCCCCGAAAGATCAGTGGAGACTACACTGCTGAGATATCAGCCTTGGAGAAGCTCCAAGCAGTTGCAGCAGCCCAAGCACCAGCCCCGGCGGTGCAGAACCGGGCCAGCTCCACCCGAGTGCACGTCTCTGTGCCTCGGCCTCACCTCCCGGGGGCCGCCCAGGATCTGTCGACCTCATGATGGCCTTAGCCAGAAGGAGAAAGACATCTTGGGTCTCCCAAGAAGAGTCCGGGTCCTCCTACCTCTTGTCGGCCTTAGCCAGAAGGGGAAGGTACCCCGGGGCTCCCAGGAGAAGCCGCGCTGGACCTGCTCTGGCGTGAAGATATCTACCTCGTTGGCGAGGCGCGAGGGCAGGTAACGCCCCACAACGCACGGCCCGGCTGGTTCTCTAGCACTACAGCCAAACGACCATGCGCGTCAGGGACCTGCGAGAAGGCAATCCGGTGTCGTGGCACACACTTTCCCGTGAAGGACCTATAAACTCTCCCCCAGCCGGGAAGGTCCCTTCCGAGTCATGAAAGTTGCCGTCCCAGGTACACACGCCTTTCAACCAAGGATGGGATCCGTTCCTGAACCCTTGGAGCATGGAACATCACAGTAAGTTCTACCTCATGAGCATTAGTGAAACAAGCCTTTACCTTTATGTAATAAATCCCATAGAGTCCAGGAACAGCGCTCGGAGCAGCTAAGCCTCAGGGGACGGTCCAGGACTACGGCCAGCTTGGCCTGGTTCTGACCCCAAGCGCGTAGAGTCTTGCTTCTCTTCTTAATGGGGCGGGTCGTTGCCTCCATGTAGAGTCTGCCTTCCTCCTATGGTCATTTACACAGAAACCTGTTCTACCTCACTCTCACTTATGTGCTCATTTAAATTACGCATTAATTTTTATGACCGCACTTTCTATGTATGCTCACCGTACATTTAGCTCCCCTTTCCCGCTCTCATCCATAGTCAGCATTTGCTATCCTACCGAAGGCGGTTGCGCTTGAGGCACCTGCCGATGGCCAGGGGGCCTCTCGGGCCTCCCCCAGTCAGGTGTTGCGGTGCCAGTTGGTCACCTCCAGGAAAGGTCTGAGCCGTGCATGCGGGGTCCAGGGTGCGTATCCCGCTTAGCCGGCTCTGTACCCAAAGCGTGCGCACCCTGCCCTCCAGAGGTCCAGGGGAGTACAGCCGCTTTGCCTGGTTCCGTACCCAAATCCTGTGCACTCTGCTTCCCCGGCGTACGGTCCGGTACTAGGGGACGGACGGTCGTACCCTGACCTCGGAGGGAGCCGGAGCCCCGGTGCCTCGCGCACAGAATTGCCCAAGCCCCGTATACCGGACTAGGACCGTAAGACGAATAAGACTAAGAGATGGGGAGGGGAGAACCCCGAGAAGAATTATGCTTCCTCTATCTGTGTGCAGGGCCTCTAGGTTCTAGCTACGGGGACCGCATGAAGGGGGGCAAGGAGCTATCGACTGCTCCAGCGTAAGACCGGAGGATCCGGGTCTCGCCCTTTCTACAGGGACGAGTCCCGAAGGCCCCACGTGTCCAGCAGGGCCGGAGCTCCCCTCTCCTCAGGAGGAGCTCCGGGCCCGCCACGTGGCCGGCAGAGGCCGGACCTCCCCCTCCGCGGGGAGAGCTCCGAAGGCTCCACGTGTCCCACGGGGCCGGACCCCCCCTCTCCTCAAAGGGGAGATCCGGGCCTGCCACGTGGTCGGCAGATCCAGACCTCCCCATTCTCATGGGACGAGTTCCGGAGACCTCCGGGGCCCTTAATACAATAAGGACCCGGGGAAGGTGTTTGTGCAGAGCTTCGAGATTGGTGAAGGCCTCTGAGTACCTTGCGGAGCTGAGGGCTCGGCCAGGCAAAACCAAGAAGGAGACAAGACCACATAGACACAGAAAGTCACGAGACTCTATTTATTCAAGGCTCCATGAGCTGGACTACAGACTTGATAAAAAGAAAAAAGATACAAGTCCTAGGGTTCCCCTGGCTCGCGCCGGAACCTAGAGGCTACAAGGGCGGCCACGTCCCCGACTTCAGCCCTGGCAGCTTCCTCCCGCTCCGTGGCAGGGCCCTGTCTCGCTGGCTCTAGCGAGAATGAAGGATCCCGGCTCCGGAAGCATGCCAACACGGGCATGGCAACCTCCACGGAGGCCCCGTCCATCTGCCTCGAGCTCGCCGGCGACCACCGCATCTAGCCTGCTCAGCTTGGAGCCGATTGACTCGAGTGCGGGGATCACCTCGGCCACCTTCAGCGCAGGGGCCACTGTCATCACCGGACTGAAGCCAAGGGCGACCAGGGCGGACCCTGCCTGGTCGACGAAGCTCGAGACCGCACAGGCCTCGGAAGACCGTGAGGCCAAGAGCTCCTCTACCTCGCGGCGGGCTGCCAGCAAGGCGTCGTGGCTCCCCTCAGAGAATTCCTTCTCCCTGGCGGCCAGAGAGCTTTCCCCGAAGACGGAGGTTCCGGGCGAGCCGCTCCAACTCTGAAGCCCGGAAGTCGGCAGCCAGCTCCTGATCCAGGATCGTCTGGCGCTCCCGGGAGACCTGCTCCTCCCTCGTAGCAAGGTCTGCCTTCTGAGCCTCTAGCTCCGTAGCCCGGGCTCGCAGGTCATCCTCGTCCGCCGCCCGCCGTGCGGCGACTCTCTCCGCCTCGGCCGCCACGGAGCGCTCCTGATCCGCAACGGCGCACTCACGGCGTGCCAGCCTCTGTCACACCTCCTACAGGACAGAGAAGTTCTCCTCGGCCCGGGCATGCGCCTCAAGGGCCTCCTTGTGGAGCGGCCGTCTCAGAGTCCAGACGGTCGATGGCCCGCTTCTGTCGGTCGAGGAGCGCCTCCATGATATCAAGCGACTCCAGCCTGGAGTCGAGCTCCCCCTTTACCTTCACGGTCCGCTCCCGCAAAAGGTTCCCCAGGTGAGGAGGCGATCCCTCTCAACCACCTGCTCCTCTCGCTCGCGACCGAGCACGGCCAAGACCTGCCGGACGCTCGTCTAGGCGAGCACGAGAGCGTCTGCCAGGGGCAGTGGCACAGCAGAGGCCGGAGCGGCGCCCCCGACCTCCTCCATCACGTCATCTTCAAGAGAAGACGACGCACCGGCAACCCGGATGAGACGCCGGTCAGGAGAAGCTGGCGTCGGGACGGGCTCGCTCCCATCACGCCCTGGTTCGATGCCCCCCGTGAGGCCGGTGGCAGTTCCTTCCGCTCCGGCAACAGGAGGTGGGACTTCAACAGCCGGACCCGCCAAACCCTCACCGACAGCTGGCCCTGAGCCAGTGAGGAAGGACGACTGGAGGGAGTCGACGCTGCCATAGAAGCCGGGCCGACTGGTACAGGAGGAACTTGCGCTGGCTTGGGGGCCGCGGCAACCGACTCGGCAAGAGGAGTCGACGCAGCCATAGAATCCGGGCTGACCGGTACAGGAGGAACTTGCGCTGGCTTGGGGGCCGCAGCAACCGACCCGGCTTCCGAGCGCTGCGGCGCAGACCCCCCATCAGTCGGGGATGACCGAGAAACAAGAGCACTCCAACAGGCTCTGAACCCCGGCTTTTGAGCCGGGGTAGGACCACTAGAGCCCGCCGTCGCCGCCGACGGCTGCCCCACAGTCGCCCGGGCTGACAGAGCAGGGGATGCTTCTGAAGCCCCCCTCGACGCGTCAGCAGTTTCCTTGGAGACTCCACCATCTGAGGAGGGAGGACGCGACGCCAGGGAACCTTCAGCCCGTCGTCGCTCAAGAGGAGTCCCGTCGGGATGATGAGCCTGAGACCTCTTGGGGTCACCACCGGACGGGGCGCCATCTCCAAAAGCAGGGCGTGCAGGCGCCCTGGATCCCTGACTCAGCGTAGACGCCGCCGCTGGAGGAGATCGAGCGTGCTTCTTCTCCGGAGGCGGGGTGGAAGCCATGGCGGAAGACAATGGCGCAAGAGCTCAAGGAAGGTGCAAGCGCTAGGAAGTGCGAAGGGAAGCCGCGATGCGGGTAAGATCCCCTTCTAAAACTTCCCAGGTGCGATTCAAAGCGATTCAAAACTCTTTGAATACGCCGCTTGGGCAACCGCTTCGGCTCCAAGACCAAGCGTCGATGACAAGTGGACCCGAGTCGTCCAGCTGAAGCGGTGGTCCAAGGAGTCAGTCTCCCAAGGAGACGAGCCGGCAAGACGCTACGGCGGTTCCCGAAAAAAGAGCTGCGACGTGCAGAAGGGGCAGCCTTGGGAACCGCCGCAGTAAAAGCAACCATCAAGTGGGCATACGCTCCCACGATCCCGCGGCTGTTCGTGCTCCGGCAACGGTCAATGTAGGACTTAGAGAAAGTGCGCGGAATGGAAGAGACGGAGGTCCCACCTCGGGCTCGCTATCTCCCCCGAGATGGGCCCGGGGGCCACTATCGGTGCCCTCGATATGGGGTACCCCCGCGCACAGGGGAAAATGCCTAAGGACCTCGCCCTTCTCCGTAGGGAGAGCTCTAAAGGCGCCACGTGTCCAGCGGGGCAGGACCTCCCTCTCCTCAGAGGAGAGCTCTGGACCCGCCACGTGGCCAACTAAGTCGGACCTCCCCCCTCCGCAGGGAGAGCTCCGAAGGCTCCACGTGTCCCGCGGGGCCGGACCTCCCTCTCCTCAGAGGAGAGCTCCGGGCCCGCCACATGGCCAGCAGCAGCCGGACCTCCCCCCTCCGCGGGGAGAGCTCCGAAGGCTCCACGTGTCCCGCGGGGCCGGACCTCCCGCTCCTCAAAGGAGAGCTCCGGGCCCTCCACGTGGCCAGCAGAGCAACGCTGCCTGCCCCCGCGCGGCAGGCAGCAGGAGTAAAGACGCGGCATGCCTTGCCCATACAAGGTATTCAAGGCCCGCGCCTTCCCAAGGCGCGGAGACACGGTGCACGCCTCTGTCAGGTGCCGTTGCGCCCAGTCGCATCACAGACTGGCTTGCCGTGTCAGAGTCTACCCGCCAATAAACACAGCGACAAGACATCCCCTGCCGCCCCTGCCATCAACAACCACTACGACTAGCTTGTGGCATGGGCAGGGCGGCAAAACGAATACTCGGAAGCCTTCGCCAGAGACAACTACCGGCATAACTGCAGATACGGTAGATGGCAGGAAATCTCCCCGGGACCACCTGTCGGGTCCCGGGCCCACCTTGTAAGCCGCTCGAGCCTTGGACTATAAAAGGCTCGGGTAGGCAACGTTAGCAAGGGTTCGAACTCTGTTGACTTGCACTCTATCCATCTCACACCCTCAAGCTCAGGACTCCGCTTCTGAGCAGCAAGCAATACAGCGAGCATCTCTGCTCACCATGGACGTAGGGTTTTACGCTCTGGCGGCCTGAACCACGTAAAACTCCCCGTGTCAATCTTCTCTCTCAATCGTCCCTAACGCTGAAGTTCTCCGCGAGTGACTAGCCCCTCCGAAAAAGAACCTCCACGGGCTGCCCAGTGCAGGCCCGGGGGAAGTGTCGGCTACATACTTCGATAACCTCCGTAAGTTCTACCCCTAGAGCAATAATAGGACAGTCTCTTCTTTTTGTAATAGATTCCATGGAGTCCAGGAACAGCGCTCGGAGCAGCTTTGACACGACCCCATGGTCTTGTTGAGCCAGAATCACGCTGAGGGGTGCTGCGTTGCACAGCACCGAATAACACACATCAAAGGTACAAAGCGGAAGCAAAACTTTTATTACATAAACAAGTTTATGAACATTTGTACATCAAAATAAGTCCAGTCTACACTCACGGGCGTAGACTACGCATCAAGTGCACGTTCAGCCCTTGATCGTGTCCTTGCTAGCACACACACACAATAACTCTGCGGCGTGCACGGCTCCCACTCGACGGGATTCCCCTCCTGGGGTTCCGTCTCCTCTTCGGGAACCCCTTCCTCATAAAACCCTGCAAAAGCTTCAAACACAAGCAGTGAGCACAGAGGCTCAGCAAGACTGACCCGTCTCTCCTAAACATGGAACTTCTACATGAGGGATTGATAGGTTACATGAGGAAAATTTATTTGCATGGACTCGCCTAATTAGTAAAACCTTACTTTCAAGTTTTAGCAGCAGGTTGTGGAGAAACTTACGCTAAGGCACATGAGAGAGCCGCAATCAAACAAGAAACACATTTCTCTCATGTACTTTGCCCAAAGTTGAAAGGAACTTTAATTAGCTCTACACTACAGCATATCATTAACAATCAATGTCCATCATTCAGTCAGCAACATTTTAACATGTGACTAGCCTATTCTTTCTACGTCACGGTACAGTGAACAAGTGGTACTCACTGACCGCGAGGGACGGCGATTATAATCAATTTACACATGCAGGGTTACCCGAATAACCCGTCACGTACGCCCGTACTCGATGTTGCCTACAGCAACCATCACGGATGCCGTACGCAACCACCTTTCACCCGTCAGCCAAATATTGAACCGGTCCCATCGTCCCGAGCAAGAGGTCTCTGAACTCGCATCTCAGTGCCGCCAGCCGATTTACACCTCGAGCTCTCAACCTACCCTCTGAAAGACGGGCAATGCCTTAATACCCAGCTACCCGAGTTACATCGGTTTCCCGGTTCCCATATAGCCGGTAGGTCTTCGGTACTGTTCTAGCTTGTTCAACAGGCCCGCACACGGCTCGGTCCTCAATCGACACAAGCGGAGCTATAGCACACAGGCCCGAAAGTCCTGCTGCCCTTACTCTCCGCTCGGTCTCATTTTTCTTGCCATGTGTATCATGTGCTATTTCTACCCGAGTCGAGTGCCTCTAGCCTATGCTCGCGAGTAGTTCCAAACTACTCGACTTGTACCGGATCCTACACTATCTTAGCATCGCAGTAGCTAAGGGGTTTTGCAATCCTAAACCCAACCCATGGTTTTCTTGGCTATGCAATTGGGTTTCCAAACAAGACTCTAATGCAAGGAAATAAGTGATACTCAAAGAAAGTGCTCAAAACAATAACAATTTGTAAAGAGGTTGATGCAAACCGGAGCTTGCCTTGCTGCTCTTGGTCGTAGGCTAGCTGCTCCTCCGGAGTAACGAAGTCTAAGACTTCGGGTTCCTCCTCGACCTTAGCAGCTACATGATATAAGAAGTACATGTATTAATTTGAATGCATTTGTATTGAGTTTGAACTTGTGAAGCTTATAAGTCCCACTAGACAGACTCAATGACTCTGAAACTTTTACTGTGGCTTGGTTACAACCTAAATACAGACTTGGTCACGTTTTAGTTGCAGCAAAGCTCATTTGAGCCCTCCACAATTAATTATGTACTTGACTTTAATTGAAAGCTTTTAGGGTGTTCTAAGGATTTTCATGAAACAACTATGACTTTCTGAAAACTATATTTTCAGAGGGTTCTAATGGAGTTGGTCTCACTTAATTTGAAGGTTCCTAACTAAAGATATGAGCTAAACAATTTCAGAGAAAATTCTGAAAATGTTTCTGAACATTTTCTATTTTCTCTGAAACAATTTCACTAATCACACCATTAGGTGCATCAAATGAGCTCAAATGGATCTGAAATTTTTTTGGTAGTTCAGGTATATTTTGGTGAACATTCCAGCAAAATTTCAGGATTTTTCTCCAAAGAATTCTCCAGTTAAAATTCCAAACAGTTTAAAATTTGAGGAATTAATTCTGGAGAAATAAGAATTTTCATGAAGTGAAACTTGATTTTCTGGAAAGTACTCAGAGAGTTGAATCCAACAAAATTTGGTTCACTCTATTTGGAGCTTTCTAGCCAAAGTTATGAGGCTTTGAAGTTCGAATGAAATCTGAAAATCGGGGGAAAAGTTTAAATCTGCCGGGGCCCGCGGGGACACGTGTTGGGCGTGGAGGCGACAGCACACTGAGGCCCACAGGGTTTTTGCGCACCAGCACATCAGATCCTGGCCGCAGCCCGATCCCGATTTAAAATATCTCCCGCTGACAGCTGGGCTCCACCCCCTTCGTCTACCTCCCGCCGCCCGCGCTCTGCCGCCGGGGTACCTCGCCGGAGAGCTCGCCGGCAGCTTCTGTGGAGTTCCAAACTTCATGATTTTGTCTGCCCCTGCATACTTTCACTCAGGGAACACGATTCCGGCCTCAGCTCGTCATGACAATAGCCGGTGCATGGTCGGCGACGAGCCGCCTCCTCGGGAAGACTTCGGCCGTGTCGGCCGACTTCCCTAGCACCTCAACTACTCAAGCAACCGGTCGGGGAGCATCAGTGGACCTCAGGGAAGGTCGGCATGAGCTTGAAGCCGCTCAGGGGAAACCCAAAGTAGGTCCTCACCGTGCGCCCGATGCCTCCCGCTTGCTCCGCCGTCGGTAAACATCGAAATACGCCAGGTACAGAGGTTCTCCGGCCAAAGGTTGTGAAGGCAACTTGTGCATTACCGTGTCTAGTGTATGTGAGAGCGGATTGAGGCCCTCTTATCCTTCCTAGAGTAAGAATTTGACGGAACCGCACCGGAAGGTCGTTCTGCACCCAGAAAGGGGAAAACTGAAAATTCGCCGCCGGTGAGCAAGCACTCGGGCTGTGGCTCGGGGGTGAGCAGCACCGGTCACCAGCGCGTCCTAGGGTTCCTTGGCTCGGGCGTGACAATGCCACGGTTGGGCTGTCCACGGGAGCCCAAAGTGCGGCGGTTTTAGGTCACCGAATTGAACTCTCGGTATAGCTGAGATCAATCGGTTTCAGCTGAGTTTTAGCAACGGGGAAGAAGGAGGTGGGTTCTTGGTACCTTGCCGTAGCTCTGGAGGGGACGGGGAGGCTGTGATCGGAGCTCTCCGATCGGTTCTGAGCGGCGGAAAGGGTTTTCCGGCGCTGTGTTCTTGCGGGGGGAAAATGGCGATAGCTTCGGCCGATGAGGGGGAAGAACGCCTTAAGAAGGCTCTGAACCGCCTCGTGCCCGCGCGTGGCCAAGCAGCTGCTGGCGGGCGGCCTCCCTCGGTGGCGATCGCAGCCGCAGCTCGGCGACCCGAGTGGAAAAAGTCTCAGTCGGTTGCTTTGAACCAGTGACTGACATGTGGGTCCCACCCGGGGTTTTAACCTCTGAAATTCACTCCTAATCACTGTTGTAAACAGTGAACCCCAAAATGCCCATGGTGATTCAAATTATTCACCCATGAGCCATTTGAATTGATTAGAATTCAAATTGGGTTTGGTTTGAATGAATTTCAGCACAAGTTCAGTTTGGAATTCAAATAAAGTTTGAATTTGTCCCACTTAGCTCATGTCAAGATCAACTCAAAATGAAGTGAAAATTGGTGTGTGAGCTCACAAAATGTGCTGAGTAAAAATATGCCTCCCACTTTTGAATTCATGGGATAAAAACAGTTTGAATTTGAATATGGTTTCAAACTGCCCTCTTTCTAGCTATACCCAAAATGACCTCAAAAAGGTTTTGAATTTGGGTGAAATTTGGCATGGACATCCTTAGCAATGTGTAGGAGTTTTCATATGCCCAGCCCCTCTATATCACATGTGGGAAATACCACTTTTGCAATATGTGAGTTTGTTCTCTAATGAGCATGTTGATGGTGGTTACTTGCTCTTCATTTGTGTTCATCAACTTGCTTCAAATGAGGTGTGTGGTGTGGTCATGACACTTTAAACATGTGTCAAAAACTGAGGCCCTTACATTCCTCCCCCCTTAAAAGAATCTCGCCCCGAGATTACAAGGTGAAAATGAAAGAGAGGACGGTTGAAAATTACCGAATATGCGACGTGAAAAAGTCGGGGTAGTTAGCGTGAAGAAATCCTTCGCTCTCCCATGTTGCTTCGTCCACGGAGTGATTACTCCATAGAACTTTGTAGAACCACAACGTACGGTTGCGTGTGGTTCGGGCCTTTTCGTCAATAATCTGAACCGGTTCCTCCCGATAGGTGAGATCCGGTTGCAGTTCTTCAATGTCTTCCAGCTGAACGGTAGTTGATAGCTTGAGACACTTCCTCAGCTGGGAAATGTGAAAGATGTCGTGCACACCGGAAAGTGCTTCTGGTAATTTCAGCTGGTATGCTACTGATCCATATCTTTCGGCAATCTGGAATGGACCGATGAATCGGGGTGCTAACTTTCCCCTCACCCCAAATCTGTTTACGCCCTTCATTGGAGACACACGTAGATATACGTGATCCCCCACTTCGAATTGTAATGGGCGTCTTCTACGGTCCGCATACTGTTTCTGCCGGGATTGGGCAGCTTTTAGGTTCACTTGAATCAGTCGAACCTTTTCTTCCGCGTTGTTGACAAGGTCAATCCCGAAGGTGACCCTTTCGCCAGACTCACACCAATTCAGTGGTGTGCGGCACTTCCTCCCGTATAGCGCCTTATAAGGTGCCATTTTGATGCTGGCTTGGTACCCATTGTTGTACGAGAACTCGGCTAACGGCAAGTGATCATCCCAATTCTTGCCGTGGTTGATAGCGCAAGCTCGTAACATGTCTTCTAAGATCTGATTTACCCGCTCGGTTTGCCCATCCGTCTGCGGGTGGTATGCTGAACTACGGATCAGCTTCGTCCCCAAGGCAGCGTGCAGCTGCTCCCAAAAATGGGACACAAATAAAGTGCCCGATCCGATATGATGGTACGGGGTACGCCGTACAAGCATAGGATCCGTGAGATGTACAGTTCAGCATACTTCTTGGCGTTGTAGTTGGTGTTGACCGGGATGAAATGGGCAACTTTGGTGAGCCGTCGACGATCACCCACACAGAATCATGTTTCTGCAAGGTGGTGGGTAGACCGACGATGAAATCCATGCTCACGTCCTCCCACTTCCAGGCAGGAACGCCCAGTGGTTGTAGCAGTCCTGGTTTCTGCATATGGTCTGCCTTCACCCTTCGACATGTATCACATTCGGACACATACTTCGCGATCTCCTGCTTCATCCGTGTCCACCAAAACTTGCTTCTGAGTTCTTGATACATTTTGTTGCTGCCGGGGTGAATAGAAAATTTTGATAAGTGAGCCTCATCAAAAAATTTCTTCCGTAACTCCGGGTTACGGGGTACGATGATCCGGTCCTTGAACCATAGGACGCCGTCTCCGTCCTTCCGGAAACATTTCCACTCTCCACTATCTACACGTCTCCGCAAATGCGACATGCCCTTGTCATTCTTCTGGGCTGCCGCTATCTCTTCACGGATGGTGGGGATCAAAGCTAAGTTGTAGAGAGCCCCATGTGGAATCACCTGTAGTGGTGGTTCACTCTCTTCCAACGGTGTGATGGTCAGATTGTTGACGTGTGACTTGCGGCTCAGCGCATCTGCCACTATGTTTGCCTTTCCCGGATGATAATGGATCTCTATTTCGTAATCCTTTATCAGTTCTAACCATCTTTGCTGCCTCATGTTCAGCTCCTTCTGAGTGAATATGTACTTGAGGCTCTTGTGGTCGGTATATAGATGTACGAGGTTACCGAGTAGGTAGTGCCTCCACATTTTTAGTGCAAGTACCACGGCAGCGAGCTCCAAATAGTGAGTTGGATAATTCTGCTCATGGTTTCTAAGCTGCCGTGATCCATACGCGACCACCCTTCGGTCTTGCATCAGCACACATCCGAGCCCGATGCCGGATGCATCGCAGTACACATCGAACGGTTTTGTTGTGTCTGGCTGCGCCAAAACCGGTGCTGATGTCAGGTGCTTGACTAAAGCCTTGAATGCTGCTTCACATGCTGGACTCCAAACATATTTGGTAGCCTTCTTCAGCAGCTCCGTCATAGGCTTGGCAATCTTCGAGAAGTTCGGAATGAACCTCCGATAATATCCCGCGAGTCCGAGGAAACTCCGTACCTCGTGAACAGTTCTCGGGGATTTCCAATTCAGCACTTGAGTGATCTTGCTCGGGTCAACAGCAATACCCTCCGCTGAGATGATATGCCCGAGGAAAGGCACTTGCGATATCCAAAACTCGCATTTGCTGAATTTCGCGTATAACTTGTGATCCCGCAGCCGTTGCAAGACTATACGCAGATGCTTCTTGTGATCTTCTTCCGACTTGGAATATACCAGGATGTCGTCGATGAAGACCATGACAAACTTGACCAGCTCCGGCATGAATACCGAGTTCATTAAGTACATGAAGTGAGCTGGAGCATTGGTGAGGCCGAAGGACATAACCAGGTACTCATAAAGTCCGTACCTCGTCGAGAAAGCTGTCTTTGGAATGTCCTCCGCCCTTATCTTAATCTGATGGTACCCGGATCTTAAGTCCATCTTGGAAAAGATCTTTGCTTCGACCAACTGATCAAACAACATGTCGATCCGTGGCAACGGGTACTTGTTCTTGATGGTTGTGGCATTTAATGGACGATAGTCCACGCAAAGCCACAACGTCTCATCCTTCTTCTTTACAAATAATGCCGAACAGCCCCATGGCGAGGAGCTCGGCCTAATAAAACCCTTTTCCAGGAGGTCCGTTAGTTGAGTCTTCAGCTCAGCCAATTCCTTGGGCGCCATCTTGTACGGCCTTTGGGATATTGGCATGATTCCCGGTGCAAGTTCAATCTTGAACTCCACCTCTCTATCAGGCGGCATTCCCGGTAAATCATCCGGGAATACGTCAGGGAACTCTCGGACCACTAGAATCTCTTCCAATCTGATGGTTGTGGATTGATAGACGCTTGGAAGTTTTATTTCTGGACTGTCCAGAAATAAGGAGTGAGATCCGTGCACTTCTGAGTTTAAGTGTACGACTCGAAGGACGGTGTCTAAAACAGCGCCGTGGCGGGTTAACCACGACATCCCTAGGATGACATCGACCTTCTGTCCCTCTAAGATGATGAGAGACGTAGGGTACACTCTACCCGCTAAGCATAATGTTGCTTTGGAAACCATTACGCTTGCTGAAATCTTCCCACCCGGTGAACAAATTAAATATGGACTATCGGTGGGTAGTATTTGCAAGCTGTGTTTAGCAATGAAAGCTTGGCTAATAAAATTATGCGTGGTGCCTGAATCAAACAATACTATGGCGGGATGCTGGTGGAGTTGGAACATACCCGCAAGGATTGGCTCACCCTCCGGCACGTCCTCTATGGCAAGCTGGTGGACGGTGCCGGGCCTAGGATTTGCCCGCCGCGCATTAGTAGGGTTCCGGGGTTGATTCCTCCCCGGAAACTGCGGTGCCACCCGGCCGCCTTGCCTCTCGGGCAATTGCTCGTGAAGTGTCCTGGATGACCACACTTGTAACATGTGGTCGCTGCTGGTGTAGTGCTCGGGGGACGAAAGCCCGGCATGCGTTGCTGAGGTGCATACGCACGCGGCATCGTCCGCTGCTGCTGTTGTTGTTGCGGAGGTGGTACTGGCAGTGCCGGCCTGAATGCCGGTGAAGGGTACGGCCGACTGCGGAACGACATCGACCTTTGTGGTGGCTGCCAGCGTGGCCCTGATGGTGGGCGATTCACCATCCGAAACTTCTGAGAACGACCGCCTCCTTCTCCGCTGCTTTGCCGCGTGCTTCGCTTTCTCTCCGCCGCCGCCAACTCCTTGCCAGAGTCCTCCTGAACAATCGCAGCATCAATGATGTCGTTGAGGCTGCCGCGATTGAACATCGCCAATTTGTCCTTCAGGAGCGGGTTAAGCCCCTGGTAAAAGTGGTTCCGCCGCTTCTCGTCGGTATCTGCGTGATACGACGTGTAGAGCGCGAGATCGTTGAACGCCCTGGAGTATTCCAGCGCGCTCCGGCTCCCATGCTGCAGGTGTAAGAACTCCTGCGTCTTCCTTTTCATCAGACCTGGCGGTATGTGATAGGCCCGGAAGGCCATCCGGAACTCCGTCCAGGTCATAACTCGATCGGTGGGCTCTGAAGCACAGAAGTTTGCCCACCACGCGCTCGCGGATCCTTGGAGCTGCTGGACCGCGAACTGAGTTTTGCGCTGCTCGCTTATCTGGAGCAGCCCGAACTTCATCTCTATTGCGCGGAGCCAGTTGTCCGCGTCAAGAGGTTCATCCGCCCTTGAGAATACCGGGGGATGAGTCACCAGGAAGTCGGAGTAGGAGCTCTGTTGACGCTCCTCACGGTCTTGACGTCTCTCTGGGCGAGACGTATTAGCGATGAGAGTCTGCAGCAACTCCGTGTGCTGCTGATGTGAACCCGCCATTGCCGCAACAATGTCAGCCAATGTAACCATTGGCAGTGGCGGTGGCGGTGTTTGCTATTGCTGTTGCTGCTGCTGTTGTCCCGAGGAATCCTCAGGAGGCTGTTGGGAGGTCTCTCCCCCTTGGCTAGTACCCCCAATGTCCTGGTTGGCACGAGTACGAGTCATTCTGAAATTCAAAACAGCAGCGATTAGCACATGTCATACTTGAAATCCCATATGCAACAGTAGGTATTGAAGTGACACATGAATAATTTGCACAACATTCACATATATTGATAAAGCGTAAACTTTATACAAGATACATTATTCCCGGGTCTCCGAGAAGTCGTGCTCATGTTGTCACTAACTATACATACGCTACTGCCTACACGACATGTCACCCCTTACAAAAGTTGGGTTACACTACTCTAGCTGCCCTACTTGGCAACTGTAACCCCCTACTCGGAGTAGAACTCGACCTCCTGCGGGTCGTCCTCCTCCGGTAACTCTGCTGGTGGCTCTGTATCCACCACCTCCTCTTCCATCTCGGGTTCTCCCATTGCTGGAAGGCCCAAGACCACCGGTATGCCCAATACCGGAGGTACGAGGTCCTGCAATGCATGCACCTCGTCCATGGCCTGGTTGTAGTCCTCTTCCCAGCCTTGCCCTTCCTCAATAGCGCTGTCCCGCTCTTGAGTAAGGTCCTCATTCTGCTGGGTTAAAGTCTGCACCAGCTCTTGCAACGCTGCTATGTCGACACGGCTCTTCTTCTTCGCCTTCTTCAGACGATGCAACTGATTATGTTGTTTGTTCAGTCGCTTGATCGTCGGAAGGAGCACATTGCGGAGTGCGCTGTGGGCACTCTCGAAATGGTCTCCACGGATGGTGCTCTCCTTGAGCCTTGCGGCGAGATGCTCCGTATGAACAGCTTGGCTGTCCATCACGGCCTTTCCCGCCCTCATCTGGAGGCTGAGATTTGCCTCCGCGGGGCTGTACCTTGGGCAACCTGGATCTGTTGCCTCCCGGTACCTCTCTTCCCACACATGCTGAGCCCGTCCCTCCACCGGAACGAGCGCGTATGGAGTGCCATCCATAGCCTGCATGTGTAGTTGGCAGAAACGTGACATGGTGTCACGGGCTGCCACTTGCCACATCCCTTCCGGTTGTCTTCCTCTCACCGTGACGGTGAACGGCACCCAACCGGGTGGCATAGGTCCTGCAGGAACTTCGACATGGATTGTCCACGTCCTGTTCCCCTCTTCGCCTTCTTCCTTGGCGAAGTACTGAGGCATCTGGTTGTATCCGAAATATTGAAGCATCTGCCTCAATGTTTCCGGATAGCCGCTGCGGTGAGAACAGTGGGACACCACCCACCCGTTCTCCAACTGCTTATCTGCTGTCATCTGTGAAAATATATTTGAGAAATGTCAAATATTTATTTAAACAGTACCACTGAGTTATAACATAAAACATGTCATTGAACCCATAAAACTTGGAAACATAGTTCAAATTTTAAACAAATTTGACTGCTGATCTGCTGTCTGCATGACAGCCCTGACCAGTTTCCATTTCAACCTTATTTAGGCCATGTTAAAAGCAAATCCAATTCTGGGGCTCAACACCAAAGTTAAAGCTAACTTCAATAGCTTTCCAGAAAGTATTTGCTTGGCCTAAGATATGTCTTGGTTCAAAAGTTATGAGAGGTTAAAGTTAACATAGGTTCTGGAGAAAATTGGACAGCACCTCCCTGCTTTAGGTACTGTTTTGATCCAAGAATTCCAGTTAATTATGCTACCAATCTGACAAAACTTTCTGTTACAAAGTTGTAACCCATCTCATAAGCTTTCCATAACTACCTCATTTTCTATTTTTAGAATTTTATGCAGGAAGTTATGCTCAATTTACAGAGAGTCTACGGAGAGTCTTTACTCTGCCCTGTTTTCTGGACAGTTTCAACTCTACTGCATTTTTCGATTGGTTAAGGGATGAAACACCTCTGGACCTAAACAGAAAAGTTGTAAAGATCTTCCAAAGCTTTCCATAAATGTATCATATGACCCCAACCTCGAAAGAACTCAACCTCTAACCTCTGATTAACTTCAGCCTTAATTCAGCTGAAAACAGAGTGCTCTGTCCTTAGCAACCTATAAGTTGAAACTTGTTAACTTTGAATATCCTGATTAAGGGAAAGAGTTACATCAAGTTTTAGTGCTTTGGATAAAAACCTTCAAGTTTTACAATGAAGTTGTCCATTTAGTGTAGTGTGACGTCGATGCGTCACCAAAGCATGTCGGTACTACGTCCTCACAAAGAAAAACCTATACCGGACTTAGCCGGCTTTGTTAGTTCAGTGGCACTAAACGTCACTCGCACACGGATACTACACGTCTACCTTTTCATGGTTAGGCTACCTGCAAATAAATCAAGCAATCATCAGACTCGGCTGCACACCGAGCCCGGTATCCATACAGTTCGTACACCCGGCCGTCATCACTCGCCCGGATGTTCTCAAGCCAAACATGCCTTGAGTTACGTGTTCAAGTTTCAGACCACGTGACGGGGTCTCCCAAGTTGCACCACGCACGCCAGGAAAAGACGTTGCTCGAATACCCCAAATGACATGAAGAGTCGTAGAGGATATCAAAGCGGGTCGGGTTACCTGCCACCCGTGGGGCTCCACCCTTCAGCTTGTGCGCACTGGTAGACAGCGCTTACGTGCACCCCCCAAGACATAAACGTCCCGAGATGCACGATTTTCTGACATAGACAAATAGGTTAGTATGCCACTTTCTATACACTAATAACATCCTTATACGGGCTACTAACTCGTTCCTCACTGGATTTTTGAAAAAGATGACCTTTATAGTGCGTTAAGCCTCAAGCGAGCTCTGATACCAACGCTGACACGACCCCACGGTCTTGTCGAGCCAGGATCACGCTGAGGGGTGCTGCGTTGCACAGCACCGAATAACACACATCAAAGGTACAAAGCGGAAGCAAAACTTTTATTACATAAACGAGTTTATGAACATTTGTACATCAAAATAAATCCAGTCTACACTCACGGGCGTAGACTACGCATCAAGTGCACGTTCAGCCCTTGAACGTGTCCTTGCTAGCACACACACACACACTAACTCTGTGGCGTGCACGGCTCCCACTCGACGGGGTTCCCCTCCTGGGGTTCCGTCTCCTCTTCGGGAGCCCCTTCCTCATAAAACCCTGCAAAAGCTTCAAACACAAGCAGTGAGCACGAAGGCTCAGCAAGACTGACCCGTCTCTCCTAAACATGGAACTTCTACATGAGGGATTGATAGGTTACATGAGAAAAATTTATTTGCAAGGACTCGCCTAATTAGTAAAACCTCACTTTCAAGTTTTAGCAGGTTGTGGAGAACCTTACGCTAAGGCACATGAGAGAGCCGCAATCAAACAAGAAATGCATTTCTCTCATGTACTTTGCCCAAAGTTGAAAGGAACTTTAATTAGCTCTACACTACAGCATATCATTAACAATCAATGCCCATCATTCAATCAGCAACATTTTAACATGTGACTAGCCTATTCTTTCTACGTCACGGTACAGTGAACAAGTGGTACTCACTGATCGCGAGGGACGGCGATTATAATCGATTTACACCTGCAGGGTTACCCGAATAACCCGTCACGTACGCCCGTACTCGATGTTGCCTACAACAACCATCACGGAAGCCGTACGCAACCACCTTTCACCCGTCAGCCAAATATTGAACCGGACCCATCGTCCCGAGCAAGAGGTCTCTGCACGAGCATCTTAGTGCCGCCAGCCGATTTACACCTCGAGCTCTCAACCTACCCTCTGAACGACGGGCAATGCCTCAATACCCAGCTACCCGAGTTACATCGGTTTCCCGGTTCCCATATAGCCGGTAGGCCTTCAGTACTGTTCTAGCTTGTTCAACAGGCCCGCACACGGCTCGGTCTTCAATCGACACAAGCGGAGCTATAGCACATAGGCCCCATAGTCCTGCTGCCCTTACTCTCCGCTCGGTCTCATTTTTTCTTGCCATGTGTATCATGTGCTATTTCTACCCGAGTCGAGTGCCTCTAGCCTATGCTCGCGAGTAGTTCCAAACTACTCGACTTGTACCGGATCCTACACTATCTTAGAATCGCAGTAGCTAACAGGGTTTGCAATCCTAAACCCAACCCATGGTTTTCTTGGCTATGCAATTGGGTTTCCAAACAAGACTCTAATGCAAGGAAATAAGTGATACTCAAAGAAAGTGCTCAAAACAATAAAAAATTGTAAAGAGGTTGATGCAAACCGGAGCTTGCCTTGCTGCTCTTGGTCGTAGGCTAGCTGCTCCTCCGTAGTAACGAAGTCTAAGACTTCAGGTTCCTCCTCGACCTTAGCGACTACATGATATAAGAAGTACATGTACTAATTTGAATGCATTTGTATTAAGTTTGAACTTGTGAAGCTTATAAGTCCCACTAGACAGACTCAATGACTGTGAAACTTTTACTGTGGCTTGGTTACAACCTAAATACAGACTTGGTCACGTTTTAGTTGCAGCAAAGCTCATTTGAGCCCTCCACAATTAATTATGTACTTGACCTTAATTGATGGCTTTTAGGGTGTTCTAAGGTTTTTCATGAAACAACTATGACTTTATGAAAAATAAATTTTTAGAGGGTTCTAATGGAGTTGGTCTCACTTAATTTGAAGGTTCCTAACTAAAGATATGAGCTAAACAATTTCAGAGAAAATTCTGAAAATGTTTCTGAACATTTTCTATTTTCTCTGGAACAGTTTCACTAATGACACCATTAGGTGGATTAAATAAGCTCAAATGGATCTGAAATTTGTTTTGTAGTTCAGGGATATTCTGGTGAACTTTCCAGCAAAATTTCAGGATTTTTCTCTAAAGAATTCTCCAGTTAAAATTCCAAACAGTTTAAACTTTGAGGAATTAATTCTGGAGAAATAAGGATTTTCATGAAGTGAAACTTGATTTTCTGGAAAGTGCTCAGAGAGCTTAATCCAACAAAATTTGGTTCACTCGATTTGGAGCTTTCTAGCCAAAGTTATGAGGCTTTGAAGTTTGAATGAAATCTGAAAATCAGGGGAAAAGTTTAAATCTGCCGTGGCCCGCGGGGACACGTGTTGGGCGCGGAGGCGACAGCACACTGAGGCCCACAGGGTTTTTGCGCGCCAGCACATCAGATCCCGGCCGCAGCCCGATCCCGATTTAAAATATCTCCCGCTGACAGCTGGGGTCCACCCCCTTCGTCTACCTCCCGCCGCCCGCGCTCTACCGCCGGGGTACCTCGCTGGAGAGCTCGCCGGCAGCTTCTGTGGAGTTTCAAACTTCACGATTTTGGCCGCCCCTGCCTACTTTCACTTGGGGAACACGATTCCGTCTTCAGCTCGTCATGACAATAGCCGGTGCATGGTCGGCGACGAGCCGCCGCCTCGGGAAGACTTCGGCCGTGTCGGCCGACTTCCCTAGCACCTCAACTACTCGAGCAACCGGTCGGGGAGCATCAGTGGACCTCAGGGAAGGTCGACATGAGCTTGAAGCCGCTCGGGGGAAACCCAAAGTAGGTCCTCACCGTGCGCCCGATGCCTCCCGCTTGCTCCGCCGTCGGTAAACCTCGAAATACGCCGGGTACAGAGGTTCTCCGGCCAAAGGTTGTGAAGGCAACTTGTTCGTTACCGTGTCTAGTGTATGTGAGAGCGGGTTGAGGCCCTCTAATCCTTCCTAGAGTAAGAATTTGACGGAACCACACCCGAAGGACGTTCCGCACCCAGAAAGGGGAAAACTGGAAATTCGCCGCCGGTGAGCAAGCACTCGGGCTGTGGCTCAGGGGTGAGCAGCACCGGTCACCAGCGCGTCCCAGGGTGCCTTGGCTCGGGCGTGAAAACGCCCCGGTTGGGCTGTCCACGGGAGCCCGAAGTGCGGCGGTTTTAGGTCACCGAATTGAACTCTCGGTATAGCCGAGATCAATCGGTTTCAGCTGAGTTTTAGCAACGGGGAAGAAGAGGAGGGTTCTTGGTACCTTTCCATAGCTCCGGAGGGGACGGGGAGGCTGTGATCGGAGCTCTCCGATCAGTTATGAGCGGCGGAAAGGGTTCGCCGGCGCTGTGTTCTTGCGGGGGAAAAATGGCGATAGCTTTGGCCGATGAGGAGGAAGAACGCCTTAAGAAGGCTCTGAACCGCCTCGTGCCCGCGCGTGGCCAAGCAGCTGCTGGCGCGGCGGCCTCCCTCGGTGGCGATCGCAGCCGCAGCTCGGCGACCCGAGTGGAAAAAGTCTCAGTCGGTTGCTTTGAACCAGTGACTGACATGTGGGTCCCACCTGAGGTTTTAACCTCTGAAATTCACTCCTAATCACTGTTGTAAACAGTGAACCCCAAAATGCCCATGGTGATTCAAATTATTCACCCATGATCCATTTGAATTGATTAGATTTCAAATTGGGTTTGGTTTGAATAAATTTCAGCACAAGTTCAGTTTGGAATTCAAATAAAGTTTGAATTTGTCCCACTTAGCTCATGTCAAGATCAACTCGAAATGGAGTGAAAATTGGTGTGTGAGCTCACAAAAATGTGCTGAGTAAGAATATGTCTCCCACTTTTGAATTCATGGGATAAAAATAGTTTGAATTTGAATATGGTTTCAAACTGCCCTCTTTCTAGCTATACCCAAAATGACCTCAAAAAGGTTTTGAATTTGGGTGAAATTTGGCATGGACGTCCTTAGCAATGTGTAGGAGTTTTCATATGCCCAGCCCCTATATATCACATGTGGGAAATACCACTTTTGCAATATGTGAGTTTGTTCTCTAATGAGCATGTTGATGGTGGTTACTTGCTCTTCATTTGTGTTCATCAACTTGCTTCAAATGAGGTGTGTGGTGTGGTCATGACACTTTAAACATGTGTCAAAAACTGAGGCCCTTACAAGCTAAGTCTCAGGGGACGGTCCAGGACTACGTTCAGCTTGGCCTTGTTTCGACCCTAAGCGCGTAGAGTCTTGCTTCCCTTCTTAATGGGGCGGGTCGTTGCCTCCATGTTTAGCCTGCCTTCCTCCTATGGAAATTTATATGGAAAGAAACCTGTCCTACTTTGCTCTTCCCTTGTGCTCATTTAAATAACATATTAATTTTTATGACCGCACTTCCTGTGTACGCTCACCATGCACTCAGCTTCCTTTTCCCATTCTCACCTCTAGTCGGCATTTGCTATCCTACCGAAGACGGTCGCATTTGAGGTACCTGCCGATGGCCAGGGGGCCTCGAGCCCCCGGCACTTCGCGCACTGAAGTTCCCAAGCCCCGTACACCGGATCAGGATCGTAAGCCAAATAAGACTATGAGATAGGGAAGGGGGAGCCCCAAGGAGAATTACGTTTCCCTTACTTGTGTGCAGGACCTCCCGGCCTTAGCTCCCCGCAGGAGTATGGTAGGAGCGCCCAAACAATTGGCCACACCTACCAGGGGGCCACTACGGGACCGCACAAGACCGGAGCTCCAATGCGAGACCGAAGGATCCGGACCTCGCCCCCTCCGCAGGGGCGAGCCCCGAAGGCCCCACGTGTCCAGCGGGGCCGGAGCTCCCCTCTCCTCAGGAGGAGCTCCGGGCCCGCCACGTGGCCGGCAGAGCCAAGCCTTGCCCCCTCCGCGGGGGTGAGCCCCAAAGGCCCCACGTGTCCAGCGGGGCTGGATCTCCATCTTCTCAAAGGAGAGCTCCGGGCCCGCCATGTGGTCAGTAGATCCGGACCTCCCCATTCTCACGGGGCAAGTTCCGGAGACCTCCGGGGCCCTTAACACAATAAGGACCCGGGGTAGGTGTCTGTGCAGGCTTCAAGACTGGTGAAGACCTCTGGGTACCTTGCGGAGCTAAGGACTCGGCCAGGCCAAGCCAAGAAGAAGACAAAAGCACAGACACAGAAAATAACGAGAGTCTATTCATTCAAAGCTCCAAGAGCTGCACTACAGACTCAACAAAAGAAAAAAAAAAGAGAAGAGATACAGGGCCTTTTGGCCCCGGGGGCGGCTGCCTAGGAGTCCCCGGACTCCCGCTGGAACCTAAAGGCCACGAGGGCGGCCATGTCCCTGACCTCGGCCCTGGCAGCTTCCTCCCGCTCGACGGCGGGGCCTAGTCGCACTGGCTCCAGAGAGAAGGAAGGGTCTTGGCTCCGGAAGCACGCCAGCACATGCGTGGCGACCTCCTTCGCCAGGCCTCGTCCCTCCACCTCAAGCTCGTTGGCGATCACTGCTTCGAGCCGGCCTAGCTTGGCTCCGATGGACTCAAGCGCCGGGATTGCCCCAGACACCTCCTGCGCTGGAGCCTCCGTCCGCACCGGGCTGAAACCAAGGGGAACCAAGGCGGACCCCGCCTCAGTAACAAAGCTCCAGACTGCCCGGGCCTCGACAGACCGTGAAGCTTGGAGCTTCTCCACCTCTTGGCGGGCCGCCAGCTCGCGATCCAGCGCTGCCTGGCGCTCCTGGGAGGATTGCTCCTCCCTCGCGGCAACAGCCGACTCCCGGAGCTCCAGCTCCTCGGTCTGGGCCCTCAGCTCGCCCTCTTTGGCCTCCAGGCGTGCGGCGACCTTCTCCTCCTCGGCCGCCACGACACGCTCCCGATCTGCGACATCGCACTCTCGGCGAACTACCTGCAGCCGCAACTCCTCCACGGCAGTGGAGCGCGCTTCGGCCTTGGCCTGAGCTTCGCGGAAAGTAGCGCGGAGCCGCCGGGTCTCTTAGCCCAGGCGGTCGACGGCCCTCTTCTGAGCGTCAAGCAGAGCCCCCACGGCGTCAAGCCTCGACTGCCTCGAGTCAAGCTCTGCCTTAGCCTCCTGGGTCCGCTGCTGCAGGAGATGCTCCCAGCTAAGGAGGTGCTCCCTCTCTCCAGCCAGCACCTCCCACTCCAGCTCAAAGGCGGCCTGGACCTGTCGGACGCCAGCCTAAGCACGCCCCAAGGCATCCCGTATGGGCAGCGGGGCGGCGGGGGCAGGGGCCGCGCCCCTGACCTCCCCCACCGCGTCCACGACCGGTGGAGGTGCTGGTGCCTCGGCAGCTGAGGCAAGACGCTGACCCAGGGGAGCCAGGGAGCCAGCCGTTGCGCCCACAGCAGCCCCTCCAGCCTCAGCACCGGACTTCCGGGCTGGCGAAGGAGGACGAGCAGGTGCTGCCGCCGCCACCGCAGGGGGCGAACCCGCCGGCACAGAAGAAGCCCTCGCCGACTTGGGGACCGTCGGAACCACCGCAGTTCCCGGATGCTGCGGCACAGAGCCTCCGCTGACTGGAGATGGCCGGGGAATATGCTCGCCCCCGGCTGCCGGTGAGTCCCTGCAGACAAAGGAAGCTCTCAGGCTAAGAGAGGAGAAAGGAACGCTACTTCTACAAGCCAAAAAAGGCAACACTTACTGGGCGGCGTGAGCGCTCCAACGGGCTTGGAGCCCCGGCCTCTGGGCCGGGGCAGAACCGCCAGGACCTGCAGCCGGAACGCTCGCTGGCTGTGGCGTCTTAGCCCCCGGTACACTCGCGGGCGTCGCCCCACCGGCGTCCTTCCTGGAAGCCCCCCCCCCCCACCTGAGGAAGGGTGGCGGGACGCTTGGGGTTCCTCGGACCGCCGCTGTCTGAGATGAGACCCGCCGGAGTGGGAGATCCGGGGTCTATTTGGGTCGCCACTCGATGAACCAGCGCCTCTGGGAGATGGGCGCAAGGGTGCCCCGGCCCCCTAGCTCGGCGCAAGCAATGCCCTCGGAGGAGACCGGGCACGTTTCTTCTCTGGGTGCCCGGGGGCCGGCTCCTTTCCCTTCCCCTTGTCGGCGGTCTGAGCCCCGCCGGCCCTCGGTGCGGGTTGGACAGCGACAGACGCCTCGCGCTCCGATCCGGAGCGCTCGATCCTGGGAATCGAGATGCCCCGGAGGGCATCCCCAACCTGATGAACGGTGATCCCAATGTCGTCGAGATTCGGCATCTTCCGCAGCAGCTCCGCCGTCCTCTGCGGCTCCACGAAGAGGGGAGTACCAGAGGCCGGCAAGGTGAGGTCGCCGCCGGTGACGTAGTCGCTGCTCACCTTGGCCACCATCTCGTACAGCTCTTCATCAGAAGGATCGGAGCCGAGACCCCTCTCGAATCTGGTGCAGTTGAGCTCGCCGGTGTAGTACCATGCCGGGCGGTTGCGTTGCTGCAAGGGCGCAATACGGCACGACAAGAAATCCACCAGCACCATCAGGGACGTCAGCCCCTCGTTGGCCAGGAACCGGATCCGCTCCAAGACCGGTGCGTACTCCTTCTGCAGCTCCGGGATCTCCTCCCAGAAGCGATGCTCGGTAGTTGGGCCTGCAGCTGGGAGCTGCAGGCGATCGTGCTCGTCGGTCTGCATGATCACCCAGTTCTCCCTCCAGTTTTCCCACCTCGACGCACCGAAAGGTAGAAGGTACCCAGAGGCCTTCGGATCCTTGCAGCGATGCTGGAAGTAGTACGCCCCCAGCTGAGTCTTCGAACTGCGCCCGGTCATCCGCAACACGAAGAAGTAGCGGAAGAGCGTCGCTGAAGCGTGCACCCCCATGAACATCTCGCAGAAATGGACGAAGACGGCGGCCATCGCGAAGGAGTTGGGGGAAAGGTGGTGGAGCTGGAGACCGTACGTCTCCAGCAGCGTGACGAAGAAGGAAGAAATTGGCGGGACAAACCCCGCCATGGCGTAGGCAGTAAATAAGACCATCTCCCCCTTCTCCAGGAGCAGGGGGAGAGATCCCTGGCGGAGCCGGCTCTTCTGCTCCTCCGCGTGCCAGCCCAGCAGCCTGCACACTGGTCCGAGCTCGGCCGACCGAGCGAGACGCGACAGAGGCAGGTTGGAAGCCATGGCAGGAGAAAGCTCAAGGACAGGGAAGACAAAGGCGCAAGAGCTCAAGGGAGATGCAAGCGCTGGGAAGTGCGAAGGGAAGCCGCGATGCGGGTAACATCCCCTTTTAAACTTCCCAGGTGCGATTCAAAGCGATTCGAAACTCTTCGAATACGCCGCTTGGGCAACCGCTTCGGCTCCAAGACCAAGCGTCGATGACAAGTGGACCCAAGTCGTCCAGCTGAAGCGGTGGGCCAAGAAGTCAGTCTCCCAAGGAGACGAGCCGGCAAGACGCTTCGGTGGTTCCCGAAAAAGCGCTGCGACGTGCAAAAGTGGCAGCCTTGGGAACCGCCGCAGTAAAAGCAGCCATCAAGTGGGGCACACGCTGCCACGATCCCGCGACTGTTTGTGCTCCGGCAACGGTCAATGCGGGTCTTAGAGAAGGTGCACGGAATGGAAGAGACAGAGGCCCCACCTCGGGCTCGCTATCTCCCCCGAGATGGGCCCGGGGGCCACTGTCGATACCCTCAATACGGGGTACCCCCGTGCACAGGGGAAAATGCCTAAGGACCTCGCCCTTCTCCGCATGGAGAGCTCCGAAGGCGCCATGTGTCCAGTGGGGCCGGACCTCAATCTCCTAAGAGGAGAGCTCCGGACCCACCACGTGGCCAATTGAGCCGGACCTCCCCCTCCGCGGGGAGAGCTCTGGAGGCTCCACGTGTCCTGCGGGGCCGGACCTCCCTCTCCTCAGAGGAGAGCTCCGGGCCCACCACGTGGCCAGCAGAGGCCGGGCCTCCCCCCTCCGCGGGGAGAGCTCCGAAGGCTCCACGTGTCCCGCGGGGCCGGACCTCCCCCTCCACAGAGGAGAGATCCGGGTCCGCCACGTGGCCAGCAGAACAGCGCTGCCTGCCCCCGCGCGGTAGGCAGCAAGAGTAAAGACGCGCCATACCTTGCCCGTACAAGGTATTCAAGACCCGCGCCTTCCCAAGGCGCGGAGACGCGGAGCACGCCTCTGTCAGGAGCCGTTGCGCCCAGTCACATCACAGACTGGCGCTCCGTGTCAGAGCCTGCCCGCCAATAAACACAGCGACAAAACATCCCCTGCCGCACCTGCCATCATCAACCACTATGACTAGCTTGCGGCACTGCAGGGCGGCAGAACAAAGACTTGGAAGCCCTCGCCAGAGACAACTACCGGCGTAACTGCAGATATGGTAGATGGCAGGCGATTGTCCGGGACCACCTGTCTGGTCCCGGGCCCGCCTTGTAAGCCGCTCGAGCCTTGGACTATAAAAGGCTCGGGTAGGCAACGTTAGCAAGGGTTTGCCTCTTACGCACCCTCGCACTCTAGCCATTCGCCATTTCTCACCCTCAAGCTCAGGACTCCGGTTCTGAGCAGCAAGCAATACAGCGAGCAACTCTGCTCACCGTGGACGTAGGGTTTTATGCTCCGGCGGCCTGAACCACGTAAAAACCCCCGTGTCAAGCTTCTCCCTCAATCGTCCCTAACGCTGAAGCTCTCCGTGAGTGACTAGCCCCACCGAAAAAGAACCTCCGTGGGCTGCTCACAGCAGGCCCGGGGGAAGTGTCGGCTACAGACTTCGACACCTCCTATCCGCTGAGGACCATCCTCCACAGCCCTAACGCGACTGGCAACATCGCCAAGTGGGCAGCAGAGCTGGCGGAGTTCGAGCTGGACTTCCTACCACATCATTCAGTCAAGAGCCAAGCACTGGCTGACTTCGTGGCCGAGTGGACGCCATCACCAAGCAACCCAGGGGGGCCTGAAGGTGGAGAACCGGAACCCCGGGCACCGGTCTTCACCGAGCCTCACTGGACGCTCTACTTCGACGGCTCCTCGCGGAAGCAGGGGGCCTGAGCCGGCATACTGCTCCTCACGCCAACGGGGAAGCTGTTCAAGTACATGGTGCGCCTCAACTTCAAGGCAACCAACAACATGGCCGAGTATGAAGCTCTTATCTTTGGCCTGAAGATGGCGCTGTCTCTTGGCGTTCGCCGGTTGTTGGTCAAGGGCGACTCCCAGCTAATCATCAAGCAAGTCAAGGGTGAATGCTCCTGCAACGACCCACAGTTAGCTGTCTATCTGCTCTACGTGCAGATGCTGGAGAAGGACTTTGAAGCCTTGGACCTGTGCCATGTACCACGCGCCGACAACACCCTCGCCGACGACCTATCAACGAAGGCCTCCACCGGAACCCCAGTGCCTGAAGGAGCCTTCGAAAGGACGTTGCCGCGACCCACAGCCTGGCCTGCCGAACCGGGCGAAGGGGGCGAGACCAGCACCTCAAAGCTGGCGGTCCCGGCGGCCCTGCAGCCATGGTGCCCGCCAAGGATCGTATGCGCCACTGGGGACTCCGTGCTACCCAGCGCCCATGATCCAGAAGCTCAAGTAAGCCCCGATGCATGGATCACAGAGGTCAGTGACTACTTGAAAGACAACATCCTTCCTGATGAACATCCATTTGCTGAACGGATTGTGCGGATGGCTAAGAGATAAACGCTGGTAGAAGGGGATCTCTACAGGCGTGGCGCCAACGGCATCCTATTGCGGTGCATAACCCAGGAGGAAGGCTGCAACCTGCTCGTAGAAATCCACGGAGGCGAGTGCGGGAACCACGCATCTTCCCGCACGCTGGTCGGTAAAGCCTTCCGTCATGGCTTCTACTGGCCGACAACCCTCCTGGACGCCGTGAAGCTGGTTAAGAGATGCAAGGTGTGCCAGTTCTATGCCAAGCAGATCCACACACCGGAGCAGATGTTGCAGATGATCCCACCCTCATGGCCGTTCGCGGTATGGAGGTTGGACATCCTGGGGCCCTTCCCAGAGCCGGCGGGGGATATCGGTTCCTTTACGACGCCATCGACAAGTTCACCAAGTGGCCGGAAGCTGCACCAGTCATCACCATCAACAAGCAATCCGCAGTCAAGTTCATCAAGTCAATCGTCTGCTGGTACGGGGTCCCGAATAGGATCATCACCGACAACAGGGCCCAGTTCACCAGTGCAGCGTTCCAAGAGTACTGCGAAGACCTTGGCATCCAGGTGTGCTATGCATCCGTTGCTCATCCAAAGAGCAACGAGCAAGTCGAGAGAGCCAACACCGAGATCCTTTGGGGCCTCAAGACTCGCACCTATGCCAGCTTGGAGAAGCATGGTGCCAAGTGGGTGGACGAGCTCCCGTGCGCACTGTGGGCCAGCCGGACATCCCAGAGCCAGGCCACAGGGGAAACACCCTTCTTCATGGTATACGGGGCCGAAGCCGTGTTTCCCCCGGAGGTCACCATGGGGTCCCCCCGTGTCCGAGCTTACGACGAAGCCACACAGGACCAGCTCTGGCGTGAGGACATCGACCTCGTCAACGAGGCAAGATGGCAAGCAACGCTCCGAAACGCACGGTCCTGGCAGGCGCTTCGGCGCTACCACCAGAGGTCCGTGCATGCTCGGGAGCTCAATGAAGGCGACCTGGTGCTGCGGCGCATACTTTCTCGAGAAGGGGCCAACAAACTCTCCCCCAGCTGGGAAGGTCCCTTCCGAGTCACGAAAGTTTGCCGCCCCGGGTGCGTGCGCCTTGCTACGGTGGACGGGGACCCGCTCCCCAACCCTTGGAACATAGAACACCTCTGTAAGTTCTACCCTTAGATTAGTGGTAGGACAAGTTTTTTTCCTTTTTCTATTACAGATCCCATAGAGCCCAGGAGCAGCGCTTGGAGCAACTAAGCCCCAGGAGGTGGTCCAGGACTACGTCCGGCTTAGCTTGGTCCTGTACCCTAAGCGCGTAGGCCCTGCCCCCCTTCACAATGGGGTGGGTTGTTGCCTCCATGTACGACCTGTTTTCCTCCTATGGACTTATATGAATGAAAAGAACCCTGTCCTACCACGCTTACTTATGTGTTCATTTAAATTAAGCATTAATTTTTATGATCACCTTCCCATGCTCAAGACAGTGTACGTTCATCGTATACTCAGCTCTCCTTTCCCACTCTCATGCCTAGTCGGCATTTGCCATCCTGCCGAAGGCGGTTGTGCTTGAGGTACCTGCCAAAGGCCCGGGGGCCTCTCGGACCTCCCCCTGTTAGGGTACTAGGACGCCAGTTGGTCTCCTCCAGGAAAGACCTACGCCAGAGCAGGAGGTCCAGGGTGTGCAGCCTGCTTTGCCTGGTCCTGCACCCAAAGCATGCGCACTCTGCCTCCCCAGCGCTATGGTATAAGTACTAGGGGCCGGACGGTTACACCCTGACTAAGGAGGGAGCCGGACCTCCGGTACCGAGTGCACTGAATTACCCAAGCCCCGTATACCAGCCCAGGACTGTAAGCCAAATAAGACTAAGAGACAGGGAAGGGAGGACTTCTAAGCAGAATTATCGTTTCCCTACTCGTGTGCAGGACCTCCTGAGAGGCCTCCCGGACCTCCGGCGCCGGAGATCCAACACCGGCGTGCTCCGGACGGTCAGGGGGCCCTGGCCTTGGCTCCCACACAGGAATGCGGTAGGTGTGCCCAATGCATTGGCCACACCTACTAGGGGGCCACTACGGGGACTACACAAGGGAAGGCCCGAGCAGCCGGTTATATTGAAGTCCCAAGACTTCTCAATACTAAAGCTCCAGACTCCAACTCAAGACCCCTTGGGTCCTTATGAGAACACGGGCCCAAGGGATGTGTCTGTGCTAAAAAAGCTTCGGGATCGGTGGAGACCTCGTGGGGTCCTTACGGAGCTAAGGGCTCGGGCAGGGCAAGCCAAGATAAGGAAGCAAAAAGCACAGGCACATAAAACAACAAGTTTATTCATTGAAGAGCTCCATGAGATGGTCTACAGACAGAAGACAAAAGGAAAAATACAAAAGCCCTCCAGCTACAAGGGCAAGCGTCTAAGAGTCCCCGGTCTCCCGCTGGAACTGAGACGCGACGAGGGCGGCGACGTCTCTGACTCTGTCCCTGGTGATCTCCTCCTGCTCGGCGACGGGGCCCTGCACCACCGGCTCTAGAGAGATGGAGGAGTCCCAGCTCCGGAAGCGCGTAAGAACGTGCGCGGCGACCTCCTTCGCCAAGCCCCTCCCCTCAACCTCGAGCTCGTCGCCGATCACAGCTTCCAGCCTCTCCAGCTTGGCGCCGATGGACTCGAGTGCCGGGAGCGCCTAGGCCATCTCTTGCGCCGGTGCCCCCGTCCTCACGGGGCTGAAGCCAAGAGGCACTAGAGCAGACTCCGCCTGGCCAACAAAGTCCCAGACCCCCTGGGCCTTGATGGTCCGCGAAGCCCGGAGCTGCTCCACCTCCTGACGAGCCGCCAGCAGGGTGCCAAGTCCTTACTCGGTGAACCTCCTCTCCTTGGCCGCCAGGTCATTCTCCCGGAGATGGAGGTCCCGTGTAAGGCTGTCCAATTCCGACACCCGGAAGTCGGCAGCAAGCTCCCGGTTCAGCACCGTCTAGCGGTCCTTGGCGACCTGCTCCTCCCTTTCGGCCAAGGCTGCCTCCCGGAGTTCCAGGTCCCCGGCCCTGGCCCTCAAGTCGGCTTCTCCCGCCTGCAGCTGCTCGGCGACCTCCTTCTCCTTGTCCGCCACGGCGCGCTCCCGCTACACGATGGCACACTCGCACCGCGCCAGCTGCAACCGGATCTCCTCGTTGGCAACGATGTGGGCCCGAACACCGTCATAGGCCTCACGGGCCTCCTGCATGATCTTCCGGGTCTCAGTGTCCAGGCGGTCGACAGTGTTCTTCTGTGCAATGAGGAGTTCCTCCTCAGAATTGAGCCTCGTCCTCTTAGCGTCGAGCTCCTCCTCAACCTCCCTGGTCCGCATCTTCAAGAGCCGCCCCCAGCCACGGAGGCGGTCCCTCTCGTCCGCCAAGTCCTCCCGCTCACGCTCGAGCACAGCCTGAACCTGCCGAACACTGGACTGGGCAAGTTCCATGGCATCTATCGAAGTGTGCAATCGACACTTCCCCCGGGCCTGCACTGGGCAGCCCGCGGAGGTTCTTTTTTCGGAGGGGCTAGTCCCTAGCTGAGAGCTTGCGCAGATGGACGAGTTAGTAAGAGCTTGACACAGCGAGTTTTACGTGGTTCAGGCCGCCGGAGCGTAAAACCCTACGTCCACGGCGAGCTATGGAGCTCGCTGTATTGCTTGCTGCTCAGGGCCGGAGGCCTGAGCTTGGGGGTGAGTTACAGCTTGAGAGTGTATGGCTAGCGTATGAGTTGCAAAGTGCGAACCCTTGCTATCGACGCCTACCCGAGCCTTTTATAGTCCAAGACTCGAGCGGCTTACAAGGGAAGCCGGGACCCGACAGGTGGTCCCGGGAAGATTGTCTATTATCTACCGTATCTGCAGTTATGCCGGTGGTTGTCTCTGTTCGAAGGCTTATGAGTCTTCATCTTGCCGCCCTGCCCATGCCGCATGCTAGTCGTAGTGGTTGATGACGGCGCAGGCGGCATGGGATGTCTTGTCACGGTGTTTATTGGCTGACAGGTTCTGACACCGCGCGCCAGTCTGTGATGCGACTGGGCACAACGGCACCTGACAGAAGCGTGCTCCACGTCTCCGCGTCTTGGGAAGACGCGGGCCTTGAATACCTTGTACGGGCAAGGTATGGAGTGTATTTACGCCTGCTGCCTACCGCTCGGGGCAGGCAGCGTCGCTCTGCTGCCACGTGGCGGGCCCGGAGCCCTTCTCAGAGAAGAGGAGGGCCAGCCCCGCGGGGCACGTGGAGCCTCCGGACCTCTCCCCGCGGAGGGGTAGGTCCGGCCTCTGTATGCCACGTGGCGGGCCCGGAGCTCTCCTCTGAGGAGAGGGAGGTCCGGCCCCACTGGACACGCGGCGCCTTCGGACCTCTCTCCCGCGGAGGGGGAGGTCCGGCTTCTGTTTGCCACGTGGCGGGCCCGGAGCTCTCCTCTGAGGAGAGGGAGGTCCGGCCCCGCCGGACGCGTGGCGCCTTCGGAGCTCTCCCTGTGGAGAAGGGCGAGTTCCTTAGGCATTTTACCCTGTGCGCGGGGGTACCCCATATCTCAGGTACCGACAGTGGCCCCCGGGCCCATCTCGGGGGAGATAGCGAGCCCGAGGTGGGACCTCCGTCTCTTCCGATCCGCGCACTTCCTCTAAGTCCCGAATTGACCGCTGCCGGAGCACGAACGGCCACGGGATCGTGGGGGCGTGCGCTCACTTGATGATTGCGTTTACTGCGGCAGTTCCCAAGGCTGCCACTTCTGCACGTTGCGGCGCTTTCTTCGGGAACCGCCGAAGTGCCTTGCCGGCTCATCTTCTCAGGAGACTGACTCCTTGACCCCACCGCTTTAGTTAAGCGGCTTGGGCCCACCCGTCATTGGCATTCGGTCTAGGAACCGAAGCGGTTGCCGGTGCGGGATATTCGAAGAGTTCCGAATCGCTTGGAATTGCACCGGGAAGCTTTTTAGAGGGGGTCTTACCCACATTGCAGCTTCCCTTCGCACTTCTCAGCGTTTCTTCTCGGACTCTTGTGCTTTTGCTCTCTTGCTTTTGAGTTCTCCCTTGCCATGGCTTCCAACCCGCTGCCAGAGAAGAAACGCGCTCGATCTCCTCCAGCAACGGCGTCGGTGCCAAGTCGGGATTCTGGGGTGCCTGACACTTCCTCCGGTGGCGACTCGAAGAGGCCCCGGGTTGACGCGCTGGGGGAAGCTTCTGGGGCGTCCCCTGTTCCGCCAGTCCAAGCGACTGCGGAGCTGCCGTCAGTGACGATAGCGGGCTCTGGGAGTCCTACCCCGGCTCGGAAGTCGGGGTTCAGAGCTCGCTGGAGTGTCCGCACTTCCCGGCCTTCCCCGTCTTGCGGGGAATCTGTGCCGCAGCGTTCGGAGCCAGGGGCAACTGCCGCAGCCCCCAGGCCAGCGCGAACTTCTCCTGTTCCGGTGTACCCGGACTCCGCGGCGGCGTCGTCTCTTCCTGCCGAGACGGCCACCACGGCCCCCAAGTCGGCGCAGGTCGACCCTGCACTAGGCGGCCCGGCCTTTTCTCCAGCACCGCCTTCCCCGGTTCGCCCCTCTCCTCAGATCAAGGAGCCAGAAGCTGAAGAGAACCCGGCAGGCCTGGCTGCCAGAGCCTCGGAGCCAGCTTCACCTGATCGGCGTCTCGTCTCAGTTGCTGGTGCGCCGACTCTTCCTCAGGAAGAGGTAATGGAGGAGGTCGGGGGGACTGCTCCGGCCTCTGTTGCTCCATTGCCTCTGGCGGATGCCTTCGCGCTTGCCGAGACAAGCGTTCGGCAGGTCTTGGCTGCATTAGGGCGCGAGCGGGAGGAGTATACGGTTGAACGGGATCGCCTCCTCACCTGGGGGAACCTTTTGTGGGAGAGGACCGCAAAGGTCAAGAGTGAACTCGACTCCAGGCAGGAGTTGCTCGACTTCAGGGAAGCGCTCGTCGACCGGATGAAGCGGGCTGTTGACCGCATGGACACCCAGTCGCGGCGGATCAACAGGGAGGCCCTGGAGGCACACGCCCGGGCCGAAGAGAGCCTCTCTGCTGCTGTGGAAATACGGCAGCGGTTGGAGCGCCGTGAACTCGCCATTGAGGAGCGGGAGCGTTTCGTGGCAGCTGAGGCAGAGAGGGTCGCCACGCAGCTGGCCGCGGGTGAGGATGACCTCCGAGCTCGGATGGAGGAGCTGGAGATTCTGAAGGCAGACCTCGACTTGAGGGAGGAACAGGTCTCCCATGATCGCCGGGCGGTCTTGGACCGGGAGTTGACCGCCGGCTTCAAGGCCGCTGAGTTGGAGCGGCTAGCCAAGACTCTCCACCTTCGGGAGAGTTCCCTGGCGGCCAAGGAGAAGGAATTCTCCGAGAGGAACCTGGAGGCTCTGCAGGCGGCCCGCCGCGAGGTGGAGGAGCTCTCAGCCTTGCGGTCCTCCGAGGCTCTTGCGGTCTCAAGCTTCGTGGATCGAGCGAGGTCCGCCCTGATCCCTCTTGGCTTCAGTCCGGTGAGGGCCGCGACTCCCGCATTGAAGGTGGCAGAGGTGATCCCTGCGTTCGAGTCGATCGGCGCCAAGCTGGACAGACTCGACTCGGTGGTCGCCAGCGAGCTTGAGGCCGAGGGCCGCGGCTTAGCTTTAGAGGTCGCTTCGCATGTGCTGGCATGCTTCAAGAGCCGCGACCCCTCTTTTTCGCTAGAGCCAGCGAGAGAGGGCCCAGCCGCGGAGCGGGAGGAAGCTGCCAGGGCTGAAGTCGAGGATGTGGCCGCCCTTGTAGCCGCAAGGTTCCGGCGAGAGCCTGGAGGTCCTTAGGACTTGTTTCTCCCTTTTTTATCGAGTCTGTAGTACAGCTCATGGAGCCTTGCTTAATTTGACTCTCTTGGATACTTGTGTCTGTGATGCTTTTTCTCTCCTTCTGGGCTTTGCCTGGCTGAGTCCTTAGCTCCGCAAGGTACTCAGAGGCCATTTCCAAACTCGGAGCTTCGCACAGACACCCTCCCCGGGTCCTAACCGTGTTAGGGGCCCCCGGAGGTCTCCGAACCTCGCCCTATGGGGGGCTCCAAATCTGCCTACCACGTGGCGGGTCCGGAGCTCCTCCTCAAGAGACGGGAGCTCCGGCCATGTTGGACACGTAGGGCTTTCGGATCCCTCCCACTGAGGGGGGAGGTCCGGTTCCTGCCTGCCACGTGGCGAGCCCGGAGCCCTCCTCAAGGAAGGAGAGAGTTCTGGGTCCGCTGGACACATGGGGCCCCCGGGCCCCGCCCCTGCTGGAGGGGCAGGTCCGGTCCTTCCAGTCCCAGGCCGGAGTAGCTGGTAGCTCCTTCCCCCCCCCCCCCCCCTCATGTCGTCCCTGTTGCCGTAACCTGGAGGTCCTGCACACAGGCAGAGGAAACGTAATTCTCCTCGGGGGGTCCTCCCCTCCCGTCTCCTAGTCTTATCCGTCTTATGGTCCTGACCCGCTATACGGGGCTTGGAAAATTCTGTGCACGAGGCGCCGGAGCTCCGGCTCCCTCCGAGGTCCGGGTACGGCCGTCCGATCCCTAGTACCGGGCCATGCGCTGGGGAAGCAGAGTGCACGCGCTTTGGGTTCATGACCAGGCAAAGCGGACGTACTCCCCTGGACCTCCGGAGGGCAGGATGCGCATGCTTTGGGCTCTGGGTCGGCTAAGCTGGATACGCACCCTGGACCCCCCATGCACAACGCTGGCCTTTCCTAGAGGTAACCAACTGGCACCGCAACACCTGACTGGGGGAGGCCCGAGAGACTCACTCGGCCATCGGCAGGTGCCTCAAGCGCAGCCGCCTTCGGTAGGATAGCAAATGCCGACTATGGATGAGCGCAGGAGAGGGGGAGCTAGATGTACGATGAACATACAGAGATAGTGCGATCATAAAAATTAATGCATAATTTAAATGAGCGCATGAGAGAGAGCTAAGTAGAACAGGTCTCTGTATTCGTGCCCATAGGTGGAATTCTGGCTGTACATGGGGGCAATGTTTCGCCTCGTCTACAAGGGAAGCAAGACTCTACGCGCTTAGGGTCGGAACCAGGCTAAACTGGACGTAGTCCTGTACCGTCCCTTGAGACTTAGCTACCCCAAGCTCTGTTCCTAAATTCTATGGGGTCTATTACAGAAGTGAATAACCCTGTTCTACGGATGCTCAGTAAGTAGGACTTACAGTGTTGCTTCATGGCAAGGATTTTTTGGGAATGGATCCCACTCTCGGTCGAAAGGCATGTGTACCTAGGGCGGCAGCTTTCATGATTCGGAAGGGACCTTCCCTGCTGGGGGAGAGCTTATGGGTCCTTCTTGGAATATAGCGTGCCGCTTCACCAGGTTGCCCTCTTGCGGGCCCCCGTCGCGTTTGGTTCTTTGGCGGTAGTGCTTAGAGCATTAGCCGAGACCGTGCGTTGTGGGGTGTTCCCTGCAAGCCGAGTCTTGTCGAGGTTGTTATCTTCACGCTGGATCAGGTCCTGCGCGGCTTCTCTCGGGGGCCCCCGAGGAGTTCTCCCCTTCTGGCTAAGGCCTTCAAGGGGTAGGTGGACCCGGGCTCGCCTTGGATGACCTAAGGCATCTTCCTCTTCTGGCAAGGCCTTCAAGGGGTTGACGGACCTTAGGCGGCCCCCGAGAGGTATGTTCGAGGCACGGAGGCGTGCTGTAGTTGGCTAATGCCCTGGCCCGTCACCGTCGGAACTGGAGTCCTCACCGTCATGCACTGTCTTTATGACACGCTGAGGCTCCTGGAACCCCACCTGGTGGGCAGCGGTGACTGGGGCATCGGCCTTCTGTTTGCCATCCGTCTGAGGGTAGGGCGGTGCTTCAGCCCTCTGCTGTCTTCCATTGTGGAAGCGCTCTGCGAGCCTCTGGATCTCCCAGCACTCAGCAGCAGTATGGTTGCAGGCGCCATGCACGGGGCATAGCCCGCCTTGGCCACTGTCTGGGGCTGGTGATTGCCGCTGCCTCTTGTCGGGGCGTGGCCCCCGAGCTCCACTGGTCGTCGCAGCTGCGGCGACGGGGGCCGTGAATGGTGACTTCATCTTTCCACTCCCCAGGTTCTTGGTCTTCTTGCCACCCCCATAGGCAGCAGCACCGGACCCGGGCTGCCCTCCTGACTCGGAGGTCGGCAGTGCGTGCCAGTTCCGCCCTTCAGCCGCTCTGGCGCACTTGTCCGCCAGGCTAAAGAGCTCCGAGATGTCGCGGACCTCTCTGGTCGCGAGCTTCTCAAGCATTTTCTCGTCCCGGACACCCTGTCGGAACGCCACCACCACAGAGGCACTTTGGATATGCGGGATGGTGTTGCGTACCTGAGAGAACCGCTGGATGAAAGAACACAGCGACTCCCCAGGTTGTTGCTTGACGGCGTGGAGGTCAAGCTCCGTGCCGGGACGGGTGTAGGAGCTGCCGAAGTTGGCGACGAACTGCCGGCAGAGCTCCCCCCAGGAGGTTATGGACCCCTGAGGTAGGTTCATGAGCCAAGACCGAGCTGGGCCGGTCAAGGCGACGGGGAAGTAGTTGGCCATGACAGCCTCGTCCCCTCCTGCGGCAAGTACGGTGGTGGAGTAGATCTGGAGGAACTCCGCTGGGTTGACGCTGCCGTCGTACTTCTCGGGCAGGTGCGGGCGGAACTTGCGTGGCCACCTTGCGAAGTGAAGGTGGGGTGCAAGGGCCGCACATCCTGCACCTGCTGCCGCAGGTATAGGCGCTGCGAACGCTTGGTTCGCACCTGGCGCTGCGTATCCCGGCATGGGCAAGGCTGCACCATAGACCGGGGCCGCTACTTGCGGCGCATATGGTTGTGGCATATGCTGCGCAGCATATGCCTGAGGCGGGGCTCGCATGGCGAAGACCTGCCCTTCTGGTTGTGTCGAGGCCGACGACATGCTGTCGCCTGCCTCATGGTTGCGACGCCTTTCTCGGCGTCGCTCGAGGTACACCCAGGCGTCCTGCCCCAAGTGGCACTGTTCCAGTTCCCTTCGCAGGTCCGTCGACAGGAGCCTGGAGGAGCTGGAATCCGCCGTTAGCCCGTCAACCGTGGGTGTGCGCGTCAGCGACACAGCCGGTTGCCCTGGGCGCCGTCCTCGCCGAAACCGAGGGTTCGCGGCGGCGACGACGAGGCGGTCCACCTCGCGGACCCATTGCTGGGTCGCTGAATGGGGCGCATCCCCTGCAGGTGGGTTGCGCAGCAGCGCTCTTGCTGCAGCTAGCGCACCTCCATGGTGTACGCTCAGCGCTGCAGAAGACCTCACACTGGTTGGGGCCTGCATAGCCGGAGTCGGCGTTGCCGGAGTTGGCTGCTGGCTACCCGCTTGTGCCGACACACTCCGTCCTGAGTGTGTCGACATGTACTCCCCAGTGGTCACGGTTCGCCGTGAACGCGGAGGGGGAGAGTTTGCCGTTGAAGGAAGCTTGGTCATCTTCGTCGGCGGAAACTCATCGCGCTAGGGGAAAAGCCCCCTATCTGGCGCGCCAAATGTCGAAGTGTGCGATCGACACTTCCCCCGGGCCTGCACTGGGCAGCCCGCGGAGGTTCTTTTTTCGGAGGGGCTAGTCCCTAGCGGAGAGCTTGCGCAGATGGACGAGTTAGTAAGAGCTTGACACGGCGAGTTTTACGTGGTTCAGGCCGCCGGAGCGTAAAACCCTACGTCCACGGCGAGCTATGGAGCTCGCTGTATTGCTTGCTGCTCAGGGCCGGAGGCCTGAGCTTGGGGGTGAGTTACAGCTTGAGAGTGTATGGCTAGCGTATGAGTTGCAAAGTGCGAACCCTTGCTATCGACGCCTACCCGAGCCTTTTATAGTCCAAGACTCGGGCGGTTTACAAGGGAAGCCGGGACCCGACAGGTGGTCCCGGGAAGATTGTCTATTATCTACCGTATCTGCAGTTATGCCGGTGGTTGTCTCTGGTCGAAGGCTTCTGAGTCTTCATCTTGCCGCCCTGCCCATGCCGCATGCTAGTCGTAGTGGTTGATGACGGCGCAGGCAGCATGGGATGTCTTGTCGCGGTGTTTATTGGCTGACAGGTTCTGACACCGCGCGCCAGTCTGTGATGCGACTGGGCGCAACGACACCTGACAGAAGCGTGCTCCGCGTCTCCGTGTCTTGGGAAGACGCGGGCCTTGAATACCTTGTACGGGCAAGGTATGGAGCGTATTTACGCCCGCTGCCTACCGCTCGGGGCAGGCAGCGTCGCTCTGCTGCCACGTGGCGGGCCCGGAGCCCTTCTCAGAGAAGAGGAGGGCCAGCCCCGCGGGGCACGTTGAGCCTCCGGACCTCTCCCCGCGGAGGGGGAGGTCCGGCCTCTGTATGCCACGTGGCGGGCCCGGAGCTCTCCTCTGAGGAGAGGGAGGTCCGGCCCCACTGGACACGCGGCGCCTTCGGACCTCTCTCCCGCGGAGGGGGAGGTCCGGCTTCTATTTGCCACGTGGCGGGCCCGGAGCTCTCCTCTGAGGAGAGGGAGGTCCGGCCCCGCCGGATGCGTGGCGCCTTCGGAGCTCTCCCTGCGGAGAAGGGCGAGTTCCTTAGGCATTTTACCCTGTGCGCGGGGGTACCCCATATCTCAGGTACCGACAGCATCCAACAGGGACAGTGGAGCAGCAGAGGCCGAAGCTGCACTGCGAACCTCCTCCATGGTGTCATCATCCGATGGAGGAGACGCCAGCGCCACAAAACCCGGGGGAGCCACGACGATGTGCCGATCAGGAGAAGACGACGCTGAGGCAGGGCTAGTCCCGATGCGCTCCTGTTCACCGCCCACCTGGGAAACCGCATCAGCTCCTCCTGCGTCAGCACCCGAAGGCTGGTCGCCGCCAACCTGCTCCGCCGAGTCTTCACCATCAGCCAGCTCCCGAGCTGGCAAAGGAGGAGGTACCGCCGCAACACTAGGAGCGGCAGCTTGAGTACTTGGGCTCACTGGCGCACCCGCAGGAACAGGCGCCACCGTCGTCGCTGAGGCTGGTCCTGCCGGGCCAGAAGGAGAAGAGGCCGGGACTTGCACGGGGGCCGGTGAAGCTGCCGTGGCATCCGGACGCTGCGGCACTAGGATACTACCAGCCAAAGTTGGCTGAGGGACAGACGTGTCACCGTCAGCCGACGAGGCCCTACAAGTACAGGGAACACTCAATACAAGAATAAAAGAAGAACTAGAGTACGCACGTACTAAGACTCGATAAGTACAACTTACTGAGGGGCACGGACATTCCAGCGGGCATGAAGCCCTGACTTGCAAGGCGGGGCAGGGCCGCCAGAGCCTGTCGTCGCCGCCGGGGCCTGCACCAAAAAAGGCACCTGGACTGGCGGAACAGGGGGCACACCCGGAGCCGCCCTGGGAGCTGGAGCAGTGGAGCTCCCGCCGGTAGCACCGCTGGCGCCGCTCGCCGTGCCAGTCCCTGAAGCATCTGAAGGCAGGGGCGCCTGCGTCCCCGGCTGTGCCTCTGGCCGACTCCCACCAGTAGCTCTGCCGGCACCACTCGCCATGCCACCCGCTGGAGAGCTTGAAGGCCGGGGGCGTGTAGCCCCGGCTGGGTTCCCAAACGGCCACCGCCATCAGCTCCGCTGGCACCGCTCGACGTGCCGGCTGATGGAACATTTGAAGGCTGGGGCGCCTGAGCTCACGGTTGAGTCCCGGCTGCGCTCCCTCCGGCACCGCCGCTTGCCGAGCCTGCAGCGGGGACACTCGACGACCGGGGCACCTGAGCCCCTGGCTGAGCCAAAGACACCGCGACACCGGTGTTCCTCCTCGGAGCTCCACCCGTGGAAGGAGTGTTGGTCGCCGAGGCTCCTCCGACCGCCACTGACCGAAGGGAGCTCCGTCGGCACGGAAGACCCGAGATCTCTTTGGGTCGCCGCCTGACGGACCGGTGCCTCCTAACGAAGAGCGCGAGGACACTCCAGTCCCCTGACTCGGCATGAACGATGCCCTAGGCGGAGACCGGGAGCGCTTCCTCGTCGGCGGGCTGGAGGCCGGCACCTTCCCTTCCCCTTATCGACAGTCGGCGCCCTGTCGCTCCTCGGTGTGGGTTGGGCGTCAGGCGACACCTCACGCTACACTCTGGAGCTGTCAACCTTAGTGATCGAGATCCCCCGGGAAGCATCACCGATCTGGCGCACGGCGACACCGATATCGTCCAAGGTTGGCATCTCCCGGAGCAGCCTCGACCTCAGCGTTGGCTCCATGAAGAGGGGGAGGCAGGAAGCAGGAATTGATAGAGAGCGGTCGTCGAGGATGTCACTGCTTACCCTCATCACCATCCCGTTCAGCACCTTGACGGACGGGTCGGAGTCTATGCCCATCTCCAGCCTGGTGCAGTCATGCACGCTGGTGTAGAACCACGCCGGGCGGTTGCGTTGCTGCAGAGGCGCAAGGCGGCGCGACAGGAAGTCCGCCAACACCATCAGGGACGTCATCCCCTGCTCTGCCAGGAACTGGATCCGCTCCAGGACTGGCGTGTACTCCGGCTCCAGCTCTGGGCACTCCTCCCAGAAGCGGCGCCCGGTGGATGGGGCCTTGGTCGGCAGCTGAAGACGATCGTGCTCATCAGTCTTCACGATCACCCAGTCATCCCTCCAGTTCTCCCACCTCGAGGCACTGAAGGGTTGAAGGTACTTGGAGACCTTCGGATCCTTGTTGCGGTACTGGAAGTAGTATGCTCCCAGCTGGTTCTTTGAGCCACGCCCGGTCGCCCGCAGCAAGAAGTGACAAAAGAGCATCACTGAGGCACGGACCCCCACGAACATCTCGCAGAGGTGCACGAAGACAGCAGCCAAAGCAAAAGAGTTCGGGGAAAGGTGGTGGAGCTGGAGACCATAAGTCTCCAAAAGAGTCACGAAGAAGGAAGAGATCGGGGGGACACACCCGGCCAAGGCGTAGGCGAGGAAGAGGACAGTCTCTCCTCTCCAAAGACGCAGGGGAAGAGATCCCCGCCGAAGGCAAAGCTTCTGCTCCTCGGAGTGCCATCCAAGGAGCCTGCGCACTGGCCCAAGGTCCCTTGTCTGGGCAATGCACGGCGAGGGTAGGTTGGAAGCCATCAGAGGCAAAGGAGCAGGAACTTGGAAAGCAAAGGAGGCTTGGGCGCACGAAAGAACAAGGAAGGCTCAGGCGTAGGGAGATGTGCCAAGGGAAGCCTACGATGCAGAAGGGGGTTCCCTTTAAACCTCCCAGAGGCAATTCGAAACGCCTCGCATGCGCCGCTCAGGGCAGACGCCCCAGGTCCAAGCCCCAGCGACAATGACAAGAGGGCCCAAGCCGTCCTGCGGAAGCAATGGACCAAGAAGTCAGTCCCTTAAGCGGACAACCTGGAGGTTCCTGACAAGGTGCTGCAATGTGCAGTAGTAGCAGCGTTGGGAACCGCCATGGTTAAAGCAACTATCAAGCAGGAGTCACGTCCCCACGACCCTCCTCCCAGAATTAAACGTGTGGCCACGCGCCAGGGGGGTGCTGTCACGATAACTGCCCCGCACGCCGGCGCTTCCCATTAATGGGGAGTATGCACGGGCCTGCACGGTTGGGTTGTGCTGCTCTTGCAACGGCCTAAAGGAGTTTCCAAGAAAGTGCGCGGGGTAGAAAAGTAGAAGGCCCCACCCGCGGGATCGTTATCTCCCCCGAGGTGGGCCTGGGTGCCACTGTCGGTACCCTCAGTACCGGGTACCCCCACGCACAGGAGAAAAACCGCCTAAGGAGCTCGCCCCCTCCGCAGGGGTGAGCTTCGAAGGCACCACGTGTCCTCTCCTCAGAGGCGAGCCCCGGGCCTGCCACACGGCCAGCAGAGTTGAACCTCGCCCCCTCTACAGGGGTGAGCTCCGAAGGCGCCACGTGTCTAGCAGGGACGGGCCTCCCCTCTCCTCAGAGGCGAGCCCCGGGCCTGCCATGCGGCCAGCAGAGCCGGGCCTCGCCCCCTCCGCAGGGGTGAGCTCCGAAGGCGCCACGTGTCCAGCGGGGCCGGGCCTCCCCTCTCCTCAGAGGCGAGCCCCGGGCCTACCACGTGCCCAGCAATGCCGGACCTCACCCCCTCTGCAGGGGCGAGCTCCGAAGGTGCCACATGTCCAGCGGGGTCGGGCCTCCCCTCTCCTCAGAGGCGAGCCCCAGGCCTGCCACGTGGCCAGCAGTGCCGGACATCACCCTCTCCGCAGGGGTGAGCTCCGAAGGCGCCACGTGCCGAGCTGCCCACCCCAGCTCGGTAGGCAGCAGGAGTAAAGGCACACCTTGCCTTGTCCGATCAAGACATTCAAGACCCATGCCTTCCCAAGACGCGGAGACGCGGCGCACGCCCCTTTCAGGTGGCACTGTGACCAGTTGCGTCACAGTTAAGACAAGCACACCATGTCAGAAGCTGTTGACCAATAGATACGGCGACAAGACATTCCTTGCCATACCTGCCATCATCAACCACTACGCCTAGCTTGCGGCACGGGCAAGACGGCAGAACGATGACTAAGAAGCCATTGCCAGAGAATACTACCAGCATTCACTGCAAGATATGGTAGGTGGCAGAAAATCTCCCCAGGGCCACCTGTCCGGCCCCAGGGCCCACCTTGTAAGCCGCCTGAGCCTTGAAGTATAAATGACTTGGGTTGGCAACGTTGCAAGGGGTTCGAGAGCGGGCAACTCAGTTCATCCATATCACCAAGCTTAGAACTCCGGTTCTAAGCTCCGAGCAATACAGCTCCCATGGACGTACAGTGTTACGCTCCAGCGGCCCGAACCACGTAAAAATCCTTGTGTCAATCCTCTCACAACCAACGTGACCTCCCGAGAGAACTAGCCCCCTCCGAAAAAGAACCTCCGCGGGTTGCTCCTGAAGCAGGCCCGGGGAAGTGTCGACGGCACACTTCGACAGAGATGGTCGGGGCGATGAGGAGGGGCAGCTGCCCGGCGCCCGCCATGTTCTTGGGGCAGTCGGAGGCTGTCGGTACCTGCGATATGGGGTACCCTGCCGCACAGGGGAAAATGCCTAAGGAACTCGCCCTTCTCCGCAGGGAGAGCTCCGAAGGTGCCACGTGTCCGACGGGGCCGGACCTCCCTCTCCTCAGAGGAGAGCTCTGGGCCCGCCACGTGGCATACGGAGGCCGGACCTCCCCCTCCGCGGGAGGGAGGTCCGAAGGTGCCACGTACCTGGCGGGGCCGGACCTCCCTCTCCTCAGAGAGGAGCTCCGGGCCCGCCATGTGGCCGACAGAAGCCGAACCTCCCCCTCCGCGGGGAGAGGTACGAAGGCTCCGCGTGTCCCGCAGGGCCGGACCCCCCTCTCCTCTGAAGAGGGCTCCGGGCCCGCCACGTAGCCAGCAGAATGGCGCTGCCTGCCCCCGAGCGATAGGCAGCGGGCGTAAAGACGCCCCATACCTTACCCGTGCGAGATATTCAAGGCCCGCATCTTCCCAAGACGCGAAGACACGGAGCACGCCTCTGTCAGGTGCCGTTGCGCCCAGTCGCATCACAGACTGGCGCGTAGTGTCAGAGCCTGCCAGCCAATAAACGCAGCGACAAGACATCGCATGCCGCCCGCGCCGTCATCAACCACTACGACTAGCATGCGGCATGGGCAATGCGGCAGGACGGAGACTCAGAAGCCTTCGCCAGAGACAACTACCAGCATAACTGCAGATACGGTAGATGATAGACAATCTCCCCGGGACCACCTGTCGGGTCCCGGGCCCCCTTGTAAGCCACCCGAGTCTTGGACTATAAAAGACTCGGGTAGGCAACGATGGCAAGGGTTTGCACCTCTGCAACTCATACGCTAGCCTTTCACGCCCAAGCTGTAACTCACCCCCAAGCTCAGGACTCCGGTTCTGAGCAGCAAGCAATACAGCGAGCTCCATAGCTCGCCGTGGACGTAGGGTTTTACGCTCTGGCGGCCTGAACCACGTAAAACTCACCGTGTCAAGCTCTTACTAACTCATCCATCCGCGCGAGCTCTCCGCAAGGGACTAGCCCCACCGAAAAAAGAACCTCCGCGGGCTGCCCAGTGCAGGCCCAGGGGAAGTGTCGACCGAACACTTCGACATTTGGCGCGCCAGGAAGGGGGTTTTCCCCTTGCGCAACGAGTTTCCGCCGGCGAAGATGACCAAGCTTCCTTCAGCGGCAAACTCTCCCCCCTGCATCCGTGGCAAACCGCGACCAGGGGGGAGTACATGTCGACACGCTCAGGACGGAGTATGTTGAAACAAGCTGGGAGCCAGCAACCGGCTCTGGCAGCGCCGACCCCGGCAATGCAGGCTCCAACCAGCGTCAGGTCTTCAGTAGCGCTAGGCGTACCCAGTGGGGGTGCGCTAGCCGCAGCAAGAGCGCTACTGCACAATCCGCCTGCTGGGGACGCGCCTCAGGCAGCGACCCAGCAGTGGATTCGCGAGGTAGATCGTCTCATCGTCGCCGCCGCAAACCCTCGACTTCGGCGGGGACGACGCTCCAGTCAACTGGCAGTGTCGCTGACGCGCACGCCCATGGTTGACGGGCAGACAGCGGACTCCAGCTCCACCAGGCCTCCGATGGCGGACCTGAGGACCGAGCTGGAGCGATGCCACTTGGGCCAAGATGCCCGAGTGTTCCTCGAGCGACGTCGAGAGAGGCGTCGCATCCAAGAGACTGGCGACAGCATGACGTCGGCCTCAACCCGGCCTGAAGGGCAGATATTCGCCACGCGAGCTCTGCCCCAGGCGTTTGCCGCACATCATAAGCCGCAGCCATATGCCCTACAAATGGCGTCCCCGGTCTATGGTGCAGCCTTGCCCATACCGGGGTACACAATGCCAAGTGCGAATCAAGCGTTCGCGGCACCGATACCTGCGGCAACAGGAGCAGGATGTGCAGCTCTTGCACCCCACCTTCGCTTTGCGAAGTGGCCGCACAAGTTTCGGCCGCACCTGCCCGAAAAGTACGACGGCAGTGTCAACCCGGCGGAGTTCCTCCAGATCTACTCCACTGCCGTACTTGCCGCAGGAGAGGATGAGGCTGTCATGGCCAACTATTTCCCCGTCGCCTTAACCGGCCTTGCCCGGTCTTGGCTCATGAACCTACCCCAGGATTCCATAACCTCCTGGGGAGAGCTCTGCCGGCAGTTCGTCTTCAACTTTGGCAGTTCCTACACCCGGCCTGGCACGGAGCTCGACCTCCACGCCATCCAGCAACAACCAGGGGAGTCGCTGCGCTCCTTCACCCAGCGGTTCTCCCAGGTGCGGAACACCATCCCACACATCCAGAATGCTTCTGTGGTAGTGGCGTTCCGGCAAGGCGTTCGGGACAAGAAGATGCTCGAGAAGCTCGCGACTAGGGAGGTCCGCGATGTCTCAGAACTCTTCAGCCTGGCGGACAAGTGTGCCAGAGCAGCCGAAGGGCGGAACTGGCACTCCCTGCCGGCCTCCGAGCCAGGGGGTCAGCCGGGATCCGGCGACGCTTCGTATGGAAGCGGCAGGAAGATCAAGAACGGAGGCGGAAGCAAGATAAAGTCGTCCGCTGCAGCCCCCGTTGCCACAACGGCGGCGCCCAGTGGAGCTCGGGGGTCGAGCCCCGACAAGAGGCCGCGACAATCACCGGCCCTAGATGGGGGCCAGGATGAGTTATGCCCCATGCATGGCACTAGTTATCATACCGCTGCCGAATGCCGGGAAATCTAGAAGCTCGCGGAGCGCTTCCGGAAAGGGAAGCAGCCCCTAACTGATGCCCCACCCTACCGTCAAAGGGAGGGTAAGCAGAAGGTCGAAGTCCTAGACGGCGTCGACTGCCAGGTGGAGTTCCAGGAGCTTCAGCACGCCGTGAAGGCAGTGCGCAGTCATGAGAGCTCCAGCTCCAGTGATGACGAGCACTGGAAGATGCTCTATGTCATCTACGGCGGGTCCGCTGACCCCCCATCTCGAAGCGCGGCTAAGGCCTTGCGCCGAGCGGTAGCGTCGGTGGCTCCCCTCCCGGGTGCAGCACCGCACCTCAGGTGGATGGGAAACCCCATCAGCTTCGATGACACCGACTGCCCCAGGAACATGGCTGGGGCCGGCCAACTACCGCTCGTGGTGGCCCCCACCATCGCCAACGTGAAGATGTACCACGTTTTGGTGGATGGCGGGGCTGGACTGAACCTCATCAGTCGCGCAGCCTTCCAGAAGCTGCAGATCCCGATGGCCAAGCTCACCACATCGAGCCCTTTCTCAGGGTTAGGGCCGGGAAGGGTCATTCCCTATGGCCACATCAGCCTCCCGGTGACCTTTGGGGCACCAGACAGCTATCGGACAGAGTGCATTCTGTTCGACGTGGCCGAGATTGACCTCCCGTTCAACGCCATAATTGGCAGGCCAGCCCTGTACCGATTCATGGCAGTAGCCCACTACGGCTACCTTGTCTTGAAGATGCCTACACCAACAGGCATCCTCAAGGTTTGTGGAGACCGTGCTGCAGCAGTGTTAGCTTTGGAAAAGCTCCAGGCGCTTACAGCAGCTGGAGCACCAACCCCGGGCGGTACAGAACCAAACCGGCTCCACCCAAGTGCACGCCACCGTGCCTCTACCACAGCACCCCATGGGCAACCCCTCAAAGAGGACGATGTCCCCTTGAGGCTCGTCCGAATCAGCGCCGATGCCACCCAGACCACCCGGGTAGCCGGGGGCCTGGATAGCAGATAGGAGGGCGCGCTCGTTACCTCCCTCCGGCACAATGCCGATGTGCTGCATGACAGCCGTCGCGGATGCCAGAGATCACTAGGGAGGTGATTGGGCACTAACTAAAGGTCTTCCCCAACGCCTGGCCAGTCCGACAGGAGCCCCTCAAGCAGCCCACCGAGCAGTAAAAATCTTCATTCGGGAAGAAACCAAGAAGCTGCTGAGCGCTGGCTCCATACGGAAAGTCCGCCACCCCCGGTGCTTGGTGAACCCCCTTGATTGCTCCAAAGGCCGGCGGGAAGCTCCGGAAGTGCATCGACTACACCAGTCTCAATAAGGCATGTCCCATAGATCTATTTTCTCTCCCTATGATAGATCAAATAGTAGGCTCGACGTCAGGCTGCGATATACTGTGCTTCCTAGATGCTTGCTCTTGTTTCCACCAGACCCCTATGTCTAGAGAAGTTGAAGAGCACCCTTCACCACAGTAGTCAGCCTGTACTGTTATGCCTCTATGCCTTATGGCCTAAGGAACGCTCTCCCTACCTTCGTACGTGCAATGCACAAGACCTTAGGAGAGCTAATGAGAGACTCAGTTGAGGTGTGTGTCGAAGACATTGTTGTTAAGATCAGGCAGGGTTCGTCCCTACTAGATAACCTGGCCTTAGTCTTCGTCCGTCCGACAAATGTGAGCTCGGTGTACCCTCTGGAAAACCCTTAGAATTCCTGGCCTCACGCCAAGGAACTGAGGCTAACCCAGAGAGGGTCAAAGCCATTGGCTCGAAGACCAGAAATTCGTGGGATGCCTAGCTGCGCTGAGTCGGTTTATACCGAGGTTAGCAAAGTGAAACTTCTCTAAAGCTCCTACGCCAATCCGGCCCATTCTCGTAGGCCGACGAAGCGGAGGAAGCTCCCCTGGAACTGAACCAGCTCCTGATGACCCTACCCGTAATAGCAGTCCACGAGCCCGAAGAGCATCTGCTGCTCTACATCGCGGCGACGGCTGCAGAGGTGAGTATGGTCCTCACCGCAGAGCGGCCGGACCCCATACCACCGCAACCTGCTTCGCTGTCAAGAAACAAGTGCCAAGAAACCCCGGAGGCCCAAAACGGACCCCGGATCCCCGACACAACCTCCCGGAGGACCAGCAGGACCTCCCGGAGGTGCAACGGGACCCCCCCGGAGGCCCAACAGAACCTCCCGGACGTCCAACGGGACCCCCCGGAGCTCCCGGGAAATCAGTGGGACCTCCCGGAGGTCCAAGACAGCCCGGGGGACCTCCGAGTATCAGCACCCGGCGGTCTCCCCAAGCTGAAAGCTATCCTCCACAGCTCCCACGCGACGGACAATGCCGCCAAATGGGCGGCGGAGCTACTGGAGTTTGAGCTAGGCTTCCTTCCTCGTCACGCAGGCAACAGCCAAGCACTAGCTGACTTCGTGGCTGAAGTAGACGCCAACGCAGGCTGACTCAGGGGGCCATGGAGACGGTGAACCAGGACCCTGAGCCCTGGCCTTCACCGGGACTTACTAGATGCTGTTCTTCGACGGCTCCTTGTGAAAGCTGGGGGCCGGTGCTAGCGTACTGTTCCTCACGCCATCAGGGGGGCAGTCTGGGTATGTGGTGCGTCTCAATTCCAAGGCAACCAACAACATGGCAGAGTATGAAGTACTCATCCTTGGCCTAAAGACAGCCCTGTCTCTAGGCGCTCGCCAGTCGTTGGCTCAGGGCGACTCCCAGCTGGTTATCAAACAAGATGGTGGAGACAGACTTCCTCGCCTTGGACCTGCACCACGTACCGCGTGCTAGCAAGGCCGCAGCTGACGACCTCTCAGCGAAGACCCCCACCGGAGCCCCTGTGCCCGAAGGGGGCTTCGAGAGGACGTTGCCCCGGCCCACAGCCCGGCTCGCCGAGCCGGGCGAAGGGGGCTAGACCAGCACCTCGAAGCTGGCGGTCCCGGCGGCCATGGACGCCGCCAAGGATCATAAGCGTCACTGGGGACTCTGTGCAACCCAGCGCTCAAGATCCAGATGCTCAAGTCAGACCCGATGCATGGATCACGGAGGTCCGGGACTACTTGAAAGACAATATCCTCCCTGATGAACGTGTATCCGCTGAACGGATCGTGCGTATGGCTAAGAGACACATGGCGGTAGAGGGGGATCTCTACCGACACGGCGCCAACCACATCCTATTGCAGTGCATGTAACACCCCAAAATTTTGATTCAAAACCCTAAATCATGTTAAGAGGGGAATTTAAAAATTTTTGGACGTGTTGCATGTTTTGCAAAAGTTCAAATTCAAACTGGAATTCAAATTAAACTCAAATCAGAAAAGAAATAGAAAAAGAAAAAGAGAAAACAGAAAAAAACCGGCCAGTGGGCCGAAACCCACCAGCCGGCCCAGCCAGCGCCCGCGCCAGCCCGCAGCCGTGCGCCCGCGCTCTCTCTCTCAGACAGGCGGGACCCACCTGTCATCCCTAACCCCGATCGTCTGAAACTCGGACTGTTCACCCGCGCGCGCGCGCAATCGCAACCGACCGGATTTCCGGCCGAATTCTGGTTCCGGAGGACTCCCACTCGATCTAAACAAACCCGCCGCCCTCCCCCGTCTATAAAAACCCCAGCCTCGTTCTGTTTTTCCCCCGCGATCGCCGATTTTTACTCCGGTGAGAACCGAGACTTCTCCGGCGAATTCTGGCCGATCTAAGCTCGGAATTTCCGATCTAACTCGCTGGTCTTGATCCACCGCCTCCGGGGAACCTTGCAGGTGCAGAAAACTCGGTGACTTGTGGTGTAAACACAGCGCCGACGAGCTTCGCCGTGGTTTCGCCTCGGACCTCGTCGCCGATCACCTTCCAGGACCTCCGAGCTCAAGAAAACCCCCGAGGTGAGATCCCCGACCTCCCCTCCACCGATCTATACCATAAAATCACAGTTCTAGGAAGAATTCTTGAAAACCCGAAAGTCTCCGACGAGATCGCCGCTTCCCGCCGCCGTGTGCCGCCGGCAGCGCCGCTCGCGCTCGATCAGAGCGACGTGGCCGCTTGTGCGCCGTTTATTTTAAATCGCACGGTAGGGTTTAAACCCCCGCGTACCAGTTCGATGTTATAATCTCGGCCGTCGGTTTAAAATCGGACGGTCCACGTCAGCCCCGCGTTATAAAGACTGGAAATCTTACGTGCTACCCCCTGGGGTTCTCGGGAAATAAGAGCTAGCCCCGGAAACTTCTGATCTAGCCCCTGGAACTTCAGAAAATCATGTAAATTCATTTAAAAATCAGTTTTAGCCCCTGGACTTAATAAAAATTAGGAAAAACTCCTCTGATAAGTGTAGCTAGACCCCTGGAAATTCTGAAAATAATATTATAGACCCTGTAGTGGAGTGAGTTTACCTTTTTAGCCCTGTTTAGTATTTAATTTAGGAAATTGAATATGTGGCTAGTGTTTAAAAATTAAAAAGTGGGACAAACATATTGTCAAAATTTAATTGAAGACTTTCTCAGTATTTAGGAAACTTTGGAGTGAGATAAAAACATATTTTGGGCTGGATTGAATCTGTTTAATTTATTATTCACATTTAGGGACACATTTTTAAGTAAAGAATAGTTATAGAAAATAGGGAAAATAATTGTAAAATAGTTTACATCAGAGGAAAAGGTCAAAAATATATTAGTAAATATTTTAGATCAGAACCTATTCTGTTTAGATGAGGTGTCTTGTTATTTTTATAATAAAGTTCACATTTAGGCATAGGAAATAAATCTGAAAATATAGCAACTAGTAAATGATGAATGGAGTTCTAAAATCCAAAGGATTCAGTTTAGGGTTGGTAGAAATTATGAAGACACATATGGAGAAGGAAAATACCTTTCATGCATACTTGGTAGCTAAAAGGTGTAGTAATTGAATATAAGGAATTTATTTAAATTGGAAACTCATATATATAGTATGCAAGCATAAATGTGAATACAAAAGTAGGAATCATATACATATGATTAAAAGTGTATGCAAGACACAAATCAACACACATAGAGTAACCACAACACATATAATGGTGAATGACTTTCATAAATGTGAATGTGTGGTTTGTATGAAGTGGAAGTGTGAACTATGTCTTATGGATTGTTATTTTTCTTTTGCTACGTGTGATGATATGATGTAGAACCTGCTCAAGAGCAAGTTATTCCTTTCCAAGATCAGGACTACCCATTTCAAGAGCAGCAGGAAGGAGGCAAGTGTCCTTGACCACTTTGATCCTATGCTAGGATGTGTAGCTAGAATTATTTGCATTGTCAATTGAAATATGAAACCCATGCTAGGAAGTTTCCCTAGAGTTGCATTACCTTGTTTCCTTGTAGCTTGGGTTGGGATTTATTTTATCATGTCATTATGCATATGCTTAGCCATGCTTAGAATGGGATATTTGGGATATGAGATCATCAGTTTATTTTACCATACTCTTGAATGAGATATTGTGAGTTATGTAGAGGTAGGGATCAAGGCAAGTTGGATGTTTTGGTTGTGTGCTGGGTGCACGAGACTCGGGTTTGTGTTTAATACTTGCCTGGATCCTAAGGACCGGTTCATGGAGCATGTAACCTGGATTTACCGTGCCAACCACATGCTGAGATGGGGCAGCTTGGCCAATTAATTAGGTGTATCCCCGGCGTAGTATGGGTGTGTTGGGTGGTGCGGGGAGTAGGTGTCAGCTGGACTACCATATGAACCGCAAGGCTCAAGAGGGGGCCACTGCAGCGGGGTTGGAGCCTCTTGTATGTTGTTAGGGGTGAAACCTCAGTGGGCCCACGCTCGTCGGGAATCCCTTTGTAAAGGCTTCGTAGTGATCTCCTGGCTACACACCTGGGAAGTGTGAATGTGGTTCGTAGCCACTGGCATAATGGAGGTTCTTTTAGTCCACCCGGCAACGGGGGATGAAATCACTACATGTGGGTACAGTGGTACAAACTCTGCAGAGTCAACACTGTCATGACAGCCGTGCTCACGGTCAAGAGCGGCTTGGACTTATTCATGATTAGAGGATTGATGGTTTTGGAAGTTGTGGATGTTAAGCGGGGAGCTTAACATTGGAAATGATGTTATGGTCATTTGATTATGATGATGGGATGGGAGATTGGGACCATTTCACCTGTGTAGTAATGTAGGTGCTTAATAAGCTAAGGTGATAGGTATTAATTGCATAGTGCTTTAACCATGAGTTCAACCTCTCCTTGTTTTAGCCATGCATGACATAACTTTCCCACACTTGCTGAGTACCATTGGTACTCAACCTTGCATATTTTGTTGGTTTATATTGCTGCTCAGGTCAAGATAATGAGGTGGTGTATAATGACCAAGACTTTGGACCCGAAGAAGGTTTCTAGGTTCATGGAGACCCCCGGGCAACGCCTGTGATGGAGCCCTTAAGAATAATATTCCGCTGCTAGTTTATTTACTTGTGATGAACTTATTATTGTCCATTGAGACATTTGCGAATGTAAGACTTATTTATATTCGACACCTGACTTGTAATAAATGATGCTTCACTATTTGTCATCACATGTATGAGAAAATGATCCTGCCATACATGTGATATTCACTTGGTTGTTTCTTCGGAAAAACCGGGTGTGACAGAGGTGGTATCAGAGCCAAGGTTTCCCGTAGGAAGTGGACCTAGGTAGAAATGGACGTATTTAAGGGCCCTATTTTCTTAAAAACTATTTTACAAGGTGTGTGTTGAAAAGTGTTATTTAATGGAGTCACTTTCTTCATCTTACCCCAATTTTCATTCAAAATAGGATTTTTGTTTAAGAGTTTATCTAACCTAAGTTTAAATTGTTTTAGATGGTTCGCATGATTCGCACCGCTCGCAAGTCCACAAGAGGGAGAGTTCCCGTAGTTGCCCTTGCCGAGAGAGAGGAGAGCCGTCCGGTGACGTACCTTTCCTACGGATTGGCAGTCGGAGGCTTATTGCGTCGTCTTCGGCGTATGCTCGAAGCCGCCGGCAATACGGGCAAGCTGATCATCCACTATAACTCCACCAGGACCATCCGTGAAAAGAGGGAAGAATGGAGTTCAGAGATGAGTATTATACACGAAAATCAGCTGCTTGAGATTCACCATTCTCCAGCTTGTAGAGCGACACAGGTCGATGCGGAGAAAGATGTCACCTGGGAGGCCATCACCTGCCAGAGTCACATCTATCGTCGCCACTTGGACAAAACTGAGTACATGTATGTCCTCCAGTGTGAGAGCGGTACCACAGAGTACAAGTACCCGCCGGTGCAGCAGGGGACTTCCCATGAGCACATGGACTTGTGCTTGGAGGATGCTTCTATGCTCAGCACTCGACTGCAGGAGTGCCAACAAGAGCTTCAGGATGTCAGGGACACCCTGAAGGAAACGGAGGCGTTGCTGCGAGCCTGCTTGAGGGCGAGAGAAAGAGGAGATGGGAATGAACTGTGTGTCACCGTGAATGATACATGGACTCCTGACTCCCCAGATCGCCGAGCGATCAGGCGTCGTCGCACTTCTCCACCAACAGCCTCCCCACCCAAAGCAGAGTCAGAAGGAAGCCGAAATGATGAGGAAGATCCCGAGGAGCCATCTCAAGGAAACGAGTAGTGTAGAGTCCTTCCCTTAGTTAGCAAGATGTCGAATAGTCGAGTCGTTAAGTTAAGTTAATGGTGTGTTAATGCTTGGTGTGTGACGAGAGTTGTGGAAGCCATGAGCAATTGTCCACAACCTCGTCTTTAGATTGTTTTGTTTTGGTGTGTGAACCCACATGAAATAATATTGCATTTATTTTTGTGTGAAAAGTGAACCCTTAGAGAAGAATAACAAAGCCTCAACATTTCAAAGTACAAACAAATGAAAGTAGTAAGATGATACTAAATGCTTTCAAATTAACATTGGTTGATTCTGCCAGATGGCCGGAAGAGGAAAAGGACGTGCTGCCAACCCCGCCAACAACAACGATGAGGCGTGCAACCCTCATATTTCTAGAGGCCAAGACAGGGGTGGTCGCCGTGAAGAAGTTGACCCTCTCCACCAAATGCTGGAGAATCAAAATCAGCTCATCCAGAACTTGACTCAAGTGGTGGCCAACTTGCATCAAGTTCCACCTCCACAAGCTGCACCACGCCAACCAAGGTTGAGTGAGTTTCTAGGAACTCAACCTCCAAAGTTTGCAAGTGCTGCTGAACCTCTGGAGGCAGATGATTGGCTGAAGACCATTAAAAGTAAGATGAGGATCATACAGTGCCAAGGGTATGAGAGGGTGCTGTTTGCCTCTCATCAATTGCATGGACCTGCTGCTGATTGGTGGACCGCCTACATGGCCGCCCATCATGACCCTGAGAACATCACTTGGGAAGAGTTCAAGCGTAGCTTCCGCAACCATTACATCCCAAGAGGTGAACTCAAAAACAAGAGGAAGGAGTTTTTGGGACTGTAGCAGGGAAACATGACGGTGAGGGAATACCTCACTAAATTTACTCAACTATCCCGTTATGCCCCACGGGACATAGAGACTGATGAGCAGAAACAAGATTGTTTTGTGGAAGGACTTACCGCAGAGATGCAGTGTGCAATGTCCTCAAATGAGTATGAAAGCTTTCAAAAGATGGTGGACAGAGCATTTGTGGTGGAAAGGAAGCTGAAGGCCTTGGAAAATGAGAATAAGAGGAAGGCCGGGTGGTCACATCAAGCCTCCGGGAGCAACACCCGCCCACGTCTGATGCAGCAACCAGCAGGGCAGACGAACCGTGCTGCGGTACCCTACTCAGCACCAAGAGGGTACAACCCGAACTACAGGCCTCCGGCAGCACCAGCACAGCCACAACGTCAGTTTGTATAGCAGCCTCGCCCCGCATATCCACCTCGACCAGCAGTGCAAGGACCCCCAAACCAACCCCAAGACAACAAAGGCCAGGCACCTAAGGTTGGGGTGCAATGTTTTATCTGCGGTGAAGTGGGGCACTACGCCCACAAATGCCCAAAGAAGAAGCCCGCGCATCCACAACAGCAGAATGTAATGAGAGGACAGGTGAACCACGTCACTATGGAGGAAGCACAAGATGCACCCGACGTGGTAGTTGGTAAGTTTCCTGCCAATTTACACCTTGCAACCCTGCTGTTTGATTCTGGTGCCACCCACTCGTTTATTGCTCAAGGGTTTGTTAAGAAGTATGACCTAGCAACAACACAAATGAACCATATGCTAGCCGTAAACTCTCCAGGTGGAGAAATAAGGACAAGACAAGTGTGTCCCAAGGTGAATCTAGACATTAATGGGGTAGGGTTTGCTGCTAACCTCATAGTGATAGATTCCCAAGGGATCGATATTATTTTGGGCATGGATTGGTTGACCAAACATAAGGGAATCATTCATTGTTCGACCAGAACGGTGGAACTAATGCACCCTAGTGGCACAAAAGTAAAGTTTATAACAATACAAGAGCCTAGGAGGGATGTTCAATTAAATCAAGTTGAGGTGAAAGTGGAGGAGATCCAAATTATCAAGGAATATCCAGACGTTTTTCCGGAGGAGTTGCCAGGAATGCCTCCCGATCGTGAAGTGGAATTTGCAATTGAGCTAGTGCCTGGAACAGCCCCGATTTACAAAAGACCTTATCGGATGGACTCCAAGCAGCTAGAAGAACTCAAGGATCATTTGAGAGAATTGACGGAGAAGGGGTATATTCGCCCTAGTTCCTCACCATGGGGAGCTCCGGTGATATTTGTGCCTGTCGGTACCTGAGATATGGGGTACCCCCGCGCACAGGGTAAAATGCCTAAGGAACTCGCCCTTCTCCGCAGGGAGAGCTCCGAAGGCGCCACGCGTCCGGCGTGGCCGGACCTCCCTCTCCTCAGAGGAGAGCTCCAGGCCCGCCACGTGGCATACAGAAGCCGGACCTCCCCCTCCGCGGGAGAGAGGCCCGAAGGCGCCGTGTGTCCAGCGGGGCCGGACCTCCCTCTCCTCAGAGGATAGCTCCGGGCCGGCCACGTGGCATACAGAAGCCGGACCTCCCCCACCGCGGGGAGAGGTCCGGAGGCTCCACGTGCCCCGCGGGGCTGACCCTCCTCTTCTCTGAGAAGGGCTCCGGGCCCGCCACGTGGCAGCAGAGCGACGCTGTCTGCCCCGAGCGATAGGCAGCGGGCGTAAATACGCTCCATACCTTGCCCGTACAAGGTATTCAAGGCCCGCGTCTTCCCAAGATGCGGAGACGCGGAGCACGCTTCTGTCAGGTGCCGTTGCGCCCAGTCGCATCACAGACTGGCGCGCGGTGTCAGAACCTGTCAGCCAATAAACACCGCGACAAGACATCCCATGCCGCCTGCGCCATCATCAACCACTACGACTAGCATGCGGCATGGACAGGGCGGCAAGATGAAGACTCAGAAGCCTTCGACCAGAGACAACCACCGGCATAACTGCAGATACGATAGATAATAGACAATCTTCCCAGGACCACCTGTCGGGTCCCGGCTTCCCTTGTAAGCCGCCCGAGTCTTGGACTATAAAAGGCTCGGGTAGGCGTCGATAGCAAGGGTTCGCACTTTGCAACTCATACGCTAGCCATACACTCTCAAGCTGTAACTCACCCCCAAGCTCAGGCCTCCGGCCCTGAGCAGCAAGCAATACAGCGAGCTCCATAGCTCGCCGTGGACGTAGGGTTTTACGCTCCGGCGGCCTGAACCACGTAAAACTCGCCATGTCAAGCTCTAACTAACTCGTCCATCTGCGCAAGCTCTCCGCTAGGGACTAGCCCCTCCGAAAAAAGAACCTCCGCGGGCTGCCCAGTGCAGACCCGGGGGAAGTGTCGATCGCACACTTCGACATTTGGCGCGCCAGGTAGGGGGCTTTTCTCCTAGCGTGACGAGTTTCCGCCAACGAAGATGACCAAGCTTCCTTCAGCGGCAAACTCTCCCCCTCCGCGTTCACGGCGAACCGTGACCACTGGGGAGTACATGTCGACACACTCAGGACGGAGTGTGTCGGCACAAGCTGGTAGCCAGCAGCCGACTCCGGCGACGCCGACTCTGGCTATGCAGGCCCCGACCAGTGTGAGATCTTCTGCAGCGCTGAGCGTACACCATGGAGGTGCGCTAGCTGCAGCAAGAGCGCTGCTGCGCAACCCACCTGCGGGGGATGCGCCCCATTCAGCGACCCAGCAATGGGTCCGCGAGGTGGACCGCCTCGTCGTCGCCGCCGCGAACCCTCGGTTTCGGCAAGGATGGCGTCCAGGACAACCGGCTGTGTCGCTGACGCGTACACCCACGGTTGACGGGCTAACGGCGGATTCCAGCTCCTCCAGGCTCCTGTCGACGAACCTGCGAAGGAAACTGGAACGGTGCCACTTGGGCCAGGACGCCCGGGTGTACCTCGAGCGACGCCGAGAGAGGCGTCGCAGCCATGAGGCAGGCGACAGCATGTCGTCGGCCTCGACACAACCAGAAGGGCAGGCCTTCACCATGCGAGCCCTGCCTCAGGCATATGCTGCGCAGCATATGCCACAGCTATATGCGCCGCAAGTAGCGGCCCCGGTCTATGGTGCAGCCATGCCCATGCCGGGATATGCGGTCCCAGGTGCGAACCAAGCGTTCGCAGCGCCAGTACCTGCAGCAGCAGGTGCAGGATGTGCGTCCCTTGCACCCCACCTTCGCTTCGCAAGGTGGCCACGCAAGTTTCGCCCGCATCTGCCCGAGAAGTACGACGGTAGCGTCAACCCAGCGGAGTTCCTCCAGATCTACTCCACCGCCGTACTTGCCACAGGAGGGGATGAGGCTGTCATGGCCAACTACTTCCCCGTCGCCTTGACCAGCCCATCTCGGTCTTGGCTCATGAATCTACCTCAGGGGTCCATAACCTCCTGGGGAGAGCTCTGCCGGCAGTTCGTCGCCAACTTCGGCAGCTCCTACACCCGTCCCGGCACGGAGCTTGACCTCCACGCCATCCAACAACAACCAGGGGAGTCGCTGCGCTCGTTCATACAGCGGTTCTCCCAGGTGCGGAACACCATCCCACGCATCCAGAACGCTTCTGTGGTGGTGGCGTTCCGGCAAGGCGTTCGGGACAAGAAGATGCTCGAGAAGCTCGCCACCAGGGAGGTCCACGATGTCTCAGAACTCTTCAGCCTGGCGGACAAGTGTGCCAGAGCAGCCAAAGGGCGGAACTGGCACTCTCTGCCGGCCCCCAAGCCAGGGGGTCAGCCGGGATCTGGCGGCGCTTCGTACGAAAGCGACAGGAAGATCAAGAGCGGAGGCGGAAGCAAGATAAAGTCATCAGCCACGGTCCCCGTAGCCACAACGGCGGCGCCCAGTGGAGCTCGGGGGCCGCACCCTGACAAGAGGCCGCGACAATCACCGGCCCCAGACGGGGGCCAGGATGAATTATGCCCTGTGCATGGCACCAGTTATCATACCGCTGCCGAATGCCGGGAAATCCAGAAGCTCGTGGAGCGCTTCCGGAAAGGGAAGCAGCCCCTAACTGATGCCCCACCATACAGTCAAAGGGAGGGCAAGCAGAAGGTCGAGGCCCGAGACGGCGTCGACCGCCAGGTGGAGTTCCAGGAACTTCAGCACGCCGTAAAGGCAGTGCGTAATCATGGGAGCTCCAGCTCCAGTGACGACAAGCACCGGAAGATGCTCTATGTCATATTCGGCGGGTCCGCTGACCCCCCCGTCCCGAAGCATGGCTAAGGCCTTGCGCCGAGCGGTAGCGTCGGTGGCTCCCCTCCCAGGTGCAGCACCGCACCTCAGATGGATGGGAACCCCCATCATCTTCGATGACACCGACTGCCCCAGGAACATGGCTGGGGCCGGCCAACTGCCGCTCGTGGTGGCCCCCACCATCGCCAACGTGAAGATGTACCACGTTTTGGTGGATGGCGGGGCTGGACTTAACCTCATCAGTCGTGCAGCCTTCCAGAAGCTGCAAATCCCGATGGCCAAGCTCGCCCCATCGAACCCGTTCTCAGGGGTAGGGCCGGGACAGGTTGTTCCCTACAGCCACATCAGCCTCCCGGTGACCTTTGGGGCACCGGACAGCTACCGGACAGAGTACATTCTGTTCGACGTGGCCGAGATTGACCTCCCCTTCAACGCCATAATCGGCAGGCCATCCTTGTACCGATTCATGGCAGTAGCCCACTACGGCTACCTTGTCTTGAAGATGCCTACACCTACAGGCGTCCTCAAGGTTTGTGGAGACCGTGCTGCCGCAGTGTTAGCCTTGGAAAAGCTTCAGGCGCTTACAGCAACTAGAGCGCCAGCCCTCGGCAGTGCAGAACCAAATCAGCTCCACCCAAGTGCACGCCACCGTGCCTCTACCACAGCACCCCGCGTGCAACCCCTCGATGAGGACGACGTCCCCACAAGGCTCGTCCGAATCAGCGCCAATGCCACCCAGACCACCCGGGTAGCCGGGGGCCTGGATAGCAAATAGGAAGGCGCGCTCGTTGCCCCCCTCCGGCACAAGGTCGATGTGCTGCATGACAGCCGTCACCGAGGCCAGAGATCCCTAGGGAGGTGATTGAGCACTACTTAAAGATCTTTCCCGACGCCCAGCCGTCCGACAAGACGGAGAGTCCGCCGCTCCCGGCGCCTGGCAAACCAAGTTGTTATCCTGAAGGCCAGCGAGACGCTCCAGAGGCGCATCCACTACACCAGTCTCAATAAGGCATGCCCTAAAGACCTATTTTCTCTCCCTATGATAGACCAAATAGTAGACTCGATGCCGGGCTGTGATGTGCTGTGCCTCCCAAATGCTTGCTAAGGTTCCCATCAGACCCCTTGGCCTGGAGTAGTTGAAGGGCACCCTTTACCTACTAATCCCAGCATAAACCGACTCGGCATAGCTAGGGGTCCCGCGAATTTCTGGTCTTCGCGCCAATGGCTTTAACCCCATACCACCGTAACCTGTTTCGCTACCAAGAAGCAACCTTGGATCCCCGACACAACCTCCCGGAGGACCAGCAGGACCTCCCGGAGGTGCAATGGGACCCCTCCCCGGAGCTCCCGGGACATCAGCGGAGCTCCCCGGAAGGTCCAAAGCAACCTGGGGACCCTCGAGTATCGAGCACCCGGCGGTCACCTCAGGCTAAAAGCTATCCCCCACGCAGTGGACAATGCCGCCAAATGGGCGGCGGAGCCACTGAAGTTTGACCTAGGCTCCCTTTCCCGTCATGCAGAAATTAACCGAGCACTAGTTGACTTGTGGCTGAAGTAGACGCACGCTCAGGGGGCCACGAAGACGATGAAACAGGACTCTGAGCCCTGACCTTCACCAGACCTTACCGAATTATGTTCGTCGACGGCTCCTTGCGAAAGTAGGGGGCCGATGCTAGCGTACTGTTCCTCACGCCATCGGGGGAGCAGTCTGGGTATGTGGCGCGTTTCAATTCCAAGGCAGCCAACAACATAGCAAAGTATGAAGTGCTCATCCTCCTTGCTAGTCGTTGGCTCAGGGCAACTCCCAGTCTGGTTATCAACCAAGACGGTGGAGACAGACCTCCTCGCCTTGGACCTGCACCACGTACCGCACGCTAGCAAGGCCGCAGCTGACGACCTTTCAACGAAGACCCCCACCGGAGCCACTATGCCTGAAGGGGGCCTCGAGAGGACGTTGCCGCGGCCCACAGCCCGGCCTGCCGAGCCGGGCGAAGGGGGCTAGACAAGAACCTCGAAGCTGGTGGTCCCAGCGGCCATGGACGCCGCCAAGGATCATAAGCGTCACTGGGGACTCCGTGCAACCCAGCGCTCAAGATCCAGATGCTCAAGTCAGACCCGATGCATGGATCACGGAGGTCCGGGACTACTTGAAAGACAATATCCTCCCTGATGAACGTGTATCCGCTGAACGGATTGTGCGTATGACTAAGAGACACATGGCGGTAGAGGGGGATCTCTACCGACGTGGCGCCAACCAAATCCTATTGCAGTGCATAACCCAGGGGGAAGGCTGTGACTTGTTCGCTGAGATCCATGGAGGCGAATGTGGAAGTCACTCTTCCTCACGCACGTTTGTCGGTAAAGCCTTTTGGCATGGCTTCTACTAGCCGGCAACACTCCAGGATGCCGTCGAGCTGGTCGAGAGCTGCTAGGCGTGCCTGTTCCACGCCAAGCAGATCCATACACCGGCTTGGACGGTACAGATGATTCAGCCCACATGGCCATTTGCCATACTGGGGCTGGACATCCCGGGCCTGGGACCATTCCCCAGAACCGAGGACGGGGACCCGCTCCCGAACCTTCGGAACATGGAACACCGCTGTAAGTTCTACCCCTAGAGCAACAATAGGACAGGCCCTTCTTTTTATAATAAAATCCATAAAAGTCCAAAAACAGGGCTTGGAGCAACTAAGCCTCAAGGGACGGTCCAGGACTACGTTCAACTTCGCCTGGTTCCGACCCCAAGCGCGTAGGGTCTTGCTTCCCTTGAGGTGGGTCGTGGCCTACATATTTGGCCCGCCTTCCCCCGTATGGAAATTTATATGAAAAGAAACCTACCCTAGGTTGCTCTTCTTTGGTACTCATTTAATTTACTTATTAAATTTTTATGGTTACCCTACTAACGCGTGCTCACTATGCGTCCAACTCCCTCTTCTCATTCTCATCTTTAGTCGGAATCTGCTGCCCTGCCAAAGGTGGTTGCGCGGGAGGTACCGGCCGAAAGCCAGGGGGGCCCCAAGCCCCCGGCACTTCGCGCACGGTAGTTCCCAAGCACCATATAAGTGGACGGGTACCGTAAGCCAGATAAGACTAAGAGATAGAGGGGGGAGCTTCCAAGGAGAATTACTTTTTCCTTACTTGTGTGCAGGACCTCTCAGCCTCAGCTCCCCGCAGGAGTATGGTAGACGCATCCATCCAGTAGAACGCACCTACCAGGGGGCCGCTACGGGATCGCGCAAGGCCAAAAAACCCCAAGGTAAGATCAAAGAGCTAGACCTCACAGGGGCGAGGCCCGAAGGCCCCACGTGTCCAGCAGGGCCAGACCTCCCACCTCCTTGAGAGTGGGAGCTCCGGGACCGCCGCGTGGTCTACAGAAGTCGGACCTCCCCCCCCTCTGCGGGGAGGGGCCCGAGGACTCCACGTGCCCTGTAAGCCCGGACCTCCCCTCAGGCGGGAGCTCCGGGCCTGCCACGTGACCAACAGGCCCGGACCCCCCTCCGATCTCGAGAGGCGGGTCCTGGAGACCTCCGGAACCCTCAGTATACAGTGAGGACCCGGAGAAGGTGTCTATGCAGAGCTTCGAGATTGGTCAAGGCCTCCGAGTCCTTGCGGAGCTAAGGACTCGGTCAGGAAAGGCCAAGAAGAAGACTAGGACATGCAGACACAGAAAGAAACAGGAGTCTATCCATACGAAGGCTCCACGAGCTGGGCTACAGACTCAACAAAAATAAAAAAGAAAGTACAAGGCTTTGTGGCCACAAGGGCAGATGCCTAGGGTCCCCTGACTCCCGATGAAACCTAGAGGCCACGAGGGCAGCTAAGTCCTCGACTTCGGCCCTGGCAGCTTCCTCCCGATCGGCGACGGGTCCTAGACGAACCGGCCCCAGAGAAAAGGAAGGGTCTCGGCTAACGAAGCACGACAGAACGTGCATCGCAACCTCCTTCGCGAGGCCCCGACCTTCTGCTTTCAGCTCATCGGCGATCACTGATTCGAGCCGACCTAGCTCGTCGCCAAGAGACTCAAGGGCCGGGGCCGCTTCGGACATCGGCCGCGCTGGGGTCTCCACCTGCACAGGGCTGAAACCAAGAGGAGCCAAGGCGGACCCCGCCTTGGCAATGAAGCACCAGACCGCCTGGGCTTCGGCAGTTCGCAAGGACTGGAGCCTCTCTACCTCTTGGCGAGCCGCTAGCTCGCGAGCCATCGCCGCCTGACGCTCCTTGGAGAACTGCTCCTCCCTCGCGGCGACAGCCGACTCACGGAGCTCCAGTTCCTCGGACCGAGCCCTTAGCTCCTCCACCTTGGCCCTCAGCCGGGCGGTGGTCTTCTCCTCCTCGGCCGCAGCGGCGCGTTCCCGATCAGCGACGGCGTGCTCCCGACGGGCTACCTGCAGCTGCAAATCCTCCGCGGCAGCGGAACACTCCTTGGCTTTGGCTTCAGCTTGGGCCAGAGCCTCGCGGTAGGTGGCACGAACCCGCTGGGCCTCTGACTCCAAGCGGCTAATGGCCTTCTTCTGAGTGCCAAGCAGAGCACTCATGGCCTCGAGCCTTGACTGCCTTGAGTCAAGGTCCGCCCGGGCCCGCTGCTGCCAGCTGAGAAGGCGTTCCCTCTCGCCGGCCAATGCCTTCCGCTCCTGCTCAAAGGCAGATTGGAGCTGCCGGGCGCTGGTCTGGACACGCCCTAGGGCGTCCCACACGGGCGTCGGAGCAGGGGGGATAGGAGTTGCGCCGCTGGACCCCCCTGACGAGTCTAAGACCGGCAGGGGTGCCGGTGCCTCAGCAGCCACGGTGGGGCGCTGTCCTAAGCAGCCCAGGGGGTCAGCAGACGCACCTACAGCAGCCCTCCCGGTCTCAAGACCTGGCCTCTGGACTGGTGAAGGAGGGCGGGTAGGAGCAGATGCGGCCACCGCGGAAAATGAACCCGCTGGTGCAGAAGGTGCCCCCATTGATTTGGGAGCCGTGGGGGCCGCCACGGTCCCCAGGTGCTGAGGCGCGGAGCTCCCGCTGGTTGAAGGCGGCCGGATAAGAGGCCCGCCCCTGGCAGCCGGTCGGTCCCTGCAAAGAAGAAGAAGCCCTCAGAATAAGAGAAGAGGCAAGAGCTCTGCTCCTATAAACCAGAAAGAATAACACTTACTGGGCGGCATGAGCGCTCCAGCGAGCTTGCAGCACTGGCCTCTGGGCTGTAGCTGAACCACCAGGACCAGCGACTGGAACGGTCGCGGGATGGGATGCCTGGATCCCCGGCGCACTCGCCGGCGTCGCCCCACCAACATCCGTCCTGGGAGCCCCTCCGCTTGAGGAAGGATGGCGAGGTACTTGGGCTGATTCGGACGGCTGCTGTCTGGGGAGAGAGCCGCCGGGGAGGGACACTCGGGACCTCTTCGGGTCGCCACCCGACGGACCAGCGCTTCCGGAGGATGGAAGCAAAGTAGCTCCGGCACCCTGACTCGGCACAGGCGGCACCCTCGGAGGAGACCGGGCGCGTTTCTTCTCTAGATGCCCGGGGGCCGGCTCTTTCCCTTTCCCTTTGTCGGCAGCTTGGGTTCCGTCGGCTCTGGGGGAGGGTTTGACAGCAGCAGATGCCTCATGCCCTGATCCAGGGTGCTCGGTTCCTGGAATGGTGATACCCCGGAAGGCATCCCCGACCTGCCAGACGGCGATCCCGATATCATCAAGGTTCGGCATCTTCCGCAGCAGCTCTGACCTCCTCTGAGGCTCCAAGAAGAGGGGGGTGGCAGAGGGTGGACGGGCGGGGTCGCCATTGGGAATGTAGTCACCGCTCACCTTGCTCACCATCTCGTTCAGCTCCTCATCGGAAGGGTCAGAGCCGGGGCCTCTCTCCAGCCTGGTACAGTCCTGCTCGCCGGTGTAGTACCACGCTGGGCGGCTACGCTGCTGCAAGGGAGCAATGCGGCGCGACACAAAGTCCATCAGCACCATCAGAGACGTCAGCCCCTCGTTGGCCAAGAACCGGATCCGCTCCAAGACCGGGGTGTACTACTGCTCCAGCTCAGGGATCTCCTCCCAGAAGCGGCGATCGGTGGTTGGGATGGCGGTTGGGAGTTGAACGCGATCGTGCTCGTCGGTCTGCACCACCACCCAGTTCTCCCTCCAGTTTTCCCACCTTGATGCGCTGAAGGGCAGGAGGTATCCGGAGATCTTGGGGTCTTTGCAGCGATGCTGGAAGTAGTATGCCCCCATCTGGGTCTTTGAGCCGCGCCCAGTCGTCCGCAGCACAAAGAAGTGGCGGAAGAGCGTCACGTATGCGTGCACCCCCACGAACATCTCGCAGAAGTGAACAAAAACGGCAGCCATTGCGAAGGAATTGGGGGAAAGATGGTGGAGCTGGAGACCGTATGTCTCCAGCAGGGTGACAAAGAAGGAAGAAATCGGCGGAACGAACCCCGCCAGAGCATAAGCCATGAAGAAGACTATCTCCCCCTTTTCCAGGACCAGGGGGAGAGATCCTCGGCGAAGCCGATGTTTCTGCTCTTCTGAGCGCCAGCCCAGCAGCCTGCGCACTGGCCCAAGCTCGGAAGAGCGGACGAGGCGCCTCGGGAGCAAGTTGGAAGCCATGGCGAAAGAGGACGCAAGGGCAGGAGAGCCGGGGCGCAAGAGTTCAAGGGAAGTACGAGCGCAATGCGAAGGGAAGCAGCGATGCGGGTGAGATCCCCTTTTAAAACTTTCCAGGGATGGTCCGGGGTAATTCGAAAACCTCCGGAATCATCGCGTTGGCGACCTCGTTGGCTCCGAGACCGAGTGCCGATGACGGGTGGGCCCGAGCCGCCTGACTGAAGCGGTGGGGGCAAGGAGTCAGTCTCCTGAGAAGATGAGCCGGCAAGGCACTTCGGCGGTTCCCGAAGAAAGCGCCACAACGTGCAGAAGTGGCAGTCTTGGGAACCGCCGCAGTAAAAGCAACCATCAAGTGAGCGCACGCTCCCGCGATCCCGTGGCCGTTCGTGCTCCGGCAGCGGTCAATTCGGGACTTAGAGGAAGTGCGCGGATCGGAAGAGACGGAGGTCCCACCTCGGGCTCGCTATCTCCCCCGAGATGGGCCCGGGGGCCACTGTCGGTACCTGAGATATGGGGTACCCCCACGCACAGGGTAAAATGCCTAAGGAACTCGCCCTTCTCCGCAGGGAGAGCTCCGAAGGCACCACGCGTCCGGCGGGGCCGGACCTCCCTCTCCTCAGAGGAGAGCTCCGGGCCCGCCACGTGGCATACAGAAGCCGGACCTCCCCCTCCGCGGGAGAGAGGCCCGAAGGCGCCGCGTGTCCAGCGGGGCCGGACCTCCCTCTCCTCAGAGGAGAGCTCCGGGCCCGCCACGTGGCATACAGAAGCCGGACCTCCCCCACCGCGGGGAGAGGTCCGGAGGCTCCACGTGCCCCGCGGGGCTGACCCTCCTCTTCTCTGAGAAGGGCTCCGGGCCCGCCACGTGGCAGCAGAGCGACGCTGCCTGCCCCGAGCGATAGGCAGCGGGCGTAAATACGCTCCATACCTTGCCCGTACAAGGTATTCAAGGCCCGCGTCTTCCCAAGACGCGGAGACGCGGAGCACGCTTCTGTCAGGTGCCGTTGCGCCTAGTCGCATCACAGACTGGCGCGCGGTGTCAGAACCTGTCAGCCAATAAACACCGCGACAAGACATCCCATGCCGCCTGCGCCGTCATCAACCACTACGACTAGCATGCGGCATGGGCAGGGCGGCAAGATGAAGACTCAGAAGCCTTCGACCAGAGACAACCACCGGCATAACTGCAGATACGATAGATAATAGACAATCTTCCCGGGACCACTTGTCGGGTCCCGGCTTCCCTTGTAAGCCGCCCGAGTCTTGGACTATAAAAGGCTCGGGTAGGCGTCGATAGCAAGGGTTCGCACTTTGCAACTCATACGCTAGCCATACACTCTCAAGCTGTAACTCACCCCCAAGCTCAGGCCTCCGGCCCTGAGCAGCAAGCAATACAGCGAGCTCCATAGCTCGCCGTGGACGTAGGGTTTTACGCTCCGGCGGCCTGAACCACATAAAACTCGTCGTGTCAAGCTCTTACTAACTCGTCCATCTGCGCAAGCTCTCCGCTAGGGACTAGCCCCTCCGAAAAAAAGAACCTCCGCGGGCTGCCCAGTGCAGGCCCGGGGGAAGTGTCGAACGCACACTTCGACAGTGCCCAAGAAAGACGGAATCCAAAGGTTATGCATAGATTACCGTGCTTTGAATGAGGTAACCATCAAGAACAAGTACCCATTATCTCGCATTGAAGACTTGTTTGATCAGTTGAGGGGAGCTTGTGTGTTCTCGAAAATTGATCTCAGGTCGGGATACCACCAACTCAAGATAAGGCAATCTGATATTCCCAAGACAGCTTTCGTATCTCGGTACGGACTGTATGAATACACCGTCATGCCTTTCGGGCTAACTAATGCCCCGGCATACTTCATGTATCTCATGAACAAGGTATTCATGGAATATCTGGACAAATTTGTGGTGGTTTTCATAGATGACATTCTCGTCTTCTCCAAAGATGAAGAAGAACATGAGAAACATCTATGGTTGGTGTTGCAAAGGCTGAGAGAACACCAACTATATGCCAAATTGAGCAAGTGTGAGTTTTGGCTGAAGAGAGTTCCCTTCTTAGGACATATAATCTCAGAGGGAGGAATCTCCGTAGATCCCGCCAAAATCGAGGATATACAGAAGTGGAAGACCCCTGAAAATGTCGGGGAAGTTCGAAGCTTCTTGGGATTGGCTGGATACTATCGACGGTTTATCGAGGGATTCTCAAAGATCTCAAGACCTCTCACCAAACTGTTGGAGAAGGGAATCACATTCACCTGGACGCCACAGTGCGAGACGAGTTTTCAGGAGCTAAAGAAGAGATTGACAACAGCCCCAGTGTTGGTTATGCCAGATATGCAGAAGAATTTCACAGTGTACTGCGATGCCTCTGGAAATGGGTTGGGATGTGTTCTCATGCAAGAAGGGCATGTCGTGGCATATGCATCCCGGCAGCTTCGGAAGCACGAGAAGAACTATCCTACACATGACCTAGAGCTAGCCACAGTGGTACACGCGTTGAAAATTTGGCGACACTATTTGATGGGAAAGAGGACAGAGATATATACGGATCATAAGAGTTTGAAGTACATTTTCACACAGCCAGATCTCAACCTCAGACAAAGGAGATGGTTAGAGCTAATCAATGACTTTGATGTGGGCATCAACTATCATCCCGGGAAAGCAAACGTTGTGGCCGATGCTTTGAGTCGGAAAGTGCAGGTCAATAAGTTGAGCTTGAAGGACATGCCTGTAGAATTGAAGGACGAAGTTATAAGGCTCAATCTATGTCTAGTAAATAGTGGTGAAGCCATCGCCATGGAAGTGGACTCCACACTAGAGCGAGACATACGCGAGGGTCAAAAGAATGATGAGAAGATATAAGAGATCAGACAACTCATCAAGGAAAATAAAGCTCTAGGTTTTAGAGAGGATGAACAAGGTACGGTGTGGCACGGGAAAAGGATCTGTGTGCCTGAAGTAAAGGAGATCCGTGAATTGATTTTGAAGGAGGCTCACGATTCCGACTATTCCATTCATCCTGGGAGTACGAAGATGTACCAGGACCTCAAGGGCAGGTATTGGTGGTATGGCATGAAGCGAGATGTCACGGAACATGTTGCCCTATGTGACACATGTCAGTTGGTGAAAGCAGAACATCAACGACCCGCGGGATTATTGCAACCACTCAAAGTGCCTGAATGGAAATGGGAAGAAATCAGCATGGATTTCATCGTGGGATTGCCTAGGACCCAATCAGGATATGATTCGATATGAGTCATCATTGACAGGCTAACAAAGGTAGCTCATTTCATCCCTGTGAAAGAAAGCTACAGCGGATCCAAATTGGCAGAGTTGTACATGTCGAGGATCGTGTGTTACCATGGAGTGCCAAAGAAGATTGTGTCAGATCGAGGGACACAGTTCACCTCACGATTCTGGCAGAAGTTGCACGAAACCATGGGAACCCATCTGAACTTTAGTTCTGCCTACCATCCCCAAACTGATGGGCAGACGGAAAGAACCAATCAGATCCTTGAAGATATGCTAAGGGCATGTGCACTCAAAAACAATCGGAGTTGGGATAAAAACTTACCGTATGCGGAGTTTTCCTATAACAACAGCTATCAAGCTAGTATGAAGATGTCACCGTTTGAAGCCTTGTACGGGAGGAAGTGCAGAACTCCCCTATTTTGGAACCAAACAGGGGAAAGTAAAGTGTTTGGTCCCGAAGTACTACAAGAAGCCGAGGCAAAGGTGAGGGAAATTCGCAATAACTTGAGGATAGCACAGACACGCCAAAAGAGCTATGCCAATGTGCGAAGAAGAGAGCTCGTTTTCAATGTGGGAGACTATGTCTATCTCAAGGTGTCCCCTATCAGAGGACTTCGTCGGTTCAAGGTGAAAGGGAAGTTGTCACCTCGATACATCGGACACTTTCGAGTTTTGGAAAGGAAAGGCGAAGTGGCGTATCAACTAGAGTTACCGGCTCATCTATCGGATGTGCACGATGTATTCCATGTCTCACAACTCAAGAAATGCCTGAGGACACCTGAAGAGGTGTTACCCATGAATGAAGTGGATGTAGCTGAGGATTTGTCTTATGCCGAGCAACCATACAAGATTTTGGAGACAATGGAACGCCTCACCAGAAATAAAAGAATCCGGATGTGCAAAGTGCAGTGGAAGCATCACTCAGAAGAGGAAGCCACCTGGGAGCGGGAAGATGAGCTCAAGGCACAATTTTCGGAATTGTTTTCTTAGAAACACCAATCTTGAGGACGAGATTTCTTTTAAGGGGGGTAGAGCTGTAACACCCCAAAATTTTGATTCAAAACCCTAAATCATGTTAAGAGGGGAATTTAAATTTTTTTGGACGTGTTGCATGTTTTGCAAAGTTCAAATTCAAACTGGAATTCAAATTAAACTCAAATCAGAAAAGAAATAGAAAAAGAAAAAGAGAAAACAGAAAAAAACCGGCCAGTGGGCCGAAACCCACCAGCCGGCCCAGCCAGCGCCCGCGCCAGCCCGCAGCCGCGCGCCCGCGCTCTCTCTCTCTCTCAGACAGGCGGGACCCACCTGTCATCCCTAACCCCTGATCGTCCGAAACTCGGACTGTTCACCCGCGCGCGCGCGATCGCAACCAACCGGATTTCCGACCGAATTCTGATTCCGGAGGACTCCCACTCGATCTAAACAAACCCGCCGCCCTCCCCGTCTATAAAAACCCCGGCCTCGTTCTGTTTTTCCCCCGCGATCGCCGATTTTTACTCCGGTGAGAACCGAGACTTCTCCGGCGAATTCTGGCCGATCTAAGCTCGGAATTTCCGATCTAACTCGCTGGTCTTGATCCACCGCCTCCGGGGAACCTTGCAGGTGCAGAAAACTCGGTGACTTGCGGTGTAAACACAGCGCCAACGAGCTTCGCCGTGGTTTCGCCTCGGACCTCGTCGCCGATCACCTTCCAGGACCTCCGAGCTCAAGAAAACTTCCGAGGTGAGATCCCCGACCTCCCCTCCACCGATCTATACCATAAAATCACAGTTCTAGGAAGAATTCTCGAAAACCCGAAAGTCTCCGGCGAGATCGCCGCTTCCCGCCGCCGTGCGCCGCCGGCAGCGCCGCTCGCGCTCGATCAGAGCGACGTGGCCGCTTGTGCACCGTTTATTTTAAATCGCACGGTAGGGTTTAAACCCCCGCGTACCGGTTCGATGTTATAATCTCGGCCGTCGGTTTAAAATCGGACGGTCCACGTCAGCCCCGCGTTATAAAGACTGGAAATCTTACGTGCTACCCCCTAGGGTTCTCGGGAAATAAGAGCTAGCCCCGGAAACTTCTGATCTAGCCCCTGGAACTTCAGAAAATCATGTAAATTCATTTAAAAATCAGTTTTAGCCCCTGGACTTAATAAAAAATAGGAAAAACTCCTCTGATAAGTGTAGCTAGACCCCTGGAAATTCTGAAAATAATATTATAGACCCTGTAGTGGGGTGAGTTTACCTTTTTAGCCCTGTTTAGTATTTAATTTAGGAAATTGAATATGTGGCTAGTGTTTAAAAATTAAAAAGTGGGACAAACATATTGTCAAAATTTAATTGAAGACTTTCTCAGTATTTAGGAAACTCTGGAGTGAGATAAAAACATATTTTGGGCTGGATTGAGTCTGTTTAATTTATTATTCACATTTAGGGACACATTTTAAGTAAAGAATAGTTCTAGAAAATAGGGAAAATAATTGTAAAATAGTTTACATCAGAGGAAAAGGTCAAAAATATATTAGTAAATATTTTAGATCAGAACCTATTCTGTTTAGATGAGGTGTCTTGTTATTTTTATAATAAAGTTCACATTTAGGCATAGGAAATAAATCTGAAAATATAGCAACTAGTAAATGATGAATGGAGTTCTAAAATCCAAAGGATTCAGTTTAGGGTTGGTAGAAATTATGGAGACACATATGGAGAAGGAAAATACCTTTCATGCATACTTGGTAGCTAAAAGGTGTAGTAATTGAATATAAGGAATTTATTTAAATTGGAAACTCATATATATAGTATGCAAGCATAAATGTGAATACAAAAGTAGGAATCATATACATATGATTAAAAGTGTATGCAAGACACAAATCAACACACAGAGTAACCACAACACATATAATGGTGAATGACTTTCATAAATGTGAATGTGTGGTTTGTATGAAGTGGAAGTGTGAACTATGTCTTATGGATTGTTATTTTTCTTTTGCTATGTGTGATGATATGATGTAGAACCTGCTCAAGAGCATGTTATTCCTTTCCAAGATCAGGACTACCCATTTCAAGAGCAGCAGGAAGGAGGCAAGTGTCCTTGACCACTTTGATCCTATGCTAGGATGTGTAGCTAGAATTATTTGCATTGTCAATTGAAATATGAAACCCATGCTAGGAAGTTTCCCTAGAATTGCATTACCTTGTTTCCTTGTAGCTTGGGTTGGGATTTATTTTATCATGTCATTATGCATATGCTTAGCCATGCTTAGAATGGGATATTTGGGATATGAGATCATCAGTTTATTTTACCATACTCTTGAATGAGATATTGTGAGTTATGTAGAGGTAGGGATCAAGGCAAGTTGGATGTTTTGGTTGTGTGCTGGGTGCACGAGACTCGGGTTTGTGTTTAGTACTTGCCTGGATCCTAAGGACCGGTTCATGGAGCATGTAACCTGGCTTTACCGTGCCAACCACATGCTGAGATGGGGCAGCTTGGCCAATTAATTAGGTGTATCCCCGGCGTAGTATGGGTGTGTTGGATGGTGCGGGGAGTAAGTGTCAGCTGGACTACCATATGAACCGCAAGGCTCAAGAGGGGGCCACTGCAGCGGGGTTGGAGCCTCTTGTATGCTGTTAGGGGTGAAACCTCAGTGGGCCCACGCTCGTCGGGAATCCCTTTGTAAAGGCTTCGTAGTGATCTCCTGGCTACACACCTGGGAAGTGTGAATGTGGTTCGTAGCCACTGGCATAATGGAGGTTCTTTTAGTCCACCCGGCAACGGGGGGTGAAATCACTACATGTGGGTACAGTGGTACAAACTCTGCAGAGTCAAAACTGTCATGACAGCCGTGCTCACGGTCAAGAGCGGCTTGGACTTATTCATGATTAGAGGATTGATGGTTTTGGAAGTTGTGGATGTTAAGCGGGGAGCTTAACATTGGAAATGATGTTATGGTCATTTGATTATGATGATGGGATGGGAGATTGGGACCATTTCACCTGTGTAGTAATGTAGGTGCTTAATAAGCTAAGGTGATAGGTATTAATTGCATAGTGCTTTAACCATGAGTTCAATCTCTCCTTGTTTTAGCCATGCATGACATAACTTTCCCACACTTGCTGAGTACCATTGGTACTCAACCTTGCATATTTTGTTGGTTTATATTGCTGCTCAGGTCAAGATAATGAGGTGGTGTATAATGACCAAGACTTTGGACCCGAAGAAGGTTTCTAGGTTCATGGAGACCCCCGGGCAACGCCTGTGATGGAGCCCTTAAGAATAATATTCCGCTGCTAGTTTATTTACTTGTGATGAACTTATTATTGTCCATTGAGACATTTGCGAATGTAAGACTTATTTATATTCGACACCTGGCTTGTAATAAATGATGCTTCACTATTTGTCATCACATGTATGAGAAAATGATCCTGGCATACATGTGATATTCACTTGGTTGTTTCTTCGGAAAAACCGGGTGTGACAGTGCATAACCCAGGGGGAAGGCTGCGACTTGTTCGCTGAGATCCATGGAGGCGAATGTGGGAGTCACTCTTCCTCACGCACGCTTGTCGGTAAAGCCTTTCGGCATGGCTTCTACTAGCCGGCAGCACTCCAGGATGCCGTCAAGCTGGTCGAGAGCTGCAAGGCGTGCCTGTTCCACGCCAAGCAGATCCATACACCGGCTTGGACGGTACAGATGATCCAGCCCACATGGCCATTTGCCATACGGGGGCTGGACATCCTGGGCCTGGGACCATTCCCCAGAACCGAGGATGGGGACCCGCTCCCGAACCTTCGGAACACAGAACACCGCTGTAAGTTCTACCCCTAGAGCAACAATAGGACAGACCCTTCTTTTTATAATAAATTCCATAAAGTCCAGGAACAGTGCTCGGTGCAGCTAAGCCTCAGGGGACGGTCCAGGACTACGTTCAGCTTCGCCTGGTTCCGACCCCAAGCGCGTAGAGTCTTGCTTCCCTTGAGGCGGGTCGTGGCCTCCATACTCAGCCTGCCTTCCCCCTATGGAAATTTATATGAAAAGAAACCTGTCCTACGTTGCTCTTCTTTGGTGCTCATTTAGTTTACTTATTAAATTTTTGTGATTGCCCTGCTAGCGCGTGCTCACCATGCGTTCAGCTCCCTCTTCTCATTCTCATCTTTAGTCGGCATTTGCTGCCCTACCAAAGGCGGTTGCGTGGGAGGTACCGGCCGATAGCCAGGGAGGCCCCGAGCCCCCGGCACTTCGCGCACGGTAGTTCCCAAGCACCGTATAGGTGGACGGGGACCGTAAGCCAAATAAGACTATGAGATAGAGGGGGGGAGCCCCCCAAGGAGAATTACGTTTCCCTTACTTGTGTGCAGGACCTCTCGGCCTCAGCTCCCCGCAGGAGTATGGTAGGCACATCCATCCATTGGAACGCACCTACCAGGGGGCCGCTACGGATCGCGCGAGACCGAAACCCCAAGGTAAGATCAAAGAACTAGACCTCACAGGGGCGAGGCCCGAAGGTCCCACGTGTCGAGCGGGGCCAGACCTTCCACCTCCTTGAGGGGGAGCTCCGGGCACGCCGCGTGGTCTACAAAAGCCGGACCTCCCCCCCCCCCCTCCGCGGGGAGAGGTCCGAGGACTCCACATGCCCCACAAGCCCGGACCTCCCCTCAGAGGGGAGCTCCGGGCCCGCCACATGGCCAACAGGCCCGGACCCCCTCCGATCTCGTGAGGCGGGTCCTGGAGACCTCCGGAGCCCTTAGTATACAGTGAGGACCCGGAGAAGGTGTCTATGCAGAGCTTCGAGATTGGTCAAGGCCTCCGAGTACCTTGCGGATCTAAGGACTCGGCCAGGAAAAAGCCAGGAAGAAGACTAGGACATGCAGACACAGAAAGAAACAGGAGTCTGTTCATACAAAGGCTCCACGAGCTGGACTACAGACTCAACAAAAATAAAAAAGGAAGTACAGGGCCCTGTGGTCATGGGGGCAGATGCCTAAGAGTCCCCGGACTCCCGATGAAACCTGGAGGCCACGAGGGCGGCCAAGTCCTCGGCCTTGGCCCTGACAGCTTCCTCCCGATCGGCGACGGGTCCTAGACGGACTGGCCCTAGAGAAAAGGAAGGGTCTCGGCTCAGGAAGCACGACAGAACGTGCATAGCGACCTCCTTCGCAAGGCCCCGACCTTCCGCTTCAAGCTCATCGGCGATCACTGCTTCGAGCCGACCCAGCTCGTCGCCGATGGACTCAAGTGCCGGGATTGCTTCGAACATCGGCCGCGCCGGAGCCTCCACCTGCACAGGGCTGAAACCAAGAGGAGCCAAGGCGGACCCCGCCTTGGCAATAAAGCCCCAGACTACCTGGGCCTCGGCAGACCGCAAGGACTGGAGCTTCTCTACAACATGGCGAGCCGCCAGCTCGCGATCCATCGCCGCCTGGCGCTCCTGGGAGAACTGCTCCTCCCTCGCGGCAACAGCCGACTCACGGAGCTCCAGCTCCTCGGTCCGAGCCCTTAGCTCCTCCACTTTGGCCCTCAGCCGGGCGGTGGTCTTCTCCTCCTCGGCCGCGACAGCGTGTTCCCGATCGGCGACAGCGCACTCCCGACGGGCTGCCTGCAGCTGCAACTCCTCCGCGGCGGCGGAACGCTCCTTGGCTTTGGCTTCAACATGGGCCAGAGCCTCGCGGTAGGTGGCACGAACCCGCCGGGACTCTGACTCCAAGCGGCTAATGACCTTCTTCAGAGTGCCAAGCAGAGCACTCATGGCCTCAAGCCTTGACTGCCTCGAGTCAAGGTCCGCCTTAGCCTCCTGGGCCCGCTGCTGCCAGCTGAGAAGACGTTCCCTCTCGCCGGCCAGCGCCCCCCGCTCCTGCTCAAAGGCGGATTGGAGCTGCCGGGCGCTGGTCTGGACACGCCCCAGGGCGTCCCACACGGGCACCAGGGCAGGGGGGACAGGAGTCACGCCACTGGACCCCCCTGTCGAGTCTAAGACCGGTGGAGGCGCCGGCGCCTCAGCAACCAGGGTGGGGCGCTGTCCTAGGGAGGCCAGGTGGCCAGCAGGCGCACCTGCAGCGGCCCTCCCAGTATCAGGACCGGACTTCTGGACTGGTGAAGGAGGGCGGATAGGAGCAGATGCGGCCACCACGAAGGGTGAACTCGCCGGCGCAGAGGGAGCCCCCGTCGATTTGGGGACCATGGGAGCCACCACGGTCCCCAGGTGCTGAGGCACGGAGCCTCCGTCGGTTGAAGGCGGCCGGGTAAGAGGCCCGCCCCAAGCAGCGGGTCGGTCCCTGCAAGAAGAGAAAACCCTCAGGCTAAGAGAGGAGACAAGAGCTCTGCTCCTACAAGCCAGAAAGAGCAACACTTACTGGGCGGCATGAGCGCTCCAACGGGCTTGCAGCACTGGCCTCTAGGCTGTAGCTGAACCGCCGGGACCAGCGGCTGGAACGGTCGCGGAGCGTGACGCCTGGGTCCCCGGCACACTCGCCGGCATGGCCCCACCAGCATCCGTCCTGGAAACCCCTCCACTTGAGGAAGGGTGACGAGGTACTTGGGCTGACTCGGACGGCCGCTGTCTGGGGAGAGACTCGCCAGGGAGGGACACCCGGGGCCTCTTCGGGTCGCCACCCGATGGACCAGCACCCCCGGGAGATGGGAGCAAGGTAGCTCCGGCACCCTGACTCGGCACAGGCGGTGCCCTCGGAGGAGATCGGGCGTGTTTCTTCTCTGGATGCCCGGGGGCCGGCTCCTTTCCCTTCCCTTTGTCGGCGGCTTGAGTTCCGTCGGCTCTGGGGGAGGGTTTGACAGCAGCAGACGCCTCGTGCCCTGACCCGGAGTGCTCGGTTCCTGGGATGGTGATACCACGGAAGGCATCCCCGACCTGCCGGACAGTGATCCCGATGTCGTCAAGGTTCGGCATCTTCCGCAGGAGCTCTGACCTCCTCTGTGGCTCCAAGAAGAGGGGGGTGGCAGAGCGCGGAAGGGCGGGGTCGCCACTGGGGATGTAGTCACCGCTCACCTTGCCCACCATCTCGTTCAGCTCCTCGTCGGAAGGGTCAGAGCCGGGGCCCCTCTCCAGCCTGGTACAGTCCTGCTCGCCGGTGTAGTACCACGCATCAGCACCATCAGAGACGTCAGCCCCTCGTTGGCCAAGAACCGGATCTGCTCCAAGACCGGGGAGTACTCCTGCTCCAGCTCAGGGATCTCCTCCCAGAAGCGACGATCGGTGGTTGGGCTGGCGGTTGGGAGTTGTAGGCGATCGTGCTCGTCTGTCTGCACTACCACCCAGCTCTCCCTCCAGTTTTCCCACCTTGATGAGCTGAAGGGCAGAAGGTATCCAGAGACCTTGGGGTCCTTGCAGCGATGCTGGAAGTAGTATGCCCCCATCTGAGTCTTTGAGCCGCGCCCAGTCGTCCGCAACACAAAGAAGTAGTGGAAGAGCGTCATGGAAGCGTGCACCCCAACGAACATCTCGCAGAAGTGGACAAAAACAGCAGCCATTGCGAAAGAGTTGGGGGAAAGATGGTGGAGCTGGAGGCCATATGTCTCCAGCAGGGTGACAGTGAAGGAAGAAATCAGCAGAACGAACCCCGCCAGAGCATAAGCAGTGAAGAAAACCATCTCCCCCTTTTCCAGGATCAGGGGGAGAGATCCTCGGCGAAGCTGGTGTTTCTGTTCTTCTGAGCGCCAGCCCAGCAGCCTGTGCACTGGCCCAAGCTCGGAAGAACGAACAAGGAGTGTCGGGAGCAAGTTGGAAGCCATGGCGAAAGAGGGCACAAGGGCAGGAAAGCCGGGGCGCAAGAGTTCAAGGGAAGTACGAGCGCTAGGAAAGGCGAAGGGAAGCCGCGATGCGGGTGAGATCCCCTTTTAAAACTTTCCAGGGATGATTCGAGGTGACTCGAAAATCTTCGAGAACATCGCATCGGCGACCGCGTTGGCTCTGGGACCGGGCGCCGATGACAGGTGGACCCAAGCCGCCCAACTGAAGCGGTGGGTCGAGGAGTCAGTCGCCCCAGAAGACAAACCGGCAAGGCGCTTCGGCGGTTCCGGAAGAAGGCACCGCAGCGTGCAGAAGTGGCAGCCTTGAGAACCGCCGCAGTAAAAGCAACCATCAAGTGGGCGCACGCTCCCACGTTCCCGCGGCCGTTCGTGCTCCGGCAGCGGTCGATGCGGGACTTAGAGAAAGTGCGCGGATCAGAAGAGACGGAGGTCCCACCTCGGGCTCGCTATCTCCCCCGAGATGGGCCCGGGGGCCACTGTCGGTACCTGCGATATGGGGTACCCCCGCGCACAGGGGAAAATGCCTAAGGAACTCGCCCTTCTCCGCAGGGAGAGCTCCGAACTCGCCACGCGTCCGGCGGGGCCGGACCTCCATCTCCTCAGAGGAGAGCTCCGGGCCCGCCACGTGGCATACGGAGGCCGGACCTCCCCCTCCGCGGGAGGGAGGTCCGAAGGTGCCACGTACCCGGCGGGGCCGGACCTCCCTCTCCTCAGAGAGGAGCTCCGAGCCCGCCATGTGGCCGACAGAAGCCGAACCTCCCCCTCCACGGGGAGAGGTCCGAAGGCTCCGCATGTCCCGCAGGGCCGGACCCCCCCTCTCCTCTGAAGAGGGCTCCGGGCCCGCCACGTAGCCAGCAGAATGACGCTGCCTGCCCCCGAGCGATAGGCAGCGGGTGTAAAGACGCCCCATACCTTACCCGTGCGAGGTATTCAAGGCCCGCGTCTTCCCAAGACGCGAAGACACGGAGCACGCCTCTGTCAGGTGCCGTTGCGCCCAGTCGCATCACAGACTGGCGCGCAGTGTCAGAGCCTGCCAGCCAATAAACGCAGCGACAAGACATCCCATGCCGCCCGCGCCATCATCAACCACTACGACTAGCATGCGGCATGGGCAATGCTGCAGGACGGAGACTCAGAAGCCTTCACCAGAGACAACTACCAGCATAACTGCAGATACGGTAGATGATAGACAATCTCCCCGGGACCACCTGTCGGGTCCCGGGCCCCCTTGTAAGCCACCCGAGTCTTGGACTATAAAGGACTCGGGTAGGCGACGATAGCAAGGGTTCGCACCTCTGCAACTCATACGCTAGCCATTCATGCCCAAGCTGTAACTCACCCCCAAGCTCAGGACTCCGGTTCTGAGCAGCAAGCAATAAAGCGAGCTCCATAGCTCGCCGTGGACGTAGGGTTTTACACTCCGGCGGCCTGAACCACGTAAAACTCACCGTGTCAAGCTCTTACTAACTCGTCCATCCGCGCAAGCTCTCCGCAAGGGACTAGCCCCACCGAAAAAAGAACCTCCGCGGGCTGCCCAGTGCAGGCCCAGGGGAAGTGTCGACCGAACACTTCGACAGAGGCGTCAAAGCTATTCAGCGTCTCCATCCATTTGCAATGTGGCGCCAGCCCCGGGACCAGGGCGTCCGCTGCCACTGCTCGACAGAGGGTCTTGACAGCGTGTTTGGACAAGATATCAGAAGAACCCCAGTACATCACCCAGAGTGTGCCGGCCACTTGGCTGCTGTCGAAGTGTGTGGTCGACACTTCCCCCGGACCTGCTCTAGGCAGCCCGCGGAGGTTCTTTTTCGAAGGGGCTAGTCGCTTGCGGAGAGCTTAAGCGTAGGGACGAGTTAGGGAGGAGCTTGACACGGCGAGTTTTATGTGGTTTGGGCTGCTGGAGCATAAAACCCTACGTCCACGGTGAGCTGAGGTGCTCGATGTATTGCTTGTTGCTCAGAACCGGAGTCCTGAGCTTGAGGATGAGTTATGCCTAGGGTGTGAGTTGCGGGAGTGCAAACCCTCGCTAACATTGCCTACCCGAGCCTTTTATAGTCCAAGGCTCGCGTGGCTTACAAGGGGGGGCCGGGACCCGACAGGTGGTCCCGGGGAGATTGCCTGCCGACTATCGTATCTGCAGTTATGCCGGTAGTTATCTCTGGCGAAGGCTTCCGAGTCTTCGTTCTGCCGCCCTGCCCATGCCGCAAGCTAGTCATAGTGGTTGATGACGGCAGGGGCGGCAGGGGATGTCTTGTCACTGTGTTTATTGGCTGGCAGGTTCCGACACGGTGTGCCAGTCTGTGATGTGACTGGACGCAACGGCACCTGACAGAGGCGTGCTCCGCGTCTCCGCGTCTTGGGAAGGCGCGGGCCTTGAATACCTTGTATGGTAAAGGCATGGCGCGCCTTTACTCCTGCCGCCTACCGCGCCGGGCGGCAGCACTGCTCTGCTGGCCACGTGTCGGACCCGGAGCTCTCCTCTAAGGAGAGGGGGAGCTTCGGTTCCACTGGACACGTGGAGCCTTCGGATCTCACCCCCGCGGAGGGGGGCGAGGTCCGGTCTTCTGGGCCACGTGGCAGGCCCGGAGCTATCCTTTGAGGAGAGGAGAGCCCCGGCTCTACCGGACACATGGCGCCTCTGGAGCTCGCCCCTGCAGAGGGGGCGAGGTCCGACCTCCTGGGCCACGTGGCAGGCTCGGAGCTATCCTCCGTGGGGAGGGGAGCTCCGGCCCCGCTGGACACGTGGCGCCTTCAAACCTCGCCCCTGCAGAGGGAGCGAGGTCCTTAGAAAGTTTTACGCTGCGCGCGGGGGTACCCGGTATTGATGGTACTGACAGTGGCCCCCGGGTTCACCTCGGGGGAGGTAACGAGCCCGAGGTGGGGCCTTCTCCTACCCGCGCACTTTCTTGTATTGAGTACTCCCTGTGTTGGCAGGGTCTTGACGGCTTCGGAGTTCAGCCTCTGAGGAGAGGGTGAAGCCTGGCATCGGAGCTCTGCCCTTGTGAAAGGGGGAGGTCCGGCCTCGGAGCTCGCCTCTGAGAAGAGGGGTGGTCCGGGAAGTCATCGGAGATCAGGCCCACGAAGGGCGTTATGTCCGGCATCAGGGCTCGCCTCTGAAAGGAGGGCGAGGGCTGGCATCGGAGCTCGGCCCGGCTGTGGGGGCAGAGGTCCGGAAGTCATCGGAGCTCAGGCCCACGAAGGGCGTGAGGTCCGGCATCAGGGCTCGCCTCTGAAAGGAGGGCGAGGGCTGGCATCGGAGCTCAGCCCAGCTACGGGGGGCGGAGGTTCGGAAGTCATCGGAGCCCAGGCTAGCGAAGGGCTTGAGGTCCGGCGTCAGCGCTCGCCTCTGAAAGGAGGGCAAGGGCTGGCCTCAGAGCTCGGCCCAGCTGTGGGGGCGGAGGTCTGGAAGTCATCGGAGCTCAGGCCAGCGAAGGGCGTGAGGTCCGGCATCAGCGCCCGCCTCTGAAAGGAGGGCGAGGGCTGGCATCGGAGCTTGGCCCGGCTGTGGGGGCAGAGGTCCAAAAGTCATCGGAGCTCAAGCCCACGAAGGGCGTGAGGTCCGGCATCAGCGCTCGCCTCTGAAAGGAGGACGAGGGCTGGCCTCGGAGCTCGGCCCAGCTGTGGGGGCGGAGGTCCGGAAGTCATCGGAGCTCAGGCCAGCGAAGGGCGTAAGGTCCGGCATCAGCACCCGCCTCTGAAAGGAGGGCGAGGGCTGGCATTGGAGCTCGGCCCAGCTGTGGGGGCAGAGGTCCAAAAGTCATCGGAGCTCAGGCCCACAAAGGGCGTGAGGTCCGGAATCAGCGCTCGCCTCTGAAAGGAGGGCGAGGGCTGGCCTCGGAGCTCGGCCCAGCTGCAGGGGGCGGAGGTCCAGAAGTCATCGGAGCACAGGCCAGCGAAGGGTGTGAGGTCCGGCATCAGCACTCGCCTATGAAAGGAGGGTGAGGGCTGGCCTCGGAGCTCGGCCCAGCTGTGGGGGCGGAGGTCCGGAAGTTATTGGAGCTCAGGCCAGCGAAGGGCGTGAGGTCCGGATGTCATCGGAGCTCAGGCCAGCGAAGGGCGTGAGGTCCGGCATCAGCGCTCGCCTCTGAAAGGAGGGCGAGGGCTGGCATCGGAGCTCGGCCCGGCTGTGGGGGCAGATGTCCGGAAGTCATCGGAGCTCAGGCCCACGAAGGGCTTGAGGTCCGGCATCAGCGCTCGCCTCTAAAAGGAGGGCGAGGGCTGGCCTCGGAGCTCGGCCCGGCTGTGGGGGCGGAGGTCCGGAAGTTATCGGAGCTCAGGCCAGCGAAGGGCGTGAGGTCTGGAAGTCATCGGAGCTCAGGACCACGAAGGGCGTGAGGTCCGGCATCGGGGCTCGCCTCTGAAAGGAGGGCGAGGGCTGGCCTCGGGGCTCGGCCCAGCTGTGGGGCGGAGGTTCGGAAGTTATCGGAGCTCAGGCCAGCGAAGGGCGTGAGGTCCGGAAGTCATCGGAGCTCAGGCCAGTGAAGGGCGTGAGGTCCGGCATCAGCGCTCGCCTCTGAAAGGAGGGCGAGGGCTGGCCTCGGAGCTCGGCCCAGCTGCAGGGGGCGGAGGTCCGGAAGTCATCGGAGCTCAGGCCAGCGAAGGGCGTGAGGTCCGGCATCAGCACTCGCCTCTGAAAGGAGGGCGAGGGCTGCCCTCGGAGCTCGGACCAGCTGTGGGGACGGAGGTCCGGAAGTCATCGGAGCTCAGGCCAGCGAAGGGCATGAGGTCCAGAAGTCATCGGAGCTCAGGCCAGCGAAGGGCGTGAGGTCTGGCATTAGCGCTCGCCTCTTAAAGGAGGGCGAGAGCTGGCCTTGGAGCTCGGCCCAGCTGTGGGGGCGGAGTCCATTACTGCTCAGAAGTCCTCCCTTTCCTGTCCCTTAGTCTCATTTGGCTTACTGTCCCGGGCCAGAATACGGGGCTTGGGTAATCCAGTGCACTTGGTCCCGGAGGTCTGGCCCCCAACCCCAGTCAGGGTGCAACCGTCCGGCCCCCTAGTACTCAGACCGTAGCGCTGGGGGGGAGAGTGCGCATGCTTTGGGTGCAGGACCGGGCAAAGCAAGGCTCCTGACCCCTCGGTCTAGCGTAGGTCTTTTCTCGGAGGAGACCAACTGGCGGTATAGTACCCTTACAGGGGGAGGTCCGAAATGCCCCCGGGCCTCTGGCAGGTACCCCAAGCACTACCGCCTTCGGCGGGATGGCAAATATCGACTATGCATGAGCGCAGGAAAGAGGAACCGAGTGTACAATGGATGTACACTGTCTAGAGCATGGGAAGGTCATCATATAAATTAATGCATAATTTAAATAAACACCTAAGTAAGCATGGTGAACTTACTGGGGTAGCGTCGGAGCGCCATGTCATCACGCAGAGCGGGTCATGCGTGGCTTCGTCGTACGCTCGGACACGGGGGGAACCCCATGGCGGTCTAAGAGGGAAGCATGGCTTCGGCCCCGCACACCATGTAGAAGGGTAGTTCCCGTGACCCGGCCCTGGGAAGTCCGGCTGGCCCTCGACATAGAGGAGCCGGTATCCCCCGACGGCTTTGGGTGCGTGTTTGCACTGGTTGTGTGGGTCTGCTTGGCGTGGACCTGGCACGCATTGCATCTCCTAACCGGTTTGACGGCATCTAGGTGGCTCTCGGTCAGTAGGAGCCATGCCGGGTGGCTTAACCGACCAGCGTGCGGGACGATGAGTGTTCCCAGCACTCGCCTCCGTGGACTACTGCAAGCTAGTCGCAGCCTTTCTCCTGGGTTATGCACCGCAATGGGATGCCGTGGCGCCACGCCAGTAAAGATACCAGCGCGTAGCACTTAGCCATCCGTTCAGCAAATGCACGTTCATCAGGAAGGATGTCCTTCAAGGAGTCCCGGACCTTCGTGGTCAATGCATCGGGACTACTTGAGCTTCTGGATCTTGAGCGCTGGGTTGCACGGAGTCCCCAGTGATGCTTACGATCCTTTGGCGGCGTCCATGGCTGCAGGGCTGCTGGGACCGCCAGCTTCGAGGTGCTGGTCCAGCCCCCTTCGCCCGGCTCGGTGGGCCGGGCTGTGGGCCGCAGCAACGTCCTCTCGAAGACTCCTTCGGGCACAGGGGCTCCGGTGGAGGCCTTCGTTGAGAGGTCGTCAGCTGCGGCCTTGCCAGCGCGCGGTACATGGCGCAGGTCCAAGGCGAGGAAGTCTTTCTCCAACATCCGCACGTGGAGCAGATAAGCAGCTAGCTATGGGTCATTGCAGGGGCATTCACCCTTAACTTGCTTGATAACTAGCTGGGAGTCGCCCTGCGCCAACAACTGGCGAGCGCCCAGAGACAGGACTGTCTTTTAGGCCAAAGATGAGTGCTTCATACTCTGCCAAGTTGTTGGTTGCATTGGAATTGAGACGCACCATGTACCCAGACTGCTCCCCCGATGGCATGAGAAGCAGTACGCCGGCACCACCCCCCTGCTTTCACGAGGAGTCATCGAAGAAGAGCGTCCAGTGAGGCCCGGTGAAGACCGGAGCTCGGTGCTTTGGTTCACCGTCTTCGTGGCCCCCTGGGTCAACCTTCGTTGGCGTCCATTCAGCCACGAAGTCAGCCAGTGCTTGGCTCTTGACTGTCTGACGTGGTCGGGAGCTCAGCTTGAACTCCGCCGTCTTCGAGCTGTCTTCTGGCTTCAGAGGCTGGCAGTGAGTGCCAATGACGCCTGTCTTCTGCTCCAGCGCACTTGTCCGCCAGGCTGAAGAGCTCCGAGATGTCTTGCACCTCCCTGGTGGCCAGCTTCTCGAACATCTTCTTGTCCCTCACACCTTGTCGGAATGCAACCACCGCTGATGCATTCGAGATGTGGGGGATGGTGTTGCATACCTGGGAGAACCGCTGGATGAAAGAGCGCAGCGATTCCCCAGGTTGTTGCTGGATGGCGCGGAGATCAAGCTCCGTGCCAGGCCGGGTGTAGGAACTGCCGAAATTAGCGGTGAACCGCCGGCAGAGCTCTCCCCAGGAAGTTATCGAACCCTGGGGGAGGTTCATGAGCCAAGACCGTGTTGGGTCGGTCAAGGCGACGGGGAAGTAGTTGGCCATGACGGCCTCGTCCCCTCTTGCAGCAAGTATGGCGGTGGAGTAGATCTGGAGGAACTCTGCCGGGTTGACGCTGCTGTCGTACTTCTCGGGCAGGTGCGGCCGAAACTTGCGCAGCCACCTCGCGAAGCGGAGGTGGGGCGCCAGGGCCGCACATCCTGCCCCTGTTGCTGCAGGCGTTGGTGCCGTGAACGCTTGGTTCGCTGCTAGCACAGTGTACCCCGGTATGGGCAAGGCTGCGCCATAGACCGGGGGCGCCGTTTGCAGGGCATGTGGCATATGCTGCGTGGCGTATGCCTGGGGCAGAGTTTGCGTGGTGAAAGTTTGTGCCTCAGGCAGGGTTGAGGCAGTCATCATGCTGACGCCGGCCTCTTGGCTGCGACGCCTTTCTTGTCGTCGCTCGAGGAACACTCGGGCGTCTTGGCCCAAGTGGCATCATTCCAGCTCAGTCCTTAGGTCCATCGACGGAAGCCTGGTGGAGCTGGAACCCACCGTCTGTCCGTCAACCGTCGGCGTGCGCGTCAGCGACACAGCCGGTTGGCCGGAGCGTCGTCCCCGCCGAAGTTGAGGGTTTGCGGCGGCGACGACGAGACGGTCTACCTCGCGAATCCACTCCTGGGTCGCTGAATGGGGCGCGTCCCCAGCAGGTGGGTTGCACAGTAGCGCTCTTGCTGCAGCCAGCGCACCCCCATGGGGAACGCTCAGCGCTGCAGAAGATCTCACGCTAGTCGGAGCCTGCATTGCCGGAGTCGGCGTTGCCGGAGTCGGCTGCTGGCTTCCTGCTTGCGCCGACACACTCCGTCCTGAGTGCGTCGACACGTATTCCCCTCTAGTCACGGTCCGTCGTGAACGTGGGGGAGGAGAGCTTGCCGCTGAAGGAAGCTTCGTCATCTTCGTCGGCAAAAACTCGTCGCGCAAGGGAAAAGCCCCCTACCTGGCGCGCCAAATGTCGAAGTGTGTGGTCGACACTTCCCCCGAACCTGCTCTGGGAAGCCCGCGGAGGTTCTTTTTCAGAGGGGCTAGTCGCTTGCGGAGAGCTTAAGCGTAGGGACGAGTTAGGGAGGAGCTTGACACGACGAGTTTTACGTGGTTCGGGCCGCCGGAGCGTAAAACCCTACGTCCACGGTGAGCTAAGGTGCTCGCTGTATTGCTTGTTGCTCAGAACCGGAGTCCTGAGCTTGAGGATGAGTTATGCCTATGGTGTGAGTTGCTGGAGTGTGAACCCTCGCTAACGTTGCCTACCCAAGCCTTTTATAGTCCAAAGCTCGCGTGGCTTACAAGGGGGGCCCGGGATCCGACAGGTGGTCCCGGGGAGATTGCCTGCCGACTATCGTATCTGCAGTTATGCCGGTAGTTGTCTCTGGCGAAGGCTTCCGATTCTTCGTTCTGCCGCCCTGCCCATGCCGCAAGCTAGTCGTAGTGGTTGATGACGGCAGGGGCGGCAGGGGATGTCTTGTCGTTGTGTTTATTGGCTGGCAGGTTCTGACACGGTGCGCCAGTCTGTGATGCGACTGGACGCAACGGCACCTGACAGAGGCGTGCTCCGCGTCTCCGCGTCTTGGGAAGGCGCGGGCCTTGAATACCTTGTACGGTAAAGGCATGGCGCGCCTTTACTCCTGCCGCCTACCGCGTCGGGGGGCAGCACTGCTCTGCTGGCCACGTGTTGGACCCGGAGCTCTCCTCTGAGGAGAGGGGGAGCTTCGGCTCCACTTGACACGTGGAGCCTTCGGATCTCACCCCCGCGGAGGGGGGCGAGGTCCGGTCTTCCGGGCCACGTGGCAGGCCCGGAGCTATCCTTTGAGGAGAGGAGAGCCCCGGCCCTACCGGACACGTGGCGCCTCCGGAGCTCGCCTCTGCAGAGGGGGCGAGGTCCGACCTCCTGGGCCACATGGCAGGCTCGGAGCTATCCTCTGTGGGGAGGGGAGCTCCGGCCTCGCTGGACACATGGCGCCTTCAAACCTCGCCCCTGCAGAGGGAGCGAGGTCCTTAGGAAGTTTTACGCTGCGTGCGGGGGTACCCGGTATTGAGGGTACCGACAGCTGTCGTCTTGGCTAGGTCTGCCCGCTGTGGAGCGGGGGTAGCCTTGTCTTCTCCCGCCTGGAGATGACGGCGAGCTGGGCGAGAAGGCTCGCCATGAGAGGTGATGTTCTCCGTGGTCGAGTAGAGAGCGCGGAAAGACCCCCTACCCTGCTCACCAAATGTCGGAGTGTGAGCTGCGACACTCCTCCCGGCCTGCTCGGAAGCAGCCCGCGGGGTTCTTTTTTCCGGAGGGGGCTTGGCGCCCTGCATGACCTGGGCTCGAGGCAGCTAATGGACACCGAGATTTACGTGGTTCGGGCCGCCAGAGCGTAATACCCTACGTCCACGGTAGTGCTTGTTCTATTGCTTGAGCGTGTGTGCTTGTGCGTAGTGTCATCGGGATGCCAAATCGTTGAACCCTTTGCATGGTGGTCACCCCGGTCCTTTTATAGTTCAAGGTCGGGTTGGTTACAATGGGGCTTGGGGCCCGACAGGTGGCCCCAGAGCTAAGTAAACCCTATACACAATCTAGGGCTTCATCCTCTGAGTAGAGCGGGAGGTGGGAGAGTTAAGTCCCGCCGTCCGGCGCGCTGAGCGCCCCTGACCGCGTGTCAGGTGATGATGAAGACATTGTCTTGTCACCGCGTCTTCTCACCCTGCTTAGGCGGCTTCGTGCCGTTGGGCGACACTGTACTGCTATCACGCCTTACCGTACTGTCTTGTCACCGTAATGGCGAATGGGCAAGGGACGGAGGTGTGTGAAGTGCGCCATGCTTCTGGGGAAGGCGCGAGCCTTGAATGCGAAGCCTGACAGCGCACTTCCTTCTTGACTTCGTCGACCCACGGCCCGCGATGGATTGCGGGGTACGTGGCGGCTCTGGAGCTCTTATCGACGGGCTTGGTCTTAGGCGACACGTGGCAGTTCCAGACCTCACCGCAACGAGGAGACTTGGGCCGGGGCCCAGAGCATGTGTTTGTACCGGAGCTGTGCATAGCGGGGAGGCAGTTTAGAGCCGAGGGACACATGTTAGCTCCGGACCTCACCTCAGCGGGGAGTTTCGGGCCGGAGCCGCTCGGAGCCAGGGGACACGTGTCAGCCCCGGACCTCACCTCAGCGGGGAGGCTCGGGCCGGAGCCCAGCACACGTGTCTGCACAGGAGCTGTCCTCAGCGGGGAGGCGGCTCGGAGCCAGGGGACACGTGTCAGCCCCGGACCTCACCTCAGCGGGGTGGCTCGGGCCGGAGCTTAGGGCACGTGTCAGCCCCAGGGCTGACAATGGGACCTAGGGCACGTGGCTTACGCTGGGGCCCATCTCAGCGGGGAGGCGGGGCCCAAGCTGCCTTTTTACCCACTACGCGGGGTACCCGGTTTGCATGGTACCGACAACGGTTAATCGAGATTTTTTATTAAATACGGTTATCATTTTTGTGTATTTTGGTTAAATAAATTTTATTCTGTTATTACGTCGTATTAATCGAATAACTGATTTAACCGTAATTTTAACCCACACTCATAACTTATAAAACAAAGATCAATATTACTAATCTTCGCCCTCACATAATTTTTTCCCGTACTCGGCCTAATCTTGATAATCTACACCCACCACCGGTCAATACATATAATTTTTATATGTTTTTTCTTATTTTTTAAATATGTTTATTGTCATTTTTATCCAATAAATTATATTGTACAATTAAATACAGCTAACCGTAAAACCGAACCAAATTAATCACAACCTGATTGTACGGTTATGACTTTTTTGGATCATGTGCGGTTATCAATTTTTAATAACCGAAATTTTCGTTAACTGAATGAACCTGATCGAATTAACCGGGTTAGCCGAATGCCAACCCTAAAGGACTTGAGCTTTCTTAGTAAACACTTTTGCTAAAAAACTCACCAACACTGTCAACGCATGGCTTCAACGCCAAATAAAGATGGACCAGTATATATACGACCAAACAGCATACAGAACAATCATCAGGGGAAAATAAGATTATCAAGAAGAGGTTAAATTGGAAAAAACGAAATACAGCCATTCTTCTCAATCTGATCCAAGAAACCAAAATGGAAGGTTGAGAGCCGAGCTCGCATGCACGGGCACGCATTTGCGGTGTTCAATGGATAGAAACGTCAACTAGTCGAGGGCGGAGCACTTGCGGCGGACGGCGCCCTCGTCGCCGGTGAGCACCTGCGCCTCGCTGAGTCGGCGCATGGACTGCGCGAACTGGTGGGTGAAGATCTCGGACCGCTGGTTGGCGAACGCGGTGACGAAGCGGCCCGTGCGGGAGTCCTGGAGCATCTTCTGGTCCGTGGGCAGCAGCCCCATCCCGCGCATCAGGTTCTTGTAGTACCGGTTGTCGAACGCCGTCGGCGTCTCGCCGTCGAGCTCCACGTACTCCTCGTCCCCGCCGGCGGCGCACTTGCGCGTCAGGAAGTCGGCGTACCGGCCGTCCAGCGTGCCGGCTTTCTTGCGCTGGCACAGCCCCGGCTTCACCGCGCCGCACGTCGCCCGCCCGATCGTGTGAGCTCCTGCAACACATGTGTTACGTAGTGTACTACGCAGCAAAAGAAGCGGAAATGCGCGTGCTCGCGGACGCACCGGAGAGGGCGACGAGGTCGACGATGTTGAGGCCGTTGGACTCGAAGAAGGCGATGAGGTCGGTGACGCTCTCGCTTCCCGTGGGCACGTAGCGGTCGGCCTCGTCCTCGCGGGACTCGGTGCCGTCCTTGCGCCCGTACCGGAGCGACCAGTACGGGACGCCGACGGCGGTGGAGGCGTCGCGGGCGGCGGCGGTGAGGATGTCGGCGCAGGAGACGGTGTTCTTGCACTTGGCCTCCAGCTCCGTCTTGATGTCCTCCATCAGCTCGAACCCCCGCAGCGTCTTGCTCGCGTCCGCGTGCTTCTCGCTCCCCGGCGCGTCCACCAGCACGGACGCGTCGGTGCCCTGTCAATTTGTGCGTGCCAATGGAAAGCAGCCAAAATCAGCAATGCCCTGCAAATCCAATCGAAGAAAAAAAAGCAACGTCTACATATATGAAAAAAAGGTTGATTCGGCATGGCACGCACCTGGACGGCGAAGTCGTGGAAGAAGAGGCGGATGAGGCTGGGAGCCAGGGTGTAGTCTTTGTCGACGGCCTTCCTCACGGCCCTCTGGACGATGGCCTCCATCTCCGGGCACGACTTGCGGTAGTAGCCGGCGTCGAGGCCATCCACGGGCTTCTCGTAAGCCGGCAGCGGGTAGCCTTCCCGGTCGCCGTCGTTGTCACCTTCACCGCCGCCGCCGCCGTGGCCATTCGCCAACGCCGGGGCGCCGAGGAGGATGACGAACAACGAGAGGGAGAGTACCAAGGAGACAGCCGCCGGCGTCATCATCTTACTCGTCGGAGATTGGCCTGGACGTTGCTTTCCGCACTTGAGGCTGCTTTTATAGCTTCTCCTTGTTCTCAGCATAGGTTGGACGTATAGTAGTTGCAAGCACGTAGGAGCAGCTTACAACGACGTGAGGAGCAACACGTATGTCTCGACATATCAATGGCTTGCACGTAGGGGAAATGCTAATCTATTCGAGTTATTCCTAATCGTCCATGGCATTTATCAGAATCTAAACATTTGAAGACGAGGGGGAATCTGCAACTGATAAAGTTAAGGTCAACCAAGTGGGCCCGGGGTTCCAACATTCCAGAATCTCGCTGAGGGTTGTTGTGATAGACAACACGGAATAACAGACATGTGAAGACAACAAAGACTAAAACAGTGGAAGCTACATTTTATTACATGAACTTGTATGAACATAGTTTACAACAAAATACCGTTTATAGTCTACACTCACGACGTAGATTAAGAAAAAAAGGTTCATGTTCAGTCCGTGAATGTGTCTCACTAGCACACACACCTAACACCTAACATGGTGGCGTGCACGGCTCCCATTCGACGGTGGTACCCGCTGGGGCACCCGTCACTTCCTCAGGAGCCTCCTCCTCTTCATAACCCCTGCATAATACTTTAACAAAAGCAGTGAACACGAAGGATCAGCAAGACTGACCCGACGTCGCTAAACATGAAACTCTACATGTTGAAATTTAGTTGTACAATAGGAATAAACTCTACATAACGACTCGCCTAATTACTTGAATCCTACTTTCAGTTTTTTGCCTCATGTAAGTGGTAATCTTGTGCTAAGTAACATAGGAAGTCCGCAATCAAACAAGAAACGCATTCTTCCTATGTTTCCTACCTAATACTAAAAAGAACTTTAATTTCCTCTATTCTAAATCACCTCATTAGCAACACAAGTCTTACTCAAACAACATATTCATTTTCATGACAATTATCCATTTTAATCTACGTCACGGTATAGTGAACAAGTGGTACTCACTGACTGTAACATCCCAAAAATTTCTAATCCAAATTTCAAACCAACTGGACGTGATGCATGTTGGAGAAAATTTCAAATTCAAGCCGGAGTTCAAAAACATTTGAAGCAAAGACAGAAAATAAAAGGAAAAGAAAAAGGAAAATGGCCTCTGGGCCGAAACCCACCGCAGCAGCCCAGCCGGCCCGCACCGTTTCCCTTCTCCCCCTCCTCCTCTCCTTTCGCTGATGAGCCGGGCCCGCCTGTCATCTCCCTCCTCCAACCGCTTGCTCTTTTCCAGCTCCGAGCAACCGCCGCGCGCCACCCCGTCCGAATTCACCGCCCACGATCCTCGATCCCTCTCGGTGCAGCACGATCCCATCTGATCCCCGTCGCCTCCTCGCCCATTTAAAACGTCGAGGTCCACACTCTTTCTCCCCGCTCGACCCACTTCTGTTTCCGGTGAGAACCGAGATCCCCTCCGCCGTTTTCTCCCGATCTTCATCTGGTTTCTCTGATATAACGTGCGTAACGTGTTCCACCGCCGCCTAGGAGGCCTGCAGGTGAAAGAAACACCGTGTGTCGCGCTCCAGCCGCCACTCCGACGAGCACCACCGAGCTCCACCATTGGACGTCGTCGCCGAGCAGCATCCGGCCACTTCGAGGTCAAGAAAGGCTCACTAGTGAGTTCCCCTACCTCCCCGCGGCCGATCCATGCGAAAAGATTTTAATTCTAGCGCGTAGAGACAAAAGCCGAAGCTTCTCCGGCGAGGCAACCGCTCCCCGCTGCAGCACCGCCGCGCACGCGGGCTGGCTCCGGCCAGGGCGACGTGGCCCATTGCGGCCCGTCCATTTTAAATCGTGCGGATGGAAACAGAGTCCCCGCGTACCCCTTCGCGATCTAATCTCGGCCCTCCATTTAAAATCGGACGGCCCACATCAGCCCCGCGTTATAAATGCCGGCAATCTTACGCGCTACCCCCTGGAGTTGTGGGAAAAGAAGAGCTAGCCCCCGGAATCTTCTGATCTAGCCCCTGGACCCTCTGGAATTTATGCAAATGCGTTTAAAAATCAGTTTTAGCCCCTGGACTTAATAAAAATTAGGAAATACACTTTGTAATTGATGCATTGACCCCTGAGATTTATGGAAAACATAATTTTAACCCTGCAGCAGTATAGAATTTAATTTCAACCCTAGGGAATGTCTAATTTAGAAATTCAAGCAAATTGAATATGGTTTAAATCCAAACATAGGAACAAATTCAGTTCAAACCATTCTAGCCCTTTGGAAAACTTGTAAAACAATCTGAAGTTTGAATTTAGATGGAAAATAAATTCTAAAATTTCAATAAAGTTTCTGTTTGTTATTTATTTTTGAAATATACCCTTTAGGCATAAAACAATTTTAAAATATGTGTAAAGGTAAATCTAAATAACCTAAATAGTTAGGAAGATTTTAAATGTTTTGTTTAGATATTTGGAGCAGTATAAATTCCTTGTATGGGTTTATTTTTCTATTTTTAGTGCTGAAAATTCACTTTTAGGAATAGAAAATAAATCTGAAAATGTAGAAATATGTATACAAAATTAGAAAATGACAAATGAGGTCCCTAAACCCAAAACTTCAAGTTTAAAATTTTTTAGGAGACCTGAAAACCTAATTGGAGTTGGAATTTACATTTCATGCAAACTTGTGGCTAAGAAGTGTAGTATCTAATGTAGAAAATTAGTTAAAATTGGAAAATTCAGATTTGGTGTGTATTTAAAATATGAATATCAATTTTTGAAACAATAATATATAAGTTTAAAGGTGCATGTATGCATAGAAGCAACCATCTAGGGTGAAAGTGGAGTAAAAGCAAAACTTAAAATATGTGTATGATTTTCATGAGTGTGTATGTGGACCATTTGCTTATTGAATGTTATTTTCTTGTGTTATGTGTATGATGGCATGATTAGAACCAGCCCCAGAGCCGGTTCTCACCTTCCAAGACCAAGACTTTCCATTCCCGGAGCAGCAGGAAGAAGGCAAGTGTCCTTGACCACTTTGATCCTATACTAGGATGTGTAGTTAGAATTATTTGCATTGTCAATTGAAATATGGAACCCATGCTAGGAAGTTTCCCTAAATTTTCATTATCTTACTTCCTTGTAGCCTGGGTTGGGAGTTATTTTATTATGTCATTCATTTATACTACTCATGCTTAGCCATGCTTAGAATGGGATAAATGGGATATGAGATCGTCACCTTGATTATTTTACCCCTTGAATGGAATATTATGAACTATGTAGAGGTAGGGATCTAGGCAAGTTGAATGCTTTGGTTGGTGCTGTGTGCACGAGACACGGGTTTGTGTTTAGTGCTTGCCTGGATCCTAAGGACCGGTTCATGGAGCATGTAACCTAGCTTTACCGTGCCAACCACATGGCGAGATGGGGCAGCTTGGCCAATTAATTAGGTGCATATCCGACGTAGTATGAGTGTTTGGATGGTGCGGGGAATAGGTGTCACCTGGACTACCATATGAATAGAAAGGCTCAAGAGGGGGCCACTGCAGCGGGGGTTGGAACCTCCTGGATGCTGTTAGGGGTGAAACCTCAGTGGGCCCACACTCGTCGAGAATCCCTTTGTAAAGGCCTCGTAGTGATCTCCTGGCTACACACCTCGGAAGTGTGAACGTGGTTCGCGGCCACTGGCATAATGGAGGTTTTACTAGCCCACCCAGCAACGGGGGATGAAATCACTACATGTGGGTACAGTGGTGCAAACTCTGTAGAGTCAAAACTATCATGATAGTCGTGCTCACGGTCAAGAGCAGCTTGGACTTATTCATGATTAGATGATGAGGAATGGTGGTGTTGAGGATGTTAAGCGGGGAGCTTAACAATGAGATGGGGTGTAAGGTGTTGGACCACTTTACTTGCATAGTAATGTAGGTGCTAAATAAGCTAAGGAGATAGGTATTAATTGTGTAGTGCTTTAACCAGGTGTTAATCCTTTCCTTTCTCTAGCCATGCATGACATAATTTTCCCACACTTGTTGAGTACCATCGGTACTCAAGCTTGCTTTCTGTTGGTTTTAATTTGCTGCTCAGGCCAAGGGAATGACGTGGTGTACAACAACCAAGACTTTGGACCCGAAGAAGGATTCTAGGTTCACGGAGGTCCCCGGGCAAAGCCTGTGATGGAGCCCACAAGACCTTACTTCCGTTGTTTGTATATTTACATGTTATGAACATATTATCGTCCATTGAGATGCTATGTAAGACTTATTTATATTCGAACACCTGGCTTGTAATATAATGATGCCTCACTATTTGTCATCACATGTATGAGAAAATGATCCTGGCATACATGTGGGAATCACTTGGTTGTTCTGCGGAAAAACCGGGCGTGACACTGACCGCGAGGGACGACGATTATAATCGATTTAAACCTGCAGAGTTACCGGAATAACACGTCACATACGCATGTACTCGATGTTGCTATCACACTCGGTTTTCCATAAGGAACACACGAGCGTATTCTCACACGTATGCCAGGATCAGTCAAATCATACATGTGCCGACAAGAGCGGAATATCATTATATTACAAGCCAAGTGTATCCAACAGAATATTACATATAAATATCATAAAGTACTTCTACACACTATAATTGTAATACAGCGAAAGACATTCATGTGGGACTCCAATCCATAAGCACTGCCCGGGGGTTTCACCAGCCTAGAACAACTCGTCGGGATCAAAGTCTTCATCGTTAAAGTCTATGTCTTTATTTGCACCTGAGCAGCATATGATATTCCAACAAAAGCAAGTTTGAGTACCAAAGGGTACTCAGCAAGTGTAGGAATTAAAGATGTTATGAAGGCTAATTGAAAGGAAAGGTTGACTTTGTTAAGCACTATGCATTAATCCTAATCCTTAGCTTAATTAGCAACCTATATTACTAGGTGATCAATCCCACCATCTTCATAAATAAGCTAATAATGTAAGGTTACACCACCTAACATCCTTTTCCAACTCCATTCCATGTTTCTCTAATCATGGACAAGTCCAAGCTACCCTTGACCGTGAGCATGATTGTCATGACAATTTGGTTCTCTGTAGAGATTGTACCACTTTACCCACGAGTAGTGATTCCATCCCCTGTTGCCAGGTGGACTAAGTGTGACGCCCCCATTCTGAGAGAGAACCTCTTGGAACAGAGATTGATGCGTATGTGTGCACAGGATGTTCATCACACATACACATATAATCCACAAACTGAATTCAAAATATATATAACCATGAATAACAGGGTTTATTACAAAGTCTCATGAGTCTCCAACTCATTCTAGCAGCAGAAGTCCTATCTTAGCAGCGGAAGTATTATTCTAGCAGCGGAAGTCTTTATTCTAGCAGCGGAAGCAACTAAGCAGCAGCAGCGGCTCCATCTCCTACTCCACAGGCAAGGTTGAGGACAGATTACACGCCTAATACTCAACGTGGTCTTCATAGTACTCCTCTCCTGTTGCTGATGATGAAGTAATAATGCTAGTTTGAGTACATGATGTACTCAGCAAGTGCGGGAAAATATGATATGTAGCTCACAACAAGGTAGTTATAAAAAGGCTCATTGCAGAAAGCAAAGTTTATTTCACAAAACTGGATAGAAACAGCAACTAGCTTTAAATCAATGTAATCCCAACATGTATTTAAACATCAACATACCTCCATCATGATTCACCTCTTTTCATATCTCATCCGAACATTTATCTTTCTCAACATGCTCATGAATACCATCTTGTATTCACTACCATCTCATCTCATATTCAATTCCGTCTCGTACCGAGACCAATGCTCATTGCCATGAGTCAACAGTCATGCAACCAATCTCATTACCCGGACTCAACAGTCCCGAAACCATTTTCATTACCAGGACTCAACAGTCCCGAAACCAATTCCAAAGACCAAACCAAAACCAAACCAATTACCATCCCAATGACCATCCCGTCTAATCATGTGAGTTGTCCAAGCGCTCGTGACCGTAAGCTCGGCTATAATGATAGTTTTAGACGATGCGGAGTTTGTACCACTTTACCCACAAGTTTGTGATTTTGTCACCCGTCGGCGACTGCAGAACCTCCATTATACCAGTACACAATCGTCGGTGTATGGCCAAGAGATCACAAAATAGCCTTTACAAAGGGGCTACTAGATGTATGTACTCACTAAGGTTTCACCAGCAGGCTAGAATCTCCAATTCTCCCACCTACGGGCCCCCTCTTGTGTCATGCAGTTCCCAGGGCAGTCCTCACTCGACTCCCATTCCCCGCGCCTTCCACGGTCCATAACGATCTAGCAACTTACCTAATTAGTCAGCTAAGCCACACCCATATTTGGCCTTGTGGTGGCACTGTTATCCTGGCATGACTGGCATGAACCGGTCCTTAGATCTATGGCAAGTAAACCACCATATCATTCTACCTCATCCAAAAACCAAGCTTGCCTAGATCTACCTCCGATTCATGTTCATTAACATCAAGTTCTCATTATCATTGCTCATACGAGTGTAGTTAGCTAGACACTGCTATCTCGCTTCCCATAATCCTATGGACTCAGCGAAGCAAAAAGTAAAAAAAAAGACCATACCCAACTCATCAACTTTCCCGGTGACAAGGATGGTTAACAAAACTAGTAAACTCCTATGAAAGGGTTTCCCATCAAGTTGACTCAAGCACACACACCTTTTTGCAAATAAAACAGTTTTTCAAAAACATGGGATCAATATGGTCAAGGGGCACTTGCCTTGTTCTTGCGGCTTCTGTTGCTCGAAGTCTTGGTGTTGTAGCTCGTTGTAGATAGCTCCCTGAGTTTGTCCTTCTACTCACGATCACGCATATACAAGGTTCACAGCAATCAATTATCATGCACAAACTTTAATCAAGATGCAATGGTTCATATGCATGCTAATCCTATGGTGCATTTTAGTTTGTACGTGCTCTTGCATGGTTTTTAATAGGCTTGCATGGGGTTTTATGATGAACAGAGGTGTAAAGATTAATTTTGGACGTGGCGATGATCTTGACTCAAGATCTAACCGATCAACGCATGATCACTCCACGAGAAAGCTTCTGTTCGAAGGGATCGAAGAACAGATGCAAAGAAAACATGATGATGTCGTAAGGTGATATAGGAAACCTACCTTGCTTCCTTCGGGTCCTCCCTCCTAGCAGAAACAGATCATCGGGCTCTCTTTCGGCGGCGGCGATCATGTCTGGGCTCGTCGGCGGTCTCTCCGGTGGTCAAACTCCGGCGAAGGGGTTTAGCTCGGTGAGTTTGGGGGCTAGGGATTCTAAGTTGTTGGCTTAGAAAAGATGTTACAACCGAGGGGTTGTTTCTGGTTCTATTTATAACCGGAAAACAAAGAGTCCTACTCTAATCGGAATTTGAATAAGAGTCCTATTCAAATTGTTTTTGAATCTTAACAACTTATCTTCAATTGATTTGGTTGCGGTATCAACGTAGAAGAGTTTGTGTCGGTTTCCTCAGTAACGGGTACTCACCTACAGAGGAAAACCGCTTCAGAATCACGGCCTTCCACAGGGATAAGCTCCGGAGGCTCCACGTGTCCAGCGGGGACCTGGGCTTCCCTTTTCCTCAGGGTCGAGCTCTGGTTGTGCCGCGTGTCAGGCGGGCGAGACCTCCTCTTCCTCAGAAGTGAGCTCCGCGTGCGCCACGCGTCCTGGTAGGCGGGACCTCCCTCCCTTAAAGGCGAGCTCCTCAGCAGAGACATGGTTCACGTTGCCGTGTCACACCCGGTTTCTCCGAAGAATAACCGAGTGAATATCACATGTATGCCAGGATCATTTTCTCATACATGTGATGACAAATAGTGAAGCATCATTTATTACAAGCCAGGTGTCGAATATAAATATGTCTTACAAAGCATACGTCTCGATGGACGATAATAAGTTCATAACATGTAAATAAACTAGCAGCGGAATAAAAATCTTGTGGGCTCCGTCACAGGCATTGCCCGGGGGACTCCATGAACCTAGAATCCTTCTTCGGGTCCGAAGTCTTGATCATTAAACACCACATCATCCCCTTGACCTGAGCAGCAATTTAAACCAACAAATATGCAAGTTTGAGTACCGTGGGTACTCAGCAAGTGTGGGAAAGTTATGTCATGCATGGCTAGAACAAGGAGAGGTTGAACTCATGGTTAAAGCACTACGCAATTATTACCTACCACCTTAGCTTATTAAGCACCTACATTACTACACAGGTGAAATGATCCCAATCTCCCAACCCATCATCATAATCAAATAACCATAACATCATTTCCAATGTTAAGCTCCCCGCTTAACATCCACAACTTCCAAAGTCATCATCCTCTAATCATGAATAAGTCCAAGCCGCTCTTGACCGTGAGCACGGCTGTCATGACAGTTTTGACTCTGCAGAGTTTGTACCACTGTACCCACATGTAGTGATTTCATCCCCCGTTGCCGGGTGGACTAAAAGAACCTCCATTATGCCAGGGGCCACGAACCACATTCACACTTCCCAGGTGTGTAGCCAGGAGATCGCTATGAAGCCTTTACAAAGGTATTCCCGACGAGCGTGGGCTCACAGAGGTTTCACCCCTAACAACATACAAGAGGCTCCAACCCCGCTGCAGTGGCCCCCTCTTGAGCCTTGTGGTTCATATGGTAGTCCAGCTGACACCTATTCCCCGCACCATCCAACACACCCATACTACACCGGGGATACACCTAATTAATTGGCCAAGCTGCCCCATCTCAGCATGTGGTTGGCACGGTAAAGCTAGGTTACATGCTCCATGAACCGGTCCTTAGGATCCAGGCAAGTACTAAACACAAACCCGAGTCTCGTGCACCTAGCACCAACCAAATCATCCAACTTGCCTCGATCCCTACCTCTACATAACTCATAATATCTCATTCAAGAGTAAGGTAAACAAGTTGATGATGTCATATCCCACTTATCCCATTCTAAGCATGGCTAAGCATAAGTAATATGAATGAATGACGTAATAAAGCAAATCCCAACCCAAGCTACAAGGAAACAAGGTAATGCAATTCTAGGGAAACTTCCTAGCATGGGTTTTATATTTCAATTGACAATGCAAATAATTCTATCTACACATCCTAGCATAGGATCAAAGTGGTCAAGGACACTTGCCTTCTTCCTGCTGCTCTGGGAATGGATAGTCCTGATCTTGGAAGGGAAGAACTTGCTCTGGGGCAGGTTCTACTCATGCCAACACACATAGCAAAACAAAACAACAATCCATAAGACATAGTTCACACTTTCACTCCACACATACATACTTATGATAGTCATTCACATTTCTAAGTGTTGTGGTTACTCTAGATGTGTTGATTTTTAGCCTTCATGCACTTTTAAACATATGTATATGATTTCTAACTTTTGTATTTCAGATTTCTGTTTGCACACTATATATGAATTTTCAATTTGAACAAATTCTTTATATTTAATTAATATACTTATTAACTACCAAGTTTGCATGGAAGGTAATTTCCTACTCCAAATGGGTTTTCAGATCTTCTACCAAATTCTAAACTGAAATCTTTGGATTTGGAAACTTCATTTATCATTTTCTACTTATGCATACCTATTTTCCTATATTTTATAGATTTATTTTCTATGCCTAAATGTGAACTTTATTATAAAAATAGTAAGACACATCATCTAAACAGAATAGGTTCTGATCTAAAATATTAAATAATATATTTTTGAACTTCTCCTCTGATGTGAACTAATTTAAATTTATTTTACCAATTTTCAGAATTATTTCCTAACCTAAAAATGTGTCCCTATAACTAATAAATGTGAACAATCAATTAGACATATTCATTTCTGCTTAAAATCTACTTTTAACTCATTCTAAAGTTTTCCAAGTGCTAGGAGAGTTTAAATTTGAATTTACAATGTGTTTGCCTCACCCTTTTAAATTTAAATCCTAATCACATATTAAATTTTCTGAATTTAATATCATATAGGGTCAAAAAGGTAAATCCACCATACTACAGGGTCTAATTTATTATTTCATAAATTTTCAGGGGTCTAACTACACATAACAGAGGGGTTTTCCTAATTTTTATTAAGTCTAGGGGCTAAAACTGATTTTTAAATGAATTTACACGAATTTCTGAAGTTCCAGGTGCTAGATCAGAAGTTTCCGGAGCTACCTCGTGTTTTCCGAGATCCCCAGGGGGTAGCGCGTAAGAATCCCAGCCTTTATAATGCGGGGCTGATGTGGACCGTCCGATTTAAAATAGACGGCTAAGATTAGATCGCCGAACCGGTACGCGGGGGTTTTATTTCTACCGTACGATTTAAAATAGACGGCGCACAAGCGGCCACGTCATCCTGACCGTGCGCGGCAGCGCTGCCCGGCGACGCGCGGCGGCAGGAGGCGGTGATCTCGACGAAAAACTTCGGATCTTCGTCTATACCTCCTAAAACTTAGATTTCATGGCATAGATCGGTAGAGGGGAGGTCGGGGATCTCACCTCGGGGTTCTTCTTGAGTTCGGAGGCCCTGGAAGGCGGTCGGCGTCGAGGTCCGAGGTGGAACCGCTGCGGTGCTCATCGGAGCTGTGCCTAGAGCGCAAACTACCGAGTTTTCTGCACCTGCGTGACTCCCCGGAGGCGGTGGGACACGATCGACGCGTTAGATCAGAAAACCCGAGCAAAGATCGAGAGAAAACGGCCGGAGAAGCTCTGGTTCTCACCGGGAGGAAAAACAGCCGATCGGGGGAGAAAAACAGGGCGATGTCGGCGTTTATATAGACGGGGGAGGGCGGCGTGTCTGTTGGGATCGAGCCGGAGTCGTCCGGGACCAGAATTCGGCTGGGGGACGCGATTTTCTGGGGGTAGTTTTGATTCGAGAGAGAGAGGTGTCCCGGGGTCGGCCGATCGCGCGCGAGGAAGAAGATGACGGCGGGCCCCGCGTGTCAGTGAGAGGAAAAAGGGGCGCGCGGCTGTGGGCTGGCGCGGGGACGGGTGGGCCGGCTGGTGGGTTTCGGCCCACTGGCCGGGGGGTTCTTCTTTTTCCTTTTCTTTTCTGGTTTGATTTAAATCTGAATTCCAATTTGAATTTGAATTTCTGCACCACATGCAATACGTCCAAAATTTTTTAAATTCCCCTCTTAACAGGTTTTTGGGGTGTTACAGCTCTAGCCCCCTTAAAAAAATCTCGTCCTCGAGATTGGTGGTTCTAGGAAAACAATTCCGGAAACTGTGCCTTAAGCTTGTCTTCTCGCTCCCATGTGGCTTCCTCTTCCGAGTGATGCTTCCACTGCACCTTGCATATCCGAATTCTTTTATTTCTTGTGAGGCGTTCCATTGTCTCCAAAATCTTGAATGGTTGCTCGGCATAAGACAGATCCTCAGCTACGTCAACCTCATGCATGGGTAACATCTCTTCGGGCGTCCTCAGACATTTCTTGAGCTGTGACACATGGAATACGTCATGCACATCTGATAGGCGAGCCGACAGTTCTAGTTGATATGCCACTTAGTCTTTCCTCTCCAGAACTTGAAAGGGTCCGATGTATCGAGGTGATAACTTCCCTTTCACCTTGAACCGACGAAGTCCTCGGATAGGGGACACCTTGAGGTAGACATAGTCCCCCACATTGAAAACGAGCTCTCTTCTTCGTACATCGGCATAGCTCTTTTGTCGTGTCTGTGCTATCTTCAAGTTGTTGCGGATTTCCCTCACTTTCGCCTCGGCTTCTTGTAGTACTTCGGGCCCAAACACTTTACTTTCCCCCGTTTGGTTCCAAAATAGAGGAGTTCTGCACTTCCTCCCATACAAAGCCTCAAATGGTGACATCTTCATGCTAGCCTGATAGCTGTTGTTATAGGAGAACTTCGCATACGGTAAGTTCTTATCCCAACTCCTATTGTTCTTCAGTGCACACGCTCTCAGCATATCCTCAAGGATCTGATTGGTTCTTTCCGTCTACCTGTCGGTTTGGGGATGATAGGCAGAACTAAAATTTAGATTAGTTCCCATGGTTTCATGCAACTTCTGCCAGAACCTTGAGGTGAACTGCGTCCCTCGATCTGACACTATCTTCTTTGGTACTCCATGGAAACACACGATCCTGGACATGTACAATTCTGCCAATTTGGATCCGCTGTAGCTTTCTTTCACGGGGATGAAATGAGCTACCTTGGTTAGCCTGTCGATGATGACCCATATCGAATCATATCCTGATTGGGTCCTGGGTAGTCCCACTATGAAATCCATACCGATTTCTTCCCATTTCCATTCAGGCACTTTGAGTGGTTGCAATAATCCCGCTGGTCATTGATGTTCTGCTTTCACCAACTGACGTGTGTCACATAGGGAAACATGTTCCGCGACATCTCGCTTCATGCCACACCACCAATATCTGCTCTTGAGGTCATGATACATCTTCGTACTCCTAGGATGAATGGAATAGTCGGAATCATGAGCCTCCTTCAAAATCAATTCACGGATCTCCTTCACTTCAGGCACACAGATTCTTTTCCCGTGCCACACCGTACCTTGTTCATCCTCTGTGAACCTAGGGGCTTTATTTATCCTTGATGAGTTCTCTGATTTCTTGTATCTTCTCATCAGTCTTTTGACCGTTGCGTATATCTTGCTCTAATGTGGAGTCCACTTCCATGGCGATGGCTTCACCACTATTTACCAGACATAGATTGAGTTTTATAACCTCTTCCTTCAATTCTGTAGGCATGTCCTTCAAGCTCAACCTATTGACCTGCACCTTCCGGCTTAAAGCATCTGCCACGACGTTCGCTTTCCCAGGATGATAGTTGATGCCCACATCAAAGTCGTTGATCAGCTCTAACCATCTCCTTTGTCTGAGGTTGAGATCTGGCTGTGTGAAAATGTACTTTAAGCTCTTATGGTCCGTATATATCTCTGTCCTTTTCCCCATCAAGTAATGCCGTCAAATCTTCAACGCGTGTACCACTGCGGCTAGCTCTAGGTCATGCGTAGTATAGTTCTTCTCGTGTTTCCGGAGCTGTCAGGACGCATAAGCCACGATATGCCCTTCTTGCATGAGAACACATCCCAACCCGTTTCCAGAGGTATCGCAGTACACCGAAAAGTTCTTCTGCATATTTGGCATAACTAGCACTGGGGCTGTTGTCAATCTTTTCTTCAGCTCCTGAAAACTCGTCTCGCACTGCGGTGTCCATGTGAATGTGATTCCATTCTCTAACAATTTGGTGAGGGGTCTCGAGATCTTTGAGAAACCCTCAATAAACCGTCGATAATACCCAGCCAATCCTAAGAAGCTTCGAACTTCCCTGACATTCTCAGGGGTCTTCCACTTCTGTACATCCTTGATCTTGGCGGGATCTACGGAGATTCCTCCCTCCGAGATTATATGTCCTAAGAGGGGAACTCTCTTCAGCCAAAACTCACACTTGCGCAACTTGGCACATAGTTGGTGTTCTCTCAGCTTTTGCAACACCAACCTTAGATGTTTCTCATGTTCTTCTTCATCTTTGGAGAAGACGAGAATGTCATCTATCAAAACCACCACAAATTTGTCCAGATATTCCATGAATACCTTGTTCATAAGATACATGAAGTATGTCCGGGCATTAGTTAACCCGAAAGGCATGACGGTGTATTCATACAGTCCGTACCGAGATACGAAAGCTGTCTTTGGAATATCAGTTTGCCTTATCTTATGTTGGTTGTATCCCGACCTGAGATCAATTTTCGAGAACACACAAGCTCCCCTCAACTGATCAAACAAGACTTCAATGCGGGGTAATGGGTACTTGTTCTTGATGGTTACTTCATTCAACGCACGGTAGTCTACGCATAACCTTTGGGTTCTGTCCTTCTTGGGCACAAATATCACTGGAGCTCCCCATGGTGAGGAACTAGGACGAATGTACCCCTTCTCTGTAAATTCTCTCAAATGTTCCTTGAGTTCTTCCAGCTGTTTGGAGTCCATCCGATAGGGTCTCTTGTATATCGGGGTTGTTCCAGGCACTAGCTCAATCGCGAATTCCACTTCACGATCGGGGGGCATACCTGGCAACTCCTCCGGAAAAACATCTGGATATTCCCTGATGATCCTGATCTCCTCCACTTCCACCTCAACTTGATTGAGTTTAGTGTCCCTCCTAGGCTCTTGTATAGTTATGAACTTTACTCTTGTGCCACTAGGGTGAGTTAGTTCCACCGTTCTTGTCGAACAATGGATGATTCCTTTATGTTTGGTCAACCAATCCATACCCAAAATAATATCTATCCCTTGTGAATCTATCACTATGAGGTTGGCAGTAAATACTACCCCATTAATGTCTAGATTCACCTCGCGGCACACTTGTCTGTTCCTTATTTCTCCACCTGGAGAGTTCACTGCTAGCATATGGTTCATTTGTGTGGTTGCTAGATCATGCTTCTTAACAAACCTGTCGGTACCCGCGATACGGGGTACCCCCGCGCACAGGGGAGAATGCCTAAGGAACTCGCCCTTCTCCGCAGGGAGAGCTCTGAAGGCGCCACGCGTCTGGCGGGGCCGGACCACCCTCTCCTCAGAGGAGAGCTCCGGGCCCGCCACGTGTGTGATGCCCTTAATTCTGTGGAAAACCACGGAACCGAGAACTAATGCATATGTGTGCCCAGGATGTTCATCACACATACACATACGTTCCACAAACTGAATTCAGATTATATATTACCACGAATAACAGAGTTTATTACAAATCCTCATGAGTCTTGGACTCATGCTCACAGCGGAAGTCTTATTTCTATGCAGCGGAAATCTTATTTAAAGGCGGAAGCAAAAAAAAACTAATGCGGAAGCAAAGCTAAGCAGAAGTGGCTCCATCTTTAATCCTTCCACAGGCAAGGTTGAGAACAGATCACACGCCATAATGCTCTACTTGATCTTCATAGTAGCCTTCTCTTGCTATTGATGAAGAAATAATAATGCAAGTTTGAGCACAATGATGTACTCAGCAAGTGCGGGAATAACACATGATATGCAGCTCATAAACAAGGTAGGTATAAAAGGCTTATTTGCAGAAAAGCAAAATTTATAAGATCATGATAAAATCAGCAACTTAACTTTAGATGAATGTAGTCCCAGCATGTATTAAATTACCAACATACCTCCATCACTTCCCGTGTTCCATCCGAACATTAACCAATCCTCTACTCATACTCACGAATACCTCCTCGTATTCGCTACCATCTCGTCTCATAAAACAACCTCGTCTCGCACCGAGACCAATCTCATGTTATGACCCATCAGTCATGCAACCATCTCATCATCCAGACTTAATCAATTCCAAACCAAACCATAACCGATAACCATAACCAAGAACCTTCCCAATAACCATTCCAATAACCATCCCATCTAATCATGGCAGTTTAGCCAGGTGCTCGTAACCGTAAGCTCGGCTATCATGATAGTTTTAATAACCCTGCAGAGTTTGTACCTCTTTACCCACAAGTTTGTGATTTCGTCACCCGTCGGCGACTGCAGAACCTCCATTATACCAGTACACAACCGTCGGTGTATGGTCAAGAGATCACAAAATAGCCTTTACAAAGGGGTTACTAGATGTATGGACTCACTAAGGTTTCACCGGCAGGCTAGAATCTCCAATTCTCCCACCCACGGGCCCCCTCTTGTGCCATGCAGTTCCCAGGACAGTCCTCACTCGACTCCCATTCCCCGCGCCTTCCACAGTCCATAACACCCTAGCAACTTACCTAATTACTCAGCTAAGCCGCACCCATACTTGGCCTTGTGGTGGCACTGTTATCCTGGCATGTGCATGCATGAACCGGTCCTTAGATCTACGGCAAGTAAAACCACCATCTCATGCTACCTCATTCACAAACCCAGGCTTGCCTAGATCTCCCTCCGATCCATGTCCATTATTAACATCAGTTTCTCATTATCATTACGAGTGCAGTTAGCTAGACACATCTATCTCGCTTCCCAATCCCATGGACTCAGCGAAGCATAAAGCAAAAACCATACCCGACTCATAAACTTCCCTGGCGACAAGGATGGTTTAATCAAAACTAGTAAACTCCTATAAAAAGGGTTTCCCATCATTTTGGACTCAGCACACACACCTTTTCGCAAAACAAAACAGTTTTACTCAAACATAGGATCAACATGGTCAAGGAGCACTTGCCTTGTTCTTGCGGTTCCGGTTGTTCTTGATTCTCAAAACCTTGTTGCTGCAGCTCGTTGTAGACAGCTTCCTGAGTTTGTCCTGCTATGTAGGATTCACGTGCACACAATTTCACAGCAATCAATATTATGCACAAACCCTAAACTAGATGCGATGATGCACATGCAGACTATCCTACGATTTTTTTATTAGATTGGTGTGCCCTTGCATGGCTTGCATGGACAGAGGTGTTTGGATCAAAGGTGGTCGTGGCGATGATCTTGCCTTTAGATCAAACTGATCATCGAGTAATCTGCCCACGAGAAAGCTTCTGTTCGAAAGGAATTGAAGAGCAGATGCAAGAGATGAACAACATGATGTCGTAAGGTGGTATTGAAGTCCTACCCCACGTTCTTCTTGTCTTCGGGTCCTCCTCAGACCGCTTGGTTCTCCTCCGATGATCTCCCTTGTTGTGCTTTCGGTGATGTTTTGCTCGGCGAGTTAGGGCTAGAGCGCTAAGTCGTCGGCTCAGGAGTTGAAAGAGAAGTTTGTGGTTTCGGCCAGAGGTTTTGGGTTCTATTTATAATCGGGAAGAGAAGAGTCCTAATCTGATTGGATCCCGAATAAGAGTCTTATTCAGATCTTTGTTAGATCCTGACGTCTTATCTTCGGTAACATCGTGGAATTTAGATCGGTTTCCGTTGCGTACCGATATCTTCATGTATAAAAATTGCTCCAGACTCGTTACCTCCGCGGTAATGAGCTCCGGAAGCTCCACGTGTCCTTCCGAGCCTGGTATCTCTTCTCCCGCAGAGACGAGCTCCGGTTGTGCCACGTGTCACGAGCGAGACCTCCCTCTTCTTCGGAGACGAGCTCCGCGCATGCCACGTGTTTTGCGACGGACCTTCCGGTGATAAGCTCCGGTGGCGACACGTGTTCGATAGACCCGGACTTCTCTCTGAGATGAGCTCCGAGATTGACACGTGTCCTATGAAAAATGCCTTTGCTTCTTCCGCAGAGGCTAGCTCCGCGGGCAGCACATGTCCCACAGGGTCGAACCTCTTTCCAATCACGGAGGTGACCCCCGAGCCTGCCACGTAGCCTAGTTTAGCGTTGGACCTCTCCCAATCTCTCGGGGATGAGCTCCGAACGCGCCACGTGGTCTGCTGGCCGTGGAAGTTGCGTTTCGGTGTTCTCGGAGAGCTTTATTGGCCATCCTCTTGATACTTGTCTCTGTTCCTCCTTTTCTTAAAATGTTTTTCTTCTTCATAAAACATGAACATATGCTGATACCCGAGATGAGGGTGTTACAAATCTACCCCCCTTAAATTGAATCTCGTCCTCGAGATTTGTTAGTAGAAAATAGATGGGGAAATTCTGTCTTAATGTCCTCTTCGCGTTCCCATGTGGCTTCAGCTTCAGTATGATGACTCCATTGTACCTTGCACCATCGAATCACCTTGTTTCGGGTGACCCTTTCCTTTACGTCCAAGATTCGGACAGGGTGTTCTGCGTAAGTCAGGTCCTCTTGAAGGTTAAGTTCTCCCATTGACACTTGTTCCTCTGGTATTCTCAAGCACTTCTTGAGCTGGGATACATGAAACACGTCATGTACGTCGGAGAGGTGGTTTGGGAGCTCTAGTTGGTAGGCTACTTCCCCTCGCTTACCCAAAATCTTAAATGGTCCGATGTAGCGAGGTTCTAGTTTGCCTCTGACGTTAAAACGTCGTTGGCCTCGGATAGGAGATACCTTAAGGTATACGAAGTCTCCAACTTCAAAGGTCAACTTTCTACGCCTATTGTCCGCATAGCCTTTCTGTCGTGACTGAGCAGCCTTTAAGTTCTCCCGTATCGTTTGGACTTGCTTTTCAGCCTCTTGTAGTACATCGGGTCCAAACACCTGGTTCTCTCCAGTCTCGTTCCAGAACAGCGGCGTTCTACACCGTCTACCATATAAGGCTTCGAAAGGCGACATCTTCAAGCTAGCTTGATAGCTGTTGTTATAGGAGAACTCGGCATACGGTAAACTCCTATCCCAACTACGCCCACGTTTCAAGGCGCAAGCTCTCAACATGTCTTCCAAAATTTGGTTCGTCCTTTCGGTTTGTCCATCTGTTTGTGGGTGGTAGGCAGAGCTAAAATCCAGTCGTGTACCCATAGCTTTCTGCAACTTCCTCCAGAATCTAGAGGTAAACTGAGAACCTCGATCTGAGATTATCCTCTTTGGAACTCCATGACGGCACACGATCTGCTCCATGTACAATTCTGCCAGATGTGTAACGTTGTAACTTGTCTTTACCGGAAGAAAATGGGCGGTCTTCGTCAACCGGTCCACAATGACCCAGATGGAGTCGTATCCTGACTGAGTTCGTGGCAATCCGACAATGAAGTCCATACTGATGTCCTCCCATTTCCATTCAGGTATTTTCAAGGGTTGCAACAATCCAGCGGGTTTTTGATGTTCGGCTTTTACCCGTTGGCATGTGTCGCATAGGGCAACGTACTCGGCTATATCCCTTTTCATACCATCCCACCAATAGCAAGTTTTCATATCCTTGTACATTTTGGTGCTCCCTGGATGTATGGAATAGGGTGAGTCGTGTGCCTCCTTCAATATCATGTCGCGAAGATGTTTTATGTTTGGCACACAAATCCTTTTTCCTAGCCAAAGCGTACCCTTTTTATCCTCCTTGAAATCCTTTTCTATCCCTTGTCGGATTCTTTCTTTGATCTCCTTAATCCCCTCGTCCGTTGCTTGTCCCTTTCTTATTTCTTGCTCCAATGAGGAGTGGATTTCCATCATTTCCATGTTATTCAAGAATCCGAGGTGTAACCGTTCGAACTCCTTACGTAGTTCGGGTGGTAGCTCCCGAACCGTGAGTTGGTGGCATGCTCCCTTTCTGCTCAATGCGTCAGCTACTACATTGGCCTTCCCGGGGTGGTAATTGATTCCTACATCATAATCCTTGATGAGTTCTAACCATCGACGTTGCCTCAAATTCAAGTCCGTTTGTGTAAATATGTACTTGAGGCTTTTATGATCTGTATAGATCTCACATCGATGACCAAGGATATAATGCCTCCAAATCTTCAATGCATGCACTACCGCTGCTAACTCCAAATCATGAGTAGGGTAGTTAAGCTCATGCTTCTTTAATTGTCGTGAGGCATAGGCTACCACTTGCCCTTCCTGCATGAGCACACATCCGAGCCCTTGTCTGGATGCGTCACAATATATGTCGAAGCTCTTGCTTACGTCTGGCAATACCAGAACTGGTGCTGTGGTTAGCCTTTTCTTGAGTTCCTCAAAACTTTCTTGGCAGGCTTGTGTCCATTGAAAGACTTTTCCCTTCGTTAGCAACTCCGTCATAGGTTTTGCTATCTTAGAGAAGTCTTTAATGAAGCGCCGATAGTATCCTGCCATCCCAAGGAAACTCCGAATATCCCTCACGCTCTTCGGTTGGTCCCACTTCAGAACATCTCTCACCTTTCCAGGATCAACCGATACCCCTTCCTTGGAGATGATGTGGCCTAGGAAGGATATTTCCCTTAGCCAAAATTGACACTTGTTGAGCTTGGCATACAACTGATGCTCGCGCAACTTCTGCAAGGTCAATCTCAGATGTTCTTCATGCTCCTCCTTACTTTTTGAATACACCATAATGTCGTCGATGAAAACTACGACGAACTTGTCCAAGTACTCCATGAAAACCTTATTCATAAGGTACATGAAGTATGCGGGTGCATTCGTCAATCCAAAAGACATAATTGTATATTCATATGAACCATACCGCGTCCGAAAGGCTGTCTTAGGTATATCGGAGGGCTTAATCTTCAGCTGGAAATATCCCGACCGAAGATCAATCTTGGAGAACACTTGGGCTCCTTTCATTTGATCGAACAGGTCCTCTATACGGGGCAGAGGGTATTTATTCTTGATTGTTACCTCGTTGAGAGACCTGTAGTCCACGCACATTCTTTGGGTTCCGTCCTTCTTGTCCACGAAGAGTACCGGGGCTCCCCATGGTGACGAACTTGGACGGATAAAACCCTTCTCCAACTGTTCTTGAATTTGCTTCTTGAGTTCAACTAACTCGTTGACGGGCATCCTATATGGTCTCTTAGCTATGGGTGCAGTTCCAGGTACCAAATCTATGGCAAACTCAATGTCCCGGTCAGGTGGCATACCTGGAAGTTCTTCCGGGAACACATCCAAAAATTCCTGAACCACTGGAATTTTGTCCAATGCTACTCCTTCAACATGGTTCAGGTTCGCCCGTTCGGTCGCTTGCTGGGCTGACTCAAACTCGACACAGATACCGTGTTCGTTCGTCAACTGCACGCTTCTCTCAGCACATTGGATTACCCCATTGTGCTTGCTTAACCAGTCCATTCCGAGTATGATGTCAATTCCGTGGGAGTCCAGAACAATAAGGTTGGCAAGGAAGTCTACCCCCCTTATTTTAAGGCTTACTTTAGGACATACTATATTAGTCCTCATTTCTCCTCCGGGAGAATTAACTAACATAGCACCTTCTAAGCGGGATACGGGTAGATGATGCTTGGCAACATATTTGGATGATATGAAGGAATGCGATGCTCCGGAATCAAATAAAATGGTGGCTGGGTTGGAGTTGGCAAGGAACATACCAATTGCGACGTCCTCAGCCTGTTGTGCTTCCTCAGCAGTGACATGGTTAACATGGCCACGAGCATAGTTCTGTGGTCCACGGTTCCCTTGGTGGTCCCCTCCGTTTGGTCGCTGGTTCTGCTTGGGCACGTTACCTTGCTGTCCAGGGCCTCTCTTCGGGTACTGGTTAGCGAAGTGGCCTGCTTCCCCGCATGCAAAGCATGCCCTGTTGCCTATGGCAGCAGGTACATTGGGGCGGGGGTCTTGAACAGGAGCGCCATTGTTAGGCCGGGGCGCAGGGGGCATGGGCACACGAGGTGCCGGTGCAACGAGCCGTTGCTGTGGTGGCTGACCAGGGCGGTACGTAGGAGCGGTCGATCCATACTGCGGTGCAGGGAGCATGTATCTAGGTCGTACGTTGCTCCCTTGGGGCTGGTATGGGATCTTCTTTTTGCACTCGCGCTCGATCTCTCGGATCTTGTTTTCCACCACAATAGCCTTATCAACCAGCTTCTGGAAGCTTACGTAGTCATTGTTGAGGAGCTGAACTTGGATCTCATTGTTCAACCCTCTCATGAACAGGTACTGCTTCCTCTGATCTGAGTTGACATCTTCGGGGGCATACCGGGACAGTTGTATGAACTTGTTGAGGTATTCGTTCACACTCTTCTGCCCTTGGCGGAGACCTTCAAACTCCTGCCTCTTGAGCATCATTACGCCAACAGGGATGTAGTGGGAGCGGAAACTTTCCTTGAACTCAGTCCAAGTTATAGTCTCCGGGTTGGCATGGGCGTTGCTCAAGGCATCCCACCAGTCAGCAGCTGCTCCCATCAGTTGGTGCGACGCAAAGAGAACCTTCTCTCGGTCATTGCACTGTACAATGGCAAGCTTCTTCTCCATGGATTTCAACCAATCATCGGCCTCCATTGGATCGTTTGCTTGAGCAAAGGTGGGCGGTCGAGTCCTCATGAACTCTCCCAACCTGTTTTGGGCCGGCGGTGGTGGTGGCGGTGGTGCCGGAACGGGGTGCTGGTTGGCCTGCAACTGACCCAAAGTTTGGATCATGGTTTGCATAAGCTGGTTTTGCATGGCCATCAACCTTTCTAGGTTGTTTTCGCCAGCTCCGGGGTTAGCAGGAACTTCTTCGTGGTCATCTTCCTGGACGTTCCTTCGGCTGGCGTTTCCTCTCACCATCTGTGAGAGAGAACGAAATAGAATAGAAGGTTAGAAAGTTAGGTCGGTCCTTTCAACTACATGCATCAAGGGGAGTTTGGACTATATATATTAGTCCTTATGAGGATGTGATCAAGTGCCGAAGCATTTCACTCCTCTTTCTTCTTACGTGTGGATATGGGCAACGTTGTTGAGGCGTCCCACAACTCACACTAAGCACATATTCACAAATAATCATCACAAGGGCCCACTCAACTCCTATTCAAGGATGGTTTCCTATGTCATGGTGGTTTCAAGGCCAATCTAAGCTATTCATCCTAGGATGCTTCCTTTGGTCCGTGTAGCTTCTATTTAGGGGTATAACTTGCTGTTAACCCGTGATTCTAATATCAACCCAAGGTTTCTATCTAGGCGTGTAACCTACTGTCAACCCGTGACTCTGATACCAATCTGTGACGCCCTCAATTCTGTGGAAAACCACGGAACCGAGAACTAATGCATATGTGTGCCCAGGATGTTCATCACACATACACATACGTTCCACAAACTGAATTCAGATTATATATTACCACGAATAACAGAGTTTATTACAAATCCTCATGAGTCTTGGACTCATGCTCACAGCGGAAGTCTTATTTCTATGCAGCGGAAATCTTATTTAAAGGCGGAAGCAAAAAAAAAACTAATGCAGAAGCAAAGCTAAGCAGAAGTGGCTCCATCTTTAATCCTTCCACAGGCAAGGTTGAGAACAGATCACACGCCATAATGCTCTACTTGATCTTCATAGTAGCCTTCTCTTGCTGTTGATGAAGAAATAATAATGCAAGTTTGAGCACAATGATGTACTCAGCAAGTGCGGGAATAACACATGATATGCAGCTAATAAACAAGGTAGGTATAAAAGGCTTATTTGCAGAAAAGCAAAATTTATAAGATCATGATAAAATCAGCAACTTAACTTTAGATGAATGTAGTCCCAGCATGTATTAAATTACCAACATACCTCCATCACTTCCCGTGTTCCATCCGAACATTAACCAATCCTCTACTCATACTCACGAATACCTCCTCGTATTCGCTACCATCTCGTCTCATAAAACAACCTCGTCTCGCACCGAGACCAATCTCATGTTATGACCCATCAGTCATGCAACCATCTCATCATCCAGACTGAATCAATTCCAAACCAAACCATAACCGATAACCATAACCAAGAACCTTCCCAATAACCATTCCAATAACCATCCCATCTAATCATGGAAGTTTAGCCAGGTGCTCGTAACCGTAAGCTCGGCTATCATGATAGTTTTAATAACCCTGCAGAGTTTGTACCTCTTTACCCACAAGTTTGTGATTTCGTCACCCGTCGGCGACTGCAGAACCTCCATTATACCAGTACACAACCGTCGGTGTATGGTCAAGAGATCACAAAATAGCCTTTACAAAGGGGTTACTAGATGTATGGACTCACTAAGGTTTCACCGGCAGGCTAAAATCAACAATTCTCCCACCCACGGGCCCCCTCTTGTGCCATGCAGTTCCCAGGGCAGTCCTCACTCGACTCCCATTCCCCGCGCCTTCCACAGTCCATAACACCCTAGCAACTTACCTAATTACTCAGCTAAGCCGCACCCATACTTGGCCTTGTGGTGGCACTGTTATCCTGGCATGTGCATGCATGAACCGGTCCTTAGATCTACGGCAAGTAAAACCACCATCTCATGCTACCTCATTCACAAACCCAGGCTTGCCTAGATCTCCCTCCGATCCATGTCCATTATTAACATCAGTTTCTCATTATCATTACGAGTGCAGTTGGCTAGACACATCTATCTCGCTTCCCAATCCCATGGACTCAGCGAAGCATAAAGCAAAAACCATACCCGACTCATAAACTTCCCTGACGACAAGGATGGTTTAATCAAAACTAGTAAACTCCTATAAAAAGGGTTTCCCATCATTTTCGACTCAGCACACACACCTTTTCGCAAAACAAAACAGTTTTACTCAAACATAGGATCAACATGGTCAAGGAGCACTTGCCTTGTTCTTGCGGTTCCGGTTGTTCTTGATTCTCAAAACCTTGTTGCTGCAGCTCGTTGTAGACAGCTTCCTGAGTTTGTCCTGCTATGTAGGATTCACGTGCACACAATTTCACAGCAATCAATATTATGCACAAACCCTACACTAGATGCGATGATGCACATGCAGACTATCCTACGATTTTTTTATTAGATTGGTGTGCCCTTGCATGGCTTGCATGGACAGAGGTGTTTGGATCAAAGGTGGTCGTGGCGATGATCTTGCCTTTAGATCAAACTGATCATCGAGTAATCTGCCCACGAGAAAGCTTCTGTTCGAAAGGAATTGAAGAACAGATGCAAGAGATGAACAACATGATGTCGTAAGGTGGTATTGAAGTCCTACCCCACGTTCTTCTTGTCTTCGGGTCCTCCTCAGACCGCTTGGTTCTCCTCCGATGATCTCCCTTGTTGTGCTTTCGGTGATGTTTTGCTCGGCGAGTTAGGGCTAGAGCGCTAAGTCGTCGGCTCAGGAGTTGAAAGAGAAGTTCGTGGTTTCGGCCAGAGGTTTTGGGTTCTATTTATAATCGGGAAGAGAAGAGTCCTAATCTGATTGGATCCCGAATAAGAGTCTTATTCAGATCTTTGTTAGATCCTGACGTCTTATCTTCGGTAACATCGTGGAATTTAGATCGGTTTCCGTTGCATACCGATATCTTCATGTGTAAAAATTGCTCCAGACTCGTTACCTCCGCGGTAATGAGCTCCGGAAGCTCCACGTGTCCTTCCGAGCCTGGTATCTCTTCTCCCGCAGAGACGAGCTCCGGTTGTGCCACGTGTCACGAGCGAGACCTCCCTCTTCTTCGGAGACGAGCTCCGCGCACGCCACGTGTTTTGCGACGGACCTTCCGGTGATAAGCTCCGGTGGCGACACGTGTTCGATAGACCCGGACTTCTCTCTGAGATGAGCTCCGAGATTGACACGTGTCCTATGAAAAATGCCTTTGCTTCTTCCGCGGAGGCTAGCTCCGCGGGCAGCACATGTCCCACAGGGTCGGACCTCTTTCCAATCACGGAGGTGACCCCCGAGCCTGCCACGTAGCCTAGTTTAGCGTCGGACCTCTCCCAATCTCTCGGGGATGAGCTCCGAACGCGCCACCTGGTCTGCTGGCCGTGGAAGTTGCGTTTCGGTGTTCTCGGAGAGCTTTATTGGCCATCCTCTTGATACTTGTCTCTGTTCCTCCTTTTCTTAAAATGTTTTTCTTCTTCATAAAACATGAACATATGCTGATACCCGAGATGAGGGTGTTACAACGTGGCATACAGAAGCCGGACCTCCCCCTCCGCGGGAGAGAGCTCCAAAGGCGCCACGTGTCTGGCGGGGCCGGACCTCCCTCTCCTCAGAGGAGAGCTCCGGGCCCGCCACATGGCATACAGAAGCCGGACCTCCCCCTGCGCGGGAGAGAGGTCCGAAGGTGCCACGTATCCGGTGGGGCCGGACCTCCCTCTCCTCAGAGAGGAGCTCCGGGCCCGCCACATGGCCGACAGAAGCCGAACCTCCCCCTCTGCGGGGAGAGGTCCGAAGGCTCCACGTGCCCCGCGGGGCCGGACCCCTCCTCTCCTCTGAGGAGGGCTCCGGGCCCGCCACGTGGCCAGCAGAACGGCGCTGCCTGCCCCCGAGCGATAGGCAGCGGGCGTAAAGACGCCCCATACCTTGCCCGTACAAGGTATTCAAGGCCCGCGTCTTCCCGAGACGCGGAGACGTGGAGCACGCCTCTGTCAGGTGCCGTTGCGCCCAGTCACATCACAGACTGGCGCGCAGTGTCAGAGTCTGCTAGCCAATAAACGCAGCGACAAGACATCCCATGCCGCCCCCGCCGTCATCAACCACTACGACTAGCTTGCGGCATGGGCAGGGCTGCAAGACGAAGACTCAGAAGCCTTCACCAGAGACAACTACCGGCATAACTGCAGATACGGTAGATCACAGTCAATCTCCCCGGGACCACCTGTCGGGTCCCGGGCCCCCCTTGTAAGCCACCCGAGTCTTGGACTATAAAAGACTCGGGTAGGCGATGATAGGAGGGGTTCGCACTCCAGCAACTCATACGCTAGCCATTCACACCCAAGCTGTAACTCATCCTCAAGCTCAGGACTCCGGTTCTGAGCAGCAAGCAATACAGCGAGCTCCATAGCTCGCCGTGGACGTAGGGTTTTACGCTCCGGCAGCCTGAACCACGTAAAACTCGCCGTGTCAAGCTCTTACTAACTCGTCCATACGCCCAAGCTCTCCGCAAGGGTCTAGCCCCACCAAAAAAAGAACCTCCGCGGGCTGCCCAGTGCAGTCCCGGGGGAAGTGTCGACCGAACACTTCGACATTTGGCGCGCTAGGTAGGGGGCCTTTCCCTTGCGCGACGAGTTTCCGCCGACGAAGATGACCAAGCTTCCTTCAGCGGCAAACTCCCCCCCCCCCCCCCCCCCGCGTCCGCGGCGAACCGCGACCAGGGGGGTGTACATGTCGACACACTCAGGACGGAGTGTGTCGGAACAAGCTGGGAGCCAGCAACCGGCTCTGGCAGCGCCGACCCCGGCAATGCAGGCTCCAACCAGCGTCAGGTCTTCAGTAGCGCTGGGCGTACCCGGTGGGGGTGCGCTAGCCGCAGCAAGAGCGCTACTGCACAATCTGCCTGCTGGGGACGCGCCGCAGGCAGCGACCCAGCAGTGGATTCGCGAGGTAGACCGTCTCATCGTCACCGCCGCAAACCCTCGACTTCGGCGGGGACGACGCCCCAGTCAACAGGCAGTGTCGCTGACGTGCACGCCCACGGTTGACGGGCAGACGGCAGACTCCAGCTCCACCAGGCCTCCGACGACGGACCTGAGGGCAGAGCTGGAGCGATGCCACTTGGGCAAAGATGCTCGAGTGTTCCTCGAGCGACGTCGAGAGAGGCATCGCATCCAAGAGACTGGCGACAGCATGACGTCGGCCTCAACCCGGCCTGAAGGGCAGATCTACGCCACGCGAGCTCTGCCCCAGGCGTATGCCGCACAGCATATGCCGCAACCATATGCCCTGCAAATGGCATCCCCGGTCTATGGTGCAGCCTTGCCCATACCGGGGTACACAGTGCCAAGTGCGAATCAAGCGTTCGCGGCACCAATACCTGCGGCAACAGGAGCAGGATGTGCGGCTCTTGCACCCCACCTTCGCTTCGCGAAGTGGCCGCGCAAGTTTCGGCCGCACCTGCCCGAAAAGTACGACGGCAGTGTCAACCCGCGGAGTTCCTCCAGATCTACTCCACCACCGTACTCGCCGCAGAGGGGATGAGGCTGTCATGGCCAACTATTTCCCCGTCGCCTTGACCGGCCCAGCCCGGTCTTGGCTCATGAACCTACCCCAGGATTCCATAACCTCCTGGGGAGAGCTCTGCCGGCAGTTCGTCGCCAACTTCGGCAGTTCCTACACCCGGCCTGGCACGGAGCTCGACCTCCACGCCATCCAGCAACAACCAGGGGAGTCGCTGCGCTCCTTCATCCAGCGATTCTTCCAGGTGCGGAACACCATCCCACACATCCAGAACGCTTCTGTGGTAGTGGCGTTCCGACAAGGCGTTCGGGACAAGAAGATGCTCGAGAAGCTCGCGACTAGGGAGATCCGCGATGTCTCAGAACTCTTCAGCCTGGCGGACAAGTGTGCCAGAGCAGCCGAAGGGCGGAGCTGGCACTCACTGCCGGCCTCCGAGCCAGGGGGTCAGCTGGGATCTGGCGCCGCTTCTTATGGAAGCGGCAGGAAGATCCAGAACAAAGGCGGAAGCAAGATAAAGCCGTCAGCCGCGGCCCCCGTTGCCACAACGGCGGCGCCCAGTGGAGCTCGGGGGCCGCGCCCCGACAAGAGGCCGCGACAATCACCGGCCCCAGACGGGCACCAGTTATCATACAGCTTCCGAGTGCCGGGAAATCCAGAAGCTCGCGGAGCGCTTCCGGAAAGGGAAGCAGCCCCTAACTGATGCCCCACTCTACCGTCAAAGGGAGGGCAAGCAGAAGGTCGAAGTCCTAGACGGCGTCGACCGCCAGTGGAGTTCCAGGAACTTCAGCATGCCGTGAAGGCAGTGCGCAATCATGAGAGCTCCAGCTCCAGTGATGACGAGCACCGGAAGATGCTCTATGTCATCTTCGGCGGGTCCGCTGACCCCCCGTTCCGAAGCGCGGCTAAGGCCTTGTGCCGAGAGGTAGCGTCGGTGGCTCCCCTCCCGAGAGCAGCACCGCACCTCAGGTGGATGGGAACCCCCATCAGCTTCGATACCACCGACTGCCCCAGGAACATGGCTGGGGCCGGCCAACTACCGCTCGTGGTGGCCCCCACCATCGCCAACGTGAGGATGTACCACGTTTTGGTGGATGGCGGGGCTGGACTGAACCTCATCAGTCGTGCAGCCTTCCAGAAGCTGCAGATCCCGATGGCCAAGCTCACCCCATCGAGCCCGTTCTCAGGGGTACGGCCGGGACAGGTCGTTCCCTACGGCCACATCAGCCTCCCGGTGACCTTTAGGGCACCGGACAGCTACCGGACAGAGTACATTCTGTTCGACGTGGCCGAGATTGACCTCCCCTTCAACGCCATAATCGGCAGGCCAGCCCTGTACCGATTCATGGCAGTAGCCCACTACGGCTACCTTGTCTTGAAGATGCCTACACCAACAGGCGTCCTCAAGGTTTGTGGAGACCGTGCTGCCGCAGTGTTAGCCTTGGAAAAGCTTCAGGTGCTTACAGCAGCTAGAGCACCAACCCCAGGCAGTGCAGAACCAAACCAGCTCCACCCAAGTGCACGCCACCGTGCCTCTACCACAGCACCCCATGTGCAACCCCTCGACGAGGACGACGTCCCCTCGAGGCTCGTCCGAATCAGCGCCGATGCCACCCAGACCACCCGGGTAGCCGGGGGCCTGGATAGCAGATAGGAGGGCGCGCTCGTTACCTCCATTCGGCACAATACCGATGTGCTGCATGACAGCCGTTGCGGATGCCAGAGATCCCTAGGGAGGTGATTGGGCACTATCTAAAGGTTGAGGTGTGTGTCGAAGACATTGTTGTTAAGGTCAGGCAGGGTTCGTCCCTACTAGGTAACCTGGCCTTAGTCTTCGCCCGTCCGACAAATGTGAGCTCGGTGTACCCTCTGGAAAACCCTTAGAATTCCTGGCCTCATGCCAAGGAACTGAGGCTAACCCAGAGAGGGTCAAAGCCATTGGCTCGAAGTCCAGAAATTCACGGGATGCCTAGCTGTGCTTAGTCGGTTTATACCGAGGTTAGCAAAGCGAACGCTCCACTTCTCTAAGCTCCTACGCAAATCCGGCCCATTCGCTTGGACCGACGAAGCGGAGGAAGCTCCCCTGGAGCTGAACCAGCTCCTGATGACCCTACCAGTAATAGTAGTCCCCGTGTCCGAAGAGCATCTGCTGCTCTACATCGCGGCGACGGCTGCAGAGGTGAGTATGGTCCTCACCGCAGAGCGGCCGGACCCCATACCACCGCAACCTGCTTCGCTATCGAGAAACAAGTGCCAGGAAACCCCGGAGGTCCGAGACGACCCCCCGGGTCTCCGAAGCAACCCCCCAGAGGTCCAAAACGGACCCCGGGTCCCCGACACAACCTCCCGGAGGACCAGCAGGACCTCCCGGAGGTGCAACGGGACCCCCCCCCCCACCCGGAGGCCCAATAGAACCTCCCGGACGTCCAACGGGGCTCCCCGGAGCTCCCGGGAAGTTAGCGGGACCTCCCGGAGGTCCAAGACAGCCTGGGGGACCTCCCAGTATCAGCTCCCGGCGGCCTCCCCAGGCTGAAAGCTATCCTCCACAGCCCCCACGCGACGGACGATGCCGCCAAATGGGCGGCGGAGCTACTGATGTTTGAGCTAGGCTTCCTTCCTCGTCACGCAGGCAACAGCCAAGCACTAGATGACCTCGTGGCTGAAGTAGACGCCAACGCAGGCTGACTCAGGCGGCCATGGAGACGGTGAACCAGGACCCTGAGCCCTGGCCTTCACCGGGCCTTACTGGATGCTCTTCTTCGACGGCTCCTTGCGAAAGCAGGGGGCCGGTGCTAGCGTACTGTTCCTCATGCCATCGGGGGAGCAGTCTGGGTATGTGGTGCGTCTCAATTCCAAGGCAACCAACAATATGGCAGAGTATGAAGCACTCATCCATGGCCTAAAGACAGCCCTGTCTCTAGGCGCTCGCCAGTCGTTGGCACAGGACGACTCCCAGCTGATTATCAAACAAGATGGTGGAGACAGACTTCCTCGCCTTGGACCTGCACCACGTACCGCGCGCTAGCAAGGCCGCAGCTGACGACCTCTCAACGAAGACCCCCACCGGAGCCCCTGTGCCCGAAGGGGGCTTCGAGAGGACATTGCTGCGGCCCACAGCCCGGCCCGCCGAGCCGGGCGAAGGGGGCTAGACCAGCACCTCGAAGCTGGCGGTCCCGGCGGCCATGGACGCCGCCAAGGATCGTAAAGCGTCACTGGGACTCCGTGCAACCAGCGCTCAAGATCCAGATGCTCAAGTCAGACCCGATGCATGGATCACGGAGGTCCGGGACTACTTGAAAGACAATATCCTCCCTGATGAACGTGTATCCGCTGAACGGATCGTGCGTATGGCTAAGAGACACATGACGGTAGAGGGGGATCTCTACCGACGCGGTGCCAACCACATCCTATTGCGGTGCATAACCCAGGGGAAGGCTGCGACTTGCTCGCTGAGATCCATGGAGGCGAATGTGGGGGTCACTCTTCCTCACGCATGCTTGTCGGTAAAGCCTTTCGGCATGGCTTCTACTAGCCGGCAGCACTCCAGGATGCCGTCAAGCTGGTCGAGAGCTGCAGGGCGTGCCTGTTCCACGCCAAGCAGATCCATACACCGGCTTGGACGGTACAGATGATCCAGCCCACATGGCCATTTGCCATACGGGGGCTGGACATCCTGGGCCTGGGACCATTCCCCAGAACCGAGGATGGGGACCCGCTCCCGAATCTTCGGAACACAGAACACCTCTGTAAGTTCTACCCCTAGAGCAACAATAGGACAGACTCTTCTTTTTATAATAAATTCCATAAAGTCCAGGAACAGTGCTCGGTGCAGCTAAGCCTCAGGGGACGGTCTAGGACTACGTTCAGCTTCGCCTGGTTCCGACCCCAAGCGCGTAGAGTCTTGCTTCCCTTGAGGCGGGTCGTGGCCTCCATACTCAGCCTGCCTTCCTCCTATGGAAATTTATATGAAAAGAAACCTGTCCTACGTTGCTCTTCTTTGGTGCTCATTTAATTTTGTCGAAGTGTGCGATCGACACTTCCCCCGGGCCTGCACTGGGCAGCCCGCGGAGGTTCTTTTTTCGGAGGGGCTAGTCCCTAGCGGAGAGCTTGCACAGATGGACGAGTTAGTAAGAGCTTGACACGGCGAGTTTTACGTGGTTCAGGCCGCCGGAGCGTAAAACCCTACGTCCACGGCGAGCTATAGAGCTCGCTGTATTGCTTGCTGCTCAGGGCCGGAGGCCTGAGCTTGGGGGTGAGTTACAGCTTGAGAGTGTATGGCTAGCGTATGAGTTGCAAAGTGCGAACCCAGGGTGCAAATGGCTAGAGTGCAAACCCCTGCTAACGTCGCCTACCCGAGCCTTTTATAGTCCAAGACTCGGGTGGCTTACAAGGGGGGCTGGGACCCAACAGGTGGTCCCGGGGAGATTGACTGATATCTACCGTATCTGCAGTTATGCCGATAGTTGTCTCTGCCGAAGGCTTCTGAGTCTTCGTCTTGTAGCTGTGCCCATGCCGCATGCTAGTCGTAGTGGATGATGATGGCGGGGGCGGCATGGGATGTCTTGTCGCTGCGTTTATTGGCTGGCAGGCTCTGACACTGCGCGCCAATCTGTGATGCGACTGGGCGCAACGGCACCTGACAGAGGCGTGCTCCGCGTCTCCGCGTCTTGGGAAGGCGCGGGCCTTGAATACCTTGTACGGGAAAGGTATGGGGCGTCTTTACGCCCACTGCCTATCGCTCGAGGGCAGGCAGCGCCGTTCTGCTGGCCACGTGGCGGGTACGGAGTCCTCCTCAGACGAGAGGGGGGGCCGGTCCCGCAGGACACGTGGAGCCTTCGGACCTCTCCCCGCGGAGGGGGAGGTTCGGCTTCTGTTGGCCACGTGGCGAGCCCGGAGCTCCTCTCTGAGGAGGGGGAGGTCCGGCCTCTCTGGACACGCGGCACCTTCGGACCTATCTCCCGCGGAGGGGGAGGTCCGGCTTCTGTATGCCACGTGGTGGGCTTGGAGCTCTCCTCTGAGGAGAGGGAGGTCCGGCCCCGCTAGACGCATGGCGCCTTTGGAGCTCTCCCTGCGGAGAAGGGCGAGATCCTTAGGCATTTTCCCCTGTGCGTGGGGGTACCCCATATCGAGGGTACCGACAGTGGCCCCCGGGCCCATCTCGGGGGAGATAGCGAGCCCGAGGTGGGACCTTCATCTCTTCTGATCCGTGCACTTTCTTGTCTTGAGTACTCCCTGTGCTGGCAGGGTCTTAACGGCTTCGGTGTTCAGCCTCTTAGGAGAGGGTGAAGCCTGGCATCGGAGCTCGGCCCGGCTGTGGGGGCGGAGGTCCGGAAGTCATCGGAGCTCAGGCCAACGAAGGTCGTGAGGTCCGGCATCAGCGCTCGCCTCTGAAAGGAGGGTGAGGGCTGGCCTCGGAGCTCGGCCCAGCTGTGGGGGCGGAGTCCGGAAGTCATCGGAGCTCAGGCCAGCGAAGGGCATGAGGTCCGGCATCAGCGTTCACCTCTGAAAGGAGGGCGAGGGCTGGCCTCGGAGCTCGGCCCAGCTATGGGGGCGGAGTCCGGAAGTCATCGGAGCTCAGGCCAGCGAAGGGCGTGAGGTCCGGCATCAGCGCTTGCCTCTGAAAGGAGGGCGAGGGCTGGCCTCGCAGCTCGGCCCAGCTGTGGGGGCGGAGGTCCGGAACTGCTCAATGGTCCCCCCTTTCCTATCCCTTAGTCTCATTTGGCTTACTGTCCCAGGCCGGAATACGGGGCTTGGGTAATCCAGTGTACTTGGTCCCGGAGGTCTGGCCCCAGCCCCAGTCAGGGTGTAACCGCCCGGCCCCCTGGTACTCAGACCGTAGCGCCAGGAGGCAGAGTGCGCATGCTTTGGGTGCAAGACCGGGCAAAGTAAGGCTCCTGACCCCCCGTTCTAGCGTAGGTCTTTTCTCGGAGGAGACCAACTGGCTACGAAGTACCCTTATAGGGGGAGTTCCAAAAGGCCACCGGGCCTCTGGCAGGTACCCCAAGCACTACCGCCTTCGGCAGGACGGCAAATATCGACTATGCATGAGAGCCGGAAAGAGGAGCTGAGTGTACAATGGACGCACACTGTCTAGAGCGTGGGGAGGTGTTCATATAAATTAATGCGTAATTTAAATAAACACCTAAGTAAGCATGGTGAACTTACTGGGTAGCGTCGGAGCGCCTGTCTTCACGCAGAGCGGGTCATGCGTGGCTTCGTCGTACGCCGGACACGGCGGGACCCCCATGGCTATATCAGGAGGAAGCATGGCTTCGGCCCCGCATACCATGTGGAAGGGTAGTTCCCGTGACCCGGCCCTGGGAAGTCCGGCTGGCCCTCGACATGGAGGAGCCGGTATCCCCCGACGGCTCTGGGTGCGCGTCTGCACCGGTTGTGTGGGTCTGCTTGGCGTGGACCTGGCACGCATTGCATCCCTAACCGGTTTGACGGCGTCCAGGTGGCTCTCGGTCAGTAGGAGCCATGCCGGGTGGCTTAACCGAACAAAGTGTGGGACGATGAGCGTTCCCAGCACTCGCCTCCTTGGACTACTGCGAGCTAATCGCAGCCTTCCTCCTGGGTTATGCACCGCAATAGGATGTCGTGGCGCCACGCCAGTAAAGATACCAGCGCGTAGCACTTAGCCATCCACACCACCCGTTCAGCGGATGCACGTTCATCAGGAAGGATGTCCTTCAAGGAGTCCCGGACCTCCGTGGTCCATGCATCGGGACTACTTGAGCTTCTGGATCTTGAGCGCTGGGTTGCACGGAGTCCCCAGTGACTCTTACGATCCTTTGGCGGCATCCAGGGCCGCCGGGACTGCCTAGCTTCGAGGCACTGGTTCAGCCCCCTTCGCCCGGCTCGGCGGGCCGGGCTGTGGACCGCAGCAACGTCCTCTCGAAGACTCCTTCATGCGCAGGGGCTCTGATGGAGGCTTTTGTTGAGAGGTCGTCAGCTGCGGCCGTGCAAGCGCGCGGTACATGGCGCAGGTCCAAGGCGAGAAATTCTTTCTCCAACATCCGCACGTGAAGCAGATAAGCAGCTAGCTGTGGGTCATTGCAGGGGCATTCACCCTTAACTTGCTTGATAACTAGCTGGGAGTCGCCCTGCAGCAACAACTGGCGAGCGCCCAGAGACAGGACTGTCTTTTAGGCCAAAGATGAGTGCTTCATACTCTGCCAAGTTGTTGGTTGCCTTGGAATTGAGACGCACCATGTATCCAGACTGCTCCCCCGATGGCATGAGAAGCAGTACGCCGGCACCGGCCCCCTGCTTTCGCGAGGAGCCGTCGAAGAAGACCGTCCAGTGAGGCCCGGTGAAGACCGGAGCTCGGTACTTTGGTTCACCGTCTTCGCGGCCCCCTGGGTCAGCCTTCGTTGGCGTCCACTCAGCCACGAAGCCAGCCAGTGCTTAGCTCTCGGCTGTCTGACGTGGTCGGGAGCTCAGCTTGAACTCCACCGTCTTCGGGCTGTCTTCCGGCTTTGGAAGCTGGAAGTGAGTGCCAGCTCCGCCCTCCGGCTGCTCTGGCGCACTTGTCCGCCAGGCTGAAGGGCTCGGAGGCATCGCAGACCTCTCTGGTTGCAAGCCTCCCAAGCATCTTCTTGTCCTGGACACTGTCGAAGTGCCGCCACCACAGAAGCACTTTGGATATGCGGAATGGTGTTGCGTACCTGGGAGAACCGCTGGATGAAGGAGCGCAGCGACCCCCCAGGTTGTTGCTTGATGGCTTGGAGGTCAAGCTCCGTGCCGGGACGGGTGTAGGAGCTGCCGAAGCTGGCGATGAACTGCCGGTAGAGCTCTCCCCAGGAAGTTATGGAACCCTGAGGGAGGTTCATTAGCCAAGACCGGGCTGGGCCGGTCAAGGCGACGGGGAAGTAGCTTGGCCATGACGGCCTCATCCCCTCCTGCGGCAAGTACGGCGGTGGAGTAGATCTGGAGGGACCCCGGCGGGTTGACGCTGCCGTTGTACTTCTCGGTCAGGTGCGGCCGAAACTTGCGCGGCCACCTCGTGAAGCGGAGGTGGGGCTCCAGGGCCGTACATCCTGCCCCTGTTGCTGCAGGTGTTGGTGCCGCGAACGCTTGGTTCGCCGCTGGCACAGTGTACCCCGGTACGGGCAAGGCTGCGCCATAGACCGGGGGCGCCGTTTGCAGGACATATGGCTGTGGCATATGCTGCGTGGCGTATGTCTGGGGCAGAGTTCGCGTGGCGAAAGTCTGCGCCTCAGGCAGGGTTGAGGCAGTCGTCATGCTGATGCCGGCCTCTTGGCTGCGACGCCTTTCTCGTCGCCGCTTGAGGAACATTCGGGCGTCTTGGCCCAGGTGGCATCGTTCCAGCTCAGTCCTCAGGTCCATCGACGGAAGCCTGGTGGAGCTGGAATCCGCCGTCTGTCCGTCAACCGTTGGCGTGCGCATCAGCGACACAGCCGGTTGGCCGGAGCGTCGTCCCCGCTGAAGTCGAGGGGTTGCGGCGGCGACGACGAGACGGTCTACCTCGTGAATCCACTGCTGGGTCGCTGCCTAAGGCGCGTCCCCAGCAGGCGGATTGTGCAGTAGCGCTCTTGTTGCGGCTAGCGCACCCCCGCCGGGTACGCCGAGCGCTACTGAAGACCTGACGCTGGTTGGAGCCTGCATTGCCGGGATCGGCGCTGCCAGAGCCGGTTGCTGGCTCCCAGTGCAGGTACTGGTGCCGCGAACGCTTGGTTGCGCCTGGCACAGTGTACCCCGGTATGGGCAAGGTTGCACCATAGGCCGGGGACGCCGCTTGCAGAGCACATGGTTGTGGCTTATGCTGCGCGGCGTACGCCTGGGGCAGAGCTTGCGTAGCGAAGGTTTGCCCTCCAGGCTGGGTCGAGGCCGACGTCATGTTGTCGCCAGCCTCTTGAGTGCGACGCCTTTCTCGACGTTGCTCGAGGAACACTCGGGCATCTTGGCCCAAGTGGCACCGTTCCAGCTCTGTCCTCAGGTCCGTCGATGGAAGTTTGGTGGAGCTGGAACCCGCTGTCTGCCCGTCAACCGTTGGCGTGCGCGTCAGCGACACAGCCGGTTGGCCGGAGCGTCGTCCCCGCCGAAGTCAATGGTTTGCGGCGGCAACGACAAGACGGTCTACCTCGTGAATCCACTGCTGTTCGCTGCCTGAGGCGCGTCCCCAGCAGGCGGATTGTGCAGTAGCGCGCTTGCTGCTGCTAGCGCATCCCCACCGGGTACGCCCAGCGCTACTGAAGGCATGACGCTGGATGGAGCCTGCATTGCCGGGGTCGGCGCTGCCAGAGCCGGTTGCTGGCTCCCAGCTTGCCCTGACACACTCCGTCCTGAGTGTGTCATCATGTACTCTCCCCCGGTCACGGTTTGCCACGGACGCAGGGGGGGAGAGTTTGCCGCTGAAGGAAGCTTGGTCATCTTCGTCGGCGGAAACTCGTCGCGCTAGGAGAAAAGCCCCCTACCTGGCACGCCAAATGTCGAAGTGTGCGATCGACACTTCCCCCGGGCCTGCACTGGGCAGCCCGCGGAGGTTCTTTTTTCGGAGGGGCTAGTCCCTAGCGGAGAGCTTGCGCAGATGGACGAGTTAGTAAGAGCTTGACACGGCGAGTTTTACGTGGTTCAGGCCGCCGGAGCGTAAAACCCTACGTCCACGGCGAGCTATGGAGCTCGCTGTATTGCTTGCTGCTCAGGGCCGGAGGCCTGAGCTTGGGGGTGAGTTACAGCTTGAGAGTGTATGGCTAGCGTATGAGTTGCAAAGTGCGAACCCAGGGTGCAAATGGCTAGAGTGTGAACCCCTGCTAACGTCGCCTACCCGAGCCTTTTATAGTCCGAGACTCGGGTGGCTTACAAGGGGGGCCGGGACCCGACAGGTGGTCCCGGGGAGATTGACTGATATCTACCGTATCTGCAGTTATGCCGGTAGTTGTCTCTGCCGAAGGCTTCTGAGTCTTCGTCTTGTAGCTCTGCCCATGCCGCATGCTAGTCGTAGTGGATGATGACGGCGGAGGTGGCATGGGATGTCTTGTCGCTGCGTTTATTGGCTGGCAGGCTCTGACACTGCGCGCTAGTCTGTGATGCGACTGGGCGCAACGGCACCTGACAGGCGTGCTCCGCGTCTCCGCGTCTTGGGATAGCGCGGGCCTTGAATACCTTGTACGGGAAAGGTATGGGGCGTCTTTACGCCCACTGCCTATCGCTCGGGGGCAGGCAGCGCCGTTCTGCTGGCCACGTGGCGGGTCCGGAGCCCTCCTCAGACGAGAGGGGGGGCCGGCCCCGCAGGACACGTGGAGCCTTCGGACCTCTCCCCGCGGAGGGGGAGGTTTGGCTTCTGTTGGCCACGTGGCGAGCCCGGAGCTCCTCTCTGAGGAGGGGGAGGTCCGGCCTCTCTGGACACACGGCACCTTCGGACCTCTCTCCCGCGGAGGGGGAGGTTCGGCTTCTGTATGCCACGTGGTGGGCTCGGGGCTCTCCTCTGAGGAGAGGGAGGTCCGGCCCCGCTGGACGCATGGCGCCTTCGGAGCTCTCCCTGCGGAGAAGGGCGAGATCCTTAGGCATTTTCCCCTGTGCGCGGGGGTACCCCATATCGAGGGTACCGACAAATTTACTTATTAAATTTTTATGATTGCACTGCTAGCGCGTGCTCACCATGCGTTCAGCTCCCTCTTCTCATTCTCATCTTTAGTCGGCATTTGCTGCCCTACCAAAGGCGGTTGCGTCGGAGGTACCGGCCGATAGCCAGGGGGCCCCGAGCCCCCGGCACTTCACGCACGGTAGTTCCCAAGCACCGTATAGGTGGACGGAGACCGTAAGCCAACTAAGACTATGAGTTAGAGGGGGGAGCCCCCAAGGAGAATTACATTTCCTTTATTTGTGTGCAGGACCTCTCGGCCTCAGCTCCCCGCAGGAGTATGGTAGGCACATCCATCCAATGGAACGCACCTACCAGGGGGCCGCTACGGGATCGCGCAGGACCAAAACCCCAAGGTAAGATCAAAGAACTAGACCTCACTGGGGCGAGGCTCGAAGGTCTCACGTGTCCAGCGGAGCCAGATCTTCCACCTCCTTGAGGGGGAGCTCCAGGCCCGCCGCATGGTCTACAGAAGCCGGACCTCCCCCCTCCGCGGGTAGAGGTCCGAGGACTCCACGTGTCCCGCAAGCCCGGACCTCCCCTCAGAGGGGAGCTCTGGGCCCGCCACTTGGCCAACAGGCCCGGACCCCCTCCGATCTCGTAAGGCGGGTCCTAGAGACCTCCGGGACCCTTAGTATACAGTGAGGACCCGGAGAAGGTGTCTATGCAGAGCTTCAAGATTGGTCAAGGCCTCCGAGTACCTTGCGGAGCTAAGGACTCGGCCAGGAAAAGCCAGGAAGAAGACTAGGACATGCATACACAGAAAGAAACAGGAGTGTGTTCATACAAAAGATCCACGAGTTGGGCTACAGGCTCAACAAAAATAAAAAAAGAAGTACAGGGCCTTGTGGCCATGGGGGCAGATGCCTAAGAGTCCCCGGACTCCCGATGAAACCTAGAGGCCACGAGGGCAGCCAAGTCCTCGACCTCGGCCCTGGCAGCTTCCTCCTGATCGGCAACGGGTCCTAGACGGACTGGCCCCAGAGAAAAGGAAGGGTCTCGGCTCAGGAAGCATGACAGTACGTGCATAGCGACCTCCTTCGCAAGGCCCCGACCTTCCGCTTCAAGCTCGTCGGCGATCACTACTTCGAGCCGACCCAGCTCGTCGCCGATGGACTCAAGTACCGGGATCGCTTCGGACATCGGCCGCGCCGGAGCCTCCACCTGCACAGGGCTGAAACCAAGAGGAGCCAAGGCGGACCCCGCCTTGGCAATAAAGCCCCAGACTGCCTGGGCCTCGGCAGACCGCAAGGACTGGAGCTTCTCTACCTCTTGGCGAGCCGCCAGCTCGCGATCCATCGCCGCCTGGCGCTCCTGGGAGAACTGCTCCTCCCTCGCGGCAACAGCCGACTCACGGAGCTCCAGCTCCTCGGTCTGAGCCCTTAGCTCCTCCACTTTGGCCCTCAGCCGGGCGGTGGTCTTCTCCTCCTCGGCCGCTGCAGCGCGTTCCCGATCGGCGACGGCGCACTCTCGACGGGCTACCTGCAGCTGCAACTCCTCTGCGGAGGCGGAACGCTCCTTGGCTTTGTCTTCAACGTGGGCCAGAGCCTCGCGGTAGGTGGCACGGACCCGCCGGGTCTCTGACTCCAAGCGGCTAATGGCCTTCTTCTGAGTGCCAAGCAGAGCACTCATGGCCTCAAGCCTTGACTGTCTCGAGTCAAGGTCCGCCTTAGCCTCCTGGGCCCGCTGCTGCCAGCTGAGAAGGCGTTCCCTCTCGCCGGCGAGCGCCCCCCGCTCCTGCTCAAAGGCGGATTGGAGCTGCCGGGCGCTGGTCTGGACACGCCCCAGGGCGTCCCACACGGGCGCCGGGGCAGGGGGGACAGGAGTCACGCCACTGGACCCCCCTGTCGAGTCTAAGACCGGCGGAGGCGCCGGCGCCTCAGCAACCAGGGTGGGGCGCTGTCCTAAGGAGGCCAGGGGGCCAGCAGGTGCACCTACAGCGGCCCTCCCAGTCTCAGGACCGGACTTCTGGACTGGTGAAGGAGGTCGGATAGGAGCAGATGCGGCCACCATGGAGGGTGAACTCGCCGGCGCAGAGGGAGCCCCCGTCGATTTGGGGACCATGGGAGCCACCACGGCCCCCAGGTGCTGAGGCGCGGAGCCTCCGTCGGTTGAAGGCGGCCGGGTAAGAGGCCCGCCCGCGGCAGCTGGTCGGTCGCTGCAAGAAAAGAAAGCCCTCAGGCTAAGAGAGGAGACAAGAGCTCTGCTCCTACAAGCCAGAAAGAGCAACACTTACTGTGCGGCATGAGCGCTCCAACGGGCTTGCAGCACTGGCCTCTGGGCTGTAGCTGAACCGCCGGGACCAGCGGCTGGAACGGTCGCGGAACGTGACGCCTGGATCTCCGGCACACTCGCCGGCGTCGCCCCACCAGCATCCGTCCTGGAAACCCTTCCGCTTGAGGAAGGATGACGAGGTACTTGGGCTAACTCGGACGGCCGCTGTCCGGGGAGAGACCCGCCGGGGAGGGACACCCGGGGCCTCTTCGGGTCGCCACCCGATGGACCAGCACCCCCGGGAGATGGGAGCAAGGTAGCTCCGGCACCCTGACTCGGCGCAGGCGGCGCCCTCGGAGGAGACCGGGCGCGTTTCTTCTCTGGATGCCCGGGGGCCGACTCCTTTCCCTTCCCTTTGTCGGCGGCTTGAGTTCCGTCGGCTCTGGGGGAGGGTTTGACAGCAGCAGACGCCTCATGCCCTGACCCGGAGCGCTCGGTTCCTGGAATGGTGATACCCCGGAAGGCATCCCCGACCTGCCGGACGGCGATCCCGATGTGAAATATTAAATAATATATTTTTGAACTTCTCCTCTGATGTGAACTAATTTAAATTTATTTTACCAATTTTCAGAATTATTTCCTAACCTAAAAATGTATCCCTATAACTAATAAAAATGAACAATCAATTAGACAGATTCATTTCAGCTTAAAATCTACTTTTAACTCATTCTAAAGTTTTCCAAGTGCTAGGAGAGTTTAAATTTGAATCTATAATGTGTTTGCCTCACCTTTTTAAATTTAAATCCTAATCACATATTAAATTTTCTGAATTTAATATCATATAGGGTCAAAAAGGTAAATCCACCCTACTACAGGGTCTAATTTATTATTTCATAAATTTCCAGGGGTCTAACTACACATAACAGAGGGGTTTTCCTAATTTTTATTAAGTCCAGGGGCTAAAACTGATTTTTAAATGAATTTACACGAATTTCTGAAGTTCCAAGGGCTAGATCAGAAGTTTCTGGGGCTAACTCGTGTTTTCTGAGATCCCCAGGGGGTAGCGCGTAAGAATCCCGGCCTTTATAATGTGGGGCTGATGTGGACCGTCCGATTTAAAATAGACGGCTGAGATTAGATCGCTGAACCGGTACACGGGGGTTTTTACCGTGCGATTTAAAATAGACGGCGCACAAGCGGCCACGTCGTCCTGACCGTGCGCGGGCGGCGCTGCCCAGCGGCGCGCGGCGGCGGGAGGCGGCGATCTCGCCGGAAAACTTTGGATCTTCGTCTATACCTCCTAAAACTGGGATTTCATGGCATAGATCGGTAGAGGGGAGGTCGGGGATCTCACCTCGGGGTTCTTCTTGAGCTCGGAGGCCCTGGAAGGCGGTCGGCGTCGAGGTCCGAGGTGGAACCGCTGCGGTGCTCGTCGGAGCTGTGCCTAGAGCGCAAACCACCGAGTTTTCTGCACCTGCGTGACTCCACGGAGGCGGTGGGACACGATCGACGCGTTAGATCAGAAAACCTGAGCAAAGATCGAGAGAAAACGGCCGGAGAAGCTCTGGTTCTCACTGGGAGGAAAAACAGCCGATCGGGGGAGAAAAACAGGGTGATGCCGGCGTTTATATAGATGGGGGAGGGTGGCGTGTCTGTTGGGATCGAGCCGAAGTCGTCCGGGACCAGAATTCGGCTGGGGGACGCGATTTTCCAGGGGTAGTTTTGATTTGGGAGAGAGAGGTGTCCCGGGGTCGGCCGATCGCGCGCGAGGAAGAAGATGACGGCGGGCCCCGCGTATCAGTGAGAGGAAAAAGGGGCGCGCGGCTGTGGGCTGGCGCGGGGACGGGTGGGCCCGCTGGTGGGTTTCGGCCCACTGGCCGGGGGGGTTTCTTTTTCTTTTTTCTTTTTCCTTTTCTTTTCTGGTTTGATTTAAATTTGAATTCCAATTTGAATTTGAATTTCTGCACCACATGCTATACGTCCAAAAAATTTTAAATTCCCCTCTTAACAGGTTTTTGGGGTGTTACGTGCCGCGAGCGTAGTTCTGTTGTCCACGGTTTCCTTGATTGGCTCCTCCGTTCGGTCGTGGGTTCTGCTTGGGCACGTTGCTTGGTTGTCCAGGACCTCTCTTCGGACACTGGCTTGCAAAGTGTCCTGTCTCCCCGCTTGCAAAGCATGCCTTGTTGCCCACGACAGCAGGTACGTTGGGACAGGGGTTCTGAACAGGATTGCCCACATTGGGTCGGGGCGCAGGAGGTAAAGGCACACGAGGTGCTTGCATGGCAGGACGTTGCTGTGGTGGTTGATTAGGGCGAAAAGTAGATGTGGACGAGTCATACTGTGGTGCAGCTGGGGGCATGTGCCGAGGGCGTACGTTGCTCCCTTGTGGCTGGTATGGCATCTTCCTCTTGCCCTCTTGCTCGATCTCCCGGATCTTGCTCTCAACCACTATGGCTTTGTCAACTAGCTTCTGGAAGCTCGCATAGTCATTGTTGAGGAGCTGAACCTGGATCTCATTGTTCAACACTCTCATGAACAAGTACTGCTTCCGTTGGTCCGAGTTAACATCTTCGGGGGCATACCTTGACAGCTGCGTGAACGTGTTAAGATACTCATTCGCGCTCTTCTTTCCTTGGTGGAGACCTTCAAACTCTTGCCTTTTTAGCATTATTACTCCAGCAGGGATGTAATGAGACCGGAAACTATCCTTGAACTCGGTCCAAGTAATAGTCTCCGGGTCGACATGAGCGTTGCATAGAACGTCTCACCAATCAGCGGCAGCTCCCATAAGTTGGTGCAATTCGAAGAGAACCTTCTCTCGATCATTGCACTGAACTATGGCAAGCTTCTTCTCCATGGACTTCAACCAATTATCGGCCTTCATGGGATCATTAGCTTGAGCAAAAGTGGGTGGTCGAGTCCTCATGAACTCTCCCAGTCGGTTGTGAGCCGGAGGTGGTGGTGGTGGTGGTGGCGATGGCGCAGGAACGGGGTTATTGTTGTTGGCTTGCAGCTGACCCAAAGTTTGGATCATGGTTTGCATAAGCTGGTTCTGCATAGCCATCAACCATTCCAGGTTGTTTGCACCAGCTTCGGGGTTGTCATTCTCAGGAACCTCAACGTGGTCATCCTCTTGGTTGCCACTGATGTTCCTCCCTTGACGGCCGGCGTTTCCTCTCAGCATCTGTGAGAGAGAGTTGAGTAGAATAGAGGTTAGAAGGTTAGATGGATCCCCCTAACTATATGCATCAAGGTGGATGGGCTATATATATTAGCCTATATGGGGATGTGAACAAGTGTCGAAGCATCTCACATCTCTCTACTATGTGTGGATATGGACAATGCTGAAATGTCCCACAACTCACACTAAGCACTCAAGCACAACAATCATCATAAAAGTTCAGCACACAACTCCTATTCAAGGCTTACTCAATGAGGTCCTATATGGTTTGGGGTGATACCAATCTCTGACTACCGATCTGTGACTTGTCTTATGGTCAATAGGGTTCTAATGCCAACCTATGCATCCTACCTAGGCTTGAATCCTATGTTCAGCGTGGCTCCTAATACCAATCTGCGACTAGACTTGCGTCCTATGGTCAACCGTGGTTCATCTACCAATCTGTGATCGATCTAGGCTTGTGACCTACAGTCAACCGTGGTATCTATACCAATCTCTGACTAGGCATGGCAACTCTAATATCAATCTGTGATTTCTATCTAGGCGTGTGACCTACGATCAACCCGTGGCTCTATAACCAAACTGTGACCTATCTAGGCATGTGATCTACCGTCAACCGTGGCTCTGATACCAATCTGTGACGCCCCCGTTCTGAGAGAGAACCTCTCGGAACTGAGACTGATGCGTATGTGTGCCCAGGATGTTCATCACACATACACATATAATCCACAAACTGAATTCAAAATATTTATAACCACGAATAATAGGGTTTATTACAAAGTCTCATGAGTCTCCGACTCATTCTAGCAGCGGAAGTCTTTATTCTAGCAGTGAAAGCAACTAAGCAGCAGCGACGGCTCCATCTCGTACTCCACAGGCAAGGTTGAGGACAGATTACACGCCTAATACTCCACGTGGTCTTCATAGTACTCCTCTCCTGTTGCTGATGATGAAGTAATAATGCAAGTTTGAGTACATGATGTACTCAGCAAGTGCGGGAAAATATGATATGTAGCTCACAATAAGGTAGTTATAAAAAGGCTCATTGCAAAAAGCAAAGTTTATTTCACAAAACTGGATAAAAACAACAACTAGCTTTAAATGAATGTAATCCCAACATGTATTTAAACATCAACATACCTCCATCATGATTCACCTCTTTTAATATCTCATCCAAACATTTATCTTTCTCAACATGCTCATGAATACCATCTTGTATTCACTACCATATCATCTCATATTCAATTCCGTCTCGTACCGAGACCAATGCTCGTTGCCATGACTCAACAGTCATGCAACCAATCTCATTACCCGGACTCAACAGTCCCGAAACCATTTTCATTACCAGGACTCAACAGTCCCGAAACCAATTCCAAAGACCAAACCAATTACCATCCCAATGACCATCCCGTCTAATCATGTGAGTTGTCCAGGCGCTCGTGACCATAAGCTCGGCTATCATGACAGTTTTAGACTCTGCAGAGTTTGTCCAGGCACTCGTGACCATAAGCTCCTAAGGATTTATACGGATTTTCATGAAGCAAGCCTTTACATTATAGAAACTAGAGTTTATGATAGTTCTAATGGAAATGGTATCATGTCATTTTAAGAATCCTAGAGAAAGTTGTGAGCTAAACAAGTTTGAGAAAATTCTGAAAAATGTTTTTGTACATTTTTCATTTTGTCAAGGGCAGTTCAATTAATCACACAATTAAGTGGACTTAATTAACTTGGATGGATCTTAAATTTGGCATGAGATTCAAGGATATTAAAATGAACATCCTGGCCATATTTGAGAATTTTCCACAAAGAGGATCTCCAATTAAAATTCCCAACATTTTAAATTTTAAGGAATTATTTCTGGAAAAAGAAAGACTTTCAATGAATGAAATTTATTTTGCTGGAAAGTACTGAGAGATAGGAATCCAACAAAATTTGTTTGACCCAATTTGGATATTATTACTGAAAGTTATGTGGGTTTAAAGTTTTGGAGGGAAATCTGAAAATGAAAACCCAAAATGTTTAAACCTTTGACACTGGGGCCCACGGCACAGTGTCGTTTTCTTCCTCCCGCCGACGCCCGAGCGCGCGCCGGACAGAGGCAATGGCGCGGCTCATTCTCGGCCGATTCTCCATAATTTTTGAAACGGTTTCTTCCTACATGATTCTTGGAGCACGACACACACGCTGGACCACTTCTCGCAGCTCGGCATCGCCGGAAAACCCATAGGCGACGGCGGCGGCAGAACTGAGCTCGGGGCATCTTTATTCCATTTTATCACTCATGCTTATTCGGGTCCGACGGTGAGAACGCAGCTCAATGGAAAACACGACAAACGGAGGGGTCGTACAACACCACTGGGGCATGGGGAATCTAACTCTGCACCCCTCTTGGGCTAGGATCGCCAGAAAAGTAGACTTCACCGGTGACCCGATCCTTTTTCACCGGCGGCGACGAAAAATTAACTTTCTGCTCGCCGCATAAACGACCTTCGCTAAGTTTGGGCCTGGATGATTGTGAGGTTCTGTACTAGCTCTAGCTAAACCAGATAATCCGATTATCAAGGGGCTGTGAAGAATTTCACGATTTGGTTCTCGGATTCTATAACCTAGCCGATGCATGAACTGGAATTCCGGCTCACCGGCATTGAGGGAGCTCACACAGGTCAAGGAGGACAGAGTAGACTCGGTTGTTAACCTCGGTGACCGTTTGTCTGAGCCGGAGAAGCTTTGGTGCGGTCGGGCGATGAAGATTTCTACCGGCAACTTTGCTCGAAGTCGACGGAGAAGATGGTCGTGGCACGGCCTAGAGGAGGCAGGGAACCCTATGCCAAGGCGTCGAAAACATCGAGGGGGTGTAGGTGATCCTGTTTACAGCCTCAGCTCGCCGTGAAACCTTCGGAGCTGGCCGGTCGACAGTGGAGGTGCGAGCTCGAGTGAGCAGCGAGGTGTGGCTCTGTTTTTGCGCGAGGAACCAAAGAGCAACGAAGGAAATGGTCTTGTGGTATCCCGGGCTCGAAGATAAGGAGGCTGGGGACGTCGGCCATTGGTCAAAGGCCGAGAGCAGCTTCTGGCAATGGCTGCTCGCCGTGGCACCCGCACAGCAATGCGCAAGAACCCGAGTAGCTCGGCTGTGGAGTCGGTTCAACCACTTGTGTGGCTAACAGTGGGTCCCACCTCAACATTTTTGTCCTCAAAAATTCAATTTCTACTGTTGAACAATATTATGGACCGTCCTGCCCTTTGAATTTTGATCAAACCACACATTGACCATTTGGTTTTGAATAATTCAAAGATTGGAAGTGGTTGGATTGAATTTGCATCAAATAGGCAATCTGTAATTCAAATTCAGTTTGAATTTGATCCAACTAGCTCATGTCAAGATCAATCCCAAATATGATGAAACTTGGTGGAGTAGTTCATAAAAATGTGCTGAGTATGAATATGAATCCCTCTTTTAAATTCATGTGATGGAAGTAGTTTGAATCTGAATATACTTTTAAACTATCCCTTTTAACAATTATATCCAAAAGTACCCTAAACATGTTTGGATTTACATGAAATATGGCATGAGCATTCCTAAGAATGCTTAGGAAATAATGGTGAGCTCAGCCTCTCAAGCTTACATGTGGGAAATCCTACTTTTGAAGTTTGTGATTTCTTCCTCTAGTCGGTTACTGTCGAAGTGTGGCGTCGACACTTCCCCCGGGCCTGCTTCAGGAGCAACCGACGGAGGTTCTTTTTCGGAGGGGATAGTTCTCTCGGGAGGTCACCTTGGTTGTGAGAGGATTGATGCAAGGATTTTTACGTGGTTCGGGCCGCCGGAGCGTAATACCCTACGTCCACGGGAGCTGTATTGCTCGGAGCTTAGAACCGGAGTTCTAAGCTTGGGGATCTGGATGAGCTGAGTTGCCCAAAATGCTGAACCCCTTGCAACGTTAACAACCCGAGTCTTTTATACTTCAAGGCTCGGGCGGCTTACAAGGTGGGCCCTGGGGCCCGATAGGTGGCCCCGGGGAGATTTCCTGCCATCTACCATATCTTGCAGTGAATGCTGGTAGTTGTCTCTAGCAATGGCTTCTTGGTCATCAACCTGCCGTCCTGCCCGTGCTGCAAGCTAGACGTAGTGGTTGATGATGGCAGGGACGGCAAGGAGTGTCTTGTCGCTGTATTTATTGGTCAACATCTTCTGACATGGTGTGCTTGTCTTCACTATGACGCGACTGGTCACTGTGCCACCTGACAGGGGCGTGCGCCACGTCTCCACGTCTTGGGAAGGCGTGGGTCTTGAATGCCTTGATCAGACAAGGCATGGTGTGCCTTTACTCCTGCTGCCTACCGAGCCGGGGTGGGCAGCACGGCACGTGGCGCCTTTGGAGCTCACCCCTACGGAGGGCGTGAGGTCCGGCACTGCTGGCCACGTGGCTGACCAGGGGCTCGCCTCTGAGGAGAGGGGAGGCCCGGCCCTGCTGGACACGTGGCGCCTTCGGAGCTCACCCCTGCAAAGGCGGCGAGGCCCGGCTCTGCTGGCCACGTGACAGGCCCGGGGCTCGCCTCTGAGGAGAGGGGAGGCCCGTCCCCGCTGGAAACGTGGCGCCTTCGGAGCTCGCCCCTGCGAAGGCGGCGAGGCCCAGCTCTGCTGGCCACGTGTCAGGCCCGGGGCTCGCCTCTGAGGAGAGGGGAGGCCCGGCCCCGCTGGATACGTGGCGACTTCGGAGCTCGCCCCTGCGAAGGCGGCGAGGCCCGGTTCTGCTGGCCACGTGGCAGGCCCGGGGCTCTCCTCTGAGAAGAGGGGAGGCCCGGCCCCGCTAGACAAGTGGCGCCTTCGGAGCTCACCCCTGCGGAGGGGGCGAGGTCCTTAGGCGGTTTTTCTCCTGTGCGCGGGGGTACCCGGTACTGAGGGTACATGTGACACCCTCATTTTCGGGTTCTGCATGTATTCATGTTTCATGTAGAAAAATATTTTTAAAATAAGTTGAAACCGAGAAAGAATCAAAAAAAGTTAGCCAAAAAGAGCAAATTCCAGTTTACAGAGAGCGCCAAAGACAACTCCCGCGGCTCGCTGGCCACGTGGCGTGTTTGGAGCTCATCTCCGCAAATGGGGAGAGGTCCGCCGCTAAACTGGCTACGTGGCGGGCTCGAGGCTCATCCCCGCAAAGGGGGAGAGGTCCGACCCCGTGGGACACGTGTTGTCCCCGGAGCTAGCCTCTGCGGAGAAGCGAGGCCAGTCCCGTAGGACACGTGTCGCCTTCGGAGCTAGTCACCGCGGAAAACAGAGGACCAGCCGCGCGGGACACGTGTCGCTCTTAGAGCTCACCTTCGAGAAGTCCAGCCCCGCTAGACACGTATCGATCTCGGAGCTCACCTCCGAGAGGTCCCGTCCTATTGGACACGTGTCACCTCCGGAGCTCACCTTCGGGAGGTCCGACACTACCGGACATGTGTCACCTCTGGAGCTCGCCTCTGGGAGGTCCGACGCTGATTGACACGTGTCGACCTCGGAGCTCGTCTCTGAGAAGAAAGGAAGTCTAGCGCTGTTAGGACACGTGGCACATCCGGAGCCACCTCCGAAGAGAGGGGAGGTCCGGAATTGACACATGGCACACCCGGAGCCACCTCCAAAGAGAGGGGGAAGTCCGGAACTGACACATGGCGTTCGCAGAGCTCGCCTCTATTGAGAGGGGATGTCCCGACCCACCAGACACGTGGCGCACGCGGAGCTCATCTCTGAAGAGAGGGGAGGTTCTCGCCCGCCAGGACACGTGGCGCAAGCGGAGCTCACCTGTGAGGGAGAGGGAGGTCCCGCCCGCCTCACATGTGGCACAACCGGAGCTTGTCTCTGCGGAAAAATGGAGCCCAGGTTCCCGCAGGACACGTGGAGCTTCCGGAGCTCACCGCCGCGAAGGTAACGAGATTTGAAGCAGTTTCGCTTCTGTACGCGTGGGAATCCCCGGTACTGAGGAAACAGACATCAATCTAAGATAAGTTGTTAAGATTCAAAAACAATTTGAATAGGACTCTTTTTCGAATTCCGATCAGAGGAGGACTCTCCGTTTTCCTCTTATAAATAGAACCTAAAACCTTTGGCCGCAACCACAAACTTCTTTTCCACCTAATGAGCCGACAACTTAGAGCCTAGACCTAGCTCGCCGAGTAAACTTCTTCGTCGGAGTACAACCGCCGGAAGAGACTGCCAACGAGCCTGGATCACGATCGACATCGCCGGAGGAGCCCCTACGATATGTTTTTCTAGGAGGGAAGACCAAAGAGAGTAAGGTAGGTTTCCAATACCACCTTACGACATCATCGCGTTTTCTTTACATCTGTTCTTCGATCCTTTCGAACAGAAGCTTTTTCGTGGACAGATCACATGTTGATCGGTTTGATCTAGATCTTGAGTCAAGATCATCGCCACGTCCACATTTGATCCGAACACCTCTGTTCATCGTAAAACCATGCAAGCCATGCAAGAACACGTACAAATTGATCTAATAAAAACTGTATCATAGGAATTAACATGCATGCGCATCATTGCATCTTAAAGTAGAGTTTGTGCATGGTATTGATTGCTATGAATTTTGTATGTGTGTGATCGCGTATAGAAGGAGAAGCTCAGGGAGCTGTCTACGACGAGCTCCAACAACAAGGTTTCGAGATCCAAGAGCAACAGGAACCGCAAGTTTAAGGCAAGTGCCCCTTGACCATATTAATCCCATATTTCGGAAAAACTGTTTTGTTTGCGAAAAGGTGTGTGTGCTTGAGTCAATTGAAGGGAAACCCTTTTATAGGAGTTTACTAGTTTTGTTAGCCACCCCTGTCACTAGGGAAGTTTATGAGTCGGGTATGGTTTTTGCTTTTTGCTTCGCTGAGTCCATGGGATTTTGGGAAGCGAGATAGATGTGTCTAGCTAACTGCACTCGTAATGATAATGAGAACTTGATGTTGTTAATGAACAAGGATCGGAGGGAGATCTAGGCAAGGCTGGGTTTGTGAATGAGGTAGCATGAGATGGTGGTTACTTGCCCTAGATCTAAGCACCGGTTCATGCCAGCCATGCCAGGATAACAGTGCCACCACAAGGCCAAGTATGGGTGGGGCTTAGCTGAGTAATTAGGTAAGTTACTAGATTGTTATGGACCATGGTAATTTACTAGATTAAAGTCTGGTTGAGACATGGAAAGTGATGAGACATGATGGAGGTATGTTGGTATTTTAATACATGTTGGGGTTACATTCACTTAAAGTTAAGTTGTTGTTTTATCGTGGCTTTTGAGAAATAAACTTTGCTTTCTGCAATGAGCCTTTTTATACCTTCCTTGTTGTGAGCTACATATCATATTTTCCCGCACTTGCTGAGTACATCATTGTACTCAAACTTGCATTATTACTTCATCATCAGCTACAGGAGAAGATTACTATGAAGACCAAGTGGAGCCTTAGGCGTGTAATCTGTCCTCAACCTTGCCTGTGGGGATGGAGTAGAGATGGAGCCACTACTGCTGCTTAGATTACTTCCGCATTAGAATAAACACTTCCGCTGCTTAGATAAGACTTCCGCTGTTAGCATGAGTCCAAGACTCATCAGACTTTGTAATAAACCCTGTTATTCGTGGTAATATATATATTCTGAATTCAGTTTGTGGAACATATGTATATGTGTGATGAACATCCTAGGCACACATATGCATCAGTTCTCGGTTCCGTGGTTTTCCACAGAATTGAGGGCATCACGGATTGGTATCAGAGCCACTGGTTGACGGTAGGTTTCATGCCAAGATAGAAACCACAGATTGGTATCAACCTACCACGGTTGATCATAGATCACACAAGCCTAGATAGAAAACACAAGTTGGTATCAGACACAGGTTGGTATCAACCTACCACGGTTGATCGTAGATCACACAGCTTAGATAGGTCACAGATTGACATTAAAACCGCCATGCCTAGTCATAGATTGGTACAATTCACAGATTGGTACCAAGCTACCACGGTTGACTGTAGGTCACAAACCTAGAATGATCATAGATTGGTAGTTGAACCGCGTTGACCCTAGGATGCACCCTAGTAACAGATTGGTATTGGAAGCCACACTGACCATAGGGTGCAAGCCTAGGAGGAGCCATAGTTGGATCACAGATTGGTATCACCCAAACCACCTTGACATAAGGTGAAGTCACAGATTAATATCACCCTAAAACCCTATAGGACCCCCATTGAATAAGCCTTGGATAGGAGTTGTATGAGCCTTTGTGATGATTATTTGTGATTGTGTGCTTAGTGTGAGTTGTGGGACGTTTCAGCGTTGTCCACATCCTCATATGGGCTAATATATATAGTATATCCACCTTGATGCATATAGTTAGGGGGCCCATCTAACCTCTATTTTATTCCATTCTCTCTCATGGATGGTGAGAGGAAACGCCAGCCGCCAAGGAAGGAACGTCCGTGGCAACCAAGAGGATGGCCACGATGAAGTTCCTGTTAACCCCGGAGCTGGTGAGAACAACCTGGAACGGTTGATGGCCATGCAGAATCAGCTTATGCAGACCATGATCCAAACTTTGGGTCAGCTGCAGGCCAACAACAACAACCATGTTCCGGCACCACCGCCACCACCACCACCACCGCCGGTTCATAACAGGTTGGGAGAGTTCATGAGGACTCGACCACCTACCTTTGCTCAAGCTAATGATCCCATGGAGGCCGACAATTGGTTGAAGTCCATGGAGAAGAAGCTTGCCATCGTCCAGTGCAATGACCAAGAGAAAGTTCTCTTCGCATCGCACCAACTCATGGGAGCTGCCGCTGACTGGTGGGATGCCCTTTGTAACGCTCACGTCGACCCGGAGACGATAACTTGGACTGAGTTCAAGGAGAGTTTCTGATCTCATTACATCCCTGCTGGTGTGATGATGCTCAAGAGACAGGAGTTCGAAGGTCTTCGCCAAGGACAGAAAAGTGTCAATGAGTACCTTAACAAGTTCAGACAACTGTCCCGGTATGCCCCCGAAGATGTTAACTCGGACCAGAGGATGAGAGGGTTGAACAATGAAATCCAGGTTTAGCTCCTCAACAATGACTACGCGAGCTTCAAGAAGTTGGTTGACAAGGTTATAGTGGTTGAAAGCAAGATCCAAGAGATCGAGCGAGAGGGCAAGAGGAAGATCCCCTACCAGCCGCAAGGGAGCAATGTACGACCTCGGTACATGCCCCCAGCTGCACCGCAGTATGGACCGACCGCTCCTGCAAACCGCCCTAATCAGCCACCACAGCAATGACCCGTTGCACAAGCACCTCGTGTGCCTTTACCTCATGTGCCTTGTCCCAACACGGGTGCTCCTGTTCAAAACCCCCGCCCCAACGTACCTGCTGCCGTAGGCAACAGGGCATGCTTTGCATGCGGGGAGACGGGACACTTCACGAGCCAGTGCCCGAGGAGAGGTCCTGGAAAGCAAGGCAACGTCACCAAGCAGAACCCATGGCCGAATGGAGGAGACAACCAAGGAAACCGTGGACAGCAGAACTACGCTTGCGGCAACGTGAACCATGTCTCTGCTGAGGAAGCACAACAGGTTGAGGATGTTGTGATTGGTATGTTCCTTGCCAACTCCAACCCAGCCACCATTCTATTTGATTCTAGAGCATCACATTCCTTCATATCATCCAAGTATGTTGCCAATTATAATCTACCCATATCATATTTGAAATATACTATGTTAGTTAATTCTCTCGATGGAGAGATGAGGACTAATATAGTATGTCCGAAAGTACACCTTAATATAAGGGGGTAGACTTCCTTGCCAATCTCATTGTCTTGGATTCCCAAGGGCTTGACATAATACTCAGAATGGATTGGCTAAGTAAGCAAAACAGAGTAATCCAATGTGCTGAAAGGAGCGTGCAGTTGACCAACGAGCACGGTACCCGTATCGAGTTTGAGTCAGCCCAACCGGCAATCGGAAGGCAATATTGAACCATGTGGAAGAAGCAACCCTGGACAACATTCTGGTGGTTCAAGAGTTTTCGTACGTGTTCCCAGAGGAACTTCCCGGTATGTCGTCTGACCGGGACATCGAGTTTTCCATAGACCTAGTACCCGGGACCGCGCCTATAGCAAAGAGACCCTATAGGATGACTGTCAACGAACTAGTGGAGCTCAAGAAGCAAATTCAGGAGCAGCTGGAGAAGGGTTTTATACGTCCAAGCTCGTCGCCATGGGGAGCCCCCGTGCTCTTCATAGACAAGAAGGATGGAACCCAAAGGATGTGCGTGGACTATAGGTCTCTTAATGAGGTGACGATCAAGAACAAGTACCCTCTGCCCCGTATAGAGGACATGTTCGACCAGATGAAGGGAGCCCGAGTGTTCTCCAAGATTGATCTTCGGTCAGGATATTTCCAGCTGAAGATTAAGCCCTCCGATATACCCAAGACTGCCTTTCGGACATGGTATGGTTCATATGAATATACCGTTATGTCTTTTGGGTTAACGAATGCACCTACATACTTCATGTACCTCATGAACAAGGTCTTCATGGAGTACTTGGATAAGTTCATCGTGGTTTTCATTGATGACATCATGGTGTATTCAAAAAGTGAGGAGGAACATGAAGAACACTTGAGATTGACATTGCAGAAGCTGCGAGAGCATCAGTTGTCTGCCAAGTTCAGCAAATGTCAATTTGGCTAAAGGAGATATCGTTCATAGGCCACATTATCTCCGGGGAAGGAGTATCGGTTGATCCCGAAAAAGTGGGAGATGTTCTGAAGTGGAACCAACCGCAAAACATGAGGGATATTTGGAGTTTTCTTGGGATGGCTGGATACTACCGAAGGTTCATCAAGGACTTCTCTAAGATAGCAAAGCCTATGACGGAGTTACTAATGAAGGGAAAAGCCTTCCAATGGACACCAGCATGCCAAGAAAGTTTTGAGGAGCTCAAGAAAAGGGCTAACCATGGTGCCGGTTTTGGTATTGCCGGACGTAAGCAAGAGCTTTGACATATATTGTGACGCATCGAGACAAGGGCTTGGATGTGTGATCATGCAAGAAGGACAAGTGGTAGCCTATGCATCGAGATAATTGAAGAAACACGAGCTCAATTACCCCACGCATGACTTGGAACTAGCAGCCGTGGTGCATGCATTGAAGATTTGGAGACATTATATCCTTGGTCATCGATGTGAGATATATACGAATCATAAAAGACTCAAGTACATATTCACCCAAACGGAATTGAATTTGAGGCAACATCGATGGCTGGAACTTATCAAGGATTATGATGTTGGAATCAACTATCACCCCGGAAAGGCCAATGTAGTAGCCGATGCATTGAGCCGGAAGGGAGCATGTCACCAACTTACGGTTCGGGAGCTACCACCCGAGGTACGAAAGGAGTTTGAACGGTTACATCTCGGGTTCTTGAACGAGATGGAAGTGATGGAACTCCACTCATCATTGGAACAAGAGATAAGAGATGGCCAAGCTATGGATGAAGAGATCAAGGAAAGGATCCAACAAGGAATAGAAAAGGACTTCAAGGAAGATGAGAAGGGTACGCTTTGGCTAGGAAAAAGGATTTGTGTGCCTAACGTGAAGCACATCCACGACACGATATTAAAAGAGGCACATGACTCACTTTATTCCATACATCTCGGAAGTACCAAGATGTACAAGGACCTAAAGACTTGTTATTGGTGGGATGGAATGAAGAGGGACATAGCCGAGTATGTTGCCCTATGCGACACATTCCAACGGGTGAAGGTAGAACATCAACGACCCGCTGGACTGTTGCAACCCTTGAAGGTACCCGAGTGGAAATGGGAAGACATCAGTATGGATTTCATTGTCGGATTGCCACGTACTCGATCGGGTTACGACTCCATCTGGGTTATCGTGGACCGACTGACGAAAACATCTCATTTTCTTCCTGTTAAGACCATGTACAACGTTGCACAACTAGCCGAGCTGTACATGGAGAAAATCGTGTGCCGCCATGGAGTCCCGAAGAGGATAGTCTCAGATCGGGATTCTCAGTTTACCTCTAGATTTTGGAGGAAGTTGCAGAAAGCTATGGGTACACGACTGGATTTTAGCTCCGCCTATCATCCGCAAGCCGATGGGCAAACCGAAAGGACAAACCAAATTTTGGCGGACATGTTGAGAGCTTGCGCCTTGAAACATGGGCGTAGTTGGGATAGGAGTTTACCGTATGCTGAATCTCCTATAACAACAGCTATCAGGCTAGCTTGAAGATGTCGCCTTTCGAAGCATTGTACGGTAGACGGTGTAGAACGTTGTTGTTCTGGAACGAGACCGGAGAGAACCAAGTGTTTGGACCCAAAGTACTACAAGAGGCTGAAAAGCAAGTCCAAACCATACGGGAGAACTTGAAGGCTGCTCAGTCCCGACAGAAAGGATATGCGGACAATAGGCGAAGGAAGTTGACTTTCGAAGTAGGAGACTTCGTATACCTTAAGGTATCGCCTATCCGTGGCCAACGGCGTTTCAACGTCAAAGGCAAGCTAGCACCTCGCTACATCGGACCATTTAAGATTTTGGACAGGCGAGGAGAAGTAGCCTATCAACTAGAGTTCCCAACGCACCTCTCCAACGCACATGACATGTTTCATGTATCCCAACTCAAGAAGTGCTTGAGAGTACCAGAGGAGCAAGTACCGATGGAAGAGCTTGAACTTCAAGAGGACCTAACCTATGCAGAGCACCCCATCCGAATTTTGGACGTAAAGGAAAGGGTCACGAGAAACAAAGAGATCCGATGGTGCAAGGTACAATGGAGCCATCACATAGAAGCTGAAGCCACATGGGAGCGTGAGGAAGATATCAAGGCAGAATTCCCTCATATATTCTCTACTAACAAATCTCGAGGGTGAGATTCAATTTAAGGGGGGTAGATTTGTGACACCCTCATTTTCAGGTTCTGCATGTATTCATGTTTCATGTAGAAAAACATTCTTAAAATAACCAAAAAAGTTAGACAAAAAGAGCAAATTCTAGTTTACATAGAGCGCCAAAGACAACTCCCGTAGCTCGCTGGCCACGTGGCGTGTTTGGAGCTCACCTCCGCAAATGGGGAGAGGTTCGCCGCTAAACTGGCTACGTGGCGAGCTCGGGGCTCATCCCCGCAAAGGGGGAGAGGTCCGACCCCCGTGGGACACGTGTTGCCCCCGAAGCTAGCCTCTGCGGAGAAGCGAGGCCAGTTCCGCAGGACACGTGTCGCCTTCAGAGCTAGTCACTGCGGAAAACAGGGGACCAGCCACGCGGGACACGTGTCGCTCTTGGAGCTCACCTCCGAGAAGTCCGGCCCCGCTAGACACGTATCGCTCTCGGAGCTCACCTCCGAGAGGTCCGGTCCTATTGGACACCTGTCACCTCCGGAGCTCACCTCCGGGAGGTCCGACACTACCGGACACGTGTCGACCTCAGAGCTCGTCTCTAAGAAGAAAGGAAGTTTGGCGCTGTTAGGACACGTGGCACATCCGGAGCCACCTCCGAAGAGAGGGAAGGTCCGAAATTGACACATGGCACATCCGGAGCCAACTCTGAAGAGAGGAGGAAGTCCGGAACTGACACGTGACCTTCGCGGAGCTCGCCTCTGTTGAGAGGGGAGGTCCCGACCCACCAGACACGTGGTGCACGCGAACTCGTCTCTAGAGAGACGGGAGGTTCCCGTCCGCTAGGACACGTGGCACAAGCGGAGCTCACCTCTGAGGGAGAGGGAGGTCTCGCCCGCCTGACACATGGCACAACCGGAGCTTGTCTCTGCGGAAAAAGGGAGCCCAGGTTCCCGCAGGACACGTGGAGCTTCCGGAGCTCACCGCCGCGATGGTAACGGGATTTGAAGCAGTTTTGCTTCTGTACGCGTGGGAATCCCCGGTACTGAGGAAACTGACATGATTTCCACAATATTACCGCACCGAACCAATCTAAGATAAGTTGTTAAGATTCAAAAATAATTTGAATAGGATTCTTGTTCGAATTCCGATTAGAGGAGGACTCTCCGTTTTCCTCTTATAAATAGAACCGAAAACCTTTGGCCGCAACTACAAACTTCTTTTCCACCTCCTGAGCCAACAACTTAGAGCTTAGCCCCAGCTCGCTGAGTAAACCTCTTCGCCGGAGTACAACCGCCGGAAGAGACCGTCGACGAGCCTGGATCACGATCGACATCGTCAGAGGAGCCCCGACGATCTGTTTTGCTAGGAGGGAGGACCAAAGAGAGTAAGGTAGGTTTCCAATACCACCTTACGACATCATCGCGTTTTCTTTGCATCTGTTCTTCAATCCTTTCGAACAGAAGCTTTTTCGTGGACAGATCACGTGTTGACCGGTTTGATCTAGATCTTGAGTCAAGATCATCGCCACGTCCACATTTGATCCGAACACCTCTGTTCATCGTAAAACCATGCAAGCCATGCAAGAACACGTACAAATTGATCTAATAAAAACTGTATCATAGGAATTAACATGCATACGCATCATTGCATCTTAAAGTAGAGTTTGTGCATGGTATTGATTGCTATGAATCTTGTATGTGTGTGATCGCGTATAGAAGGACAAGCTCAGGGAGCTGTCTACGACGAGCTGCAACAACAAGGTTTCGAGATCCAAGAGCAACAGGAACCGCAAGAACAAGGCAAGTGCCCCTTGACCATATTGATCCCATATTTCGGAAAAACTATTTTGTTTGCGAAAAGGTGTGTGTGCTTGAGTCAATTGAAGAGAAACCCTTTTATAGGAGTTTACTAGTTTTGTTAGCCACCCTTGTCACCAGGGAAGTTTATGAGTCGGGTATGGTTTTTACTTTTTGCTTCGCTGAGTCCATGGGATTTTGGGAAGCGAGATAGATGTGTCTAGCTAACTGCACTCGTAATGATAATGACAACTTGATGTTGTTAATGAACATAGATCGGAGGGAGATCTAGGCAAGCTTGGGTTTGTGAATGAGGTAGCATGAGATGGTGGTTACTTGTCGTAGATCTAAGGACCGGTTCATGCCAGCCATGCCATGATAGCAGTGCCACCAAAAGGCCAAGTATGGGTGCGGCTTAGCTGAGTAATTAGGTAAGTTACTAGATTTTTATGGACCGTGGAAGGCGCGGGGAATGGGAGTCGAGCAAGGACTGCCCTGGGAACTGCATGGCTCAAGAGGGGGCCCGTGGGTGAGAGAATTGGAGATTTTAGCCTGCCGATGAACCTTAGTGAGTCCATACATCTAGTAACCCATTTGTAAAGGCTATTTTGTGATCTCTTAACCATACAAAGACGGTTGTGTACTGGTATAATGGAGGTTCTACAGTCGTCGACGGGTGACGAAATCACAAACTTGTGGGTAAAGTGGTGTAAACTCTGCAGGGTATAAAACTATCATGATAGCCGAGCTTACGGTCACGAGCGTCTGGCCAACTTCCATGATTAGTTGGGATGGATTTTGGGATGGTTATGGTTTTTTGTTATGGTTTGGTTTTTGGGACTGTTGAGTCTGGGTGATAAGATTGGTTGCATGACTGTTGAGTCGTGGCAACGAGATTGGTCTCGGTGTGAGACGGAATTGTTTATGAGATGAAATAGTAGCGAATACGAGATGGTATTCGTGAGATGGTAGCGAATACGACATGGTATTCGTGAGCAAAATTGAGAAAGATTAATGTCTGGTTGAGACATGAAAAGTGATGAGACATGATGGAGGTATGTTGGTATTTTAATACATGTTGGGATTACATTCACTTAAAGTTAAGTTGATGTTTTATCGTGGATTTTGAGAAATAAACTTTGCTTTCTGCAATGAGCTTTTTTATACCTTCCTTGTTGTGAGCTACATATCATATTTTCCCGCACTTGTTGAGTACATCATTGTACTCAAACTTGCATTATTACTTCATCATCAGCTACAGGAGAAGATTACTATGAAGACCAAGTGGAGGCTTAGGCGTGTAATCTGTCCTTAACCTTGCCTGTGGGGATGGAGTAGAGATGGAGCCACTGCTGCTGCTTAGATTGCTTCCGCATTAGAATAAAGACTTCCGCTGCTTAGATAAGACTTCCGCTGTTAGCATGAGTCTAAGACTCATGAGACTTTGTAATAAATCCTGTTATTCGTGGTAATATACATATATATATATATATATATATATATCTGAATTCAGTTTGTGTAACATATGTATATGTATGATGAACATCCTGGACACACATATGCATCAGTTCTCGGTTCCGTGGTTTTCCTCAGAATTGAGGACGTCACAGTATCGACAGTTACTTGCTCTTCAAATGTGCTCATGTGCTTACCACAATATAAGGTGTGGTGTGTGATGTGATGAACACTTTTGCGAATCAAAAACTTGAGCTTTTACAGGCAGGCTTAGAGCTTCACATGCCATTTGAGCATCCTATCGTGTGAGCAACTCTCGCTTATGTGTTGCACACTGGGCCGTGGTGCATCGCGTATTTGGAACCCAAGTCAAGAGCTTGTAGCCACATTACAGTGTCATGTTGGCTATTGCCTTCAGAATTATTTCCTTACAATAGTTTATGATCGTTTCGGCGCTGGCAACACCTGAACAGACACAGGGAAGAGAATGCTACAGACATTTTTGAGGAGGCGTCTGAAGGAGAAGTAATTTTAGTGTTAATTGTTGTCAGTTGAACTTTGAAATAGTTTCCAAAACATTACAATGGAACAAACTCCGTTGCAAACTAGTTTTGATAGAAGCAAAGTCTGTCGGAATGTGAACTTGAAGTTGCAAACAAAACAGTGTTCGCACAACAAAATGAACTCGATGTAGTCTAGCAGCTGTATTTCTATACTACCAACACGACCGGTTTCGGCCCATGAGCACAGCGGCCCATCTCAACAATTTTCTCCTCCAGTCATGGGATTTAGGGTGGTCATTCCGTTAATACGGTTAATTCTGTTCGGTTAAATCGGTTAAGAGAAATTCTGGTTATAAAGAATTGATAAGCGCATTTGATCCAAAAAAGTCATAACCGTATATTTTGGTTGCGGTTAATTGGTTCGGTTTTGCGTTTAACCGCATTTTATTGTGTAACATAGTTTATTAGGCAAAACGATAATAAACACATAAAAATAAGTAATAAATATACCAAAATAACATATATATGCCCGTGATGGATGAAAATTATTAAGATTAGGTTGTACTATGAGAAAATTTTTAGCGAGGATAAAGATTAGTACTGTTAAACTTTATATTTTTTAACTTATATGATAACGTAGGTTAAAATTTCAGTTAAATCGATTAATAAGTTAATACGACGTGATAACAGTTAACTGAAATACACAAAAATGATAATCGCATTTCACCAAAAATTTCGGTTAATCACGTATTTCTGTTCGGTTCTTGCGATTCGATTCGCTTTTACAGGTAAAACATGGCCATCCACCGATGAGTCCCTTCCCTTGCCGCGCCTGCAGTTGCCGTAGACAAGAGGATGGCGACGCCGATCGGCGATCGCGTTCACTTGGCCCGGGTCTCTCTCTCTCTCTCTCTCTCTCTCTCTCTCTCTCTCTCTCTCTCTCTGCATCGCCCTCGTCTCGATCTTGCTTTCGTCTCTCCCGTGACCGACTTGAATCTGCCGGGGACCGCCGATGGAGCCCCCGAGGCGGGGGCGCACTGACCATGCATTCGACCCGACACCGGCGTGCTGGTCGGTCGCCGTCGCTGCGCGGCGTTACGGCCCCGCCAAGTTGGCGGTTTCGGAGGGCACGCGGCGTGACGTTGGCCCTGGCTGGCTGAGAGGGACGTCAAGCTCACGGATCGCCGTCGGTTAACCTGCCTCGTCGTGCCGACCGACGCGGCGCCGGGCGGCTGAGGCGTTCGATTCAGCGCGAGCTGGTAGCCAGCTTGACTGCTGCTACGTGTGCCACCGCTGACCCTGTGGGTGCCCGTGACTGCGCTGCTCCCGTCCACAACAACAGCAAAAAACTACTCACGGGCCGGACCGTCCTCTCCTGCCTCTTGCTTCGCTCGAGCCCTGTCCGCACGCTGCGTTTCTTTCAGTGGCCTCTTCGATCGTCTCACCAGCTGGACTTGAATGCCGACATCATCTATCTAACCCATGACTTTTGCTGACACCCGCGCATAGCTTGTCAGCGACTCAGCGGCTGTACTGATCTGATGCCGGGTCAGTTGCCGCGCGCGCCGGACGTCAGCGTTGAAATGTTTGCCGCCTGCACGAGCCTTCGCAAGAGACAGATCCAGATATGAACGGCATCGATCGCCATCGTACGTGCCTCTCTATGTTTCGCCTGTCGTTTTACTCCCAGTTCTCAGATCAGACTCTGCATGTAGCCAGAGTTCTTTTTTTTTTAGAAAAAGCGTGTAGCCAGAGTTCTGAAGACGCTCGTCAAACGTTGGGCAGCCCGTTCACGCAAGGAGGGAGACGTTGTTCATACAATGTGGCACGGATTGGGCATCCTTCACCGGAAACGTTCGGCGTGTGAAAATTCACTCGAGATGTTGCGCCGGTATTCAATTCTGAACCGATTTCTTTTCGTTTGCTTCGATAATAACAGATTTCTTATCTTCGGTGGACGAAGTTAGCGCAAAGGACGAATCCAGCAAGGCAGGCCGCTGCCACTCTGTTCAACACTAGGACCTAAAATACTGACACGGCACTTTGTGCCCAAATCCAGTAGTTCATATGAGCAAAGCATGTTTTCGTAGAAAGCGAACTAATCTCGCAAGCTGACAGCAGCTATCAATGTTAATTCTGATCGCGGTAGAGATCAAGCTACAGGTTTTGATGTCGCTACTTCTGTCCTATATCTTAAATGCACTGCAACATTGCGTCCTTTTTTTTCTTATTGAGTGCACCTTGATATTCCTTTTTGAGCTGACCCCGCATGTGGACACGTATGAAGTTTGCTGCGTTCTGCAAGCAGGAGAAAAAATCAGTCAGTGAAAGCCAAACTTCGATCAAGACAGGTCGTTGTCCCGTTTGGCCGTGGGAGAAGATATGGATTATGCAAAGGAGTTTTTTCTTGAGGTCCTGTTTGGCACGACTTAAATTTGTTAAAAAACAGTTTGTCTGAAAAGCTGGTGAACAACAGGTTAAACTTATATCCTGTTTTTAGTTTATTCTGAGAATCAGCTGAACTAATAAGCTGCTGGAGAAGCTGACTGTTTGGTGCACTGTAACTTATTTTTATAAAAAACTAGTTCAGAAGTTGTGCCAAACAGACCCTCAGAGAGGAACACACGACACGCATTGGGGTGTCAGCATGACCTGCTTGTTGGATCGTCGTCTACCGCGTTCGGGATATGAAAATTCTTAGCATTTTCTTCAGAAATGGCCAATCTAGTGTTCTGTCAAACTGTCAGTCTGATGTGTTTAGTCTCTTATCAATTCATAGCGTACTAAACAGTGTAGCCGTAAATGTGAACAACGTCAGAGAGTTATCCAGCTCAAGTGTACAAGCTAACCTTAACACTTCAATACATCATTTTCTGCAACAAGATGAAACGGAATCCGAGTGGTTCTTGTTGCCTCGTCATATTCATTTTGCTGTAACTAGTTCAGGTATCGTATTCTCAAGACCATTATTGTTCAATACAGCGTTGCCCCGAGAATCTTTCGATGTATTCATCAAACTCCGCTCGTAATTCTTCGCCTGGCACTGTGCATTCACTGTCGTTGTATCACCAAAGCGTGGACATCACCTGCCCCATGTTGCTGGCTTGCTGCTTCTGCTTCTCATATGCGCAACAGTTAACTATACGAAAACGACATCACGACTCGTGCATTTCGGACAGTCACAGTGCGTGAAGATCGCTTATAGTTACAAGAAAAGGAGCAGTATCTGTAGGAAACTGGAAATCAGAGCGTACGACAATTATTTTTTTTGAAAAGCGAGTCAGGAGAGCTGCCATTCATTTGGAAAGAGGAAAGTCGATTACATCTTAAAGTTGCAAGAATCTAAATAGTAACACCAAACTCACATCCACATGATGGGGCCTAAGACAAGGAAATAAACGACATACGCCGAAGCAGACGCCTACGGCAAATACAACTACTAGAAGGAACTAAATTTGCCTTTCAATCTGCATTTCTACCAGGAGCAGTCATCAATTCAAGAGTCGTAACCGTCTTCGATCTCGAGGAGCGATGAACTTAGATTGGATGACCCCAGCAGCAGGTTTTTCGAACAACCACAAAAAAGACTTTGCGGTTAAGCCGTGTTAGACTCTGTAATTAGGGGGTTAACCAGGGGTAGTTTAGTATTTTGGATGGGATTAGGGTTAGGGGCTTAATAGTCTTTTCCCCCACCTAATCCCTCTATATATTATATATATTGTACGCTTAACCCCTCAGATTAATACATACAATTATTCTCCCTCTATTAAGCCGTCGCTGTTGCATCCATGCAAGAACACCCGGATGATCCAAGCAGGGTACGACACAAAGGGAAGCGTAAAGGTGAAGCTGATCATGCCTTGGTTCCCCGATCGACGTGACTGATAATCACATTGAAACAACAGTAAGATCCCTTGGGGATATCTGGACAAAAATCCACGGGAAAAGGTATGGTTGAGTGATCTTCAGGTTAATTTGCTGTTCACGCATCTATCCGTCGCGTCGAAGAATCAGGCGTCTGTTTGGAAACAGCAAGCTAAAGGTCTAAACCACCTGAACCGAGAGCAGTAGCAGAACTAGAATTTAATAAAAGGGTATGCCGCTCAAAAAGTTATACGATCCAAAACTCACCATGTTATGAATTATCCGACACTAATATTTATATTGGACAAACTAATCTCTAATTGAGCAATTGCGCGCTAGTGTCCCTCTTTATGATATTGTGATATACAAATAAATTACTAATAAAAATAAGTAGAACGAGAAAACATACACAATTCATCCAATTCAAGAAAACTAGGTATCCACGGGCCTGTTCTCACACCAACGAATAGAAGAAAAAAGGTACACACTAATGGATGGGAAGAAAGAAGTTGCTCTGCTCAATAACAATAACGAAATTAGTAGCTGCCAGGTCGCCTGTGTTCCTAGATTAGTGATTGGCGTCGGTCAGCGAGGCATGAACTGCACTCCTGTCCACGCCTGTGCGTCTGCTGACATAGCCTGCGCGTGCACGAGCCACTGCCATTTGGGCCGGCAACATCGAACATCGATCAAGATTAAAAGACGCAGGGAGGATTAAAAAGGTCCACGCCGCCTACACGCACTTTAGGATTTGTTCATGATTTGTTGGTTTGCGGTTTGTTGACAATTTATTCCAGAGCCTGTGGCCTTGAAGCGTGCGCGTGCTTGGCTGATGGCTGGGCCACAAGGTATGCCATGGCACACCTGGCATACCCTGTAGGTCCGCCCATGACCGAGAGGCGGTCCCAAGCTTATTTGGGAATGGCTGCTTTTTGGCTGACAGGTACAAGTAGTTAGGATCAATCAGCAAGGTTGGTGCACATGCGTATGGGGGCCTAATTCATGTGCGCTATTATCAACTAGATCGACCCATCGATCGATCTGTGCCTCAACTTTCTCCTGCTGATCGAATTAGCAACGGACGAAAGAGACACATCATTGCGTGGGCACGCCATTTCATAAATTTTTCCTGCAGTATATTTTGGTAAAATTCCAGAAGTGATGCTAAAGGTTCGAACGTACTTTTCGTGGTTTTCCTTATTTTTTGCTCGGGGCGTCGGAGTGAGATGGCCTGCGGATCATGTGTGTAAGTAGATACGGCGTGTGTTTGTTCCAGGTCGCCGGGACGAGAGACGGCGCCGATAAACACGTGGTCCTGAGGCTGCATGAGTGTTGCGTTCGTCAGATACAGTCGACCAAGTGATCCCTCCCTTTTCTCCCCTAATAGCATGCGATTGCCATCGAAACCTGACGGTATATCAATGTAATCATCAACGTAGTTTGGAGCATCATGGTAACCACCTGACCGCTCCCCTTTGTTCCCTAATAGCATGCATTGGCTATTGTCATCACGTGTAGATGAGGCAATTAAACAAGAGTGGCGGACGATCGAACTCCATTATTATCAGACCTCAAAAACAACACCGACAACCAATCTAAGGTCATCCAAGGAATAGGCAGAAGCCATCCATCTTAAGGCTATCTCCAACAATAAAGCTTTAAAATGATGCCGCGTGGAGGTCGATGGGGCGTGGCGGAGAAAGAAGAGAATGAGTAGTACTATGGTTGTGCGGAGAAGACGATCGCGCTGGTGTGTATTTATATCGATCATCGTTTGGTGGTTTCGAGTTGAATTCAAGGTATGCATATACTACGCGCGTTCCCCTCGGTAACCGAAAAGGCGCGCACGCCCAGTCGCTTTAGCCGTCTGTATTAATGACCAATATTGCAGGCGGCTCCTACTCCACGATCCGCCTGTATCGTTTGATGGCTTCAAATTGAATTTAAAGGCACGTTCCCCTTGGTAACCGCAAAGGTCGTGCATGTCCGGTCGCTTCAGCCGCCTATATTAATGGTCAATATTGCAGGCGGCTCTTACTCCACGGTCCGCCTGTGAAAATTGATATGTGTACGAAGGTGGTTTGCCTTTGTTAGTTGTATGTGATGTTCTTTCTTCATAGATGACTATTAATTCATTGGATATCACAGACGCATTTTCTTACATACCGTCTGGATGAGGCCCCTATGATAGTAATTTTTATAGTAGTGTCCTCGTTATCGTTCTTGCCCTCGGTGGACTCTGTGCACGATGCATCGCGAAGAGGGCATTGGCCGCAACGCGACGTGAGCAGGAGGGGCCTGCACGAGAAGGGCACTAGCCACGGCGCAACGTGGGCAGGAGGGTGCAGCACGGCTCGAGGAGAGCACTGGTTGTGGTGCCGCGCGGCGTGAGCAGGAGGGGTGTGGTGGGGCATGAGCAGGAGGGGTGTGGAGGGGCATGAGCAGGAGGGGTGCGGTGCGAGGAGGGTGCTGGCTGCAGCATCGCGTGAGCAAGAGGAGCGGAGGGCGCTGGCCGCAGCGTGGCGTGAGAAGGAGGGTTGAGGCAAGACATGAGCAGGAGGGGCGCGACACGAGAAGGGCGCTGGCCGCATCGTGGCGTGAGCAAGAGGGGCAAGGCGCGAGGCGCGGGCACGAGCGCGGAGTGAGCAGGAGGAGCACAGCGCGATGTGAGGATGAGGGGCGGGTTGGAGGTGCACACCTGGGTGGGGAAGTTGACGCCTTTGAGCTTGAAGGCCGTCTTAGTGACGCCGTTGTGGAGGACGGAGAGCTTGCGAGGTAGACGATTGGAGTAGTACAAAGTAAAATGGATAGTGTGTGTCGGGTCCGTAACTCCTTACTTCAGTCGCGAGTGATTAGGAGCTCAAAATGGATTTGGGAATGGGTCACCTGCTGGAGGTTGTTTTGGACTGCAGGTCAAGACCAAAAATGGGTTTGGGTTGTCATTTGAGGTTATTGTTAAAGATAGCCTAAGGAATGTAAAAGGCAAAAGGAACGGGAGCAATTGAGGCTAAAGGATTGGGATGCTGGTCGGGACACTCCAACTATTAAATTATTCATTTAACTAAAGAGGGATCATAAAATTCTATTTTGTCATTGGGCTCAAGTCCTTCTCAAACAATCCCTATCCATCCCAATCGACGATGATGCGGCAGTAGCTTCATTGACATCGATCAGGCTATCATGCGATAGTTGGAGCTAGCGTCGATGAGGCCTACAACCTCCTCTAGTCCTGTTGGTCAAGCATGTATATATATACACAGTGTCGGCTGCTCCTTGCATGGCGGGTCTAACCAAAGGATGGCCCCCAGGTAGTGCAAACCCACATAATCAAGCAAAGCAAAGTCCACGAAGGCTTACGTGATCTGGGATTTCCCAACGGGGTGACTTGCACAAGTATGGGACTCGAGCTCTACCTTAATAAGGAAAGCGGAGTTGGGAGAAAGATTATCATTTATACTGTCTAGATAAGGAAAAATACAACCGTCTCAAGCTTTAGTATAGAAAGATAGAGTTAAAGTCCAATCTAAATCAATCAAGATTGTAACCAACTCGTGATACGTCCAGAGACGCTCAACCACCTATAAAAGATGTGTGAGGGGCATCGAGTTAAGACATTGATCATGTCTTCTCAAAAGCCATGCATGACAGAGACAAGCATAGCCTCAAAGAGAACATTATTCACCTCATATCGAAAATAATTCATCCAACCAGAAATAGGGTTCGCACATAACCAAATTTTTAAAATTATATCAAAAAGTGCATTTAGGTCTTGATAGATTGACGCTTATATGATTTAACCACAAAATCATGTCCAAAATGCCTTTTGTTATAGTGCAATACTCCCTCCGTTTCGAATTATTTAACGCTGATTAGTTTAAAATTAAACTAGGCAACGTCAAATAATCTGAAATCGAGAGAGTAGCATTTTCTGTCTCACAAACCATGAGTTGGAGACTTCACATTACTAGACTTGATGTGTACCAGCTGCTATAGCTTGCAGATTCCAAATGTTGCAGCAGGTAGCATTTGTTATACCCAGTCCAATAGGCACAAAAGCAGACACAACTTCCCGGCAAAAGGGATTATGCCTCCAGAAAGTAGTACTAATTTACACCCACAGAAATGCACTTTGTAATTGTTCGTGCATCGATTGCGTTGACCTGTGTCTCAAAAAGTGTTCGTCATCCATCTAGGCTCTCCTTGAGGTGTCATGCGCCCGTACGTGATTGATATGGTCTTGTTTATGATAATAAGTAGTGTAATGTTAGGTTTGACTAAACTGTCAAATTAAACACTAGCTAGCACACTAAACTAAGTATCTTCAGGTAAGGAAGGAAAGGACAGCGCTTTGGAATGACCTGCTACTAGCTCAATTATTCAAAAGTACCACAAGATGTCTTGATATATATAAAGAGAGAGATAGAGAGGGGGGGATTAGGTAACACAAACGATAAAAGGCAGGATGGAGTTCCATATTTCCATATAGCTACAGAAGAAATTCAAAATATTGAGGGATTGGATAGATTATTGGATAGGAACGTTTAGTGCCAACCATCTCTTATCTCCTAAAATACTATATGATGAAGAATAACAAGGAATTACTTGAGTCTGAGCAGGCATTTGTTTTTAGATAATGGGAAACGTCCTGACCTTCCCCTCAAAAGAGGTTATGGCCATCTTATTATAAACCGACAAAGACTCTCATCATTTTTACAAAGGATATAGAAATCTCGGATCCCCACCTACATGAATACATTATTAAATAGCAATTCTATTACTAAATCTCCATCCAAAATAAGCAAAAACACACATCACTGTGGACTCCAACGATCTGCATGCCGCACGTATTATTTTGGTCTCCTCCTCCGACTTCTGTAACTGCGCCCATATAAGGCAGTAGTGGGTTCCTCTGTATAAAACCTGCATATATGTTTTCATATAAACATCTATTAAAAAACAATATCATTATGACTTAGCCAGATAGCCCATCATACTGTTGCTGCACCTACAGTCAACATTCCTCTGATCTAATCGTCAAACTGAGGCAACCATACTTTAAACATGTGATCTATACTTGTAGGAATATGTAACCCAAAAGTTACTTGAATAACTCTCCAAGTGAACCTAGCAAAATGACAATAAAAAAGAGATGTTGAATAGTTTCGTTCTATGAACAGAATACACATTTCTTATCTCCGTTTCAATTACGTCGAGCTAGATTATCCTTTGTTAAAACTACCCCTCTATTTCGATACCATATAAAGATCTTAATTTTTAGCGGTATTTTTGTGAGCGGGCATATAAGCAGTATAATTTGTAAAAAAGGGAATATTAGTATCTATCAGGATTGTGTTCTTTGTACGCACTCACAGCGCAGCCCGTCAATTGACTGGTCAACTGAAATTCGGCTTATTAGGTCAATAAAACATGTGTTCATTTTATAATTCAAGCAAATTGCCATACTTAATTCTACTAAGTTTGAATTTCAAGCATGGATATAATCTTAGTTAGAGGGCACATACTGATACGACAGTTGAGTTGTACCTTTTGTGAACAGCCACCAACTTTAGTCTGAATGTGCTGGCAGCAATTTTGGATGTACTATATTTGTTCTTCTATAAATTCATGTATTTGGATTGGGTTGGGATCCTTTGCTGTAACGCAGGGGCATCAATTAGTAACTGAAAGATGTGGTAGTATTTACCTTAATTTTCATATAGTGGTCATTTGAACAATTTTCATCATTTTTCTATTATGGTATCTTAGGCTTAACTTATTTTTGTAATTCCAAAGCGAACCTTCTCAAGGTCACCTAGATTCAAGGTGTTATCCTCACCATATACTTGCAGAGATGAACGATGAGAATGGTTCAAATCTGCAAGTCTTCGTTCATCTCTGCAGGTCTACAAGACAGTTGTAAACTTGCATATCTAAACTGTTCATTCATACAAGTCTACGGTCATGATAATAACTTGGATCTAGGTACCTTTGCAAAAGCATTGGCCCACCTCAATGACATTCCAATTACACAATAGTCTGAACCGTATCATGGAAAATGATGTTGCCTCAGGGCCCGTATATCAATGAAGGTTTCGCGCTGTACTCCCTCTGTTATTAACTAATTATCATTAGGGTACAAGTTGTAGTTTAATTTTGAACTAGATTTATTATCTTAAATGGAGAAAGTATTGTTAAAGACATCTCTCGGCGTACCTGCAGCCGAGCGAGGTGTTAAATGGACTACAAGATCAAATAACTATATAATTAAGATCAGAAGCTAGATGTTTGGATTAGGGATCATATTTGGTACCACTGCGATTTGTTTCTTTGGTGTATGTATGTATGTATGTATGTATGTATGTATGTATGTATGTATGTATGTATGTATGTATGTATGTATGTATGTATGTATGTATGTATGTATGTATGTATGTATGTATGTATGTATGTATGTATGTATGTATGTATGTATGTATGTATGTGAGATATTAAGTCCTTTGCCCTTATATCTTACTGGTTTTGTCAAATCCCGTAAATGCCGCCTCGTGTGGTAGAGAAAAAAAAAAGGAAAGAAGCATGGAAACTTTCAAGTCGAATTGAACTCGGCAATGTATTGTTTATTGAAGAGAGACAAAATTTGCGATTCGTTGTGATCTGTGCTTCTGCTCTTTTTTCGGCTTTTGCCGTTGCATCTTTAATCATGCTGTGATTATGATATTGCAGGCCAGTAGTACGATGTATAAATGTATTTTCAATGGGCCTTTGATTTTTATCTTTGAGCTTTTGTTGGTGAGGGGAGGATGAGAAATATAAGGGCTTTGGCTCTCAGAATCGTTTCTGATTTTGTATGGAATCACTAGAATCAGTTTTAAACAGACATTTTTTGAATTTTTTAGATGAGAATCAGTTTTAAATGTTTCCAAAATTTAGGCTGGGAGGGTGAAACTGGGCTAGAAGTGTTTCAGGATTTGAATCAGTTCTGGACATGTACCTCCCCTCAAATTTCGATAGGAATTACAGGAATTGCCACCGACTCTTCTCTCACCTAACCCTACGTGACGAGACCACCTATGATTTGGACATCCATATATGTGGTTCATTACAATATTATACGATATCCCTTTATAAATAATATATATCTTAAGACTTCATTACATGTTATAACGTGACAAAAATAGCATAGCCCATCCAAGGGTAAATGAGTCAATTAAATCCACCACCTCTGTTTACTAAAACTGAAACAAAAAATTAACCAAACAGTTTCTAAAGTGGTTCTATTTCAGGTTGAGAAACGTTTCTATGTTGAAACCGAAAAGTATCTGATTCTTGAAAAATCTGGAACCGTACCAAACGGCCCCATAGTTTCTGTTAACAGAGGTAACAACATTTATAAAGTTGTTACTATGCTCCCTTCTAATTTTTTTCCCTTGGTGTTGGTCGGTGTAAATTTGTCCTAGCCAACATAAAAAAGGAAATAGGCAAATGCTTGAGAAAATAGTGGCGAGCTAGCAGAGATGTGTTGGTTGAGTACGCCTTGGCTCATGGGTTTTTTCACAATCTAAATATATACTTAATACAAAGTAGGTCAAAAATAAATATAAATTTGATTCGGATTTAATCCGATCTGACTTTTCAAATATCTAGTTTATTTTTTAGTAAGTTAGGGTTGAGTGAAGAAAATAAAAATCTCGTTGAGAACAGGACACAATAATAGGACAAAGCAGGACCACGGCGTCAGCGATGGGTCGAAAACTGATTGCTTCGTGTCGAACCATGGCTTGACCGCTCGACCTAGGGATGAAAACAGATCGGATATTTTTCGATCCTCCACAACCGTTTTCGAAGATATCCGATCCATATCCATTTTGGTCGGATTTTTTCGGATACGGATATGGATTCGGATATTGTAAATCGGATATCGGATCGAATATGGTTTTCGTCAAAATCCGTCCGTTTTGTCGGATATCCATATTGGGTCGGATATATCCGAACAATATCCGACCCAACAAATTGAAGGCCCGCAGGCCGCAGCCAGCCACAGGCCCAGCCCACAGGCACCGCCACGCTATGAGTGTCCAACCTCCAGGCTTCGATCTCCCCCCCCCCCCCCAGCGCCTGCGCCGCCGCCTGGCATCTTGCGGTGCCCCCCCCCCCCACCGATGGCGACCTAGCGCCGCCAGTGCGGTCGCCCCCCCCCCCCCCCCCCGACGACCTTGGCCAGCGCCATGATAAAGCGATGCCATGATAATCGGAGATGGCCACATTTTCCCAAGATGCTCCTGGTTGGATCCTGCCGGTCTCCGTATTCTGTCCCATATACAGGTAACACAGTTTTTGTTTTCCCTTTATTATCACACATCCTTGCTAGCTAATACCCCTTTCTCGGATTCTACCGTCCAGCTGTTGGAATAGGTGTAACATCTTTCCTCAGATGCATATCAATACTTTGTTGTGTTTCCTTGTACCAGGCACATGTTGAAGATAATTGATAACGGGGAATTTTATGAACAGGAAAAACCTCTTTCACTCAAGGATTTGAAGTCCTTGGTTCTCATTTTAAAGCAGGTAAGATGATACAAACAGTCACCATGACCAATCACAAGCTACACTGTATATACAGGTTCCTATTCCACTTTAGCTTTTGCAAATTCGTTACTGATGTCTTCATGTTTTTTTAATGGTTAAGTTACTCTTCCTCATAAAGCCTCATATTGGTTGCACCTTTTTTTCTTAGTATGTTCCTCACTGTAATTGACGGTCATTACAGTGTGATTGATCCACACCGTAATCGACTCGATCCTGAAATTGTACAAGTTTTGATTTGCACCAAGAGTTGGATTGCTGCAGCAAGAAAAGGTGAGAAGTTTGTTTATGTTTTAGCTTAATGTTTCTTATTTTTTGAGGGTTTAAAGTTGCTTATATCGTTTTCATCTATTTCAGATCGTAAAAGTATACTTACTATTGTTGATGATTTTATGGAGACGATGAGTATCAATGAAATTCAGGTTTGTTTATTATAAATAAAATTGATAGAATCATTTTACCTAACATTATTTCACTTATTGTTTTATTATTTCATAGGACGAGAACATAAAAAGTGATCCCGATAAGATGAATGATGTTGCTGATTTTTTCATCTAGCGGTGATGAAGATTGGAAAATATGCACTATGTAGTATGAACTATTTGTGTTTCAAGTTTCATATACGAACCATATATGAATTTGATATGGATGTACTTTGTATTAAATGTATGAACTATAAATTTTATGTTACTTGTGAATTGTTTTTCCGAAACAAATATCCGAATTCCGTCCGATATCCATATTTTTCTGATCTGATGAATCCGTTTCCGATATATCCGACATATCCGATACCATATCCGTTTCCGACAATATCCGTTCCAATCCATTTCTGAATTTTTTAATATGAATATAAATATGAAAAAACATTTCATCCGTCCATATCCGTCCTTTTCATCCCTAGCTCGACCCATGCACGCCCGCCGCCCGCCCGCGCAGTGGTGTTGAACCTGTCACGGCACCGTTCCCGCTGTTGTCTCCCGGGCCCACGAGTGTGGAGGCCACCACAGAGGGCTCAAGAAGTGTTTTATTCATCTTTACGTAACTTTTGCAGTACAAAAATATTCATTTTTAACAACCTATGCAAAAAAAACCGACAATAATTTGTGAAAATACCATAGATGGAGAGTGTCCCGAATTATCTTTGCGCGAAATTTAAGGTTGTAATGTTTTTTTTTGTTTGCGTCGACATGTAAAAGAACTTGACAATGACGCCCTCTTCTATGAATTCTAGAGACAGAAGCCATGACTTCGTTACGATATCGAATTTCGTGTGTTAGGAAATTCGTGTCGAACTTGTTAACTGCAAATTTCTACCAGCTAATCTACATAAAGGACCAATATTTTCCAACCGTCCAAAATACGCCGAGAATTTAGTCGGCGACCACTCGCGTCACATCTGAAACGGACAGAAGGAGACGCTAGCGCCGCACGGAGAAGTCCGGGGTGGCGCCGTGTCTCCAAGTCCCAACACGGCAACGCGCACGAACGGTGCGGTCTCCTCGTGTGCGTGCGTGCGTCGCGTGGTTGTTGCCATGCAATAAACTCTGCAACCCAACATCCGTTTGCACGCGTGTGCCTGCTCCGCCTCCCTGTTTCAGTAGACGCGCCACGCTCGTAGACAATCAGACACGTAGTACGCCTTATTCCCTGCCTCATTTATGGTTATGGAGCAGCTTGTTTAGACTGATGCCAATCTCTATATCTGAACTCTAAAAGAATATTCTCAATCTTTTACAGTTAACTCTAAAAGGTTCTCAGTTTTACAGTTCATTTATCTGCACTCGTTCACCTCTAATCGAACCTCTATATCAACTACCACCTATTTTATATTACATCATACAACTATATTATATTTTATATTATATAACTGTTTCTACTTTAATAATATTATATTTACAACTTACTCCCCCCGTTTCAAATTATTTAACGCTGGTTGTTTTAGAATTAAACTAATTAGCGTCAAATATTTCAAAATAGAGGGAGTACAAAAATTCATCAAATTTATTTGATCTCCTTTTTATTTTTTTGTTTCATTTTCCTTTATTCTTATTTTTTCTTTATTCTTTTTTTATCCTCTCTTATTTTCTTTCTCTCTATTCTTCCTTTCTTTGCCTCAGTTTACAACTGCTACAACAGACAGGTGCATTTGGAGGGGCACTGTACCGACCTGAGAAATAGAGGACCCTTTACAGTGCCCGCTGCGGACTGGCTGGGGCGCCTTGGCCTGCAAATATGCCGCCCAGGCCAGTTTAGCGCGCGCCAGTGCGGGCAGCCTTATCCATCCATGCACACCCATCGACTCGTGTTTTAGTTTTACTACTTTGTTTAAGCTACTAGTATCAAATCTTCAACGAAACACATCACGAACTTTGTTAATTGGAGGAGTTAGTAGCAAAATGAATGGACACAACACAGTTCAGGATCTTGCCCATGTAGCAGGTCAGATCATTCCAGAGCCACTTCATCCATCGATCGATGGTTCGTTCACTTGACGCAACAAATGGCGACGGAGAGAAGGATTCTGAATCCGTCGTCATCCAGGAGGCCAACCACTTGTCACACCCGTTTTTTTTCGTATAACAACCAAGTGATTCCCTCATGTATACCAGGATCATTTCCTCATACATGTGATGACAAATAGTGAAGCATCATTATATTACAAGCCAAGTGTTCGAATACAAATAAGTGTTACATAGCGTCTTGATGGATTCACAACATGTAAATAAACAAACAGCGGAAGTAAAATCTTGTGGGCTCCATCACAGGCGTTGCCCGGGGGACTCTGTGAACGTACCTAGAATCCTTCTTCGGGTCCAAAGTCTTGATTGTTGTACACCACATCATTTCCTTGGCCTGGGCAACAATTTAAAGTCAACGAAAAGCAAGTTTGAGTACCGTTGGTACCCAGCAAGTGTGGGAAAGTTATGTCATGCATGGCTATAGCAAGAAAAGGATGAACACATGGTTAAGTCACTACGCAATTAATACCTGTTCTTAGCTTATTTAGCACCTACATTACTATGCAATTAAAGTGGCCCAACCCCATATACCTAATCCCATTGTTAAGCTCCCCGCTTAACGTCCTCAACACCATCATTCATCATCATCTAATCATGAATAAGTCCAAGCCGCTCTTGACCATGAGCACGGCTGTCATTGACAATTTTGACTCTACAGAGTTTGCACCACTGTACCCACATGTAGTGATTTCATCTCCCGTTGTCGGGTGGACTAGAGAAACCTCTATTATGCCAGTGGCCGCGAACCACGTTCACACTTCTGAGGTGTGTAGCCAGGAGATCATTACGAGGCCTTTACAAAGGAATTCCCGACGAGTGTGGGCCCACTGAGGTTTCACCCCTAACAGCATCCAAGAGGCTCCAACCCCCGCTGCAGTAGCCCCCTCTTGAGCCGTGCGGTTCCTAGAGTAGTCCAGCTGACACCTATTCCTCGCACCGTCCAAACACCCATACTACGCCGAAAATACACCTAATTAGTTGGCCAGGCTGCCCCATCTCAGCATGTGGTTGGCACGGTAAAGCCAGGTTACATGCTCCATGAATCGGTCCTTAGGATCCAGGCAAGCACTAGCACAACCCCGAGTCTCGTGCACACAGCACCAACCAAAGCATTTAACTTGCCTAGATCCCTACCTCTACATAATTCATAATATTCCATTCAAGGGTGAAATAACCAAGGTGATGATATCATATCCCATTTATTTCATACTAAGTATAGCTAAGCATGAGTAGCATAAATGAATGACATAATAAAATAACCCTCAACCCAGATGTCGGTACCCTCAATACGGGGTACCCCTGCGCACAGGGGAAAATGCCTAAGGACCTCGCCCTTCTCTGCAGGGAGAGCTCCGAAGGCGCCATGTGTCTAGTGGGGCCGAACCTCCCTCTCCTCAGAGGAGAGCTCTGGACCCGTCACGTGGCCAATTGAGCCGGACCTCCCCCCTCCACAGGGAGAGCTCCGGAGGCTCCACGTGTCCTGCGGGGCCGAACCTCCCTCTCCTCAGAGGAGAGCTCCGGGCCCGCCACGTGGCCAGCAGAGGCCAGACCTCCCCCCTCCGTGGGGAGAGCTCCAAAGGCTCCACGTGTCCCGCGGGGCCGGACCTCCCTCTCCACAGAGGAGAGCTCCGGGCCCGCCACGTGGCCAGCAGAACAGCGTTGCCTGCCCCCGCGCGGTAGGCAGCAAGAGTAAAGACGCGCCATACCTTGCCCATACAAGGTATTCAAGACCCACGCCTTCCCAAGGCGCGGAGACGCGGAGCAAGCCTCTGTCAGGTGCCGTTGCGCCCAGTCACATCACAGACTGACGCTCCGTGTCTTAGCCTGCCCGCCAATAAACACAGCGACAAGACATCCCCTGCCGCCCCTGCCATCATCAACCACTACGACTAGCTTGCGGCATGGGCAGGGCGGCAGAACGAAGACTTGGAAGCCCTCGTAAGAGACAACTACCGGCGTAAATGCAGATACGGTAGATGGCAAGCGATCTCCCCGGGACCACCTGTCGCGTCCCGGGCCTACCTTGTAAGCCGCTCGAGCCTTGGACTATAAAAGGCTCGGGTAGGCAACTGTCGGTACCTGAGATATGGGGTACCCCCGCGCACAGGGGAAAATGCCTAAGGAACTCGCCCTTCTCCGCAGGGAAAGCTCCGAAGGCGCCACGCGTCCGGCGGGGCCGGACCTCCCTCTCCTCAGAGGAGAGCTCCGGACCCGCCACGTGGCATACAGAAGCCGGACCTCGCCCTCCGCGGGCGAGGGGTCCGAAGGTGCCACGTATCCGGCAGGGCCGGACCTCCCTCTCCTCAGAGGGCAGCTCCGGGGCCGCCACGTGGCCGACAGAAGCCGAACCTCCTCCTCCGCGAGGAGAGGTCCGGAGGCTCCACGTGCCCCACGGGCCGGACCCTCCTCTCCTCTGAGAAGGGCTCCGAGCCCGCCACGTGGCCAGAAGAACGGTGCTGCCTGCCCCCGAGTGATAGGCAGCGGGCATAAAGACGCCCCATACCTTGCCCGTACAAGGTATTCAAGGCCCGCGTCTTCCCGAGACACGGAGACGCGGAGCACGCCTCTGTCAGGTGTCGTTGCGCCCAGTCGCATCACAGACTGGCGCGCGGTGTCAGAACCTGCCAGCCAGTAAACACCGTGACAAGACACCCCATGCCGCCTGCGCCGTCATCAACCATTACGACTAGCGTGCGGCATGGGCAGGGCGGCAAGACGGAGACTCGGAAGCCTTCGCCAGAGACAACTACCGGCATAACTGCAGATACGGTAGATATCAGTCAATCTCCCCGGGACCACCTGTCGGGTCCCGAGCCCCCTTGTAAGCCACCCGAGTCTTGGACTATAAAAGGCTCGGGTAAGCGACGATAGCGAGGGTTCGCACTCTGCAACTCATACGCTAGCCATACACTCCCAAGCTGTAACTCACCCCCAAGCTCAGGACTCTGGCCCTGAGCAACAAGCAATACAGCGAGCTCCATAGCTCACCGTGGACGTAGGGTTTTACGCTCCGGCGGCCTGAACCACGTAAAACTCACCGTGTCAAGCTCTTACTAACTCGTCCATCTGCGCAAGCTCTCCGCAAGGGACTAGCCCCACCGAAAAAAGAACCTCCGCGGGCTGCCCAGTGCAGGCCCGGGGGAAGTGTCGACCGAACACTTCGACATTTGGCGCGCCAGGTAGGGGGCTTTTCCCTTTGCGCGACGAGTTTCCGCCGATGAAGATGACCAAGCTCCCTTCAGCGGCAAACTCTCCCCCTCCGCGTTCACGGCGAACCGTGACCAGCGGGGAGTACATGTCGACGCACTCAGGACGGAGTGTGTCGGCACATGCTGGAAGCCAGCAGCCGACTCCGGCTACGCCGACTCCGGCAATGCAGGCTCCGACCAGTGTGAGATCTTCTGCAGCGCTGAGCGTACACCATGAGGGTGCGCTAGCTGCAACAAGAGCACTGCTGCGCAACCCACCTGCTGGGGATGCGCCCCATTCCACGACCCAGCAATGGGTCCGTGAAGTGGACCGCCTCGTTGTCACCGCCGCGAACCCTCGGTTTCAGCGAGGACGGCGCCCCAGTCAACCGGCTGTGTCGCTGACGCGCACGCCCACGGTTGACGGGCAAACGGCGGATTCCAGCTCCTCCAGGCTCCCGTCGACGGACCTGAGAAGGGAGCTGGAACGGTGCCACTTGGGCCAGGATGCCCGGGTGTACCTCGAGCGACGTCGAGAATGGCGTCGCAACCATGAGGCTGGTGACAGCATGCCGTCAGCCTCGACACAACCTGGAAGGCAGATCTTCGCCACACGAGCCCTGCCTCAGGCATATGCCGCGCAGCATATGCCACAACCATATGCGCCGCAAGCAGCGCCCCCGGTCTATGGTGCAGCCTTGCCCATGCCGGGATACATGGTGCCAAGTGCGAACCAAGCGTTCGCAACGCCAATACCTGCGGCAGCAGGAGCAGGATGTGCAGCTCTTGCACTCCACCTTCGCTTCACGAGGTGGCCGCGCAAGTTTCGGCCGCACCTGCCCGAAAAATATGACGGCAGTGTCAACCCGGCGGAGTTCCTCCAGATCTACTCCACTGCCGTACTCGCTGTAGGAGGGGATGAGGCTGTCATGGCCAACTATTTCCCCGTCGCCTTAACCGGCCCTGCCCGGTCTTGGCTCATGAACCTACCCCAGGATTCCATAACCTCCTAGGAAGAGCTCTGCAGGCAGTTTGTCTCCAACTTCGGCAGTTCCTATACCCGGCCTGGCACGGAGCTCGACCTCCACGCCATCCAGCAACAACCAGGGGAGTCGCTGCACTCGTTCATCCAGCAGATCTCCCAGGTGCGGAACACCATCCTGCACATCCAGAATGCTTCTGTGGTGGTGGCGTTCCGGCAAGGCGTTCGGGACAAGAAGATGCTCGAGAAGCTCGCGACTAGGGAGGTCCGCGATGTATCAGAACTCTTCAGCCTAGCGGACAAGTGTGCCAGAGCAGCCGAAGGGCGGAACTGACACTCTCTGCCGGCCTCCGAGCCAGGGAGTCAGCCGGGATCTGGCGACGCTTCATACGAAAGCGGCAGGAAGATCAAGAACGGAGGCGGAAGCAAGATAAAGTCGTCAGCCACGGTCCCCGTTGCCACAACAGCGGCGCCCAGTGGAGCTCGGGGGCCACGCCCCGACAAGAGGCCGCGACAATCACCGGCCCCAGACGGGGACCAGGATGAATTATGCCCTGTGCATGGCACCATCTATCATACCGCTGCCGAATGCCGGGAAATCCAGAAGCTCGCGGAGCGCTTCCGGAAAGGAAAGCAGCCCCTAACTGATGCCCCAACCTACAGTCAAAGGGAGGGCAAGCAGAAGGTCGAAGCCCTAGACGGCGTCGACCGCCAGGTGGAGTTCCAGAAGCTTCAGCGCGCTGTAAAGGCAGAGCGCAATCATGGGAGCTCCAGCTCCAGTGATGACGAACACCGGAAGATGCTCTATGTCATCTTCGGCGGGTCCGCTGACCCCCCGTCCCGAAGCACGGCTAAGGCCTTGCGCCGAGCGGTAACGTCGGTGGCTCCCCTCCCAGGTGCAGCACCGCACCTCAGGTGGATGGGAACCCCCATCAGCTTTGATGACACCGACTGCACCAGGAACATGGCTGGGGCCGGCCAACTACCGCTCGTGGTGGCCCCCACCATCACCAACGTGAAGATGTACCACGTTTTGGTGGATGGCGGGGCTGGACTGAACCTCATCAGTCGCGCAGCCTTCCAGAAGCTGCAGATCCCGATGGCCAAGCTCACCCCATCGAGCCCGTTCTCAGGGGTAGGGCCGGGACAGGTTGTTCCCTACGGCCACATCAGCCTCCCGGTGACCTTTGGGGCACCGGACAACTACCGGACAGAGTACGTTCTGTTCGACGTGGCCAAGATTGACCTCCCCTTCAACGCCATAATCGGCAGGCCAGCCCTGTACCGATTCATGGCAGTAGCCCACTACGGCTACCTTGTCTTGAAGATGCCTACACCAACAGGCGTCCTCAAGGTTTGTGGAGACCGTGCTGCCGCAGTGTTGGCCTTCGAAAAGCTTTAGGCGCTTACAGCAACTAGAGCGCCAACCCTAGGCAGTGCAGAACCAAGCCAGCTCCACCCAAGTGCACGCCACCGTGCCTCTACCACAGCACCCCATGTGCAACCCCTTGACGAGGACGACGTCCCCCCGAGGCTCGTTCGAATCAGCGCCGATGCCACACAGACCACCCGGGTAGCCAGGGGCCTGGATAGCAAATAGGAAGGCGCGCTCGTTGCCCCCCTCCGGTACAATGTCGATGTGCTGCATGACAGCCGTCGCGAAGGCCAGAGATCCCTAGGGAGGTGATTGAGCACTATTTAAAGGTCTTTCCCGACGCCCGGCAGTCCGGCAGGATGGAAAGTCCACCACCCCCGGTGCTTGGCGAACCATGTTGTCATCCCGAAGGCCGGCGAGAAGCTCCGGAAGCGCATCGACTACACCAGCCTCAATAAGGCATGTCCTAAAGATCTATTTTCTCTCCCTATGATAGATCAGATAGTAGACTCGATGCCAGGCTGCGGTATGCTGTGCTTCCTAGATGCTTACTCAGGTTTCCACCAGACCCCTGTGTCTGGAGAAGTTGAAGGGCACCCTTTACCACAGTAGTCGGCCTGCACTGTTATGCCTCTATGCCTTGTGGCCTAAGGAACACTCTCCCTACCTTTGTACGTGCAATGCCCAAGACCTTAGGAGAGCTAATGAGAGACTCAGTTGGGGTATGAGTCAAAGGCATTGTTGTCAAGATCAGACAGGGTTCGTCCCTACTAGATAACTTGGCCTTAGTCTCCGTCCGTCTGACAAGTGTGAGCTCGGTATACCCTCTGGAAAGCCCTTAGAATACCTGGCCTCACGCCGAGGAACTGAGGCTAACCCAGAGAGGGTCAAAGCCACTGGCTCGAGGACCAGAAATTCGCGGGATCCCTAGCTGCGCTGAGTCGGTTTATACCGAGGAGGCCCCGAGCCTGAAGAGCATCTCCTGCTCTACATCGCGGCGACGACTGCAGAGGTGAGTATGGTCCTCACCGCAGCGTGGCTGGGCCCCATACCACCGTAACCTGTTTCGCTGTCAAGAAACAAGTGCTAGGGGACACCGGATCCCCGACACAACCTCCCGGAGGACCAGCAGGACCTCCTGGAGGTGCAACGGGACCCCCCCCCCCCCGGAGGCCCAACAGAACCTCCCGGGCGTCCAACGGGACCCCCCGGGGCTCCCAGGACATCAGCGGGGCTTCCCGGAGCTCCAAGACAGCCTGGGGGACCTCCGAGTATCAAGCACCCGGCGGTCTCCCCAGGATGAAAGCTATCCTCCTCAGCCCCCACGCGACGGACAATGCCGCCAAATGGGCGGCGAAGCTACTGGAGTTTGAGCTAGGCTTCCTTCCCCGTCATGCAGACAACAGCCGAGCACTAGCTGACTTCGTGGCTGAAGTAGACACCAACGCAGGCTGACTCAGGGGGTCATGGAGAAGGAGGACCAGGGCCCTGAGCCCTGGCCTTCACCAGGCCCTACTGAATGCTGCTCGTCGACGGCTCCTTGTGAAAGCAGGGGGCCGGTGCTAGCGTACTGTTCCCCACGCCATCGGGGGGGGGGGGCAGTCTGGGTATGTGGTGCGTTTCAATTCCAATGCAACCAACAACATAGCAGAGTATGAAGCACTCATCCTTGGCCTAAAGACAGCCCTGTCTCTAGGCGCTCGCTAGTCGTTGGCTCAGGGCGACTCCCAGCTGGTTATCAAACAAGATGGTGGAGACAGACTTCCTTGCCTTGGACCTGCACCATGTACCACGCGCTAGCAAGACCGCAGCTGACGACCTCTCAACGAAGACCCCACCGGAGTCCCTATGCCCAAAGGGGGCTTCGAGATGACGTTGTCGTGGCCCACATCCCGGCCCGCCGAGCCGGGCGAAGGGGGCTAGACCAGCACCTCGAAGCTGGCAGTCCCGGTGGCCAAAGACGCCGCCAAGGATCATAAGCGTCACTGGGGACTCCGTGCAACCCAGTGCTCAAGATCTAGATGCTCAAGTCAGACCCGATGCATGGATCACGGAGGTCCGGGACTACTTGAAAGACAATATCCTCTCTGATGAACGTGTATCCGCTGAACGGATCGTGCGTATGGCTAAAAGACACATGGCGGTAGAGGGGGATCTCTACCAACGCAGTGCCAACCACATCCTATTGCGGTGCATAATCCAGGGGGAAGGCTGCGACTTGTTCGCTGAGATCCATGGAGACGAATGTGGGAGTCACTCTTCCTCACGCGAGCTTGTCGGTAAAGCATTTCGGCATGGCTTCTACTAGCCGGCAGCACTCCAGGATGCCGTCAAGCTGGTCGAGAGCTGCAAGGCGTGCCTGTTCCACGCCAAGCAGATCCATACACCGGCTTGGACGGTACAGATGATCCAGCCCATATGGCCATTTGCCATACTGGGGCTGGACATCCTGGGCCTGGGACCATTCCCTAGAACCGAGGATGGGGACCCGCTCCCGAACCTTCGGAACACAGAACACCGCTGTAAGTTCTACCCCTAGAGCAACAATAGGACAGACCCTTCTTTTTATAATAAATTCCATAAAGTCCAGGAACAGTGCTTGGTGCAGCTAAGCCTCAGGGGACGGTCCAGGACTACGTTCAGCTTCGCCTGGTTCTGACCCCAAGCGCGTAGAGTCTTGCTTCCCTTGAGGCGGGTCGTGGCCTCCATATTCAGCCTGCCTTCCCCCTATGGAAATTTATATGAAAAGAAACATGTCCTACGTTGCTCTTCTTTGGTGCTCATCTAATTTACTTATTAAATTTTTATGATTGCCCTGCTAGCGCGTGTTCACCATGCGTTCAGCTCCCTCTTCTCATTCTCATCTTTAGTCGGCATTTGCTGCCCTACCAAAGGCGGTTGCGTGGGAGGTACCGGCCCATAGCCAGGGGGGCCCCGAGCCCCGACACTTCGCGCACGGTAGTTCCCAAGCACCGTATATATGGACGGGGACCGTAATCCAAATAAGACTAAGAGATAGAGGGGGGAGCCCCCAAGGAGAATTACGTTTCCCTTACTTGTGTGCAGGACCTCTCGGCCTCAGCTCCCGCAGGAATATGGTAGGCACATCCATCCAATGGAACGCACCTACCAGGGGGCCGCTACGGGATTGCGCAAGACCGAAACCCCAAGGTAAGATCAAAGAACTAGACCTCACAGGGGGCGTGGCCCGAAGGTCCCACGTGTCCAGCAGGGCCAGACCTTCCACCTCCTTGAGGGGGAGCTCCGGGCCCGCCGCGTGGTCAACAAAAGCCGGACCCCCCCTCTGCGGGGAGAGGTACGAGGACTCCACGTGCCCTTAGAAGGGAGCTCCGGGCCCGCCACGTGGCCAACAGGCCCGGACCCCCTCCGATCTCGTAAGGCAGGCCATGGAGACCTCCGGAGCCCTTAGTATATAGTGAGGACCCGGAGAAGGTGTCTGTGCAGAGCTTCGAGATTGGCCAAGGCCTCCGAGTACCTTGCGGAGCTAAGGACTCGGCCAGGAAAAAGCCAGGAAGAAGACTAGGACATGCAGACACAGAGAGAAACAGGAGTCTGTTCATACAAAGGCTCCACGAGCTGGGCTACAGACTCAACAAAAATAAAAAAGGAAGTACAGGGCCCTGTGGCCACGGGGGCAAATGCCTAAGAGTCCCCGGACTCCCGATGAAACCTGGAGGCTACGAGGGCGGCCAAGTCCTCGGCCTCGGCCCTGGCAGCCTCCTCCCGCTCCGCGGCTGGGCCCTCTCTCGCTGGTTCTAGCGAAAAAGAGGGGTCGCGGCTCTTGAAGCATGCCAGCACATGTGAGGCGACCTCTAAGGCTAGGCCACGTCCTTCGGCCTCAAGCTCGCTGGCGACCACCGAGTCTAGCTTGTCCAGCTTGTCGCCGATCGACTCCAGCGCGGGGATCACCTCCGCCACCTTCAGCGCAGGAGCCGCTGCCCGCACCGGACTGAAGCCAAGAGGGATCAGGGTGGACCCCGCTCGATCGACGAAGCTTGAGACCGCATGAGCCTCGGAGGACCGCAGGGCCGAAAGCTCCTCCACCTCGCGGTGGGCTGCCTGCAGGGCCTCTAGGTTCCTCTCGGAGAATTCCTTCTCCTTGGCCGCCAGGGAGCTCTCCTGAAGGTGAAGAGTCTTGATGAGCCACTCCAACTTAGAAGCCTTGAAGTCAGCGGCCAACTCCCGCTCCAAGACCGCCCGGCGTTCACGGGAGACCTGTTCCTCCCTCAAGTCGAGGTTTGCCTTCAGAATCTCCAACTCCTCGATCCGAGCCCGAAGGTCATCCTCGCCCGCAGCCAGCTGCGCGGCAACCCTCTCCGCCTCAGCTGCCGTGGAACGCTCCCATTCCTCAACGGCGAGTTTACGGCGCTCCAACTGCTGCCGTATCTCCACAGCAGCAGAGAGGCTCTCCTCGGCCCGGGCGTGTGCCTCCAGGGCCTCCCTGTTGATCCGCCGCGATTCGGCGTCCATGCGGTCGACAGCCCGCTTCAACCGGTCGAAGAGCACTTCCCAGAAGTCGAGCAACTCCCGCCTGGAATCAAGCTCGCTCTTGACTTTCGCGGTCCGCTCCCGCAAAAGGTTCCCCCAGGTGAGGAGGCAATCCCGTTCAACTGTATACTCCTCCCGCTCGCGACCTAGTGCAGCCAAGACCTGCCAGACGCTCGTCCCGGCAAGCGCGAAGGCATCAGCCAGGGGCAATGGAGCAACAGAGGCCAGGGCAGTTCCCCCGACCTCCTCCATCACCTCATCCTCAATAGGAGTCGAAGCACCAGCAACCAAGACGAGACGCCGGCTAGAGGAAGCTGGCGCCGGGGCTCTGGCAGCCAGACCTGCCGGGCCCTCGTTGGCTTCAGGCTTCTTGACCTGTGGAGAGGGGCGAGCCGGGGAAGGCGGCGCTGGAATAAAGGCCGGGCCGCCCGGTGCAGGGTCGACCTGCGCTGGCTTGGGGGCCGCGGTGGCCGTCTCGGCAGGAAGAGACGGCGCCGCCGCGGAATCCGGGCACACCGAAACAGGAGAAGTTCGCGCTGGCTTGGGGGCCGCGGCAGTTGTCCCGGGCTACGAGCGCAACGGCACAGACTCCCCGCAAGTCGGGGATGGCCGGGAAGCGCGGACACTCCAGCGGGCTCTGAACCCCGACTTCCGAGCCGGGGTAGGACTCCCAGAGCCCGCTGCCGTCACTGACGGCCGCTCCGCAGTCGCTTGAACTGGCGGAGGAAGGGACGCCCCAGAAGCTTCCCTCAACGCATCAGCCCGGGGCCTCTTCGAGTCGCCGCCGGAAGGAGTGCCAGGCACCCCACATTCCTGACTTGGCACCGACGCCGCCGCTGGAAGAGATCGAGCGCGCTTCTTCTCTGGTGGCGGGTTGGAGGCCATGGCGAGGGAGGACTCAAGGGCAAGAGGGCAAAAGCACAAGAGTCCGAGAAGAAACGCTGGGAGGTGCGAAGGGAAACCTCGATGCGGGTAAGATCCCCTCTAAAAACCTTCCCAGGTGCAACTCCAGGCGATTCGGAACTCTTCGAATACACCGCATTGGCAACCGCTTCGGCTCCTAGACCGAGCGCCGATGAAAGGTGGACCCAAGCCGCCCGACTGAGCCGGTGGGTCAAGGAGTCAGTCTCCTAAGAAGACAAGCCGACAAGGCACTTCGGCGGTTCCCGAAGAAAGCGCCGCAACATGCAGAAGTGGCAGTCTTGGGAACCGCCGCAGTAAAAGCAACCATCAAGTGGGCGCACGCTCCCACGATCCGACGACCGTTCGTGCTCCGGCAGAGGTCAATACGGGACTTAGATAAAGTGCGCGGATCAGAGGAGACGGAGGTCCCACCTCGGGCTCGCTATCTCCCCCGAGATGGGCCCGGGGGCCACTGTCGGTACCTGAGATATGGGGTACCCCCGCGCACAGGGGAAAATGCCTAAGGAACTCGCCCTTCTCCGCAGGGAGAGCTCCGAAGGCGCCACGCGTCCGGCGGGGCCGGACCTCCCTCTCCTCAGAGGAGAGCTCCGGACCCGCCACGTGGCATACAGAAGCCGGACCTCCCCCTCCGCGGGCGAGGGGTCCGAAGGTGCCACGTATCCGGCAGGGCCGGACCTCCCTCTCCTCAGAGGGGAGCTCCGGAGCCACCACGTGGACGACAGAAGCCGAACCTCCCCCTCCGCGGGGAGAGGTCCGGAGGCTCCACGTGCCCCGCGGGCCGGACCCTCCTCTCCTCTGAGAAGGGCTTCGGGCCCGCCACGTGGCCAGAAGAACGGTGCTGCCTGCCCCCGAGTGATAGGCAGCGGGCGTAAAGACGCCCCATACCTTGCCCGTACAAGGTATTCAAGGCCCGCGTCTTCCCGAGACACGGAGACGCGGAGCACGCCTCTGTCAGGTGCCGTTGCGCCCAGTCGCATCACAGACTGGCGCGCGGTGTCAGAACCTGCCAGCCAATAAACACCGCGACAAGACACCCCATGCCGCCTGCGCCGTCATCAACCATTACGACTAGCGTGCGGCATGGGCAGGGCGGCAAGACGGAGACTCGGAAGCCTTCGCCAGAGACAACTACCGGCATAACTGCAGATACGGTAGATATCAGTCAATCTCCTCGGGACCACCTGTCGGGTCCCGGGCCCCCTTGTAAGCCACCCGAGTCTTGGACTATAAAAGGCTCGGGTAGGCGACGATAGCGAGGGTTCGCACTCTTCAACTCATACGCTAGCCATACACTCCCAAGCTGTAACTCACCCCCAAGCTCAGGACTCCGGCCCTGAGCAGCAAGCAATACAGCGAGCTCCATAGCTCGCCGTGGACGTAGGGTTTTACGCTCCGGCGGCCTGAACCACGTAAAACTCACCGTGTCAAGCTCTTACTAACTCGTCCATCCGCGCAAGCTCTCCGCAAGGGACTAGCCCCACCGAAAAAAGAACCTCCGCGGGCTGCCCAGTGCAGACCCGGGGGAAGTGTCGACCGAACACTTCGACAACAACGTTAGCAAGGGTTCGCCTCTTACGCACCCTCGCACTCTAGCCATTCGCCATCTCTCACCCTCAAGCTCAGGACTCTGGTTCTGAGCAGCGAGCAATACAGCGAGCAACTCTGCTCACTGTGGACGTAGTGTTTTACGCTTCGGCTGCCTGAACCACGTAAAAACCCCTGTGTCAAGCTTCTCCCTCAATCGTCCCTAACGCTGAAGCTCTCCGTGAGTGACTAGCCCCACCGAAAAAGAACCTCCGCGGGCTGCTCAGAGCAGGCCCGGGGGAAGTGTCGGTTACACACTTCGACATTTGGTGCGCCCGGTAGGGGACTTTTCCCTTGCGTGACGAGCTTCTGCCGGTGAAGATGACGAGGCTTCCTTCAGCGGCAAGCTCTCCCTGCCCACGTTCACGACGAACGGTGACTAGCGGGGACTACGTCTCGACACACTCTGGACGGAGTGTGTCGGCGCAAGCTGGAAGCCAGCAGCTGACTCCGGCAGCGCAGGCTCCAGCGAGCATGAGATCCTCTGCAGCGCTGAGCGTCTCCCACGAGGGCGCGCTAGCTGCAGCAAGAGCGCTACTGCGCAATCCACCTGCTGGGGACACGCCTCAGTCAGCGACCCAGCAGTGGATTCGCGATGTAGACCATCTCGTTGTCGCCGCTGCAAACCCTCAACTTCGGCGGGGATGACGTCCCAGCCAACCGGCTGTGTCGCTGACGCGCACGCCAACGGTTGACGGGCAGACGACAGATTCCCACTCCACCAGGCTCCCATCGGCGGACCTGAGGACGGAGCTGGTACGATGCCACTTGGGCAAAGATGTCCGAGTGTTCATTGAGCGACGATGAAAAAGGCGTCACAACCAGGAGGCCGGCGACAGCATGTCGACTGCCTCAACCCAGCCTGAGGCGCAGACGTTCGCCACGCGATCTCTGCCCCAGGCATACGCCACGCAGCATATGCCCCAGCCATATACCCTGCAAATGGTGCCCCGGTCTATGGCGCAGCCTTTCCCATACCGGGGTACACAGTGCCAGCAGAGAACCAAGCGTTCGCGGCACCACTGCCTGCAGCAACAGGAGCAGGATGTGCGGCCCTAGTGCCACACCTTCGCTTCGCGAGGTGGCCGTGCAAGTTTTGGCCGCACCTGCCCGAGAAGTACGATGGCAATGTCAACCCGGCGGAGTTCCTCCAGATCTACTCCACCGCCATCCTTGCTGCAGGAGGGGACGAGGCCGTCATGGCCAACTACTTCCCCGTCGCCTTGACTGGCCCAGCCCGGTCTTGGCTCATGAACCTCCCCCAGGGTTCCATAACCTCCTGGGGAGAGCTCGGCCGACAGTTCACTGCTAACTTCGGTAGCTCCTACACCCGGCCTGGCACGGAGCTCGACCTCCACGCCATCCAGCAACAACCTGGAGAGACACTGCGCTCCTTCATCTAGCGGTTTTCCCAGGTTCGGAACACCATCCCGCATATTCAAAATGCTTCTGTGGTGGTGGCGTTCCGGCAGGGTGTACGGGACAAGTAGATGCTCTGAGAAGCTCGTGACCAGAGAGGTTCGCGATGTCTCCAAGCTCTTCAGCCTGGCGGACAAGTGCGCCAGGGGAGCAGAAGGGCGGAACTGGCACTCACTGCCAGCCTACGAGTCAGGAGGACAGCCCGGATCTGGCGCTGCTTCCCACGGAAGCAGCAAGAAGATCAAGAACCAGGGCGGTGGAAAGATGAAGCCACCGACCGCAGCTCCTGTTGCTGCAGCTGCAGCACCCAGTGGAGCTCGGGGGCCACGCCCCGACAAGAGGCAGCGTCAGTCACCAGCTCCAAATGGTGACCAAGGCGAGCCATGTCCCGTGCACAACACCAGTTACCATACTGCTGCTGAGTGCCGGGAGATTCAGAAGCTCGCGGAGCGCTTCCGCAAGGGGAAGCAACTGCGAGCTGATGCCCCTCTCTTCCGACAAAGAGAGGGCAAGCAGAAGGTCGACACCCCAGACAACGCCGACCACCAAGTGGAGTTCCAGGAGCCTCAGCGCACCGTGAAGGCGGTGCGCAACCATGAGGACTCCAGCTCCAGCGATGACGAGCGTCAGAAGATGCTCTACGTCATCTAGAGCGGGTCCACTGACCCCTCGTCCCGAAGCGCGGTTAAGACTCTGCTCCGAGCGGTATCGTCGGTGGCTCCCCTCCCAAGTGCCGCGCCGCACCTCAAGTGGTTGGGAACCCCCATCAAATTCGATGCCACCGACTGCCCCAAGAACATGGCTGGGGCGGCCAACTACCGCTCTTGGTAGCGCCCACCATCGCCAACGTGAGGATGTACCACGTTCTGGTAGATGGCGGGGCTGGGCTGAACCTCATCAGCCTCACAGCTTTCCAGAAGCTGCAGATCCCGATGGCCAAGCTCACCCCATCGAGCCCGTTCTCAGGGGTAGGGCCGGGACAAGTCGTTCCCTACGGAAACATCAGCCTTCCGGTGACCTTTGGGGCACCGGACAGCTATCAGACAGAGTACATTCTGTTCGACGTGGCGGAGATCGACCTCCCCTTCAACGACATAATCGACAGGCCAGCCCTGTACCGATTCATGGCAGTAGCCCACTACGGCTACCTTGTCTTGAAGATGCCTACACCAACAGGCATCCTCAGGATTCGTGGAGACCGCACTGCTGCAGTGTCAGCCTTGGAAAAGCTCCAGGCACTTGCAACAGCTCGAGCACCAGCCCCTGGCAGTGCAGAACCGGACCGGCTCCACCCGAGTGCACGCCACCATGCCTCTATCGCAGCACCCCGCGTGCAACCCCTCGACGAGGGCGACGTCCCCCTGAAGGTCGTCCAAGTCGGCGCCGATGCTGCCCAGACCACCCGGGTAGCCGGGGGCCTGGATAGCAAATAGGAAGGCACGCTCATCACCTTCCTCCGGTGCAACGTCGACGTGTTTGCATGGCAGCCGTCGTAGATGCCGGGGATTCCTAGGGAGGTGATCGAGCACCACTTGAAGATCTTCCCCGACGCCCGACCAGTCCAACAGAAGCCTCGCAAGCAGTCCATCGAGCGGCACAACTTCATCCGAGAAGAAATCAAGAAGCTGCTGGACGCTGGCTTCATACGGGAAGTCCACCACCCCCGGTGGTTGGCGAACCCCGTCGTTGTCCCGAAGGCCGGCGGGAAGCTCCGGATGTGCATCGACTACACAAGTCTCAATAATGCATGTCCCAAAGATCCATTCCCTTTCACTACAATAGATCAAATAGTAGACTCGACATCAGGCTATGATATGATGTGCTTCCTAGACGCCTACTCAGGTTTCCATCAGATCCCTATGTCTAGAGAAGATGAAGAGCACACTTCCTTCATCACAGTAGACGGCCTGTATTGTTTGCCTTATGGCTTAAAGAATGCTTTTCCCACCTTTGTACGTGCAATGCACAAAACCTTTGGATAGCTAATAAGAGACCTAGTCGAGGTGTATGTCGATGACATCGTTGTCAAGGTCAGGCAGAGTTCATCCTTGTTATATAACCTGGCCCTAGTCTTTGACAAACTGCGCTCCACGCGCACCAAGCTGAACCCCGACAAGTGTGTGTTCGGCGTATCCTCTGGGAAGCTCCTAGGATTCCTGGTCTCACACCGAGGAATTGAGGCCAACCCAGAGAAGATCAAGGCCATTGACCTGATGCGGCCTCCCGCCCGCATCAAAGAAGTCCAGAAACTCACGGGATGTCTAGCCGCGCTGAGTCGGTTTATACCGAGGCTAGTAGAGCGAGCGCTCCCCTTCTTTAAGCTCCTGCGCAAATCCGGTCCATTTGCTTGGACCGACGAAGCAGAAGAAGCTTTCCAGGAGTTGAAGCAACTCCTGACGACCCTACCCATCATGGTAGCCCCCGAGCCCGAAGAGCATTTGTTGCTCTACATCGCGGCAACAACTGAAGTGGTGAGCATGGTCCTTGTCGCAGAGCGGCCGGACCTCTCGTCACCACAACCTGCTACGATAGCAAAAGACAAGCACCAGAAGACCCCGGAGGTCCAAGACGACCTCTCGGACCTCCAAGACAACCTCCCGGAGGTCCAACGGGACCTCCCGGAGCCCCAAGACAACCTCCCGGAGGTCCAACAGGACCTCCCGGAGCTCTCGGAAAACCAACGGGATCTCCCGGAGGTCCAAGGCGGCCTAGGAGCCTTCGAGTCCCAGCTCCCGGAGGCTCCCCCGGACCCACCTACCTCCGGTAGGCCTGAGCCAATGGATGAGGACATCTCAGGCCCGGGAGGGAGGGTCCGGACCATCCATAGGCCTTTCTACTACATCAGCGAAGTCCTCCACGACGCCAAGACAAGGTACCTGGAGGTCCACAAGCTGATGTATGCAGTGCTCGTGGCATCCAGGAAGCTCCGCCACTACTTTCAAGCCCACCGGATCTCGGTGGTCACCTCCTATCCGCTGTAGGCGATCCTTCACAGCCCCCACGCAACCGGCAATGTCGCTAAATGGGTAGCGGAACTGGCGGAGTTTGAGCTGGACTTCCTTCCTCGCCATGCAGTCAAGAGCCAAGCACTGGCTGACTTCGTGGTCGAGTGGATGCCAACGAAGGCTGACCCAGGGGGCCACGAAGACGGTGAACCAAAGCACCGAGCTCCGGTCTTCACCGGGCCTCACTGGATGCTCTTCTTCGACGGCTCCTCACGAAAGCAGGGGGCCGGTGCCGGCGTACTGCTTCTCATGCCATCGGGGGAGCAGTTTGGGTACATGGTGCATCTCAATTTCAAGGCAACCAACAACATGGCAGTGTATGAAGCACTCATCTTTGGCCTAAAGACAGCCCTGTCTCTCGGCGCTCGCCAGTTGTTGGCACAGGGCGACTCCCAGCTAGTCATCAAGCAAGTTAAGGGTGAATGCTCCTGCAATGACCCACAGCTAGCTGCTTATCTGCTCCACGTGCAGATGTTGGAGAAAGACTTCCTCGCCTTGGATCTGCGCCATGTACCGCACGCTGGCAATGCCGCAGCTGACGACCTCTCAACGAAGGCCTCCACCGGAGCCCCTGTGCCCGAAGGAGTCTTCGAGAGGACGTTGCTGCGGCCCACAGCCCGGCCTGCCGAGCCGGGCGGAGGGGGCTGGACCAGCACCTCGAAGCTGGCGGTCCCGGCGGCCCTGCAGCCATGGACGCTGCCAAGGATCGTAAGCGTCACTGGGGACTCCGTGCAACCCAGCGCTCAAGATCCAGAAGCTCAAGTCAGACCCGATGCATGGATCATGGAGATCCGGGACTACTTGAAAGACAACATCCTCCCTGATGAACGTGTATCCGCTGAATGGATCGTGCGCATGGCTAAAAGGTACGCGCTGGTAGAAGGGGATCTCTACCGGCGTGGCGCCAACCACGTCCTATTGTGGTGCATAACCCAGGGGGAAGGCTGCGACTTGCTCGATGGAGGCGAATGTGGGAGTCACTCTTCCTCACGCACGCTCATCGGTAAAGCCTTCCGACATGGCTTCTACTGGTCGACAGCACTCCAGTATGCCTTCAAGCTGGTCGAGAGCTGCAAGGCATGCCAGTTCCACGCCAAGCAGATCCACACACCGGCTCAGGCGGTTCAGATGATCCCGCCCTCATGGCCGTTCGCCGTTTTGGGGTTGGACATCCTGGGACCATTCCCCAGAGCCATCGGGGGATTCCGGTACCTCTACGTCGCCATCGACAAGTTCACCAAGTGGCCAGAAGCCACACCCGTCGTCACCATCAACAAGGAATCCGCAGTAAAGTTCATCAAGTTGATCGTCTGCCGGTTCGGGGTCCCGAACAGAATCATCACTGACAATGGGACCCAGTTCACCAGCGCAGCGTTCAAAGAATACTGCGAAGACCTCGGCATCCAGGTGTGCTATGCCTCCGTTGCTCACCCAAAGAGCAATGGGAAAGTTGAGAGGGCCAACGCCGAGATTCTTCGGGGCCTCAAGACTCGCACCTATGCCGGCTTGAAGAAACATGGCGCCAAGTGGGTGGACGAGCTTCCGAGCACACTGTGGGCTAACCGAACATCCCAGAGCTGGGCCACCGGAGAGACACCCTTCTTCACGGTGTATGGGGCCGAGGCTGTGCTTCCCCTAGAGATCACCATGGGGTCCCTCCGTGTCCGAGCTTACGACGAAGCCGCGCAGGACAACCTCCGGCGTGAAGACATAGACCTTGTCGACGAGGCTCGATTGCATGCAGCACTCTGCAATGCACGGTACCGACAAGCGCTCCGGTGCTACCACCAAAGGTCTGTGCGTGTCCGGGAGCTGCAGGAAGGCGACCTGGTGTTGCGGCACATACTTTCTCGTGAAGGGACCGACAAACTCTCCCCCAGCTGGGAAGGTCCCTTTTAAGTTACGAAAGTTTGCCACCCCAGGTGCGTACGCCTTTCCACCGAGGATGGGGATCCGCTCCCGAACCCTTGGAACATAGAACACCTCCGTAAGTTCTACCCCTAGAGCAATAATAGGACAGTCTCTTCTTTCTGTAATAGATTCCATAGAGTCCAGGAACAGCGCTCGGAGCAGCTAAGTCTCAGGGGACGGTCCAGGACTACATTCAGCTTGGCCTGGTTCCGACCCTAAGCGCGTAGAGTCTTGCTTCCCTTCTTAATGGGGCGGGTCGTTGCCTCCATGTTTAGCCTGCCTTCCTCCTATGGAAATTTATATGGAAAGAAACCTGTCCTACTTTGCTCTTCCCTTGTGCTCATTTAAATTACGTATTAATTTTTATGACCGCACTTCCTGTGTACGCTCACCATGCACTCAACTTCCTTTTCCCATTCTCACATCTAGTCGACATTTGCTATCCTACCGAAGACGGTCGCGTTTGAGGTACCTGCCGATGGCCAGGGGGCCTCGAGCCCCCGGCACTTCGCGCACTGAAGTTCCCAAGCCCCGTACACCGGATCAGAATCGTAAGCCAAATAAGACTATGAGATAGGGAAGGGGGAGCCCCAAAGAGAATTACGTTTCCCATACTTGTGTGCAGGACCTCCCGACCTTAGCTCCCCACAGGAGTATGGTAGGAGCGCCCAAACAATTGGCCACACCTACCAGGGGGCCACTACGGGACCGCGCAAGACCGGAGCTCCAACGCAAGACCGAAGGATCCGGACCTCGCCCCCTCCGCAGGGGTGAGCCCCGAAGGCCCCACGTGTCCAGCGGGGCCGGAGCTCCCCTCTCCTCAGGAGGAGCTCCGGGCCCGCCACGTGGCCGGCAGAGCCAAGCCTCGCCCCCTCCGCGGGGGTGAGCCCCGAAGGCCCCACGTGTCCAGCAGGGCCGGATCTCCATCTTCTCAAAGGAGAGCTCCGGGCCTGCCACGTGGTCGATCGATCTGGACCTCCCCGTTCTCACGGGGCGAGTTCCGGAGACCTTCGGGGCCCTTAACACAATAAGGACCCAGGGAGGTGTCTGTTCAGGGCTTCTAGATTGGTGAAGACCTCTGGGTACCTTGCGAAGCTAAGGACTCGGCCAGGCCAAGCTAAGAAGAAGACAAATGCACAGACACAGAAAATAACGAGAGTCTATTCATTCAAAGCTCCATGAGCTGGACTATAGACTCAACAAAAGAAGAAAAAAAAGAGAAGAGATACAGGGCCTTTTGGCCGCGGGGGCGGCTGCCTAGGAGTCCCCGGACTCCCGCTGGAACCTAGAGGCCACGAGGGCGGCCATGTCCCCGACCTTGGCCCTGGCGGCTTCCTCCCGCTCGACGGTGGGGCCTAGTCGGACTGGCTCTAGAGATAAGGAAGGTCTTGGCTCTGGAAGCATGCCAGCACATGCGTGGCGACCTCCTTCGCCAGGCCTCGTCCCTCCACCTCAAGCTCGTCGGCGATCACCGCTTCGAGCCGACCCATCTTGGCACCGATGGACTCAAGCACCGGGAATTCCCCAGACACCTCCTGCGCTGGAGCCTCCGTCCGCACCGGGCTGAAACCAAGGGGAACCAAGGCGGACCCCGCCTCAGTAACAAAGCTCCAGACTGCCCGGGCCTCGACAGACCGCGAAGCTTGGAGCTTCTCCACCTCTTGGCGGGCCGCCAGCTCACGATCCAGCGCCGCCTGGCGCTCCCGGGAGGATTGCTCCTCCCTCGCGGCAACAGCCGACTCGCGGAGCTCCAGCTCCTCGGCCCGGGCCCTCAGCTCGCCCTCTTTGGCCTCCAGGCGTGCGGCGACCTTCTCCTCCTCAGCCGCCACGGCACGCTCCCGATCTGTGACGGCGCACTCTCGGTGAACTACCTGCAGCCGCAACTCCTCCACGGCAGTGGAGCGCGCTTCAGCCTTGGCCGGAGCTTCGCGGAAAGTAGCGCGGAGCCGACGGGTCTCTGAGCCCAGGCGCTCGATGACCCTCTTCTGAGCGTCGAGCAGAGCCCCCACGGCGTCAAGCCTCGACTGCCTCGAGTCAAGCTCTGCCTTAGCCTCCTGGGTCCGCTGTTGCAGGAGATGCTCCCAGCTAAGGAGGCACTCCCTCTCTCCAGTCGGCACCTCCCGCTCCCGCTCAAAGGCGGCCTGGACATGTCGGACGCCAGCCTGAGCACGCCCCAAGGCATCCCATATGGGCAGTGGGGCGGCGGGGGCAGGGGCCGCGCCCCTGACCTCCCCCGTCGCGTCCACGACCGGTGGAGGTGCTGGTGCCTCGGCAGCTGAGGCAAGACGCTGACCCGGGGAAGCCAGGGAGCCAGCCGTTGCGTCCACAGCAGCCCCTCCAGCCTCAGCACCGGACTTCCAGGCTGGCGAAGGAGGACGAGCAGGTGCAACCGCCGCCACCACAGGGGGCGAACCCGCCGGCACAGAAGAAGCCCCCGCCGACTTGGGGGCTGTCGGAACCACCGCAGTTCCCGGATGTTGCGGCACAGAGCCTCCGCTGACTGGAGATGGACGGGAAATAGGCTCGGCCCTGGCAGCCGGTGAGTCCCTGCAGACAAAGGAAGCTCTCAGGCTAAGAGAGGAGAAAGGAACGCTACTTCTACAAGCCAGAAAAGGCAACACTTACTGGGCGGTGTGAGCGCTCCAACGGTGTTCTCGGATGTCTATCTCATTCATTGGTAACCTCTCTTCGGGTGTTCTAAAACATTTCTTGAGTTGGGACACATGGAATACATCATGCACATCTGATAGGCGAGCCGGTAATTCCAACTTATATGCCACTTCGCCTTTTCTCTCTAGAACCTGGAAATGTCCGATATACCGAGGTGATAGTTTTCCTTTCACTTTGAAACAACGAAGCCCTCTGATAGGAGATACCTTGAGATAGACGTAGTCCCCTACACTGAAAGTGAGCTCTCTTCTTCGTATATCCGCATAGCTCTTTTATCTGGTCTGAGCTATTCTCAAGTTGTTGCGGATTTCCCTCACTTTCGCCTCGGCATCTTGTAGTACTTCTGGCCCAAATACCTTGCTTTCCCCAGTTTGATTCCAAAACAATGGAGTTCTACACTTCCTCCCATACAACGCCTCAAAGGGTGACATCTTCATACTGGCTTGGTAGTTGTTGTTATAGGAGAATTCAGCATATGGTAAGTTCTTATCCCAACTCCTATTGTTCTTGAGTGCACAAGCTCTCAACATGTCCTCAAGGATCTGATTGGTTCTCTCGGTCTGCCCATCGGTTTGTGGGTGATACGCAGAACTGAAATTCAGGTGAGTCCCCATGGTCTCATGTAACTTCTGCCAGAATCTTGAGGTGAACTGTGTTCCTCGATCTGACACTATCTTCTTCGGCACCCCATGAAAACACACAATTCTTGACATGTACAATTCTGCCAATTTGGATCCGCTGTAGCTTTCTTTCACAGTGATGAAATGAGCTACCTTAGTCAGCCTATCGATTATGACCCATATCGAATCATATTCCGATTGGATCCTAGGCAGTCCCACTATGAAATCCATGCCTATTTCTTCCCATTTCCATTCTGGTACTTTGAGTTGTTGCAACAATCCAACGGATCCTTGATGTTCTGCTTTTACTAACTGACATGTGTCACATAAGACAACATGTTGCGCGACATCTCATTTCATGCCATACCACCAGTATCTGCTTTTGAGATCATTATACATCTTTATACTCCCAGGATGAATGGAGTAGTCAAAATCATGAGCCTCTCTTAGAGTTAATTCTCAGATCTCCTTTACCTCAGGCACACATATTCTTTTTCCATGCCATATCGTACCTTGTTCATCCTCCCTAAACCCAGGAGCTTTATTCTCTTTGAGGAGTCTTCTGATTTCCTGTATTTTCTTATCATTCTTCTGACCGTTGCGTATGTCCTACTCCAATATGGAGTCCACTTCCATTGCGATGGCCTCACCGTTATTCACCAGACATAGATTGAGTCTTGCGAATTCCTCTCGTAATTCTGTAGGCGTGTCGTTTAAGCTCAACATGTTGACATGTACCTTTCGGCTTAAAGCATCTGCCACGATGTTCGCTTTTCCAGGATGATAGTTGATACCCACATCAAAGTCATTTATCAGCTCTAACCACCTCCTTTGCCTGAGGTTAAGATCTGGTTGTGTGAAAATGTACTTCAGACTTTATGGTCAGTATATATCTCTGTCCTCTTTCCCATTAAATAGTGCCTCCAAAGCTTCAATGCGTGGACCACTGTGGCTAGCTCTAGGTCATGCGTAGGATAGTTCTTCTCGTGTTTTCAAAGCTGCCTAGATGCATATGCAACAACATGCCCCTCTTACATGAGAACACATCCCAATCCGTGTCCAGAAGCATCACAATATACTGAAAAAAATTTCTGCATGTCTGGCATAACTAGCACTGGGGCTGTTGTCAATCTTTTCTTCAACTCTTGAAAACTCACCTCACACTCCGGTGTCCACGTGAATGCGATTCCCTTCTGTAACATTTTGGCGAGGGGTCTTGAGATCTTGGAGAACCCTTCAATAAATCGTCGGTAGCATCCATCCAAGCCTAAGAAGCTCCGGATTTCCCTGACATTTTCAGGGGTCTTCCACTTCTGCACATCCGTGATCTTGGTGGGATCCACGGAGATTCCTCCTTCCGAGATTATATGTCCCAAGAAGGGGACTCTCTTCAGCCAAAACTCACATTTGCTTAGCTTGGCATATAGTTGGTGTTCTCTCAATTTTTGCAACACCAGCCTTAGATGCTTCTCATGTTCTTCTTCATCTTTGGAGAAGATGAGAATGTCATCAATGAAAACCACCACAAACTTGTCCAAATATTCCATGAATACCTTGTTCATGAAGTACATGAAGTACGCCGGGGCATTGGTTAGTCCGAATGGCATTGACGGTGTACTCATACAACCCGTACCGAGAGACGAAAGTTGTCTTGGGAATGTTGGTTGGCCTTATCTTCTGTTGGTGATATCCCGATCTAAGATCAATTTTGGATAACACACATGCTCCTCTCAACTGATCGAACAAGTCTTCAATGCGAGGCAATAGATACTTGTTCTTGATGGTTACCTCATTCAGTGCACGATAGTCTACGCATAGCCTTTGGATTCCATCCTTCTTGGCCACGAATATCACTAGAGCTCCCCAAGGCGAGGAACTAGGATGAATGTACCCTTTCTCTGTCAATTCCCGGATATGTTCTTTGAGCTCTTCTAGTTGTTTGGAATCCATCCGGTAAGGCTTCTTATATATCGGGGTTGTTCCTGGCATTAGTTCAATCACGAATTCCACTTCACGATCTGGGGGCATAGGCAACTCCTCTTGAAAAACATCGAGATATTCCTTGATGACCCTTATCTCTTCAAGTTCCACGTCCACTTGATTGAGTTTAATATCCCTCCTAGGTTCTTGGACAGCTATGAATTTCACTTTGGTGCCACTAGTGTGAGTTAGTTCCACCGTTCTAGTCGAACAATGGATAATGCCCTTATGCTTGGTCAACTAGTCCATTCCCAAAATAATATCTATCCCTTGTGAGTTTATCACTATAAGGTTTGCAGTAAATAATACCCCATTAATGTCTAGACTCACTTTGGAGCATACTTGTCTTGTTCTTATTCCCCCCTGGAGAGTTCACCACTAATATATGATTCATTTGTGTTGTTGCTAGATCATGCTTCTTAACAAATCCTTGAGCAATGAATGAGTGGGTTGAACCATAATCGAACAAAATGGTCGCAATATGTAAATTTGCAGGAAACTTACCAATCATCACATCAGGTGCCTCTTGCGCTTCTTCCATGGTCATGTGGTTCACCCGTCCCCGCATCATGTTCTGTTGTTGTGGCTGCATTGGCTTCTTCTTTGGGCACTTGTGAGCATAGTGCCCCACTTCACCACAGTCGAAGCATTGCACCCCAACTTTAGGTGCCTGACCTTTGTTGTCCTGGGGTGGGTTTTGTGACCCTTGTCCTGCTGGCCGAGGTTGATAAGTGGGATGTGGCTGCTGCAGAAATTGACGCTGAGGCTGTACTTGTGCTGATGGAGGCCTGAAGTTTGGGTTGTAACCTCTCGGTGCTGAGTAGGGTACCACAGAACGGCTCATCTGCCCTGCAGGCTGCTGCACAAGACATGGGCGTGTGTTACTGCTTGATGCTTGATGTGACCATCCCATATTTCTCTTGTGTTCATTTTCCCGGGCCTTCATCTTCCTCTCCACAATACACGCCCTATCCACCATCTTTTCGAAGCTTTCATATTTGTTAGAGGACATCACACATTGCATCTCCAAGGTGAGCCCTTCCATGAAGCAGTCCTGTTTTTGCTCATCGGTTTCAATTTCCCGTGGTGCATAGTGGAACAGTTGGGTGAACTTGGTGAGGTACTCCCTCACTGTCATGTTGCCCTGTTGTAGCCCAAGGAACCCCTTCATCTTGTTCTTGATCTCCCCCTTGGTATGTAATGGTTGCGGAAGCTGCGCTTGAACTCCTCCCAAGTTATGTTCTCGGGGTCATGGTGGGCTGCCACGTAGGCGGTCCACCAGTCAGCAGCAGGTCCGTGCAATTGGTGAGAGGCAAACAACACCCTCTCATATCCTTAACATTGTATGATCCTCATCTTGTTTTCAATGGTCTTCAACCAATCATCTGCCTCCAAAGGTTCAGCAGCACTTGCAAACTTTGGGGGTTGAGTTCCTAGAAACTCACTCAACCTTGGTTGACGTGGTGCAGCCTGTGGGGGTGGAGCTTGATGTAAGTTATCCACCACTTGAGTCAAATTCTGGATGAGCTGATTTTGGTTGTTGAGCATTTGATAAATAGGATCAGCTCCTCCTAGGCGACCACCCCTGCCTTGCCATCTAGGGAGGAGAGGATCGGTTGTTGTTGTTGTTGTGGTTGGCACCACGACCTCTTCCTCTTCTGACCATCTATCATGGTTAACCAAACATCAACTTAATCATTACGTATAAATTTCCCACGTAGCTTGCATGAATTTAAACTTTTAGAACATTCAAGTCTAGACAATTTCAGAAAATCTCACATAAACTTTCAATCACCATGTCTCATACGAAAGCAATGTAACTACTGATTCATAATGTCTCACACGAAAGCAAATGCAAACATAAAGACGAGGTTGTGGACAAGTGCTCATGGCTTCCACAACTCACGTCACACACCAAACATTAATAAGCAAATAGATAGGTTCTTGACTCGATGAAATGCTAGAATGAGGGAAATGACTCTAAACGACTTGTATCACCGTGCTGGTTCATCGGGGTCTTCATCATCATTGCGGCTGCCCTCTGACTCCACTCTAGGTGGGGAAGCGGTTGGTGGAGAAGTGCGGCGACGCTTGTTCGCCATGCGGTCTGGGGAGTCGGGAGTCCAGGTGTCATACTCTGTGACACACAGTTCGTTCTGATCTCCTCCCTCCCTCGCCCTCAAGCTGGCGCGGAGTACAACCTCAGTCTTCTTCAGGGTGTCACGGACATCCTGAAGCTCCTGCTGGTACTCGTGCAGCCTAGTGCTCAGCATAGCTGCATCCTCCAAGCACATATCCATGTGGTCATGAGTACTCCCCTCCTGCACCGGGGGGTACTTGTACTCCACAGTGCCACTCTCGCGCTGGAGGACATACATATACTCAGTCCTGTCTAGGTGGCCACGGTTGATGTAACTCTAACAGGTGATGGCCTCCTAGGTGGCATCCTTCTCGGCATCCGCGTGAGTCACCCGACAAGCTGGGGAGTGGTGGATCTTGAGCAACCTGTTGTCATGGATGATCCTTATCTCTGAGCTCCACTCTTCATGCTTTGCGCGGAAGGTCTTGGTGGAGCTGTAGTGTATGACCAGCTTGCCAACGTTGCCAGCGGTGTGGAGCATACGTCGAAGACGACGCAGCAAGCTCCCTACTCCCAACCCGTAGGAGTGGTACGTCACAGAGCGATTCTCCTCCCTCAAAGCAGGTGCAGCTATAAGGACTCTCCCTCCGGTGGACTTGCGAGCGGTGCGGACCATGCGAACCATCTAAAACATAAAACATTTAAAATTCAAGTTCGACAATACTCAAATAAATATTGTATTTTGAATAAAAGTTAAGGCAAGATGAACAAATAAATAAAGGAACAACGTTAATTAACACTTTTACCTCACACATTTTGTAAAATAGTTTTTAAGAAAATGTCCTTAAACACGTCCATTTCTACGTAGGTTAACCTTCCTACGGGCAACCTTGGCTCTGATACCACGTCTGTCACACCCGGTTTTTCCCGCAGAACAACCAAGTGATTCACACATGTATGCCAGGATCATTTTCTCATACATGTGATGACAAATAGTGAAGCATCATTATATTACAAGCCAGGTGTTTGAATACAAATAAGTCTTACATAGCGTATCTATGGACGATAATATGTTCATAACATGTAAATAAACAAACAACAGAAGTAAAATCTTGTGGGCTCCATCACAGGCGTTGCCCGGGGGACTCCGTGAACGTACCTAGAATCCTTCTTCGGGTCCAAAGTCTTGATTGTTGTACACCACATCATTTCCTTGGCCTGTGCAGCAATTTAAAACTAACGAAAAGCAAGCTTGAGTACCGTTGGTACCCAGCAAGTGTGAGAAAGTTATGTCATGCATGGCTAGAGCAAGGAATGGATGAACACATGATTAAGGCACTACACAATTTATCTCCTTAGCTTATTTAGCACCTACATTACTATGCAATTAAAGTGGCCCAACCCCATATACATAATACCATTGTTAAGCTCCTTGCTTAACGTCCTCAACACCATCATTCCTCATCATCTAATCATGAATAAGTCCAAGCCGCTCTTGACCATGAGCACGGCTGTCATGACAGTTTTGACTCTGTAGAGTTTGCACCATTGTACCCACATGTTGTGATTTCATCCCCCGTTGTCGGGTGGACTAGAGAAACCTCCATTATGCAAGTGGCCGCGAACCATGTTCACACTTCCGAGGTGTGTAGCCAGGAGATCACTACAAGGCCTTTACAAAGGGATTCCCGATGAGTGTGGGCCCACTGAGGTTTCACCCCTAACAGCATCCAGGAGGCTCCAACCCCCGCTGCAGTGGCCCCCTCTTGAGCCTTGCGGTTCCTAGAGTAGTCCAGCTGACACCTATTCCCCGCACCGTCCAAACACCCATACTACACCGGAAATACACCTAATTAGTTGGCCAAGCTGCCCCATCTCAACCAGCATGTGGTTGGCACGGTAAAGCCAGGTTACATGCTCCATGAAACGGTCCTTAGGATCCAGGCAAGCACTAGCACAAACCCGAGTCTCATGCACACAACACCAATCAAAAGCATTCAACTTGCCTAGATCCCTACCTCTACATAATTCATAATATTCCATTCAAGGGTGAAATAACCATGGTGATGATATCATATCCCATTTATTCCATTCTAAGCATAGCTAAGCATGAGTAGCATAAATGAATGACACAATAAAATAACTCCCAACCCAGGTTACAAGGAAACAAGATAATGAAATTCTAGGGAAACTTCCTAGCATGGGTACCATATTTCAATTGACAATACAAATAATTCTATCTACACATCCCAGTATAGGATCAAAGTGGTCAAGGAAACTTGCCTTCTTCCTGCTGCTCCGGGAATGGAAAGTCTTGGTCTTGGAAGGTGAGAACCGGCTCTAGGGCTGGTTCTACTCTTGCCAACATACACATAGCAAAGAAAAAGAACATTCCATAAGCAATAGTCCACATATACACTCATGCAAATGATACATACATACATACACATTGCTTCACTTTATTCATTTAGCCTAGAATTACAAAAGTCTATATACATATATATATATATATATATATATGCTCTTGGATGTCTTAGGGTGACATTTCCTCTTTTTAGTTTCCTATAACATAGTAAACAAAACCTAGTGTAGTGGGTATGTGTACATATATATCACATTTAAACTTTATTTTTACCCAATTTTCATCCTAGATGGGTTGTTTCTATGCATCCATACACTTTTTAGGTATATATAATGTTTCAAAAGTTGATATTCAGATTTTAAATGCACACCAAATATTAATTTCTAATTTTAACTAATTTTCTATATTAGATACTACACTTCTTAGCCACAAAATTTGCATAAAATGTAGATTCCAACTGCAAATAGGTTTTCAGGTCTCCTACACAATTTTAAACTTGAAGTTTTGGATTTAAGAACCTCATTTGACATTTTCTAATTATGTATACATAGTTTCTATATTTTCAGATTTATTTTCTATACCTAAAAGTGAATTTCAGCACTAAAAACAGCAAAATAAACCCATACAAATAATTTATACTGCTCCAAATATCTAAACGAAACATTTATAATCTTCCTAGCTGTTTAGGTTATTTTAGATTTTTTACACATATTTCAGAATTGTTTTATGCCTAAAGGGTGTATTTCAAAAATAAATAACAAAACAGAAACTTTATTGAAATTTCAGAATTTATTTTCCATCTAAATCCAAATTTCAGATTGTTCTACAAGTTTTCAAAAGGGCTAGGATAATTAAACGGAATTTGTACCTATGTTTGAATTTAAACCATACTCAATTGCTTAAATTTCTAAATTAGATATTCCCCAGGGTTTAAATTCAAATTCTATACTGCTGCAGGGTCAAAATTATATTTCCCATAAATATCAGGGGTCAATGCATCAATTACAGAGTGTTTTTCCTAATTTTTATTAAGTCCAAGGGCTAAAATAGATTTTTAAATGCATTTGCATAAATTCTAGAGGGTCCACGGGCTAGATCAGAAGAAGCCGGGGGCTAGCTCTGTAAAAGTCCCAAAAACTTGTAAATGGAAAAGTTGAGTTGTGAATAAAGTTGAGTTTAAATTCAATAAATGGGACTTGCAAAAACTTTTGTTTAATCATATAAGTGTTGGCATGTGCAATAGGACTTCAAATTCAGTTTGAACTAAAGGGTTCACTTCAAAGAGAAGAAGACCATTTCCAAAAAGGAAATTGAAACTGTTGTTTAAAAAGTTGTATTTGCAATGGCCAACTCAAAAGGCAGATGGCATATTTGAATTCTTCAGGTCCAAATTATGAGGAAGATGAATTTTGAGAAAATTTGGAGGTACTTTGATATTATATCAAGAGATACTTGTGAATTGCATTGAAATTTGAATTCAAATTTGAAACTGAGGAAAAACTTGTCAAATTGCCAAATAGCTTTTGAATTTGAGTTCCTCATAGCTGAATTTGCACTGTGCCAAAAATTGGAGATCTTTTGGAAGAGGGGAGCTCTGGGACCCAATTGTCAGTGTGAGGGAGAGACTTACTGCCTAAGTCTCTCGGCTGTGTTCTCATCGGGCTGGCGGTTCCCCCACGCGCGCCACCGAGCCGCAGCCGAACACCGAGGACTCCACCTCCTGCTTTCCCTCGTAACCGGCCTGATCCTCAACCCAGACCGTGCACCGATATCAGTTGGCTTCTCTCCCACTCGCTATCGGCCCTTATTCTGCACCCTCCCGAGAAAACGAGCCGTCGGCGCCGCTGCTGTTCTCCTCAAGCATGAGCTAGCGTCGCTCCCCGGCTGCTCGAGCTATCAACACCAAAAGGGAGCGCCAGCGTGTGTACAAGAGTTTCCCCAGCTCAGCTCCGACGTGCGGGGCTGCTGTTGGCCGTATTTTGAATATCAACGCCGAGGCCGAGGTGCAAGCGGCGGAAACCGACGTCGGGCTCTCGTGGACAGCCCACACCAGGCAGTTTCACAGACAAACAAGCGCAGCCCAAGGCACGCCAACTCACTGCGCTGCTTCTCTTCAAATTTCAGCTCAATCCGTGCACCATAGCTCGAGAATTTCGAGTTCTTCTTTCGGCCGGGAAAACTTAACCGCGGGTAAGAATTATTGAAATTGATACTCAATTTTTGGCTAGAGCTGCTCATTTTACGCACACAGGAGCTAGAGTGGATAGGGGACCTTTTTCCTTCGCAACCCTAGCTTAGAAGTGAGTAGTTGCAGCTAATTTCAAATTCTTTCGTCGGCGGCCATGGCAGGAACGATCGGCTGCTCGGTGAAACCCTAGTAACCGTTGTTCCCGAGCTACTTTATGGCCATGTTGAGCTTCCTTAGGCGTCACTGATGCTGTAGAGTCGATCACTCGGGGTTTTTGGGGGTTGAAGCGATCGGTCATCGGCGCCGAAGCTTCACCGAGGCTGTTGCACGCCGCCGACCTGGTTCCGGGCTTCTAGAGCGTGTGCCGACTCCCTAGATGAGTTTCTCGTCCCCGAAAACCCCCGGGCGTCGAGTAGCAGGCCGAGAGGCGGCCGAGAAGTTGGGTTCTGATGTCCTTCGGCGAGCTCCGGCGGCGGGGTCGCGCGGGCTTCCGGAGGTTGAAGACGATGGCGTCGGGCCCGCTGTCAGTGAGGGGAAGGCCGGTTGTGATTTTATGTGGATTCAGATCCTTTGTGACAGCGTGGGAAATGAAACTGTGGCCCCATGTGGTTTGTCCCAGCGCATGACACGTGGTCCCCTGGACCCACCCGCAGGATTTGAACAATTTCCGGTTTATTTGAACTTCCAAATTCAGTTCCAACTTTAGAACCTCACAACTTTTGCTAGGAAGCTCCCAATTTAGTGATAAAAATTGGGTTGGATTCAGGATGAAAAACTCTATCCAAATATGCAACCCAAATTGTATGAAAACAAATAGAAAATTCTGGAAAATTCTTTAAAACTTTTCAGCAAAAGAATTTTTGAGGGAGTTTGGTTCATCCAAAAATCCCCAAATTTTGCCAGAATATTCTTTAGGATGTTAGGAAACTCCTGGAAAAGTTTCAGCTCATTTGGAGTTGATTTAGTTAGGGTAATTCGGATTTCAAGTTTCTGTATTCCAAATGAATACAAAAACAATTTCAGAGAATTTCCAAAATTTGGAAATTCAGTTCTGGGCAGTTCTTAGCTCCAAAAATCCTACAAAAATTCATGCATGCTCCCTGAGCTATGTTTCAAATTTTAGTTCACTTGAATTTGCATGAAAGTGTAAGGGCCTCAGTTTTTGACACACATTTGCAGTGTTCATCACCACCCCACACACCTCATTTGAGGAAAAATGATGAACACAAATGAAGAGCAAGTAACAATTATCAACATGCTCATTAGAGAACAAACTCACACGTTGCAAAAGTGGTATTTCCCACATGTGATATAGATGGGCTGGACATATGAAAACTCCTACACTTTGCTAAGGATGTCCATGCCAAGTTTCACCCAAACTCAACACCTTTTTGAGGTCATTTTGGGTATAGTTAGGAAGAGGGCAGTTTGAAACCATATTCAAATTCAAACTGTTTTTATGCCATGAATTTGAAAGTGGAAGGCATATTCTTACTCAGCACATTTTTGTGAGCTCACACACCAATTTTCACTCCATTTGGAGTTGATCTTGACATAAGCTAAGGGGGAGAAATTCAAACTTTATTTCAATTTCAAACTGAACTTGTGCTGAAATTCATTCAAACCAAACCTCATTTGAACTTTGATCAATTCAAATGGCTCTTGGGTGAATAATTTGAATTGCCAAGGGTAGAATAGGGTTCACTGTTTACCACAGCTGTTAGGAGTAAATTTCAGAGGTTAAAAGAGGGGTGGGACCCACATGTCAGCCTCTGCCTCAAAGCAAACCGACTGAAACACAGTTCAGTCGGTTCCCGGCTGCTGTGTGCGCGCGCCACCGAAGGGGGGCAGCCGGCGCCAGCTCCTGCTGCGCGCCCCAAGCCGGAGGCCAGCCGCCGGGCTATTTATTTCCTCCCCGGCGTGCATCAGTCGCCATTCCCCGAGCTGCCGACGTACACGACTTGTTTTTCCACTGCCATCGCCGCCGCTCGAGCTCCCGCTTGATCAAGCCGATCGCAGCTCCCTCCTTCCACTCCAGGGTCCCAGCAAGGTACTAGAGACCTTCCTCCATCCTCCCCATTGCTAGAAGTCGATTGAAACCGAGTGATATCGGCTGTGCCGAAAGATCAAATTCGGAACTGGAAACCGCCGCACCTCGGGCTCTCGTGGACAGCCCAACCAGGGCGTTGTCACGCCCGAGCCAAGGCACCCTTGGACGCGCGGGTGACCGGTGCTGCTCATCTCCGAGCCACAGCTCGAGTGGTTGCTCACCGGCGACGAATTTCCACTTTTCCCCTTTCTGTGTGCAGAACGACCTTCGGGTACGATTCTGTTTAATTCGTGCTCTAGAAAGGATTAGAGGGCCTCAGGCCACTCCCACACGAGCTAGACACGGTAACGCACAAGTTGCCTTCACAACTCCGGGCCGGAGAACCTCTGTGCCCGGCGTAATTCAAGGTCTACTAATGGCGGAACGAACGGGGGGTGTCGGGCGCACGGTGAGGACCTATTTCGGGCCTTCCCCGAGCTGCCTTGATCTCATGTCGACCTTCTCTGAGGTCCACTGATGCTCCCCGACCGATTTCCCGAGTAGCTGAGGTACTAGGAGAGTCAGCCGACATGGCCGAAGTCGTTCCGATATGGCGGCTCGTCGCCGACCATGCTCCGGCCGTTGTCATGAGCAGCTGGCCCTCGTGTCAGATTCCCCAAGTAAAAGTAGGCAGGGGCGGCCAGAATCAAGAAGTTTGGAGCTGTACAGCAGCCAGCGGCGAGCTCTCCGGCGAGGTCCCTCGGCGGCGGGGCGCGGTTGTCGCGAGGTTGAAGAAGGGGGTGGACCCCAGCTGTCAGCGGCCGATATTTTGAATCGGGATCCGGCTGCGGCTGGGATCGGGTGTGCTGGCGCGCAAAATCCTTGTGGGCCGTGATGTGCTGTCGCTTCGGCGTGCGACGCGTGTCCCCTGGGCCCACGCGCGAGTTTAAACTTTTCCCCGATTTTCAGATTTCCTTTAAACTTCAAATCCTTATACCTTTGGCTAGAAAGCTCCAAATTGAGTGAACCAAATTTTGCTGGATTCAGCTCTCTGAGTACTTTCCAGAAAATCAAGTTTCACTTCATGAAATTCCTTAATTCTCCTGGATTAATTCCTTAAAGTTTAAACTGTTAGGAATTTTAACTGGAGAATCCTTTGGAGGAAAATCCTGAAATTTTGCTGAGATGTTCACCAAAATATCCTTGAACTACCATAAAAATTTCAGATCCATTTGAGCTCATTTAGTCCACCTAATGGTGTGATTAGTAAAACTGTTCCAGAGAAAATAGAAAATGTTCAGAAACATTTTCAGAATTTTCTCTGAAATTGTTTAGCTCATATCTTTAGTTAGAGACTTCCAAATTAAGTGAGACCAACTCCATTAGAACCCTCTGAAAATCTAGTTTTCAGAAAGTCATAGTTTGTCTCATGAAAATTCCTAGAACACCCTAAGAATTCCAATTAAGGTCAAGGACCTAATTATTTGTGGAGGGCTCAAATGAGCTTTGCTGCAACTAAAACTTGACCAAGTCTCTGTTTAGGTTGTAACCAAGCCACAGTAAAAGTTTCACAGTCATTAAGTCTATCTAGCAAAGGTTATAGACTTCACAACTTCAAAATTAATACAAATACATTTAAATTGACACATATGTTTGTTCTATCATGTAGTCGCTAAGGTCGAGGAGGAACCCGAAGTCCTAGACTTCGTTACTCCGGAGGAACAGCTAGCCTACGACCAAGAGCAGCAAGGCAAGCCCCGGTTTGCATTAACCTTTTTACAAATGTTTATTGTTTTGAGCACATCTTTGAATATTGTTCTTTGCATTAGAGTCTTGATTGGAAACCCAACTGCACAGCCAAGAAAACCATGGGTTGGGTTTAGGATTGAAAACCTCGCTAGCTACTGCATTGCTAGGATAGAGTAGGATTCGGTACAAGTCGAGTAGTTGGAACTACTCGCGAGAATAGGCTAGAGGCACATTGCTCGGGTAGAGATAGCACATGATACACATGGCAAGAAAATGAGACCGAGCGGAGAGTAAGGGCAGCAGGACTTTGGGGCCTGTGTGCTGTAGCTCCGTTTGTGTCGATTGAGGACCGAGCCGTGTGCGGGCCTGTTGAACAAGCTAGAACAGTACCGAAGACCTACCGGCTATATGGGAACCGGGAAACTGATGTAACTCGGGTAGCTGGGTATTGAGGCATTGCCCGTCGTTCAGAGGGTAGGTTGAGAGCTCGAGGTGTAAATCAGCTGGCGGCACAGAGATGCGCGTGCAGGGACCTCTTGCTCGGGACGATGGGACCGGTTCAATATTTGGCTGACGGGTGAAAGGTAGTCGCGTACGGCGTCCGTGATGGTTGTTGTAGGCAACATCGAGTACGGGCGTACGTGACGGGTTGTTCGGGTAACCCTGCAGGTGTAAATCGATTATAATCGCCGTCCCTCGCGGTCAGTGAGTACCACTTGTTCACTGTACCGTGACGTAGAAAGAACAGGCTAGTTACATGTTAAAATGTTGCTGATTGAAAGCTGGACATTGATTGTAATGATATGCTGTAGCTTAGTGCTAACTAAAGTTCTTTTCAACTTTGGGCAAAGTACATGAGAGAAATGCGTTTCTTGTTTGATTGCGGCTCTCTCATGTGCCTTCGCGTAAGGTTCTCCACAACCTGCTGCTAAAACCTGAAAGTAAGGTTCTACTAATTAGGCGAGTCCTTGCAAATGATTTTACCTCATGTAACCCATTACCCTCATGTAGAAGTTCCATGTTTAGGTGAGACGGGTCAGACTTGCTGAGCCTTCGTGCTCACTGCTTGTGTTTGAAGCTTTTGCAGGGTTCTATGAGGAAGGGACTCCCGAAGACGGGACGGAACCCCAGGAGGGGAACCCCGTCGAGTGGGAGTCGTGCACGCCGCAGAGTTAGTGTGCGTGTGTGCTAGCAAGGACACGTTCAAGGGCTGAACGTGCACTTGATGCTTAGTCTACGCCCGCGAGTGTGGACTAAACTTATTTTGATGTAAACATGTTTATAAACTTGTTTATGTAATAAAATTTCCGCTTCTGCTTTGTACCTTTGACGTGTGTTATACGGTGTTGTGCAACGCAACACCCCTCGGCGTGATCCTGGCTCGACAGGACCATTGGGGTCGTGTCAGCGTGGTATCAGAGCTCGCTTGAGGTTTAACACAGTACAAAGGTCTTCTTTTTCAAAAATCCAGTGAGGAACGAGTTAGTAGCCCGTATAAGGATGTTATTAGTATATAGAAAGTGGCTTAGTAACCTATTTGTTATGTCGGAAAATCGTGCATCTCGGGACGTTCATGTCTTGGGGGGTGTACGTAAGCGCTGTCCACCAGTGCGCACAAGCTGAAGGGTGGAGCCCCACGGGTGGCAGGTAACCCGACCCGCTTTAGTATCCTCTACGACTCTTCATGTCGTTTGGGGTATTCGAGCAACGTCTGTCCCTGGCGTGCGTGGTGCAACATGGGAGACCCCGTCACGTGGTCTGAAACGTGAACACGTAACTCAAGGCGTGTTTTGACACGACCCCACTGGTCCTGTCGAGCCAGGATCACGCTGAGGGGTGCTGCGTTGCACAGCACCGTATAACACACGTCAAAGGTACAAAGCGGAAGCGGAAGCTTTATTACATAAACAAGTTTATTAACATGTTTACATCAAAATAAGTTTAGTCCACACTCGCGGGCGTAGACTAAGCATCAAGTGCACGTTCAGCCCTCGAACGTGTCCTTGCTAGCACACACGCACACTAACTCTGCGGCGTGCACGACTCCCACTCGACGGGGTTCCCCTCCTGGGGTTCCGTCTCCTCTTCGGGAGTCCCTTCCTCATAGAACCCTGCAAAAGCTTCAAACACAAGCAGTGAGCACGAAGGCTCAGCAAGTCTGACCCGTCTCACCTAAACATGGAACTTCTACATGAGGGTGATGGGTTGCATGAGGTAAAAGTTCATTTGCAAGGACTCGCCTAATTAGTAGAACCTTACTTTCAAGTTTTAGCAGCAGGTTGTGGAGAACTTTATGCTAAGGCACATGAGAGAGCCGCAATCAAACAAGAAACGCATTTCTCTCATGTACTTTGCCCAAAGTTGAAAAGAACTTTAGTTAGCACTAAGCTACAACATATCATTAACAATCAATATCCAACTTTCAATCAGCAACATTTTAACATGTAACTAGCCTGTTCTTTCTACGTCACGGTACAGTGAACAAGTGGTACTCACTGACCGCGAGGGACGGCGATTATAATCGATTTACACCTGCAGGGTTACCCGAACAACCCGTCACGTACGCCCGTACTCGATGTTGCCTACAACAACCATCACGGACGCCGTACGCGACTACCTTTCACCCGTTAGCCAAATATTGAACCGGTCCCATCGTCCCGAGCAAGAGGTCACTGCACGCGCATCTCTGTGCCGCCATCTGATTTACACCTCGAGCTCTCAACCTACCCTCTGAACGACGGGCAATGCCTCAACACCCAGCTACCCGAGTTACATCAGTTTCCCGGTTCCCATATAGCCGGTAGGTCTTCGGTACTGTTCTAGCTTGTTCAACAGGCCCGCACACGGCTCGGTCCTCAATCGACACAAGCGGAGCTACAGCACACAGGCCCCAAAGTCCTGCTGCCCTTACTCTCCGCTCGGTCTCATTTTCTTGCCATGTGTTTCATGTGCTATCTCTACCCGAGCAATGTGCCTCTAGCCTATTCTCGCGAGTAGTTCCAACTACTCGACTTGTACCGAATCCTACTCTATTCTAGCAATGCAGTGGCTAACGAGGTTTTCAATCCTAAACCCAACCCATGGTTTTCTTGGCTGTGCAGTTGGGTTTCCAATCAAGACTCTAATGCAACGAACAAAGGGAAACAAGTATGTGCTCAAAACAATAAAAATTTGTAAAAAGGTTAATGCAAACCGGGGCTTGCCTTGCTGCTCTTGGTCGTAGGCTAGCTGTTCCTCCGGAGTAACGAAGTCTAGGACTTCGGGTTCCTCCTCGACCTTAGCGACTACATGATAAGAACAATGTATGTATTAATTAAATGCTTTTGCATTAACTTTGAAGTTGTGAAGTCTATAAACCTTTTTAGACAGACCTAATGACGGTGAAACTTTTACTGTGGCTTGGTTACAACCTAAACAATGACTTGGTCAAGTTTTAGTTGCAGTGAAGCTCACTTGAGCCCTCCACAAATAATTATGTCCTTGACCTTAATTGGAACCCTTAGGGTGTTCTAGGGATTTTCATGAGACAAACTATGACTTTCTGAAAACTAGATTTTCAGAGGGTTCTAATGGAGTTGGTCTTACTTAATTTGGAAGTCTCTAACTAAAGATATGAGCTAAACAATTTCAGAGAAAATTCTGAAAATGTTTCTGAACATTTTCTATTTTCTCTGGAACAGTTTTACTAATCACACCATTAGGTGGACTAAATGAGCTCAAATGAATCTGAAATTTTTATGGTAGTTCAAGGATATTTTGGTGAAGATCCCAGAAAAATTTCAGGATTTTCCTCCAAAGGATTCTCCAGTTAAAATTCCTAACAGTTTAAACTTTAAAGAATTAATCCTGGAGAATTAAGGAATTTCATGAAGTGAAACTTGATTTTCTGGAAAGTACTCAGAGAGCTGAACCCAGCAAAATTTGGTTCACTCGATTTGGAGCTTTCTAGCCAAAGTTATAAGGATTTGAAGTTTGAAGGAAAATCTGAAAATCGGGGAAAAGTTTAAACTCGCGCGTGGGCCCAGGGGACACGCGTCGCACGCCGGAGCGACAGCACACCGCGGCCCACAAGGCTTTTGCGCGCCAGCACACCCGATCCCGGCCGCAGCCGGATCCCGATTCAAAATATCGGCCGCTGACAGCTGGGGTCCACCCCCTTCTTCAACCTCGCGACACCCGCGCTCCGCCGCCGAGGGACCTCGCCGGAGAGCTCGCCGCTGGCTGCTGTACCGCTCCAAACTTCTTGATTCTGGCCGCCCCTGCCTACTTTTACTTGGGGAACATGATCCGAGGGTCAGCTGCTCATGACAACGGCCGGAGCATGGTCGGCGACGAGCCGCCATATCGGAACGACTTCGGCCATGTCGGCTGACTCTCCTAGTACCTCAGCTACTTGGGAAATCGGTCGGGGAGCATCAGTGGACCTCAGAGAAGGTCGACATGAACTCGGGGCAGCTCGGGGAAGGCCCGAAATAGGTCCTCACCGTGCGCCCGATACCCCCCGTTCGTTCCGCCATTAGTAGACCTTGAATTACGCCGGGCACAGAAGTTCTCCGGCCCAGAGTTGTGAAGGCAACTCGTGCGTCACCGTGTCTAGTTCGTGTGGGAGTGGCCTGAGGCCCTCTAATCCTTTCTAGAGCACGAATTAAACAGAATCGTACCCGAAGGTCGTTCTGCACACAGAAAGGGGAAAAGTGGAAATTCGCCGCCAGTGAGCAACCACTCGAGCTGTGGCTCGGGGATGAGCAGCACCGATCACTTGCGCGTCCAAGGGTGCCTTGGCTCGGGTGTGACAACGCCCAGGTTGGGCTGTCCACGAGAGCCTGAGGTGCGGCGGTTTCCAGTTCCGAGTTTGATCTTTCGGCACAGCCGATATCACTCGGCTTCAATCGATTTCTATCAATGGGAAGGATGGAGGATGGTTGCTAGTACCTTGCTGGGACCTTGGAACGGAAAGAAGGAGCTGCGATCGGCTTGATCAAGCAGGAACTCGAGCGGCGGCGATGGCAGTGGGAAAAGCAGTCGCGCACGTCGGTAGCTCGGGGAAATGGTGACTGAGGCACGCCGGGGAGGGAATAAATAGCTCGGCCGGCTGGCCTCCGGCTTGGGGCACGCAGCAGGAGCTGGCGCCGGCTGCCCCCTTCGGTGGCGCGCGCGCACAGCTGCCGGGAACCGACTGAACTGTGGTTCAGTCGGTTTGCTTTGAGGCTGAGGCTGACATGTGGGTCCCACTTCTCTTTTAACCTCTGAAATTTATTCCTAACAGCTGTGGTAAACAGTGAACCCTATTCTACCCTTGGCAACTCAAATTATTCACCCAAGAGCCATTTGAATTGACCAAAGTTCAAATGAGGTTTGGTTTGAATGAATTTCAGCACAAGTGCAGTTTGAAATTCAAATAAAGTTTGAATTTCTCCCCCTTAGCTCATGTCAAGATTAACTCCAAATGGAGTGAAAATTGGTGTGTGAGCTCACAAAAATGTGCTGAGCAAGAATCTGCCTTCCACTTTTACATTCAGTGGGTGAAAACAGTTTGAATTTGAATATGGTTTCAAACTGCCCTCTTCCTAACTATACCCAAAATGACCTCAAAAAGGTTTTGAATTTGGGTGGAACTTGGCATGGACATCCTTAGCAAAGTGTAGGAGTCTTCATATGTCCAGCCCATCTATATCACATGTGGGAAGTACCACTTTTGCAATGTGTGAGTTTGTTCCCTAATGAGCATGTTGATAATTGTTACTTGCTCTTTATTTGTGTTCATCATTCTTCCTCAAATGAGGTGTGTGGTGTGGTGATGAACACTGCAAATGAGTGTCAAAAACTGAGGCCCTTACATTCCTCCCCCCTTAAAAGAATCTCGTCCCGAGATTATAAGGTGAAATGAGAGAGAGGACGGTGGAAAATTACCGAATATGCGACGTGAAAAAGTCGGGGTAGTTAGTGCGAAGGAATTCCTCGCTCTCCCATGTCGCTTCGTCCATGGAGTGATTACTCCATAGAACCTTGTAGAACCACAACGTACGGTTGCGTGTGGTTCGGGCCTTTTCATCAATAATATGCACCGGTTCCTCCCGATAGGTGAGATCCGGTTGCAGTTCTTCAATGTCTTCCAGCTGAACGGTAGTTGATAGCTTGAGACACTTCCTCAGCTGGGAAATGTGAAAGACGTCGTGCACACCGGAAAGTGCTTCTGGTAATCTTAGCCGGTATGCCACCGATCCACATCTTTCGGTAATCTGGAATGGACCGATGAATCGGGGTGCTAACTTTCCTCTCACCCCAAATCTGTTTACGCCCTTCATTGGAGACACTCGTAGGTATACGTGATCTCCGACTTCGAATTGTAATGGGCGCCTTCTCCGGTCCGCATACTGTTTCTGTCGGGATTGAGCGGCTTTTAGGTTCGCTTGAATTAATCGAACCTTTTCTTCCGCGTTGTTGACAAGATCAATCCCGAAGGTAACCCTCTCGCCAGATTCACACCAGTTCAGTGGTGTGCGGCATTTCCTGCCGTATAGCGCCTCGTAGGGCGCCATCTTGATGCTGGCTTGGTACCCATTGTTGTACGAGAACTCGGCTAATGGCAAGTGATCATCCCAATTCTTGCCGTGATCGATAGCGCAAGCTCGTAGCATGTCTTCTAGGATTTGATTTACCCGCTCCGTTTGCCCATCCGTCTGCGGGTGGTAGGCTGAACTACGGATCAGCTTCGTCCCCAGGGCAGCGTGTAGCTGCTCCCAAAAACGGGACACAAATAAAGTGCCCCGGTCCGATACGATGGTACGGGGTACGCCGTATAAGCATAGGATCCGTGAGATGTACAGTTCAGCGTACTTCTTGGCGTTGTAGTTGGTGTTGACCGGGATGAAATGGGCAACTTTGGTGAGCCGATCGACGATCACCCACACAGAATCATGTTTCTGTAAGGTGGTGGGTAAACCGACGACGAAATCCATGCTCACGTCCTCCCACTTCCAGGCAGGAATGCCCAGTGGTTGCAGCAGTCCCGGTTTCCGCATGTGGTCTGCCTTCACCCTTCGACATGTATCACACTCGGACACGTATTTTGCAGTCTCTCGTTTCATCCGTGTCCACCAAAACTTTCTTCTGAGTTCTTGATACATCTTGTTGCTGCCGGGGTGAATAGAAAACTTTGATACGTGAGCCTCATCAAAGATTCTCTTCCTTAACTCCGGGTTTCGGGGTACGACGATCCGGTCCTTGAACCATAAGACGCCGTCTCCGTCCTTCCGGAAACATTTCAACTCCCCACTGTCTATACGTCTCCGCAAATGTGACATGCCCTTGTCATTCTTCTGGGCTGCCGCTATCTCTTCACGGATGGTGGGGATCAAAGCTAGGTTGTAGAGAGCTCCATGTGGAATCACATGTAGTGGTGGTTCGCTCTCTTCCAACGGTGTGATGGTCAGATTATTGACGTGTGACTTGCGGCTTAGCGCGTCTGCCACAACGTTTGCCTTGCCCGGATGATAATGGATCTCTATCTCGTAATCCTTTATCAGTTCTAACCATCTTCGTTGCCTCATGTTCAGCTCCTTCTGAGTGAATATGTACTTGAGGCTTTTGTGGTCGGTATATAAATGTACGAGGTTACCGAGTAGGTAGTGCCTCCACATCTTCAGTGCAAGTACCACGGCAGCGAGCTCCAAGTCGTGAGTTGGATAATTTTGCTCATGGTTCCTAAGCTGCCGTGATCCATACGCGACCACTCTTTGGTCTTGCATCAGTACACACCCGAGCCCAATGCCGGATGCATCGCAGTACACATCGAACGGTTTTGTTGTGTCTGGCTGCGCCAAAACCGGTGCTGATGTTAGGTGCTTGACTAAAGCCTTGAATGCTGCTTCACATGCGGGACTCCAAACATATTTGGTAGCCTTCTTCAGCAGCTCTGTCATTGGCTTGGCAATCTTCGAGAAGTTCGGAATGAACCTCCGATAATATCCCGCGAGTCCGAGGAAACTCCGTACCTCATGAACAGTTCTCGGGGATTTCCAATTCAGCACTTGCGTGATTTTGCTCGGGTCCACAGCGATACCCTCCGCTGAGATAATATGCCCGAGGAAAGGCACTTGCGATATCCAAAACTCGCATTTGCTGAACTTTGCGTATAACTTGTGATCTCGCAGCCGTTGCAAGACTATACGCAGATGTTTCTTGTGATCTTCCTCCGACTTGGAATATACCAGGATGTCGTCGATGAAGACCACGACAAACTTGTCCAGCTCCGGCATGAACACCGAGTTCATTAAGTACATGAAGTGAGCTGGAGCATTGGTGAGGCCGAAGGACATGACCAGGTACTCATAAAGTCCGTACCTTGTCGAGAAAGCTGTCTTTGGAATGTCCTCAGCCCTGATCTTAAGCTGATGGTACCCGGATCTTAAATCCATCTTGGAAAAGATCTTTGCTTCGACCAACTGATCAAACAACATGTCGATCCGTGGCAACGGGTACTTGTTCTTGATGGTTACGGCATTTAATGGACGGTAGTCCACGCAAAGCCGCAACGTTTCATCCTTCTTTTTGACAAATAATGCCGAACAGCCCCATGGCGAGGAGCTCGGCCTAATAAAACCCTTCTCCAGAAGGTCCGTGAGCTGAGTCTTCAGTTCCGCCAACTCCTTGGGCGCCATCTTGTACGGCCTTCGGGATATTGGCATGGTTCCCGGTGCAAGTTCAATCTTGAACTCCACCTCTCTATCGGGTGGCATCCCCGGCAAATCATCCGGGAATACATCAGGGAACTCTCGGACCACTGGAATGTCTTCCAATCTGATGGTTGTGGCTTGATAGACACTTGGAAGTTTTATTTCTGGACTGTCCAGAAATAATGAGTGAGAACCGTGCACTTCTGAGTTTAAGTGCACGACTCGGAGGACGGTGTCTAAAACAGCGCCGTGGCGGGTTAACCACGACATCCCTAGGATGACATCGACCTTCTGTCCCTCTAAGATAATGAGAGACGTGGGGTACACTCTACCCGCTAAGCATAATGGTGCTTTGGAGACCATTACGCTTGCTGAAATCTTCCCACCCGGTGAACAAATTAAATATGGACTATCGGTGGGTAGTATTGGCAAGCTGTGTTTAGCAATGAAAGCTTGGCTAATAAAATTATGTGTGGCGCCTGAATCAAATAGTACTATAGCGGGATGCTGGTGGAGTTGGAACATACCCGCAAGGATTGGCTCGCCCTCCGGCACGTCCTCAATGGCAAGCTGGTGGACAGTACCGGGCCTAGGGTTCGCCCGCCGCGCATTAGTAGGGTTCCGGGGTTGATTCCTCCCCGGAAACTGTGGTGCCACTCCGCCGCCTTGCCTCTCCGGGCAACTGCTCGCGAAGTGTCCTGGACGACCACACTTGTAACATGTGGCCGCTGCTGGTGGAGTACTCGGGGGACGAAAACCCGGCATGCGTTGCGGAGGTGCAAACGCACGCGGCATCGCCCGCTGCTGCTGCTGTTGTTGCGGTGGTGCTGGCAGTGCCGGCCGGAATGCCGGTGAAGAATACGGCCGACCGCGGAACGGCATCGACCGCTGTGGTGGCTGCCAGCGCGGACCTGATGGTGGGCGATTCACCATCCGAAACTTCTGAGAAGGACCGCCTCCTTCTCCGCTGCTCTGCGGCGCGCTTCGCTTTCGCTCTGCCGCCGCTAACTCCTTGCCGGAGTCCTCCTGAACAATCGCAGCATCAATTATGTCGTTGAGGCTGCCGCGATTGAACATCGCCAGTTTGTCCTTCAGGAGCGGGTTAAGCCCCTGGTAAAAGTGGTCCCGCCGCTTCTCGTCCGTATCTGCGTGATACGACGCGTAGAGTGCGAGATCGTTGAACGCTCTGGAGTACTCCAGCGCGTTCCGGCTCCCTTGTTGCAGGTGTAGGAATTCCTGCGTCTTCCTCTTCATCAAACCGGGCGGTATATGATAGGCCCGGAAGGCCGTCCGAAACTCCGCCCAGGTCATCACTCGGTCGGTGGGTTGTGAAGCACAAAAGTTGGCCCACCACGCGCTCGCGGATCCTTGGAGCTGCTGGACCGCGAACTGAGTCTTGCGCTGCTCGCTGATTTGGAGCAGCCCGAACTTCATCTCTATGGCGCGGAGCCAGTTGTCCGCGTCAAGTGGTTCATCCGCCCTTGAGAATACAGGGGGATGAGTCGCCAGGAAGTCGGAGTAGGAGCTCTGCTGGCGCTCCTCGCGATCTTGACGTCTCTCTGGGCGAGACGTATTGGCGATGAGAGTCTGCAGCAACTCTGTGTGCTGCTGATGCGAGCCCGCCATTGCCGCGACAATGTCGGCCAATGTAACCGTTGGTAGTGGCGGTGGCGGGGTTTGCTGTTGCTGCTGCTGCTGCTGTCCCGAGGAGTCCTCGGGAGGCGGTTGGGAGGTCTCTCCCCCTTGGCTAGTACCTCCAACATCAGGGTTGGCACGAGTACGCGTCATTCTGAAATTCAACACAGCAGCAATTAGCACATGTCTTACTCAAAATTCCATAAACAGCAGTAAGTATTGAAGCGACGCATGACTAACTTGCACAACATTCACATATATTGATAAAGCATAAACTTTATACAAGATACATTATTCTCGGACCTCCGAGAAGTCGTGCTCATGTCGTCACTACCTATACATACGCTACTGTCTACCCGACATGTCACCGATTACAAAAGTTGGGTTACGCTACCCTAGCTGCCCTACTTGGCAACCGTAACCCCCTACTCGGAGTAGAACTCGACCTCCTGTGGGTCGTCCTCCTCCGGTACCTCAGCCGGTGGCTCTGGATCTACCACCTCTTCTCCCATTCCGGGTTCTCCCATGGCTGGAAGACCCAAGACTACCGGTACGCCTAACACCGGGGGCACGAGGTCCTGCAATGCATGCACCTCGTCCATAGCCTGGTTGTAGTCCTCTTCCCAGCCTTGTCCTTCCTCAATAGCGTCGTCCCGCTCTTGAGCAAGGTCCTCATTCTGCTGGGTTAGGGTTTGCACCAGCTCTTGCAACGCCGCGATGTCAACACGGCTCTCTTTCTTTGCCTTCTTCAGACGACGCAACTGATCGTGTTGTTCATTCAGTCGCTTGATCGTCGGAAGGAGTACATTGCGGAGTGCGCTGTGAGCACCCTCGAAATGATCTCCACGGCTTGCGCTCTCCTTGAGCTTGGTGGCGAGATGCTCCGTATGAACAGCTTGGCTGTCCATCACAGCGTTTCCCGCCCTCATTTGGAGGCTGAGATTTGCCTCCGCGGGGTTGTACCTTGGGCAACTCGGGTTTGTTGCCTCTAGATACCTCTCTTCCCACACATGCTGAGCTCGTCCCTCCACCGGAACGAGTGCGTATGGAGTGCCCTCCATAGCCTGCACGTGTAGTTGGCAGAAACGTGACATAGTGTCACGGGCTGCCACTTGCCACATCCCTTCCGGTTGTCTTCCTCTCACCGTGACGGTGAATGGCACCCAACCGGGTGGCGTAGGCCCTGCAGGAACCTCGACATGGATCGTCCACGTCTTGTTCCCCTCTTCGCCTTCTTCCTTGGCGAAGTATTGCGGCATCTGGTTGTACCCGAAATATTGGAGCATTTGCCACAATGCTTCCGGGTAGCCGCTACGGTCAGAGCAGTGGGAAACTACCCACCCGTTCTCCAACCGTTTATCTGCTGCCATCTGTAAAAATATATTTGAGAAATGTCAAATATTTATTTAAACAGTAAACCATTGAGTTATAACATAAGATATGTCATTGAACCCATAACACTTGGAAACATAGTTCAAATTTTTAAACAAATTTGACTGCTGATCTGCTGTTACCATGACAGCCCTGACCAGTTTCCATATCAATCTGATTTAGGCCAGGTTAAAAGCAAAACCAGTCCTGGAGCTCAACATCAAAGTTAAAGTTAACTTCAATAGCTTTCCAGAAAGTATTTGGTTGGCCTAAGATCTGCTCTGGTTCAAAAGTTATGAGATGTCAAAGTTAACAGAATTTCTGGAAACAATTGGACAGCACCTCCCTGCCTTAGGTACTGATTTGATCCAAGAATCCCAGTTAATTCTGTTCCTAATCTGACAAAACTTTCTGTTACAAAGTTGTAACCCATCTCATAATCTTTCCAGAACTACCTCATTTCCTATTTTTGGATTTTTAAGCAGGAAGTTATGCTTAATTTACAGAGAGTTTACAGAGAGTCTTTGCTCTGTCCTGTTTTCTGGACAGTTTCAACTCTACTGCATTTTTCGAGTGGTTAAGGGACGAAACACCTCTGGAACTCAACAGAAAAGTTGTAAAGCTCCTCCAAAGATTTCCAGAAATGTATCATACGACCCCAACCTCGAAAGAACTCAACCTCTAACCTCTGATTACTTCAGCCTTGATTTAGCTGAAAACAGAGTGCTCTGTCCTTAACATCCTATAAGTTGAAAACTTATTAGCTTTGAATATCCTGTTCAAGGGAAGGAGTTACATCAAGTTTTACTACTTTGGATCAAAACCTTCAAGTTTTTAAATGAAGTTGTTCATTTAGTTGGGTGTGACGTCGATGCGTCACCAGATCATGTCGGTACTACGTCCTCACAAAGAAAAACCTATACCGGACTTAGCCGGCTTCGTTAGTTTAGTGGCACTACTCGTCACTCGCACACGGATGCTACACGTCTACCGTTTCGTGGTAAGGCTACCTGCAGAAATTCAACCAATCATCAGACTCGGCTGCACACCGAGCCCGGAATCCATACAGTTGGTACATCCGGCCGTCATCACTCGCCCGGATGTTCTCAAGCCAAACACGCCTTGAGTTACGTGTTCACGTTTCAGACCACGTGACGGGGTCTCCCATGTTGCACCACGCACGCCAGGGACAGACGTTGCTCGAATACCCCAAACGACATGAAGAGTCGTAGAGGATATCAAAGCGGGTCGGGTTACCTGCCACCCGTGGGGCTCCACCCTTCAGCTTGTGCGCACTGGTGGACAGCGCTTACGTGCACCCCCCAAGACATGAACGTCCCGAGATGCACGATTTTCCGACATAACAAATAAGTTAATAAGCCACTTTCTATATACTAATAACATCCTTATACGGGCTACTAACTCGTTCCTCACTGGACTTTTGAAAAAGAAGACCTTTGTACTGTGTTAAACCTCAAGCGAGCTCTGATACCACGCTGACACGACCCCACTGGTCCTGTCGAGCCAGGATCACGCTGAGGGGTGCTGCGTTGCACAGCACCGTATAACACACGTCAAAGGTACAAAGCGGAAGCGGAAGCTTTATTACATAAACAAGTTTATTAACATGTTTACATCAAAATAAGTTTAGTCCACACTCGCGGGCGTAGACTAAGCATCAAGTGCACGTTCAGCCCTCGAACGTGTCCTTGCTAGCACACACGCACACTAACTCTGCGGCGTGCACGACTCCCACTCGACGGGGTTCCCCTCCTGGGGTTCCGTCTCCTCTTCGGGAGTCCCTTCCTCATAGAACCCTGCAAAAGCTTCAAACACAAGCAGTGAGCACGAAGGCTCAGCAAGTCTGACCCGTCTCACCTAAACATGGAACTTCTACATGAGGGTGATGGGTTGCATGAGGTAAAAGTTCATTTGCAAGGACTCGCCTAATTAGTAGAACCTTACTTTCAAGTTTTAGCAGCAGGTTGTGGAGAACTTTATGCTAAGGCACATGAGAGAGCCGCAATCAAACAAGAAACGCATTTCTCTCATGTACTTTGCCCAAAGTTGAAAAGAACTTTAGTTAGCACTAAGCTACAACATATCATTAACAATCAATATCCAACTTTCAATCAGCAACATTTTAACATGTAACTAGCCTGTTCTTTCTACGTCACGGTACAGTGAACAAGTGGTACTCACTGACCGCGAGGGACGGCGATTATAATCGATTTACACCTGCAGGGTTACCCGAACAACCCGTCACGTACGCCCGTACTCGATGTTGCCTACAACAACCATCACGGACGCCGTACGCGACTACCTTTCACCCGTTAGCCAAATATTGAACCGGTCCCATCGTCCCGAGCAAGAGGTCACTGCAAGCGCATCTCTGTGCCGCCAGCTGATTTACACCTCGAGCTCTCAACCTACCCTCTGAACGACGGGCAATGCCTCAACACCCAGCTACCCGAGTTACATCAGTTTCCCGGTTCCCATATAGCCGGTAGGTCTTCGGTACTGTTCTAGCTTGTTCAACAGGCCCGCACACGGCTCGGTCCTCAATCGACACAAGCGGAGCTACAGCACACAGGCCCCAAAGTCCTGCTGCCCTTACTCTCCGCTCGGTCTCATTTTCTTGCCATGTGTTTCATGTGCTATCTCTACCCGAGCAATGTGCCTCTAGCCTATTCTCGCGAGTAGTTCCAACTACTCGACTTGTACCGAATCCTACTCTATTCTAGCAATGCAGTGGCTAACGAGGTTTTCAATCCTAAACCCAACCCATGGTTTTCTTGGCTGTGCAGTTGGGTTTCCAATCAAGACTCTAATGCAACGAACAAAGGGAAACAAGTATGTGCTCAAAACAATAAAAATTTGTAAAAAGGTTAATGCAAACCGGGGCTTGCCTTGCTGCTCTTGGTCGTAGGCTAGCTGTTCCTCCGGAGTAACGAAGTCTAGGACTTCGGGTTCCTCCTCGACCTTAGCGACTACATGATAAGAACAATGTATGTATTAATTAAATGCTTTTGCATTAACTTTGAAGTTGTGAAGTCTATAAACCTTTTTAGACAGACCTAATGACGGTGAAACTTTTACTGTGGCTTGGTTACAACCTAAACAATGACTTGGTCAAGTTTTAGTTGCAGTGAAGCTCACTTGAGCCCTCCACAAATAATTATGTCCTTGACCTTAATTGGAACCCTTAGGGTGTTCTAGGGATTTTCATGAGACAAACTATGACTTTCTGAAAACTAGATTTTCAGAGGGTTCTAATGGAGTTGGTCTTACTTAATTTGGAAGTCTCTAACTAAAGATATGAGCTAAACAATTTCAGAGAAAATTCTGAAAATGTTTCTGAACATTTTCTATTTTCTCTGGAACAGTTTTACTAATCACACCATTAGGTGGACTAAATGAGCTCAAATGGATCTGAAATTTTTATGGTAGTTCAAGGATATTTTGGTGAAGATCCCAGAAAAATTTCAGGATTTTCCTCCAAAGGATTCTCCAGTTAAAATTCCTAACAGTTTAAACTTTAAAGAATTAATCCTGGAGAATTAAGGAATTTCATGAAGTGAAACTTGATTTTCTGGAAAGTACTCAGAGATCTGAACCCAGCAAAATTTGGTTCACTCGATTTGGAGCTTTCTAGCCAAAGTTATAAGGATTTGAAGTTTGAAGGAAATCTGAAAATCGGGGAAAAGTTTAAACTCGCGCGTGGGCCCAGGGGACACGCGTCGCACGCCGGAGCGACAGCACACCGCGGCCCACAAGGCTTTTGCGCGCCAGCACACCCGATCCCGGCCGCAGCCGGATCCCGATTCAAAATATCGGCCGCTGACAGCTGGGGTCCACCCCCTTCTTCAACCTCGCGACACCCGCGCTCCGCCGCCGAGGGACCTCGCCGGAGAGCTCGCCGCTGGCTGCTGTACCGCTCCAAACTTCTTGATTCTGGCCGCCCCTGCCTACTTTTACTTGGGGAACATGATCCGAGGGTCAGCTGCTCATGACAACGGCCGGAGCATGGTCGGCGACGAGCCGCCATATCGGAACGACTTCGGCCATGTCGGCTGACTCTCCTAGTACCTCAGCTACTTGGGAAATCGGTCGGGGAGCATCAGTGGACCTCAGAGAAGGTCGACATGAACTCGGGGCAGCTCGGGGAAGGCCCGAAATAGGTCCTCACCGTGCGCCCGATACCCCCCGTTCGTTCCGCCATTAGTAGACCTTGAATTACGCCGGGCACAGAAGTTCTCCGGCCCAGAGTTGTGAAGGCAACTCGTGCGTCACCGTGTCTAGTTCGTGTGGGAGTGGCCTGAGGCCCTCTAATCCTTTCTAGAGCACGAATTAAACAGAATCGTACCCGAAGGTCGTTCTGCACACAGAAAGGGGAAAAGTGGAAATTCGCCGCCAGTGAGCAACCACTCGAGCTGTGGCTCGGGGATGAGCAGCACCGATCACTTGCGCGTCCAAGGGTGCCTTGGCTCGGGTGTGACAACGCCCAGGTTGGGCTGTCCACGAGAGCCTGAGGTGCGGCGGTTTCCAGTTCCGAGTTTGATCTTTCGGCACAGCCGATATCACTCGGCTTCAATCGATTTCTATCAATGGGAAGGATGGAGGATGGTTGCTAGTACCTTGCTGGGACCTTGGAACGGAAAGAAGGAGCTGCGATCGGCTTGATCAAGCAGGAACTCGAGCGGCGGCGATGGCAGTGGGAAAAGCAGTCGCGCACGTCGGTAGCTCGGGGAAATGGTGACTGAGGCACGCCGGGGAGGGAATAAATAGCTCGGCCGGCTGGCCTCCGGCTTGGGGCACGCAGCAGGAGCTGGCGCCGGCTGCCCCCTTCGGTGGCGCGCGCGCACAGCTGCCGGGAACCGACTGAACTGTGGTTCAGTCGGTTTGCTTTGAGGCTGAGGCTGACATGTGGGTCCCACTTCTCTTTTAACCTCTGAAATTTATTCCTAACAGCTGTGGTAAACAGTGAACCCTATTCTACCCTTGGCAACTCAAATTATTCACCCAAGAGCCATTTGAATTGACCAAAGTTCAAATGAGGTTTGGTTTGAATGAATTTCAGCACAAGTGCAGTTTGAAATTCAAATAAAGTTTGAATTTCTCCCCCTTAGCTCATGTCAAGATTAACTCCAAATGGAGTGAAAATTGGTGTGTGAGCTCACAAAAATGTGCTGAGCAAGAATCTGCCTTCCACTTTTACATTCAGTGGGTGAAAACAGTTTGAATTTGAATATGGTTTCAAACTGCCCTCTTCCTAACTATACCCAAAATGACCTCAAAAAGGTTTTGAATTTGGGTGGAACTTGGCATGGACATCCTTAGCAAAGTGTAGGAGTCTTCATATGTCCAGCCCATCTATATCACATGTGGGAAGTACCACTTTTGCAATGTGTGAGTTTGTTCCCTAATGAGCATGTTGATAATTGTTACTTGCTCTTTATTTGTGTTCATCATTCTTCCTCAAATGAGGTGTGTGGTGTGGTGATGAACACTGCAAATGAGTGTCAAAAACTGAGGCCCTTACATGTTTGGCTTGAGAACATCCGGGCGAGTGATGACGGCCGGGTGTACAAACTGTATGGATTCCGGGCTCGGTGTGCAGCCGAGTCTGATGATTGTTTGAGTTTCTGCAGGTAGCCTGACCACGAAACGGTAGACGTGTAGCATCCGTGTGCGAGTGACGAGTAGTGCCACTGAACTAACGAAGCCGGCTAAGTCCGGTATAGGTTTTTCCTTTGTGAGGACGTAGTACCGACATAATCTGGTGACGCCTCGACGTCACATCCAATTAAATGAACAACTTCATTTAAAAACTTGAAGGTTTTGATCCAAAGTAGTAAAACTTGATGTAACTCCTTCCCTTGAACAGGATATTCAAAGCTAATAAGTTTTCAACTTATAGGATGTTAAGGACAGAGCACTCTGTGTTCAGCTGAATCAAGGCTGAAGTTAATCAGAGGTTAGAGGTTGGGTTCTTTCGAGGTTGGGGTCGTATCATACATTTCTGGAAAGCGTTGGGAGAGCTTTACAACTTTTCTGTTGAGTTCCAGAGGTGTTTCATCCCTTAACCATTCGAAAAATGCAGTAGAGTGGAAACTGTCCAGAAAACAGGACAGAGCAAAGACTCTCTGTAGACTCTCTGTAAGTTAAGCATAACTTCCTGCTTAAAAATCCAAAAATAGGAAATGAGGTACTTCTGGAAAGCTTATGAGATGGGTTACAACTTTGTGACATAAAGTTTTGTCATATTAGGAACAGAAGTAACTGAGATTGTTGGATCAAATGAGTACCTAAGGCAGGGAGGTGCTGTCCAATTGTTCCCAGAAATTCTGTTAACTTTGACATCTCATAACTTTTGAACCAGGACAGATCATAGGCCAAGCAGATACTTTCTGGAAAGCTATTGAAGTTAACTTTAACTTTGATGTTGAGCTCCAGGACTGGTTTTGCTTTTAACCTGGCCTAAATCAGATTGATATGGAAACTGGTCAGGGCTGTCAGGGGAACAGCAGATCAGCAGTCAAATTTGTTTAAAAATTTGAACTATGTTTCCAAGTGTTATGGGTTCAATGACATATCTTATGTTATAACTCAATGGTTTACTGTTCAAATAAATATTTGACATTTCTCAAATATATTTTTACAGATGGCAGCAGATAAACGGTTGGAAAACGGGTGGGTAGTTTCCCACTGCTCTGACCGTAGCGGCTACCCGGAAGCATTGTGGCAAATGCTCCAATATTTCGGGTACAACCAGATGCCGCAATACTTCGCCAAGGAAGAAGGCGAAGAGGGGAACAAGACGTGGACGATCCATGTCGAGGTTTCCGCAGGACCTACGCCACCCGGTTGGGTGCCCTTCACCGTCATGGTGAGAGGAAGACAACCGGAAGGGATGTGGCAAGTGGCAGCCCGTGACACTATGTCACGTTTCTGCCAACTACACGTGCAGGCTATGGAGGGCACTCCATACGCACTCGTTCCGGTGGAGGGACGAGCTCAGCACGTGTGGGAACAGAGGTACCGGGAGGCAACGAACCCGACTTGCCCAAGGTACAACCCCGCGGAGGCGAACCTCAGCCTCCAAATGAGGGCGGGAAACGCTGTGATGGACAGCCAAGCTGTTCATACGGAGCATCTCGCCACCAAGCTCAAGGAGAGCACAAGCCGTGGAGATCGTTTCGAGAGTGCTCACAGTGCACTCCGCAATGTGCTCCTTCCGACGATCAAGCGACTGAATGAACAACACAATCAGTTGCGTCGTCTGAAGAAGGCAAAGAAGAAGAGCCGTGTTGACATCGCGGCGTTGCAAGAGCTGGTGCAGACCCTAACCCAGCAGAATGAGGACCTTGCTCAAGAGCGGGACGACGCTATTGAGGAAGGACAAGGCTGGGAAGAGGACTACAACCAGGCTATGGACGAGGTGCATGCATTGCAGGACCTCGTACCCCCGGTACTGGGCGTACCGGTAGTCTTGGGTCTTCCAGCAATGGGAGAACCCGGAATGGGGGAAGAGGTGGTAGACCCCGAGCCACCAGCAGGGGTACCGGAGGAGGACGACCCACAGGAGGTCGAGTTCTACTCCGAGTAGGGGGTTACGGTTGCCAAGTAGGGCAGCTAGGGTAGCGTAACCCAACTTTTGTAATCGGTGACATGTCGTGTAGGCAGTAGCGTATGTATAGGTAGGACGACATGAGCACGACTTCTCGGAGATCCGAGAATAATGTATCTTGTATAAAGTTTATGCTTTATCAATATATGTGAATGTTTTGCAAGTTAATCATGTGTCGCCTCAATACCTACTGCTGTTTATGGAATTTTGAGTAAGACATGTGCTAATTGCCGCTGTGTTGAATCTCAGAATGACGCGTACTCGTGCCAACCCTGATGTTGGAGGTACTAGCCAAGGGGGAGAGACCTCCCAACCGCCTCCCGAGGACTCCTCGGGACAGCAGCAGCAACAGCAACAGCAAACACCGCCACCGCCACTGCCAACGGTTACATTGGCCGACATTGTCGCGGCAATGGCGGGTTCACATCAGCAGCACACAGAGCTGCTGCGAACGTTAATTGCGAATACGTCTCGCCCAGAGAGACGTCAAGATCGTGAGGAGCGCCAACAGAGCTCCTACTCCGACTTCCTGGCGACTCATCCCCCTGTATTCTCAAGGGCGGATGAACCACTTGACGCGGACAACTGACTCCGCGCCATAGAGATGAAATTCGGGCTGCTCCAAATCAGCGAGCAGCGCAAGACTCAGTTCGCGGTCCAGCAGCTCCAAGGATCCGCGAGCGCGTGGTGGGCCAACTTCTGTGCTTCACAGCCCACCGACCGAGCGATGACCTGGGCGGAGTTCCGGACGGCCTTCAGGGCCTATCATATACCGCCCGGTTTGATGAAGAGAAAGACGCAGGAGTTCCTACACCTGCAACAAGGGAGCCGGAACGCGCTGGAATACTCCAGGGCGTTCAACGATCTCGCGCTCTACGCGTCGTATCACGCAGATACAGACGAGAAGCGGCGAGACCATTTTTACCAGGGGCTTAACCCGCTCCTGAAGGACAAGTTGGCGATGTTCAATCGCGGCAGCCTCAACGACATAATTGATGCTGCGATTGTTCAGGAGGACTCCGGCAAGGAGTTGGCGGCGGCAGAGCGAAAGCGAAGCGCGCCGCAGAGCAGCGGAGAAGGAGGTGGTCCTTCTCAGAAGTTTCGGATGGTGAATCGCCCACCATCAGGTCCACGCTGGCAGCCACCACAACGGCCGATGCCGTTCCGCAGTCGGCCGTACTCTTCACCGGCATTCCGGCCGGCACTGCCAGCACCACCGCAACAACAACAGCAGCGGCGGGCGATGCCGCGTGCGTTTGCACCTCCGCAACGCATGTCGGGCTTTCGTCCCCCAAGTACTCCACCAGCAGCGGCCACATGTTACAAGTGTGGTCGTCCAGGACACTTCGCGAGCAGTTGCCCGGAGAGGCAAGGCGGCGGAGTGGCACCACAATTTCCGGGGAGGAATCAACCCCGGAACCCTACTAATGCGCGGCGGGCAAACCCTAGGCCCGGCACTGTCCACCAGCTTGCCATTGAGGACGTGCCGGAGGGCGAGCCCATCCTTGCGGGTATGTTCCGACTCCACCAGCATCCCGCTATAATACTATTTGATTCCGGCGCCACGCATAATTTTATTAGCCAAGCTTTCATTGCTAAACACAGTTTGCCAATACTACCCACCGATAGTCCATATTTAATTTGCTCACCGGGTGGGAAGATTTCAGCAAGCGTAATGGTCTCCAAAGCACCATTATGCTTAGCGGGTAGAGTGTACCCCACGTCTCTCATTATCTTAGAGGGACAGAAGGTCGATGTCATCCTAGGGATGTCGTGGTTAACCCGCCACGGCGCTGTTTTAGACACCGTCCTTCGAGTCGTGCACTTAAACTCAGAGGTGCACGGTTCTCACTCATTATTTCTGGACAGTCCAGACATAAAACTTCCCAGTGTCTATCAAGCCACAACCATCAGATTGGAAGACATTCCAGTGGTCCGAGAGTTCCCTGATGTATTCCCGGACGAGTTGCCGGGAATGCCACCCGATAGAGAGGTGGAGTTCAAGATTGAACTTGCACCAGGAACCATGCCAATATCCCGAAGGCCGTACAAGATGGCGCCCAAGGAGTTGGCTGAACTGAAGACTCAGCTCACGGACCTCCTGGAGAAGGGTTTTATTAGGCCGAGCTCCTCGCCATGGGGCTGTTCGGCATTATTTGTCAAAAAGAAGGATGAAACGTTGCGGCTTTGCGTGGACTACCGTCCATTAAATGCCGTAACCATCAAGAACAAGTACCCGTTGCCACGGATCGACATGTTGTTTGATCAGTTGGTCGAAGCGAAGATCTTTTCCAAGATGGATTTAAGATCCGGGTACCATCAGATTAAGATAAGGGCGGAGGACATTCCAAAGACAGCGTTCTCGACAAGGTACGGACTTTATGAGTACCTGGTCATGTCCTTTGGCCTCACCAATGCTCCGGCTCACTTCATGTACTTAATGAACTCGGTGTTCATGCCGGAGCTGGACAAGTTTGTCGTGGTCTTCATCGACGACATCCTGGTATATTCCAAGTCGGAGGAAGATCACAAGAAACATCTGCGTATAGTCTTGCAACGGCTGCGGGATCACAAGTTATACGCAAAGTTCAGCAAATGCGAGTTTTGGATATCGCAAGTGCCTTTCCTCGGGCATATCATCTCAGCGGAGGGTATCGCTGTGGACCCGAGCAAGATCACGCAAGTGCTGAATTGGAAATCCCCGAGAACTGTTCATGAGGTACGGAGTTTCCTCGGACTCGCGGGATATTATCGGAGGTTCATTCCGAACTTCTCGAAGATTGCCAAGCCAATGACAGAGCTGCTGAAGAAGGCTACCAAATATGTTTGGAGTCCAGCATGTGAAGCAGCATTCAAGGCTTTAGTCAAGCACCTGACATCAGCACCGGTTTTGGCGCAGCCAAACACAACAAAACCGTTCGATGTGTACTGCGATGCATCCGGCATTGGGCTCGGATGTGTGCTGATGCAAGACCGAAGAGTGGTCGCGTATGGATCACGGCAGCTTAGGAACCACGAGCAAAATTATCCAACTCACGACTTGGAGCTCGCTGCTGTGGTACTTGCACTGAAGATGTGGAGGCACTACCTACTCGGTAACCTCGTACATTTATATACCGACCACAAAAGCCTCAAGTACATATTCACTCAGAAGGAGCTGAACATGAGGCAACGAAGATGGTTAGAACTGATAAAGGATTACGAGATAGAGATCCATTATCATCCGGGCAAGGCAAATGTTGTGGCAGACGCGCTGAGCCGCAAGTCACACGTCAATAATCTGACCATCACACCGTTGGAAGAGAGCGAACCACCACTACATGTGATTCCACACGGAGCTCTCTACAACCTAGCTTTGATCCCCACCATCCGTGAAGAGATAGCGGCAGCCCAGAAGAATGACCAGGGCATGTCACATTTGCGGAGACGTGTAGACAGTGGGGAGTTGAAATGTTTCCGGAAGGATGGAGACGGCGTCCTATGGTTCAAGGACCGGATCGTCGTACCCCGAAACCCGGAGTTACGGAAGAAAATCTTTGATGAGGCTCACTTATCAAAATTTTCTATTCACCCCGGCAGCAACAAAATGTATCAAGAACTCAGAAGAAAGTTTTGGTGGACACGGATGAAGCGAGAGACTGCAAAATACGTGTCCGAGTGTGATACATGTCGAAGGGTGAAGGCAGACCACATGCGGAAACCGGGACTGCTGCAACCACTGGGCGTTCCTGCCTGGAAGTGGGAAGACGTGAGCATGGATTTCGTCGTCGGTTTACCCACCACCTTACAGAAACATGATTCTGTGTGGGTGATCGTCGATCGACTCACCAAAGTTGCCCATTTCATCCCGGTCAACACCAACTACAACGCCAAGAAGTACGCTGAACTGTACATCTCACGGATCCTATGCTTATACGGCGTACCCCGTACCATCATATCGGACCGGGGCACTTTATTTGTGTCCCGTTTTTGGGAGCAGCTACACGCTGCCTTGGGGACGAAGCTGATCCGTAGTTCAGCCTACCACCCGCAGACGGATGGACAAACCGAGCGGGTAAATCAGATTCTAGAAGACATGCTACGAGCTTGCGCTATCGACCACGGCAAGAATTGGGATGATCACTTGCCGTTAGCCGAGTTCTCGTACAACAATGGGTACCAAGCCAGCATCAAGATGGCGCCCTACGAGGCGCTATACGGCAGGAAGTGCCGCACACCATTGAACTGGTGTGAGTCTGGCGAGAGGGTTACCTTCGGGATTGACCTTGTCAACAACGCGGAAGAAAAGGTTCGACTGATTCAAGCGAACCTAAAAGCCGCCCAATCCCGTCAAAAACAGTATGCGGACCGGAGAAGGCGCCCATTACAATTCGAAGTTGGAGATCACGTATATCTACGGGTGTCTCCAATGAAGGGCATAAACAGATTTGGGGTGAGAGGAAAGTTAGCACCCCGCTTCATCGGTCCATTCCAGATTACCGAAAGATGTGGATCGGTGGCATACCGGCTGAGATTACCAGAAGCACTTTCCGGTGTGCACGACGTCTTTCACATTTCCCAGCTGAGGAAGTGTCTCAAGCTATCAACTACCGTTCAGCTGGAAGACATTGAAGAACTGCAACCGGATCTCACCTATCGGGAGGAACCGGTGCAGATTATTGATGAAAAGTCCCGAACCACACGCAACCGTACGTTGTGGTTCTACAAGGTTCTGTGGAGTAATCACTCCATGGACGAAGCAACATGGGAGAGCGAAGAATTCCTTCGCACTAACTACCTCGACTTTTTCACGTCGCATATCCGGTAATTTTCCACCGTCCTCTCTCTCATTTTTACCTTGTAATCTCGGGACGAGATTCTTTTAAGGGGGGAGGAATGTAAGGGCCTCAGTTTTTGACACACATTTGCAGTGTTCATCACCACCCCACACACCTCATTTGAGGAAAAATGATGAACACAAATGAAGAGCAAGTAACAATTATCAACATGCTCATTAGAGAACAAACTCACACGTTGCAAAAGTGGTATTTCCCACATGTGATATAGATGGGCTGGACATATGAAAACTCCTACACTTTGCTAAGGATGTCCATGCCAAGTTTCACCCAAACTCAACACCTTTTTGAGGTCATTTTGGGTATAGTTAGGAAGAGGGCAGTTTGAAACCATATTCAAATTCAAACTGTTTTTATGCCATGAATTTGAAAGTGGAAGGCATATTCTTACTCAGCACATTTTTGTGAGCTCACACACCAATTTTCACTCCATTTGGAGTTGATCTTGACATAAGCTAAGGGGGAGAAATTCAAACTTTATTTGAATTTCAAACTGAACTTGTGCTGAAATTCATTCAAACCAAACCTCATTTGAACTTTGATCAATTCAAATGGCTCTTGGGTGAATAATTTGAATTGCCAAGGGTAGAATAGGGTTCACGGTTTACCACAGCTGTTAGGAGTAAATTTCAGAGGTTAAAAGAGGGGTGGGACCCACATGTCAGCCTCTGCCTCAAAGCAAACCGACTGAAACACAGTTCAGTCGGTTCCCGGCTGCTGTGTGCGCGCGCCACCGAAGGGGGGCAGCCGGCGCCAGCTCCTGCTGCGCGCCCCAAGCCGGAGGCCAGCCGCCGGGCTATTTATTTCCTCCCCGGCGTGCATCAGTCGCCATTCCCCGAGCTGCCGACGTACACGACTTGTTTTTCCACTGCCATCGCCGCCGCTCGAGCTCCCGCTTGATCAAGCCGATCGCAGCTCCCTCCTTCCACTCCAGGGTCCCAGCAAGGTACTAGAGACCTTCCTCCATCCTCCCCATTGCTAGAAGTCGATTGAAACCGAGTGATATCGGCTGTGCCGAAAGATCAAACTCGGAACTGGAAACCGCCGCACCTCGGGCTCTCGTGGACAGCCCAACCAGGGCGTTGTCACGCCCGAGCCAAGGCACCCTTGGACGCGCGGGTGACCGGTGCTGCTCATCTCCGAGCCACAGCTCGAGTGGTTGCTCACCGGCGACGAATTTCCACTTTTCCCCTTTCTGTGTGCAGAACGACCTTCGGGTACGATTCTGTTTAATTCGTGCCCTAGAAAGGATTAGAGGGCCTCAGGCCACTCCCACACGAGCTAGACACGGTAACGCACAAGTTGCCTTCACAACTCCGGGCCGGAGAACCTCTGTGCCCGGCGTAATTCAAGGTCTACTAATGGCGGAACGAACGGGGGGTGTCGGGCGCACGGTGAGGACCTATTTCGGGCCTTCCCCGAGCTGCCTTGATCTCATGTCGACCTTCTCTGAGGTCCACTGATGCTCCCCGACCGATTTCCCGAGTAGCTGAGGTACTAGGAGAGTCAGCCGACATGGCCGAAGTCGTTCCGATATGGCGGCTCGTCGCCGACCATGCTCCGGCCGTTGTCATGAGCAGCTGGCCCTCGGGTCAGATTCCCCAAGTAAAAGTAGGCAGGGGCGGCCAGAATCAAGAAGTTTGGAGCTGTACAGCAGCCAGCGGCGAGCTCTCCGGCGAGGTCCCTCGGCGGCGGGGCGCGGTTGTCGCGAGGTTGAAGAAGGGGGTGGACCCCAGCTGTCAGCGGCCGATATTTTGAATCGGGATCCGGCTGCGGCCGGGATCGGGTGTGCTGGCGCGCAAAATCCTTGTGGGCCGCGATGTGCTGTCGCTTCGGCGTGCGACGCGTGTCCCCTGGGCCCACGCGCGAGTTTAAACTTTTCCCCGATTTTCAGATTTCCTTTAAACTTCAAATCCTTATAACTTTGGCTAGAAAGCTCCAAATTGAGTGAACCAAATTTTGCTGGATTCAGCTCTCTGAGTACTTTCCAGAAAATCAAGTTTCACTTCATGAAATTCCTTAATTCTCCTGGATTAATTCCTTAAAGTTTAAACTGTTAGGAATTTTAACTGGAGAATCCTTTGGAGGAAAATCCTGAAATTTTGCTGAGATGTTCACCAAAATATCCTTGAACTACCATAAAAATTTCAGATCCATTTGAGCTCATTTAGTCCACCTAATGGTGTGATTAGTAAAACTGTTCCAGAGAAAATAGAAAATGTTCAGAAACATTTTCAGAATTTTCTCTGAAATTGTTTAGCTCATATCTTTAGTTAGAGACTTCCAAATTAAGTGAGACCAACTCCATTAGAACCCTCTGAAAATCTAGTTTTCAGAAAGTCATAGTTTGTCTCATGAAAATTCCTAGAACACCCTAAGAATTCCAATTAAGGTCAAGGACCTAATTATTTGTGGAGGGCTCAAATGAGCTTTGCTGCAACTAAAACTTGACCAAGTCTCTGTTTAGGTTGTAACCAAGCCACAGTAAAAGTTTCACAGTCATTAAGTCTATCTAGCAAAGGTTATAGACTTCACAACTTCAAAATTAATACAAATACATTTAAATTGACACATATGTTTGTTCTATCATGTAGTCGCTAAGGTCGAGGAGGAACCCGAAGTCCTAGACTTCGTTACTCCGGAGGAACAGCTAGCCTACGACCAAGAGCAGCAAGGCAAGCCCCGGTTTGCATTAACCTTTTTACAAATGTTTATTGTTTTGAGCACATCTTTGAATATTGTTCTTTGCATTAGAGTCTTGATTGGAAACCCAACTGCACAGCCAAGAAAACCATGGGTTGGGTTTAGGATTGAAAACCTCGCTAGCTACTGCATTGCTAGGATAGAGTAGGATTCGGTACAAGTCGAGTAGTTGGAACTACTCGCGAGAATAGGCTAGAGGCACATTGCTCGGGTAGAGATAGCACATGATACACATGGCAAGAAAATGAGACCGAGCGGAGAGTAAGGGCAGCAGGACTTTGGGGCCTGTGTGCTGTAGCTCCGTTTGTGTCGATTGAGGACCGAGCCGTATGCGGGCCTGTTGAACAAGCTAGAACAGTACCGAAGACCTACCGGCTATATGGGAACCGGGAAACTGATGTAACTCGGGTAGCTGGGTATTGAGGCATTGCCCGTCGTTCAGAGGGTAGGTTGAGAGCTCGAGGTGTAAATCAGCTGGCGGCACAGAGATGCGCGTGCAGGGACCTCTTGCTCGGGACGATGGGACCGGTTCAATATTTGGCTGACGGGTGAAAGGTAGTCGCGTACGGCGTCCGTGATGGTTGTTGTAGGCAACATCGAGTACGGGCGTACGTGACGGGTTGTTCGGGTAACCCTGCAGGTGTAAATCGATTATAATCGCCGTCCCTCGCGGTCAGTGAGTACCACTTGTTCACTGTACCGTGACGTAGAAAGAACAGGCTAGTTACATGTTAAAATGTTGCTGATTGAAAGCTGGACATTGATTGTAATGATATGCTGTAGCTTAGTGCTAACTAAAGTTCTTTTCAACTTTGGGCAAAGTACATGAGAGAAATGTGTTTCTTGTTTGATTGCGGCTCTCTCATGTGCCTTCGCGTAAGGTTCTCCACAACCTGCTGCTAAAACCTGAAAGTAAGGTTCTACTAATTAGGCGAGTCCTTGCAAATGATTTTACCTCATGTAACCCATTACCCTCATGTAGAAGTTCCATGTTTAGGTGAGACGGGTCAGACTTGCTGAGCCTTCGTGCTCACTGCTTGTGTTTGAAGCTTTTGCAGGGTTCTATGAGGAAGGGACTCCTGAAGAGGAGACGGAACCCCAGGAGGGGAACCCCGTCGAGTGGGAGTCGTGCACGCCGCAGAGTTAGTGTGCGTGTGTGCTAGCAAGGACACGTTCAAGGGCTGAACGTGCACTTGATGCTTAGTCTACGCCCGCGAGTGTGGACTAAACTTATTTTGATGTAAACATGTTTATAAACTTGTTTATGTAATAAAATTTCCGCTTCCGCTTTGTACCTTTGACGTGTGTTATACGGTGTTGTGCAACGCAACACCCCTCGGCGTGATCCTGGCTCGACAGGACCATTGGGGTCGTGTCAGAAAGTGCAAGTTTATTCAGAATTAATTCCTTGTTGCCTAAATGCTTAGGTAATTGTTCTGAGTGATCTACTCAGTGAAAAATTCCAAATTATGGTCCAGATGACTTTCTTGTGACAAGGAACTCTCAAGAAAATTTTCAGCTCCATTGGAGCCCTGGATCAGTACTGTTCTGTTCAACCCCATTAGGTGATCAAGACACAAGTAATGGAACACACTTATCACTTGATCATAGTACTTCAACCCAAACCCCAAACCATTAGCACTAGTTTCATTTTTAAATTCTTAAACAGAGTTCCAGTTTTAAACTTGTATTTAGCACTTGTTAGCAAAAGTTTTACAATTAAACATATATGCATATTCATATCGTGTAGTGGTTAAACATGGAAAGTGAAGAAGTGAAGTTTGGATCAAGAAACAAGAAGGGCAGTGGTGAAGCTTCAAGTCATCAGCAACTAACTTCATACTTATCTGCCTTTAGTCACCTGCAAAACCAAGGCAAGCTCCGGTTTGCATTTAAGTTATTTATAAAGTTTTTACTTTGTTCACAATTATGGTTTAGAGTTTGTATGTGCATTAGGTCAAGGATGTTTTACACTCCAAATGCATGACCAAATGAACCCTGGAGTTAAGGGTAACAAAAGGTCACCACTTTAGAATAATGCCGTGCTAAATAGCTTAGGACATCAGGTAGAAGTCGAGTAGACGGAATCTACTCGCGAGTTATAGTCGGGATTACATGGGTGTAGATGGAAAAGAGGCAAACTAAAGTTTATATTCCTAAAGATGAGACCGGGCAGGATGGTTAGGCAGCGACAAGACGAGGTCTTGGTCGAGTAGCTCTGCCTGTGTCGGTTAAGGACCGATGCGTGTGTGGCACCCATGAGCAAGTATTGAGTTGTGTACCGGATGCTTACTGCTATATGGGAACCAGGAAACCGATGTACCAGGTTAACTTGATTGTAGAGGCATACCACATCGTCTCGCTAGATCTATGAGCACGAGACGGCGCGGCCGGTTGTACAGTCAAGTGTCCTGCGAAAGGTTGCCACATATGACGTAATGAAGGACGCCAGATTTGGGTATTCAGAGGCGGGCGTATGTGTCAAGTTATCCGGGTAGTGTTTGACTCGAATCACCGTCCGTCGCGGTTATTGATTACCGCTTGCTCACTATGTTGTGACGTAGTAATCAACTTGTGTGGAAACAGTTTGCAAAGTTTTAATTGCTGCTATGATTATTGTAAATTGCATGAAGACCTTGCTTGAAGTAGTGATAGAGCAAACTAAAGTTATTTTTCCATCTTGGGACAAGTAACATTGGAATGAAGCGTTTCTTGTTTGATTATGGAGTTCCAATGTTGCTGGCGCAAGGTCACTACTATGATGGCAGAAATCTGAAAGTTAAGGATGAACTCGTAGGCGAGTACTTTTGCAAATTACATGTTAAGTCTTAAGTTACTTTCATGTAGAGTTGCATGTTTAGGAGAGACGGTTAAGTCTTGCTGAGCCTTTGTGCTCACTCTTGCTATATGAGTGGTTTTGCAGGTTGAGACGATGCTCATAAAGAAGGTTGTCCAGTGAGACTCGGAAAGGTCCGAGTCGAGTAACACATGGAGGACCTAGCTGCTGCCATGTCTTCGTGTTGCTAGCGAGAGGAGTCCGCGGGCTGGACCTCTTCTCAAGTGCTTCTTAGATATTTGACGTGAGCTGTTTATAGACTTCCGCTGTAGCTAATTTATGTAAATTATTTACAAAGAACCTTTGTAAGCTTCCGCTTTGATTTATGTAATACAGTTTTCCTTATATGTGTGTTGTTGGGTGCCGCATAACACAGCACCACCCAATGCGATTCCCGGGCGAGGTGCCCCGTCCCCGTGATATGGGTCGTGGGGTCCTGTCAGCGTGGTTTCAGAGCCGCATTGGTAATAGCACATGGAATAAGGATCGTATTACGACAAAAACTTAGGATACGGTGAGGAAACGGTAATAGGCCCACATAAGGACTATAGTAGTATAGTTACTTAAGTGGCATGACTAACATACTTGTTAAAATTCTGAACTTGGATTATGTAACGACGCACCTACGTTCAGGTAAGAATGGTAAGGAACGCCACCGACAGTGGTTCAATTTCGGTTAGCTCCCCTGACGAGGAAAGTGGTTCAGGGAAAGGTGTCACAGCTTGGTGTGAGACGTTAATATGAAACTCTTGGACTCTTCATGTTCCTGAGTTCATATGGAACGCTGATCCCTAGCGTGCAGTAGGCAAGTAAGTGGAGACCCCATCGTGTGGTCAGTAACACGATAGTATGTTCGTCTGGAAATAGCCCAGGAGGACATACGCAACGCTTGCCATCGGCGTGCCCTGCAGGGCAGTAGGTGGTATCCGTTGGGTTGATAACATTCCCAATCGTGATGACCCGTTCATGATATACTCGGGTTCCCCGTCGTGTGGTGTAAAAACACGATCACGTACCATGAGACGTGGCTTAACTCAAGGACAGCCGTATGGCAATGATACGGGCGTTTGTATTTACTTTCAAATATGGAACTGCCTGAAATGAAACAACCTTTGAGTGCACCACTATTGAGTGTTCTTCTGCAGGTACTAACCACGTACGTATCCTGTGTAGTACACATGTGTGAGAGACCTTCTTAGTGCCACTGATAATACTTATATGCCGGTATAATCCGGTTAGGATTTTTCTTTTGGTGAGGTAACGTAGTACCGACATGATTCTTATGGTGCATCGACACCGTACTAAACATATAATCCTCTTCCCTATGAATAAATAACTCATGAACTAACTTTCAACTAAAAATGGAAGTTTGAAACAAATATTAGTTACTGAACTCTTATTTTGTGCTAAGATTCAAGTGAGAGAAGGTCTAGGTTTCAAAGATTTCAAAAACAGAGTGCTCTGTTTTCTGACAGGAATTATTGCTGGACTTTGACAGAGCATAACTCTGAGTATATTTAACCAATTAAGGTTTATGATACAGTTATGGAAAGATTTTCAAGTTCTCTACAACTTCTTTGTAGACTTCCAGAGCAAAATTACACGTTAAGTTGGTGAAAAGTCCACTTGAAGGCAAACTGTTCAGAACCAGGACAGTACCAAAAACCTTTCTGGACCTTTCTGTTTTTAAGCCATAACTTCCTGTATAAAAATCCTTAAGGATCCTATGATACACTGTTGGAAAGGTTATGAAATGTGAAACATTGTTGTAGTTCAGAGTTTTCTCAGATTCTTATTGTATTTTCATATACAACTGTGATAAAGTAGCCACATACAAAGGAGATGCTGGCAAATTTTATCCAGGAATCTATCAACTTTGAGCAATCATAACTTTTGATCCAGAGATGATCTAGAGGCATATAAGTACTCGTTGGAAATATACTGAAGTTTACTAAAACTTTGGTATTGGACTCAAGTCATGAATCTGTAGTTAACTTGAGTAAATTTGGAGTTTGTGTGAACTGGTCAGGGTAGTCCAGCTGATTAGTTTAGCGTACTTAAAATTTGTTTAAACATGAATGCGGTTATGCTTTCATAAAGTTCATGACATGTTCATGTTTTACTTATCATTACTTACTACTGAGATATAATTTTGATTAACTCAAAATTTTGTGTCGTGCAGTATGGTACGCGCACATTCTCAAATCAAGATTGGAGGTTCAAGTCGAGGTGGGAATGACTCGACTTCATCACAAGAGCCATCACCAACCGGATTGGCTGGAATTATGGCAAAGATGAATGAAACTCTCCAAACTCTAGTTCAGCAGTGAATAAATAGAGAATTTCAGCATCACATGTCAATCCCGAGCACTTATCTGGATTTCTTGGCGACGCAACCGCCGGTATTCTCCGAGGCGGCTGACCATTGTGAAGCAAATCACTGGTTACGTGTCATTGAGTCCAAGTTTGGGTTGATTCAGTGTGATGAATTCCAGAAGACGCTATATACCGCTCAGCAGCTTCACGGCTTTTCTGGAGCATGGTGGGCAGAATACCTTGCTATCCAACCAGCAGGGCATCGTGTTACATGAGCGGAGTTCCAGGATGCATTTTGTGCTCGCTTCGTTCCCGCGTGCATAATGCAAACAAGTCTGGATAAATTCTGGAATCTAAAGCAAGGGGAATTGAGTGTTATTGAGTATGCGAAGGAATTCAATCGCTTAGCTTAACATGTCCCTGATTATGTGAAGTCACCAGCCATGAAGGGTTATCATTTTTACCGAGGGCTGACTGGTAGGCTGCGATGTGAGTTGGCTCAAGTTAGCCAAGAGAATTTTGATGAGTTTGTTAGCTGTGCTATCACTCAGGAATATTATTCCAATCTCTACCTTAAAGAAAAGAGGGAGAGGGACTCATCACAGGGTGAATGCAATTGTCTGCCTCAGAAGTATCGGTTGGTAATCCGTTCACCTTCCGGTCGAGAGGTTCCACAAGAGGTGCAGTCATTCTGGGAGTATGACGACTCTTCTACTCCCCAGAGGTTTTATTCACCTCCACCACAGCAGCAACTTATTTCTCATGCACCTCAGTATCAACAAGGTGCACAAGAATGTTATTTCCCTCAAGAGGTTGAAGATGATCAAGGTGATTTCTCAGCTGAACCGATTGGTGTCCCACTTCATATTGACAATGGACTCAATGTCAATGAAGCAACTGAAACGAGCAGCAACATTTTGTTTGTGGGTCCAGTTCCAAAGAGTGATCTTGGACAGCAAAGAAAAGCCATGTCCAAAGTGGGAACGGTTAATTATGTGTCAGTCGATGATCTGCCAAAGGAAGGACATGTTCTTGCCGGCAGGTTCACCTTAATTGACAAGCCGGTTGTCATTTTATTTGACTCTGGTGCAACACATAACTTCATTAGCAGGGCGACGGTGATCCTGGATCAGATCTCCACAACTATCACAAAAGGTTCTTACCTTATTCATTCGCCAGGTGGAGACATATCGACTAATGAAGTCGTTTCTCGAGCACCACTTTGTTTGGGTGGAAAAATTTATCCTACCACCCTCATTATTCTCGAAGATCAAGGAATCAATGCCATATTGGGAATATCATGGTTGACCTTCCATAAGGCTGTTCTGGACATCGAGAACAGGAGTGTCATTTGGACTCTCCACTTCACGGGCATCAAACATTGTATCTCGGCAAAGTGGTTTCCAAAGACCCGGAAGTATGTAATGTCGAGGATTGCAGGTTAGAAGACATTCCAGTAGTCCGTGAATACCCGGATGTGTTTCCCGAAGATCTTCCAGGCTTACCACCTGAGCGCGAGGTGGAATTCAAAATAGAGTTGATACCGGGAACCACGCCGATCTCTCGGAGACCATACAAAATGGCTCCGAATGAATTAGCTGAACTGAAGGAGCAACTCAAAGATCTGATGGACAAGGGGTTCATTCGTCCAAGTTCATCACCATGGGGTTGCTCGACTTTATTTGTGAAGAAGAAGGACGAGACGCTGAGGCTATGCGTCGATTATCATCCTTTAAATGTTGTGACAATAAAGAACAAGTATCCACTACCAAGAATTGATATTCTCTTCGATCAGCTAGTGGGTGCTAAAGTCTTCTCCAAGATGGACTTAAGGTCGGGATATCATCAAATCAAGATTCGAGCAGAAGATATCCCGAAAACAGCATTCTCGACAAGATATGGACTCTATGAGTATCTTGTCATGTCATTTGGGTTGACCAATGCTCCGGCCCACTTTATGTATCTTATGAACTCGGTGTTCATGCCAGAGCTGGATCAGTTCGTCGTGGTATTCATCGACGACATCTTAGTCTATTCCAAATCGGAAGAGGAACACGCTAAACATTTGCATATTATGCTCCAACGCTTGAGAGATCACAAGCTCTATGCAAAGTTTAGTAAATGTGAATTCTGGATCAACCAAGTGCCGTTCCTTGGGCATATTATTTCGGCGGAAGGCATTGCTGTTGATCCGAGCAAGATCGAACAAGTTCTGCAATGGAAGTCTCGAACATCAGTCCATGAAGTTCGTAGCTTCTTGGGTTTGGTAGGATATTATCAGAGGTTCATCCCGGGCTTCTCAAAAATCTCCAAACCTATGACGGAGCTACTAAAAAGGGCATCAAATACTATTGGAGCAAGCCATGTGAGGAAGCTTTTCAAGCGTTGGTGAAACACCTCACAACAGCCCCGGTTTTAGCTCAACTGGATACAACCAAGCCCTTTGATGTTTATTGTGATGCATCCGGCATCGGACTTGGTTGTGTACTCATGCAAGGAGGATGTGTGGTCGCATATGGATCACGGCAATTACAGAATCATGAGCAACATTATCCAACTCATGATCTCGAGCTTGCTGCTGTGGTATTAGCCTTGAAGATGTGGAGACACAACCTATTGGGAAATCTAGTTCATCTCTACACGGACCACAAAAGTTTGAAGTACATATTCACTCAGAAAGAGTTGAATATGCGACAACGGCTATGGTTGGAGCTGATCAAGGACTATGAGATTGAAATTCATTATCATCCGGGCAAGGCAATTGTGGTTGCCGATGCACTCAGCCGGAAGTCTCATATTCATAATCTTACCATTACGCCAATAGAAGAGGAAGAACCAAGTCTCTATTTGGTTCCATATGGAGCGTTACATAATCTGGCTCTCATACCCACATTAAGAGAGGAGGTTATGGAAGCTCAAAAGAAAGACAAAGGCATGGCTCATATCAAAAGGAGGTTGAAGGACGGGGAAATGAAATGTTTCCGCTTAGATGATGAAGATACCCTATGGTTCAAGGACTGGATAGTCGTACCCCGTGATATGAGGCTGCTGAAGAAAATTTTGGATGAGGCTCACTTATCCAAATTTTCTATTCATCCGGGCAGCAATAAAATGTACCAAGACCTCCGGAAGAGGTTTTAGTGGACACGTATGAAACGTGAAGTTGCCAAGTACGTTTCAGAATGTGACACGTGTCGAAGAGTTAAGGCCGACCATGTGAAGAAGTCGGGCCTGTTGCAACCACTACAAGTACCGGCATGGAAGTGGGAAGACTTGAGTATGGATTTCATCGTCGGGTTGCCGATGACCTCCCACCACCATGATTCGATTTTGGTAATCGTGGACCGGTTAACCAAATCAGCACGCTTCATCCCCGTTCATACCAGATACACCGCCAAGCAGTATGCGGAGTTATACACAGCACGGATCTTGTGCCTACATGGAGTTCCTCATATGATCATCTCCGATCGAGGCGCGTTGTTTTTTGCTCGTTTCTGGGAGCAGCTACACGCATCCTTGGGAACCAAATTGATTCGAAGCTCCGCGTATCACCCTCAAACCGATGGGCAAACTGAGAGGGTGAATCAAATACTTGAAGATATACTGAGAGCATGTGCCATCCATCACGGTAAGAGCTGGGATGATCACCTACCTTTGGTGGAGTTCTCATATAACAACGGGTATCAATCAAGTATCAAAATGGCACCTTATGAAGCTCTCTACGGCCGGAAGTGCCGCACGCCCTTGAACTGGTGTGAATCCGACGAGAGAGTTATTTACGGGATTGATCTCGTAAATGAAGCTGAAGAGAGGGTAAGGCTTATTCAAGCAAATCTTAAAGCTGCTCAGTCCAGACAAAAGAGCTATGCGGATAAGAGGTGTCGTCCTCTGGAATTTCAAGTTGAGGACCACGTATATCTCCGCGTATCTCCTATGAAGGGCATCCACCGATTCGGAGTGAAAGGGAAGTTAGCTCCGCGTTTTATCGGTCCCTTCGCCATCATTGAATGGTGTGGACCGTGGCATACTGGTTGGAATTGCCAGCGGCCTTAGCCGGAGTTCATAACATCTTCCACATATCTCAGTTGCGGAAGTGTTTGAAAGTTCCGACGGAGATTCTCACGGAAGGCATAGCAGATTTGAAGCCGGACCTCACTTATGTTGAGCATCTAACCCGGATAATTGATGAAAAGACTCGCGAGACCAGAAACCGGACGCTGCGATTTTTCAAGGTGCTATGGGAAAATCACACGTCCGACGAAGCTACATGGGAAAGCGAGGAGTATTTGCAACGCAATCATCCGGAGTTATTAGAGGCTTATGTTCGGTAGCCATCCTCCCGCATTGTTCTTAATCATGAATCTCGGGACAAGATTCTTTTTAAGGGGGGAGGAATGTAAAAGTCCCAAAAACTTGTAAATGGAAAACTTGAGCTGTGAATAAAGTTGAGTTTAAATTCAAGAAATGGGACTTGCAAAAACTTTTGTTTAATCATATAAGTGTTGGCATGTGCAATAGGACTTCAAATCCAGTTTGAACTAAACGGTTCACTTCAAAGAGAAGAAAACCATTTCCAAAAAGGAAATTCAAACTGTTGTTTAAAAAGGTGTATTTGCAATGGCCAACTCAAAAAGCAGATGGCATATTTGAATTCTTCAGGTCCAAATTATGAGGAAGATGAATTTTGAGAAAATTTGGAGGTTGTCGAAGTGTGTGGTCGACACTTCCCCCGGACCTGCTCTGGCAGCCCACGGAGGTTCTTTTTCGGACGGGCTAGTCGCTTGCGGAGAGCTTCAGCGTAAGGGACGAGTGAGGGAGAAGCTTGACACGGCGAGTTTTACGTGGTTCAGGCCGCCGGAGCGTAAAACCCTACATCCACGGTGAGCAGAGGTGCTCGCCGTATTGCTTGTTGCTCAGAACCGGAGTTCTGAGCTTGAGGGTGAATGATGTTTAGGGTGCGAGTTGCTGGAGTGCGAACCCTTGCTAACGTTGCCTACCCGAGCCTTTTATAGTCCAAGGCTCGTGTGGCTTACAAGGGGGGCCCGGGACCCGACAGGTGGTCCCGGGGAGATTGCCTGCCGACTATCGTATCCACAGTTATGTCGATAGTTGTCTCTGGCGAAGGCTTCCGAGTCTTTGTTCTGCCGCCCTGCCCATGCCGCAAGCTAGTCGTAGTGGTTGATGACGGCGGGGGCGGCAGGGGATGTCTTGTCGTTGTGTTTATTGGCTGGCAGGATCTAACACGGTGCGCCAGTCTACGATGCGACTGGGCGCAACGGCACCTGACAGAGGCGTGCTCCACGTCTCCGCGTCTTGGGAAGGCGTGGGCCTTGAATACCTTGTACGGGCAAGGTATGGTGCATCTTTACGTCCTGCTGGCCACGTGGCGGGCCCGGAGCTCTCCTCTGAGGAGAGGGAGGTCTGGCCCCGCGGGACACGTGGAGCCTTCAGACCTCTCCCCGCTGAGGGGGGAGGTCCGGCCTCTGTCGGCCACGTGGTGGGCCCGGAGCTCTTCTCTGAGGAGGGGGAGGTCCGGCCCCGCGGGACACGTGGCGCCTTCGGAGCTCTCCCCGCGGAGGGGGGAGGTCCGGCTGCTGCTGGCCACGTGGCGGGCCCGGAGCTCTCCTCTGAGGAGAGGGAGGTCCGACCCCGCTGGACACGTGGCGCCTTCGGAGCTCTCCCTGCGGAGAAGGGCGAGATCCTTAGGCATTTTCCCCTGTGCGTGGGGGTACCCCAAATTGTGGGTACCGACAGTGGCCCCCGGGCCCATCTCGGTTGAGATAGCGAGCCTGAGGTGGGGCCTCCGTCTCTTCTGTTCCGCGCACTTTCTCTAAGTCCCGCATTGACCGTTGCCGGAGCACGAACAGTCGTGGGATCATGGGCGCGCGCCCACTTGATGGTTGCTTTTACTGTGGCGGTTCCCAAGGCTGCCACTTCTGCATGTTGCGGTGCTTTCTTCGGGAACCGCCGAAGCGCCATGTCGGCTCGTCTTCTTGGGAGACTGACTCCTTGACCCACCGCTTTAGCTGGATGGCTTGGGTCCACCTGTCATCGGCGCTCGGTCTTGGAGCCGAAGCGGTTGCCCGTGCGGTGTATTCGAAGAATTTCGAATCGCTTTGAATCGTACCTGGAAAGTGCGAAGGGAAGCCGCAAAGTGGGTAGGTTCCCCTTATAAGACTTCCAGCACTTGCACCTTCCTTGAGTCCCTGCGACCTTGTCTTCTGCCATGGCTTCTAACCCGCCTTTGGAGGAGGAGCGCGCTTGATTTCCTCCGGCAGCGGCGTCTGCACCAAGGCAGGGATCCAAGGAACCTGCATGCCCTGCCTCTGGGGGTGGCGCCTCCAAGAGGCCTCGGGTTTATCATCCCGACAGGACTCTCCTTGAGCGACGACAGGCTAAAGGTTCCCAAGCGCTGTGTCCTCCCTCCTCAGGCGGTGGAGTCTCTGAGGAAACTGTTGATACGTCGAGGAAGGCTTCAAGCGGTGGAGTCTCCAAAGAAACTGCTGACACGCCGAGGAGGCTTCAGGCGGAGGAGTCTCCAAGGAAACTAGCGGCGGAGGGGGCTTCAGAAGCATCCTTAATGACAGCGGCCCTTGTGCTGGTGGTGGCCGAGGTGATCCCCGCGCTCGGGTCAGAGGAGTCTCCAAGGAAACTACTGAAGCGCCGAGGAGGACTCCAGGCGGTGGAGTCTCCAAGGAAACTGCTGAAGCGGCGGAGGGGGCTTCAGAAGCATCCTTGATGACAGTGGCCCTTGCGCTGGTGGTGGCCGAGGTAATCCCCGCGCTCGGGTCACAGAGCGAGAGAATACCGCCAAGGCTGGAGTCGGGGACGTGGCCGCTCTTGTAGCTTCTAGGTTCTGGACGTGCCAGGGGAACCCTAGGACTCTTCTCTTTATTATTATGTTTTTTTTTAGTCTGTAGTCCAGCCCATGGAGTCATGAATAAATAGACTCTTGTGACCTTTTGTGCCTGTTATGCCTATCTTCTTCTTGGTTTTGCCTGGCCGAGCCCTTAGCCCCGCAAGGTACTCAGAGGCCTTCACCAATCTCGAAGCTCTGCACAGACAACTTCCCCGGGTCCTTACTGTGTTAAGGGCCCCGGAGGTCTCCGGAGCTCGCCCCATGAGGATGGGGAGGTCCGGATCTGCTGGCCACGTGGCGGGCCCGGAGCTCCCCTCTAAGGATGGGTCGAGACCCTGCTCTGCCGGCCACGTGGCGGGTCCGGAGCTACCCTCTGAGCAGGGGGACTCTGAACCTGCAAGGTACGTGGGGCCTCCGGGGCCCGCCCCTGCGGAGGGGGCGGGGTCCGGATCTCTCGGTTTTGCGCGGTCCGTAGCGGCCCCCTGGTAGGCATGGCCAACTGCTTGGGTACTCCTACCATACTCCTGCGGGAAGCCAAGGCCGGAGGGTCCTGCACACAAACAAGGGAAACGTAATTCTCCTTGGGGCTCCCCCCTTTCCGATCTCATAGTCTTATTTGGCTTACGATCCCGATCCTGTGCACGGTGCTTGGGAATTTTAGTGCGCGATGTGCCGGGGGCTCGGGGCCCCCTGGCCATCGGCAGGTATCTCAAGCGCGACCGCCCCAGGCAGGATAGCAAATGCCGACTAGAGGTGAGAGTGGGAAAAAGGGGACTGAGTGTATGGTGAGCATACCCAGGAAGTGCGGTCATAAAAACTAATACGTAATTTAAATGAGCATAAGGGAAGAGCAAAGTAGGACAGGTTCTTTCCCTATAAATTTCCATAGGAGGAAAGCAGGCTAAACATGGAGGCAGTGACCCGCCCATTAAAAGGGAAGCAAGACTCTACGCGCTTAGGGTCGAAACCAGGCCAAGCTGAACGTAGTCCTAGACCGTCCCCTGAGACTTAGCTGCTCCGAGCGCTGTTCCTGGACTCTATGGGATCTATTAGAAAGAAGAAATTGTCCTATTATTGCTCTAAGGGTAGAACTTACGGAGGTGTTCGATGTTCCAGGGGTTCGGGAGCGGATCCCCATCCTCGGTGGAAAAGCGTACCCACCCGGGGCGGCAGACTTTCGTGACTCGGAAGGGACCTTCCCATCTAGGGGAGAGTTTGTGGGTCCCTTCACGAGAAAGTATGCGCCGCAGCACCAATTCGCCTTCCTGCAGCTCCCGGACACGCACAGACCTCTGGTGGTAGCGGCGGAGCGCTTGTCTGTACCGTGCGTTACGGAGTGCTGCATGCAATCGGACCTCGTCGACGAGGTCGATGTCTCCACGCCGGAGGTTGTCCTGCGCGGCTTCGTCGTAAGCTCGGACACGGTGAGACTTCATGGTGATCTCTGGGGGAAGCACAGCTTCGGCCCCATACACCATGAAGAAGGGTGTCTCTCCAGTGGCCCGGCTCTGGGATGTCCGGTTAGCCCATAGTGTGCTCGGAGGCTCATCCACCCAATTGGCACCATGTTTCTTCAGGCTGACATAGGTGCGGGTCTTGAGGCCCCGAAGAATCTCTGCGTTGGCCCTCTCGACTTGACCATTGCTCTTTGGGTGAGCAACAGAGGCATAGCACACCTGGATGCCGAGGTCTTCGCAGTAGTCTTGGAAGGCTGCGCTGGTGAACTGGGTCCCGTTGTCGGTGATGATTCTGTTCGGGACCCCGAACCGGCAGATAATCGACTTGATGAACTTTACTGCGGATTGCTTGTTGATGGTGACGACGGGTGTGGCTTCCGGCCACTTGGTGAACTTGTCGATGGCGACATAGAGGTACCGGAATCCCCCGACGGCTCTGGGGAATGGTCCCAGGATGTCCAACCCCCATACGGCAAACGGCCATGAGGGCGGGATCATCTGTACCGCCTGAGCCGGTGTATGGATCTGCTTGGTGTGGAACTGGCACGCCTTGCAGCTCTCGACCAGCTTGACGGCATCCTGGAGTGTTGTCGGCCAGTAGAAGCCATGCCGGAAGGCTTTACCGACAAGCGTGCGTGAGGAATAGTGACTCCCACATTCGCCTCCATGGTCTCAGCGAGCAAGTCGCAGCCTTCCCCCTGGGTTATGCACCGCAATAGGACGTGGTTGGCGCCACGCCGGTAGAGATCCCCTTCTACCAGCGCGTATCTCTTAGCCATGCGCACGATCCGTTCAGCGGATACACGTTCATCAGGGAGGATGTTGTCTTTCAAGTAGTCCTGGATCTCCGTGATCCATGCATCGGGTCTGACTTGAGCTTCTGGATCTTGAGCGCTGGGTTGCACGGAGTCCCCAGTGACGCTTACTATCCTTGGCGGCGTCCATGGCTGCAGGGCCGCCGGGACCGCCAGCTTCGAGGTGCTGGTCCAGCCCCCTTCGCCCGGCTCAGCGGGCCGGGCTGTGGGCCGCAGCAACGTCCTCTCGAAGATTCCTTCGGGCACAGGGGCTCCGGTAAAGGCCTTCATTGAAAGGTCGTCAGTTGCGGCATTGCTAGCGCGCGGTACGTGGCGCAGGTCCAAGGCGAGGAAGTCTTTCTCCAACATCTGCACGTGGAGCAGATAAGAAGCTAGTTGTGGGTCATTGCAGGAGCATTCGCCCTTAACTTGCTTGATAACCAGCTGGGAGTCGCCCTGTGCCAACAACTGGCGAGCGCCCAGAGACAGGGTTGTCTGTAGGCCAAAGATGAGTGCTTCATACTCTGCCATGTTGTTGGTTGCCTTGAAATTGAGACGCACCATGTACCTAAACTGCTCCCCCGATGGCATGAGAAGCGGTACGCCAGCACCGGCCCCCTGCTTTCATGAGGAGCCATCGAAGAAGAGCGTCCAGTGAGGCTCGGTGAAGACCGGAGCTCGGTGCTTTGGTTCACCGTCTTCGTGGTCCCCTGGGTCAGCCTTCGTTGGTGTCCACTCAGCCACGAAGTCAGCCAGTGCTTGGCTTTTGACTGCATGGCGAGGAAGGAAGTCCAGCTCGAACTCCGCCAGCTCCGCTGTCCATTTAGCGACGTTGCCAGTCGCATGGGGGCTGTGAAGGATCGTCTTTAGCGGATAGGAGGTGACTATCGAGACCCGGTGGGCCTGAAAGTAGTGGCGGAGCTTCCTGGACGCCACAAGCACTGCATACAACAGCTTGTGGACCACTAGGTACCTTGTCTTGGCGTCGTGGAGGACTTCGCTGATGTAGTAGACAGACCTCTGAATGGTTCAGACCCTCTCTCTTAGGTCAGAGAGGTCTTCATCCATTGGCTCAGGCCTGTCGGAGGTGAGTGGGTCCAGGGGGGCTTCTGCGAGTTGGAACTCGAAGGCTCCTAAGCCACCTTGGCCTTCCGGGATGTCCCGCTGGTTTTCCGGGAGCTCCAGGAGGTCCCGCTGGATCTCCGGGAGGTCCCGTTGGACCCCCGGGAGGTTGTCTTGGAGATCCGGGAGGCCGCCCTGGACCTCCGGGAGGTTGTCTTGAAGGTCCGGGAGGCCGTCTTGGACCTCCGGGGTTTCCTGGCGTCTGTCTCCTGCTACCGGAGCAGGCTGTGATGACGAGAGATCCGGCCGTTCTGTGACGAGGACCTTACTCACCGCTTCAGTTGTCGCCGCGATGTAGAGCAACAGATGCTCTCCGGGCTCGGGTCTACCATGATAGGTAGGGTCGTCAGGAGTCGCTTCAACTCCTGGAAAGCTTCTTCTGCTTCGTCAGTCCAGGCAAATGGACCGGATCTGCGCAAGAGCTTAAAGAAGGGGAGTGCCCGCTCTTCTAGTCTCGGTATAAACCGACTCAGCGCGGCTAGGCATCCCGTGAGTTTCTGGACTTCTTTGATGCGGGCAGGAGGCCGCATCAAGTCGATGGCCTTGATCTTCTCTGGGTTGGCCTCAATTCCTCGGTGCGAGACCAGGAATCCTAAGAGTTTCCCAGAGGATACGCCGAACACACATTTGTCGGGGTTCAGCTCGGTGCGCTTGGAGCGCAATTTGTCAAAGACTAAGGCTAGGTTATCTAACAAGGATGAACTCTGCCTGACCTTGACAACGATGTCATCGACATACACCTCAACTAAGTCTCTTATTAACTCTCCAAAGGTTTTGTGCATTGGACGTATAAAGGTGGGGAGAGCATTCTTTAGGCCATAAGGCATAGAGACATAACAATACAGGCCATCTACTGTGATGAAGGAGGTGTGCTCTTCATCTTCTATAGACATGGGGATCTGATGGAAACCCGAGTAGGCGTCTAGGAAGCACAGCATATCGTAGCCTGATGTCGAGTCTACTATTTGATATATTCTAGGGAGAGGGAATGGATCTTTGGGACATGCCTTATTGGGACTGGTGTAGTCGATGCACATCCGGAGCTTCCCACCGGCTTTCGGAACAACGACGGGGTTCGCCAACCACCGGGGGTGGTGGACTTCCCGTATGAAGCCAGCATCTAGCAGCTTCTTGATCTCTTCTCGGATGAAGTTCTGCCGCTCGATGGACTGCTTGTGAGGCTTATGTTGGACTGGCCGGGCTTCGGGGAAGATCTTCAAGTGGTGCTCAATCACCTCCCTAGGGATCCCCGGCATCTGCGACGGCTGCCATGCAAACACGTCGACGTTGTGCCGGAGGAAGGTGATGAGCGTGCCTTCCTATTTACTATCCAGGCCCCCGGCTACCCGGGTGGTCTGGGCAGCGTCGGCGCCGACTTGGACGACCTTCAGGGGGACATTGCCCTTGTCGAGGGGTTGCACACGGGGTGCAGCGGCAGAGGCACGGTGGCCTGCACTCGGGCGGAGCCGGTCTGGATCCGCACTGCCAGGGGCTGGTGCTCGTGCTGTCGCAAGTGCCTGGAGCTTTTCCAAGGCCGACACCGCAGCAGTGCGGTCCCCACGAATCCTGAGGATGCCTGTTGGTGTAGGCATCTTTAGGACGAGGTAGCCATAGTGGTCTGCTGCCATGAACCGGTACAGGGCTGGCCTGCCGATTATGGCGTTGAAGGGGAGGTCGATCTCCGCTACGTTGAACAGAATGTACTCTGTCCGATAGCTGTCCGGTGCCCCAAAGGTCACCGGAAGGCTGATGTTACCGTAGGGGACGACTTGTCCCGTCCCTACCCCTGAGAACGGGCTCGACGGGGTGAGCTTGGCCATCGGGATCTGCAGCTTCTGGAAAGCTGCGCAGCTGATGAGGTTCAGCCCAGCTCCGCCATCTACCAAAATGTGGTACATCCTCACGTTGGCGATGGTGGGCGCTACCAAGAGCGGTAGTTGGCCGGCCCCAGCCATGTTCCTGGGGCAGTCGGTGGCATCAAAACTGATGGGGGTTCCCATCCACTTGAGGTGTGGTGCGGCACCTGGGAGTGGAGCCACCGACGCTACCGCTCGGCGTAGAGTCTTAACCGCGTTTCAGGACGAGGGGTCCGCGGACCCGCCGTATATAACGTAGAGCTTCTTTCGACGCTCATCATCGCTGGAGCTGGAGTCCTCATGGTTGCGCACCGCCTTCACGGCGCACTGAGGCTCCTGGAACCCCACTTGGTGGTCGACACTGTCTGGGGCGTCGACCTTCTGCTTGCCCTCCCTTTGGCGGAAGGGTGGGGCATCAGTCCGCTGCTGCTTCCCTTTGCGGAAGCGCTCCGCGAGCTTCTGAATTTCCCGGAACTCGGCAGTAGTATGGCGACAGCTGCCGTGCACGGGGCATAGCTTGTCTTGGTCACCTTCTGGGGCTGGTGACTGTCGCTGCCTTTTGTCGGGGCGCGGCCCCCGAGCCCCACTGGGTGCCGCTGCTACGGCAACGGGAGCCGCGGCCGGTGGCTTCATCTTGCCTCCGCCTCGGTTCTTGATCTTCTTGCTGCTTCCATAGGAAGCAGCGCCAGATCCGGGCTGTCCTCCCGACCCAGAGGCTGGCAGGGAGTGCCAGTTCCACCCTTCTGCTGCTCTAGCGCACTTGTCCGCCAGGCTGAAGAGCTCTGAGACGTCGCGGACCTCTCTGGTCGCGAGCTTCTCAAGCATCTTCTCGTCCCGGACACCCTGCCGGAATGCTACCACCATAGAAGCACTTTGAATGTGTGAGATGGTGTTCCGCACCTGGGAGAACCGCTAGATGAAGGAGCGCAGCGACTCCCCAGGTTGTTGCTGGATGGCATGGAGGTCGAGCTCCGTGCCAGGCCGGGTGTCGGAGCTGCCGAAGTTCGCGGTGAACTGTCGGCAGAGCTCTCCCCAGGAAGTTATGGAACCCTGAGGGAGGTTCATGAGCCAAGACCGAGCTGGGCCGGTCAAGGCAACGGGGAAGTAGTTGGCCATGACGGCCTCATCCCCTCCTGCAGCAAGGACGGCGGTGGAGTAGATCTGGAGGAACTCCGCCGGGTTGACGCTGCCGTCGTACTTCTCGGGCAGGTGTGGCCGAAACTTGCTCCGGTTGCTGCAGGCGTTGGTGCCGTGAACGCTTGGTTCGGTGCTGGCACTGTGTACCCCGGTATGGGCAAGGCTGCACCATAGACCGGGGGCGCCATTTGCAGGGCATATGGCTGTGGCATATGCTGCGTGGCGTATGCCTGGGGCAGAGATCGCGTAGCGAAGGTCTGCGCCTCAGGCAGAGACAAGGCTGACATCATGCTGTCGCCGGCCTCTTGGTTGCGACGCCTTTCTCGTCGTCGCTCGAGGAACACCCGGGCATCTTGGCCCAAGTGGCATCGTTCCAGCTCTGTCCTCAGGTCCGTCGATGGAGCCTGGTGGAGCTGGAGTCCGCCGTCTGTCCGTCAACCGTTGGCGTGCGCGTTAGCGACAGAGCCGGTTGGCCGCGGTGTCGTCCCCGCTGAAGTCGAGGGTTTGTGGCGGCGACGACGAGACAGTCTACCTCGCGAATCCACTGCTGGGTCGCTGACTGAGGCGCGTCCCCAGCAGGTGGATTGCGCAATAGCGCTCTTGCTGCAGCTAGCGCGCCCCCATGGGGAACGCTCAGCGCTGCAGAAGATCTAACGCTAGCTGGAGCCTGCATTGCCGGAGTCGGCGTTGCTGGAGTCGGCTGCTGGCTTCCAGATTGCGCCGACACACTCCGTCCTGAGTGTGTCGACACGTATTCCCCGCTGGTCACGGTCAGTCGTGATCGCGGGGGAGGACAGCTTGCCGCTGAAGGAAGCTTCGTCATCTTCGTCGGCAGAAACTCGTCGCGCAAGGGAAAAGCCCCCTACCTGGCGGGCCAAATGTCGAAGTGTGTGGTTTACACTTCCCCCGGACCTGCTCTAGGCAGCCCGTGGAGGTTCTTTTTCGGAGGGGCTAGTCGCTTGCGGAGAGCTTCAGCGTAAGGGACGAGTGAGGGAGAAGATTGACACGGCAAGTTTTATGTGGTTCAGGCCGCCGGAGCGTAAAACCCTATGTCCACGGTGAGCAGAGGTGCTCGCTGTATTGCTTGTTGCTCAGAACCGGAGTTCTGAGCTTGAGGGTGGATGATGTCTAGGGTGCGAGTTTCTGGAGTGCGAACCCTTGCTAACGTTGCCTACCCGAGCCTTTTATAGTCCAAGGCTCGTGTGGCTTACAAGGGGGGCCCGGGACCCGACAGGTGGTCCCGGGGAGATTGCCTGCCGACTATCGTATCCGCAGTTATGTCGGTAGTTGTCTCTGGCGAAGGCTTCCGAGTCTTCGTTCTGCCGCCCTGCCCATGCCGCAAGCTAGTCGTAGTGGTTGATGATGGCGGGGGCGGCAGGGGATGTCTTGTCGCTGTGTTTATTGGCTGGCAGGATCTGACATGGTGCGCCAGTCTACGATGCGACTGGGCGCAACGGCACCTGACAGAGGCGTGCTCCGCGTCTTGGGAAGGTGCGTGCCTTGAATACCTTGTACGGGCAAGGTATGGTGCATCTTTACGCCCGCTGCCTACCGCGTGGGGGCAGGCAGCGCCGTCCTGCTGGCCACGTGGCGGGCCCGGAGCTCTCCTATGAGGAGAGGGAGGTCTGGCCCCACGGGACACGTGGAGCCTTCGGACCTCTCCCCGCTGAGGGGGGAGGTCCGGCTTCTGTCGGCCATGTGGCGGGCCCGGAGCTCTCCTCTGAGGAGGGGGAGGTCCGGCCCCGCGGGACACGTGGCGCCTTCGGAGCTCTCCCCGCGGAGGGGGGGAGGTCCGGCTGCTGCTGGCCACGTGGCGGGCCCGGAGCTCTCCTCTAAGGAGAGGGAGGTCCGGCCCCGCTGGAAACGTGGCGCCTTTGGAGCTCTCCCTGCGGAGAAGGGCGAGATCCTTAGACATTTTCCCCTGTGCGCGGGGGTACCCCATATTGTGGGTACCGACAGAGGTGCTTTGATATGTATATCGAGAGCTACTTGTGAATTGCATTGAAATTTGAATTCAAATTTGAAACTGAGGAAAAACTTGTCGAATTGGCAAATAGCTTTTGAATTTGAGTTCCTCATAGCTGAATTTGCACCTAAACGGTTCACTTCAAAGAGAAGAAGACCATTTCCAAAAAGGAAATTCAAACTGTTGTTTAAAAAGTTGTATTTGCAATGGCCAACTCAAAAAGCAGATGGCATATTTGAATTCTTCAGGTCCAAATTATGAGGAAGATGAATTTTGAGAAAATTTGGAGGTGCTTTGATATGTATATCAAGAGCTACTAGTGAATTGCATTGAAATTTGAATTCAAATTTGAAACTGAGGAAAAACTTGTCGAATTGCCAAATAGCTTTTGAATTTGAGTTCCTCGTAGCTGAATTTGCACTGTGCCAAAAATTGGAGATCTTTTGGAAGAGAGGAGCTGTGGGACCCAATTGTCAGTGTGAGGGAGAGACTTACTGCCTAAGTCTCTCGGCTGTGTTCTCCACGGGCCGGTGGTTCCCCCAAGCGCGCCACCGAGCCGCAGCCGAACACCGAGGACTCCACCTCCTGCTTTCCCTCGTAACCGGCCTTATCCTCAACCCAGACCGTGCACCGATATCAGTTGGCTTCTCTCCCACTCGCTATCAACCCTTGTTCTGCGCCCTCCCAAGAAAACGAGCCGTCGGCGCCGCTGCTGTTCTCCTCAAGCATGAGCTAGCGTCGCTCCCCGGCTGCTCGAGCTATCAACACCAAAAGGGAGCGCCAGCGTGTGTACAAGAGTTTCCCCAGCTCAGCTCCAACGTGCGGGGCTGCTGTTGGCCGTATTTTGAAGATCAACGCTGAGGCCGAGGTGCAAGCGGCGGAAACCGACGTCGGGCTCTCGTGGACAGCCCACACCAGGCAGTTTCATGGCCAAACAAGCGCACCCCAAGGCGTGCCAACTCGCTGCACTGCTTCTCTCCAAATTTCAGCTCAATCCGTGCACCATAGCTCGAGAATTTTGAGTTCTTCTTTCGGCCGGGAAAAGAATTATTGAAATTGATACTCAATTTTCGGCTAGAGCTGCTCATTTTACGCACACAGGATCTAGAGTGGATAGGGGACCTTTTTCCTTCGCAACCCTAGCTTAGAAGTGAGTAGTTGCAGCTAACTTCAAATTCTTTCATCGGCGGCCATGGCAGGAACGATCGGGTGCTCGGTGAAACCCTAGTAACCGTCGTTCCCGAGCTACTTTGTGGCCATGTCGAGCTTCCTTAGGCGTCACTGATGCTGTAGAGCCGATCACTCGGGGTTTTTGTGGGTTGAAGCGATCGGTCATCGGTGCCGAAGCTTCACCGAGGCCGTTGCACGCCGCCGACCTGGTTCCGGGCTTCTAGAGCGTGTGCCGACCCCCTAGATGAGTTTCTCGTCCCCGAAAACCCCCGGGCGGCTTGTAGCAGGCTGATACGCGGCTTGGAAGTCAGGTTCCGATGTCCTCCGGCGAGCTCCGGCGGCGGGGTCGCGCGGGCGTCCGGAGGTTGACGACGATGGCGTCGGGCCCGCTGTCAGTGAGGGGAAGGCCGGTTGGGATTGTCTGCGGATTCAGATCATTTGCGACAGCACGGGAAATGAAACTGTGGCCCCGTGTGGTTTGTCCCAGCGCATGACACGTGGTCCCCTGGACCCACCCACAGGATTTGAACAATTTCCGGTTTATTTGAATTTCCAAATTCAGTTCCAACTTTAAAACCTCACAACTTTTGCTAGGAAGCTCCAAATTTAGTGATTCAAATTGGGTTGGATTCAGGATGAAAAACTCTATCCAAATATGCAACCCAAATTTTATGAAAACTAATAGAAAATTCTGGAAAATTCTTTAAAGCTTTTCAGCAAAAGAATTTTTGAGGGAGTTTGGTTCATCCAAAAATCCCCAAATTATGCCAGAATATTCTTTATGATGTTAGGAAACTCCTGGGAAAGTTTGAGCTCATTTGGAGTTGATTTAGTTAGGGTAATTCTGATTTCAAGTTTCTATATTCCAAATGAATACAAAAACAATTTCAGAGAATTTCCAAAATTTGGAAATTCAGTTATGGGCAGTTCTTAGCTACAAAAATCCTAGGAAAATTCATGCATTCTCCCTGAGCTATGTTTCAAATTTTAGTTCACTTGAATTTGCATGAAAGTGCAAGTTTATTCAGAATTAATTCCTTGTTGCCTAAATGCTTAGGGAATTGTTCTGAGTGATCTACTTAGTGAAAAATTCCTAATTTTGGTCCAGATGACTTTCTTGTGACAAGGAACTCTCAAGAAAATTTTCAGCTCCATTGGAGCCCTGGATCAGTACTGTTCTGTTCAACCCCATTAGGTGATCAACACACAAGTGATGAAACACACTTATCACTTGATCATAGTACTTCAACCCAAACCCCAAACCATTAGCACCAGTTTCATTTTTAAATTCTTAAACAGAGTTCCAGTTTTAAACTGGTATTTAGCAGTTTTTAGCAAAAGTTTTACAATTAAACATATATGCATATTCATATCGTGTAGTGGTTAAAAGTAGAAAAGTGAAGAAGTGAAGTTTGGATCAAGAAGCAAGAAGGGCAGTGGTGAAGCTTCAAGTCATCAGAAACTAACTTCATACTTATCTGACTTTAGTCACCTGCAAAACCAAGGCAAGCTCCGGTTTGCATTTAAGTTATTTATAAAGTTTTTACTTTGTTCACAATTATGGTTTAGAGTTTGTATGTGCATTAGGTCAAGGATGTTTTACACTCCAAATGCATGACCAAATGAACCCTGGAGTTAAGGGTAGCAAAGGGTCACCGCTGTAGAATAATTCCGTGCTAAATAGCTTAGGACATCCGGTAGAAGTCGAGTAGACGGAATCTACTCGCGAGTTATAGTCGGGATTACATGGGTGTAGATGGAAAAGAGGCAAACTAAAGTTTATATTCCTAAAGATGAGACCGGGCAGGATGGTTAGGCAGCGACAAGACGAGGTCTTGGTCGAGTAGCTCTGCCTGTGTCGGTTAAGGACCGATGCGTGTGCGGCACCCATGAGCAAGTATTGAGTTGTGTACCGGATGCTTACTGCTATATGGGAACCAGGAAACCGATGTACCAGGTTAACTTGATTGTAGAGGCATACCACATCGTCTCGTTAGACCTATGAGCCACGGCGCGACCGGTTCGACAGTCGAGTGTCCTGCGAAAGGTTGCCACATACAACGTAATGAAGGACGCCAGATTTGGGTCTTCAGAGGCGGGCGTATGTGTCGAGTTATCCGGGTAGTGTTTGATTCGAATCACCGTCCATCGCGGTTATTGATTACCGCTTGCTCACTGTGTTATGACGTAGTAATCAACTTGTGTGGAAACAGTTTGCAAAGTTTTAATTGCTGCTATCATTATTGTAAATTGCATGGAGACCTTGTTTGAAGTAGTGATAGAGCAAACTAAAGTTATTTTTCCACCTTGGGACAAGTAACATTGGAATGAAGTGTTTCTTGTTTGATTGTGGAGTTCCAATGTTGCTGGCGCAAGGTCACTACTATGATGGCAGAAATTTAAAAGTTAAGGATGAACCCGTAGGTGAGTCCTTTTGCAAATTACATGTTAAGTCTTAAGTTACTTTTATGTAGAGTTGCATGTTTAGGAGAGACGGTTAAGTCTTGCTGAGCCTTTATGCTCACTCTTGCTATATGAGTGGTTTTGCAGGTTGAGACGATGCTCATAAAGAAGGTTGTCCGGTGAGACTCGGAAACGACCGAGTCGAGTAACACAAGGAGGACCTAGCCGCTGCCATGTCTTTGTGTTGCTAGCGAGAGGAGTCCGCGGGCTGGACCTCTTCTCAAGTGCTTCTTAGATATTCGACGTGAGCTGTTTATAGACTTCCGTTGTAGCTAATTTATGTAAATTATTTACAAAGAACCTTTGTAAGCTTCCACTTTGATTTATGTAATATAGTTTTCCTTATATTGTGCTGTTGGGTGCCGCAAAACACAGCACCACCCAATACGATTCCCGGGCGAGGTGCCCCGTCCCCGTGATATGGGTCATGGGGTCCTGTCAAGCTCTTCTTTTCCCACAACCCCAAGGGGTGGCGCGTTAAAATCTTGGCGGGAATCAATATTTCAAATGTGGGCCATTGGATTTTAAATGGACGGTCGATATTATAACGCGGAGGGGTACGGGGAGGATCTATTTATGACCACACGATTTAATATGAACGTGCCACAATGTGCCACGTCGCCCTGGCCGGAGCCAGCCCACGCGCGCGGCTTCGCTCCGCGGCGGGGGCGGCGATCTCACCGGCGAAGTTTTGGTTTTCATCTCTACGCGCTAGAACTCACATCTTTTCGCATGGATCGGCTGCGGGGAATTAGGGGAAGCTCACCTAGGGGGTTTCTCGGGCTTGAAGGGGTTGGAAACGGCTCGACGACGGTGACGGGCGGCGGAGCTCCTCGGTGCTCGTCGAAGCAGTGGCTAGGGCGCAATCTCCCGGATTTTGCTTCACCTGCGAATTCCCCGGCGGCGGTGGGACGTGACAAGCCCGTTAGCTCAACGAAATGGAGAAGGATCCGAAGGGAAACGGCGGTGGATGTTCGGTTCTCACCAGAGAAGAAAATGGAGCGGGCGAGGGGAAAACGGACGGGGTTTCTGCGTTTAAATGGACGAGGGGGCGGAGGGGGTCCGTTGGGGTCGTGCTGCACAGAGAGGGGCCAGAGATCGTGGAGTGTGTGCGGTGAATTCGGAGAGGGTGGCGCGTGGTGCTGGGTGGCGGGAAAAGAGGGCGAGCGGTTGGGGGAGGAAGACAGCGCCGATAGGTGGGGCCGCACAGCAGTGAGAGGAGAGGGGGAAACAGTCGCGGGCTGCTGGGCCGGGGAAGCAAATTCTCTGGATCACTGATGTATACGAGGCCCTGTGCATCACCTGGTAGATGTGTGACGTGTGTCCTCCAACACGAATCCTAAAGCATCCCAAACGCTGGGCAAACATGTGGCCGCTTGGCTCGGCCGGCTCGGCTCCAAACATCAAGTCCCTGCCTTTGCGCTTGGTTAGCTTCTCTCGTTAGCTTCTCTCTCAGATCGGTTCGTATCTCCTGCGATCGCTCGTTCGTATCTCCTGCGGTTTCGTATCTCTTGCCATCGCTCCGATTAAAGCGCATGTCCATGGGTGTGCGTGGTCGGTTCTTCGGCGGCCCACGTGATCGCGCTCTGTTCGTCGGCGGAGCGCACGATCGCTCGGTTCGTCGGTGGAGCGCGGCACGACATCCGAACGTGATCACATTTATTTAGTCGGAGGAACGCGACACTGCGAATATTGCGATCGGTTCGTCAGCGGAGCGAGGCACTGCGGCGATCATGATCGGTTCGTCGGCGAGTGCACGTCCACGATGCGGAGCGAGATGGAGTTGACCCAGGTGCCCTTCGACTCCAAAAGAGCGCCGATCGCCAACGAGATTGATGGTCGTCGCACTGCCCATGCCTTCGAAGGAGGATACTCCGATGGCCTGGTGTCCAACACCTCGTCGACCCTCCTTGTGGCTGCGAGTGATCAGAGGGCACTACACCACCTCACCGTCAATGTAGGCACTCAAACTCACAGTTGTTAATCTTGTTCATGAATATTTTGTGATATTGTTTGCATATGCCTGTGTCTATCTTCTCTCTCTGGTAGCCGCTTTGGGAGATTCTGGCAATCGAGGACTGTGACCTGATACTATCTGTTGATCCGGCCGCCAACGCGGTCACACTTGCGTCGTCTGTCCAACCAGCATCGTCATCTGCAAGACCATCACAAACTAAGTTAAATAATGCAAACAAAAGTACAACATTTTTCTCTAATATTTTGCAGTAGTGATTTTATAGTTTATACTGCAATGTAGGAGAATGATACACACGGTCGAATTGTGGTTGTTCCTGAAGTAGGGATGAGTTTTGAATCAGAGACCGATGCATATGACATGTATAATTCCTATGCTAGAACAGTTGGTTTTAGTATCAGAAAAAGCCTCACAAGAAGAAGACCAGATAATACCATATTTCAGAAACATTTAGTTTGCAGTAATGAAGGAAAACGAGTTTCACACTCAGTGCATGACACGTTGAATGAAAATTCTATTACTTGGACATCTTGTAAAGCACGTGTACAGTTTAGTATTTATCGAAAAGGAATTTGGACAATTCAAAAGGTTGTTCTTGAGCACAATCACTATCTTGCTAGCCCAAATAAGGTGCACAAGTTACGATCACAACGATGTGTTATAGAGGCAGATAAAATTCTAATCAATCAAATACGAGAAGCGGGAATGAAGCCGACGTAGGTATATGATTTTTTCAACAAGTAGTATGGTGGAGTTGAGAATGTACCATTCTCACGAGTGGATTGTAATAATCAGATTGGTGGTCAGCGCCGAAAGTATTTACCATCAAATGATGCACAAACTTTGGTAGAGTATTTGAAAAATAAACAGATAGAGGATCCTGGTTTCTTTTGGGCCATAGAACTAGACAAGGAAGATGGTCAGATAGCTAATTTTTTTGGGCAGATGGTCAATCTATAATGGATTATGTATGCTTTGGAGATGTTGTATCTTTTGACACCACATTTCAAACAAACAAGTTTGAGATGCCTTTTGCCCCACTTCTTGGAACAAACCATCACAAGCAAACTATTATTTTGGGGGCAGCATTGATATATAATGAGACCATTGAATCGTTTGTTTTGCTTTTCCGAACATTTTTTGCATCAATGTCAGGGAAGCATCCGAGCATAATTTTCACTGATCAATGTGCAGCCATGTCAGCGGCAATTAGTATTGTCTTCCCAAACACACGATATCGTCTATGTTTGTTGCATATTTTCCAGAATGCTGGTAAACATCTTAGCAATGTCATTGCTAATCATCCAAAATTCCTTGCTGAATTTAAGAGATGTGTGTATGAAGAAAGGTCAGTAGCATGCTTTAATGAGTTATGGGAAGAACTATTGACTGGTTATAACCTTAAAGATAACTCTTGGTTGGAGAACCTGTACGAGCTAAGAGAATATTGGGCTGCTGTGTATCGTGATTCATTTACTGGTGATATGAACTCAACTCATAGGAGCGAAGGCATGAACAATGCTTTCAAGAAACGGTTTCGAAGAAAACTGGGTATCTCAGAGCTCCTAGATGAATGTGATAGATGTGCCATAAGTCTTCATGAAAATGAGTTAGATGCAGACTTCAAGTCACGCCACTCCAACCCGGTTTCTTACATTCAAGATTTACCAATGTTGAAAACTGTTGCTGAAGTATATACAAGAAGAATTTATTTGAAATTTGAGAAGCAATTTAAAGCATAATTTTATGTCTCTTGTAAATTACTACATACTGAAGGAACGGTCACGACTTTTAATGTTATACCTATGGAACATCCAGATGCAGCAATTGTTACCTTTAACTCTGAGGACCAAAGTGTATTGTGTTCTTGTAAGAAGTATGAATGCATTGGTATGTACATAAATATTTGATTACTTTATTTTCATGTAATGCGTATATTAAAAATTAGTATTTTGCTTGTAGGTATATTATGCAAGCATGCTATCCGGGTACTGAACATAAATGAAGTTTTCAATTTGCCAAATAGATACATTCTAAACAGATGGACAAAATATGCAAAAAGAGGTTTTCACTGTGATAAAGTTGCAGTTGACAAAGAATCTTTGAAAACACATGCTGCGCGAATTTCCCGAAAGGCAATTTCTGTTGCGATTAAGTGCTCGGTTTCAAAGGAGCTTCTTGATGATTTAGAGAGAGCTATTGATAAGTTGGATCTTGAGGCAGATAAATCTCTAATGAAAAAAATCTCCAAATTGTATTAAGGTTGCACAAAGTGGTAATGAGAATGACGGGACCATTCTAAAGGGTACAATTTTAATCAAAATTCCTCCGGTGATCAAAGGTCCAAAGGAAAAAAAAACGTACTTGAAAGAAAGAAAGGGAGCAACAAAAGAACTGCAAGGAAACAAAATAGTGGTAACTATTTAAGCATACCAATCTATTACAATTTCTGTATATAGCTACTAATATTTTTGATTTTTTTATATATGTGAATTGAAGGACAAGAATCGAGCAACATAGAAGACAATAGTTGTGCTAATATGGCGGTACCAAACATTTCCACCAATATGTTGCTCAATTTATCAACCACTATACCTAATGTCATGCAAGGAGGATATACGAGTCTTTTGCTTGGCCTTCATCAAGATAGCTTAACTGCACGGAAACTACACTTTGATGAGATGATAAATGATGCAACATTTTAGGAATAGGTACTAAATGTATCTAATTTTTTTATTATCCAAGTTTCAATCAATATGATTTTGTAATATAAATAGTACTGATGACAACTTGTTTTCAGATGTAGGCATATACAAAACTTACACTAGTTTTTGATAGGTAATAAAATCGTATACAACTGTGCGGACTGCATACAGGGTATATTTTGATGAAATGAGTTCATGGCCTGTACATCAACAGCATTTATCACTTGCTTTTGTTATGCAGGAAAATATTACATATATGGAACCTACAATATATCATTACAATATGTTACATTTAGACTTATTGATCTTCCTGGTCATTTATACTACAAGCAAAATTTGCTAAAAATGCTGAAACGTTTGTATTGATAAATGCAAATCATTCATAAATTGTATCTTTGTCCCCTGGTTATAGTGTGAAAATACAATGACACAATTTATTTGTCACTATATTGTAAAGTATAAGCTGTAATATAAGTATCCGCCGCCTTCCCTCAACCCCGCTGAGGAGATCATCGTGCATTGCGCTCCACAAACCGAGCGATCGCTTGCATCGCCGACGAACCGGAATCGCGTGTGCCCGTGGACGTGCACTCCGCCGACGAACCGATCATGATTGTCGTAGTGTCTCGCTCCGTCGACGAGCCGATCGCAATCTCCGTAGTGACTCATTCTCCGACTAAACGAACGCGATCATATGCGCCGCTGAAGAACCGACCGCGTGTACACTCGTGGACATGCAAGCGATCGCAAGAGATACGAAACCGCAGGAGATACGAATGAGCGATCGCAGGAGATACGAACCGATCTGAGAGAGAAGCTAACTGAGCGCAGGGGCATGGACTCGATGTTTGGAGCCAACCGGCCGAGCCGATCGAGCCGAGCGGCCGCAGGTTTGCCCAGCGTTTGGGATGCTTCAGGATTCTTGTTGGAGGACACATGTCACACATCGACCAGGTGATGCACATGGCCTCGTATACATCAGCGATACAGAGAATTTGCTTCCCCGGTTCAGTGGGTTTCGGCCTAGTGGTCTCTTTTTCTTTTTTTGTCTATTTTCTTTTCTATTTTTCCTTCAAATTTGAATTTCAGTTTAGATTTGAATTTTTACTCAACATGGATTACATCCATTTAATTAGAATTTAAATTTACCATATTTTGGAAATGTTACACCACTCTCTTTCTACGAACTCCACTCTCTCTCTCTCTCTCTGGCCCCAAACTACTCTACCCTACTCCAACTGCCAGCCATTTCCTCTGCTTCTCTCTCTGCTCCGCCATTCCCCAAGCACAACAACTCCTTCCAGAGGCCGCCGCGGTCGGTGCCATTCAATGCCACCCATGCACTGAGCCAGAGGTCGTCTCAGGCATGGCGCCACCTCCTTCCCCCCTCCCTCGCCGCTGACTCGCGCGCGAATCGATGCGTCCATGCACCGGATGAGCTTCTGCTTCGCCTCCTCTGCTCATGCTGCACTCCCCGCAACCTGAAACCTAGAGAAGGATAGGATAGGACAGGTATAGGCGCCGCGTGGTGTTGCCGAGCAGTGAAGGAAGACGCAATGGCGCGGCGGTTCTTGGCGGCGTGGCTGGCGGTGGCTCTGCTTTCTTGCGTGGCGGCGGACGACGGGGACGTGCTGCTGGAGGTGAGGAGCGCGTTCCTGGGTGATCCTCAGGGGGTCTTGGCTGGCTGGTCCAACGACGGCGTGGCCGGCTCGTCGGGGTTCTGCTCGTGGGCCGGCGTGGCGTGCGACGGCGCCCGGCTCAGGGTGGTCGGCCTCAACCTGTCCGGCGCGGGGCTGTCGGGGCCGGTGCCCCGCGCGCTGGCGCGGCTGGACGCGATGGAGGTGATCGACCTGTCGGGCAACGCGCTCACGGGCCCCATACCGGCGGCGCTCGGCGCCCTGCGGGGTCTGGAGCAGCTCATGCTCTTCTCGAACCACCTCAAGGGCGAGATACCGGCGTCGCTGGGGAGCCTCGCGGCGCTGCAGGTGCTCCGCCTCGGTGACAACCCGGAGCTGTCGGGCGCCGTCCCCGCCGCGCTCGGGGAGCTCGGGAACCTCACCGTCCTCGGCCTCGCGTCCTGCAACCTCAGCGGCCCGATCCCGAGGAGCCTCGGCGGGCTCCCCGCGCTCACGGCGCTGAACTTGCAGCAGAACGCGCTGTCGGGGTCCGTACCGCCGGAGGTCGGCGGCTTGGCAAACCTCCAGGTGCTCGCGCTCGCTGGCAACAAGCTCACCGGGAAGATACCGCCGGAGATCGGGAAGCTCGCCGGGCTCCAGAAGCTGAACCTGGGGAACAACTCGCTCGAGGGCGCCATACCGCCGGAGCTCTCCAAGCTCGGTGACCTCGAGTACCTCAACCTCATGAACAACCGTCTCTCCGGCCGCGTCCAGCGCGAGCTCGCCGCGCTCTCGCGCGTGCGCACGATCGACCTGTCCGGCAACATGCTCTCCGGCGAGCTCCCCGCCGAGCTCGGCCGGCTGCCGGTGCTCAAATTCTTAGTGCTCTCCGACAACCACATCACAGGCAGCGTACCTGGCGACCTGTGCGGTGCCAGCGGCGGGGATGAAGCGGAGTCCGCTACTCTCGAGCACCTCATGCTCTCCACGAACAACTTCTCCGGGGAGATACCGGAAGGGCTCTCGCGGTGCCGGGCGCTGACGCAGCTCGACCTGGCGAACAACAGCCTCTCCGGACCCATCCCGGCCACACTAGGCGAGCTCGGCAACCTGACAGACCTGCTGCTCAACAACAACACCCTCTCCGGAGAGCTGCCGCCGGAGCTCTTCAACCTCACAGAGCTCCAGACACTGGCATTATACTACAACAAGCTCACCGGACACCTGCCGGACGCTATCGGACGCCTTGGCAATCTTGAGGTGCTGTACCTGTATGAGAATCAGTTCACCGGGGAGATACCAGAGTCCATCGGCCACTGCACGAGCTTGCAGATGATCGACTTCTTTGGGAACAAGTTCAACAGGAGCATTCCGGCTTCCATTGGGAGCCTGTCCCAGCTGGTCTTTCTTGACCTAAGGCAGAACGAGTTGTCCGGCCAGATACCACCGGAGCTCGGCGAGTGCCAGCACCTCGAGATTCTCGACTTGGCAGACAATGCTCTGTCCGGGGCGATCCCGGAGACGTTCGGCAAGCTCTGGTCACTGGAGCAGTTCATGCTGTACAACAACTCGCTCTCCGGCGCCATCCCGGACGGCATGTTCGAGTGCCGGAACATCACGAGGGTCAACATCGCTCACAACCGGCTTGCCGGCAGCCTCCTGCCGCTCTGCGGCACGGCCAGGCTGCTGTCGTTCGACGCCACCAACAACTCCTTTGACAGCGGAATCCCCGCGCAGCTCGGCCGGTCGTCGTCGCTCCAGCGCTTGCGCCTGGGGAGCAACAAGCTCTCGGGCCCGATTCCGCCGTCGCTGGGAGGAATCGCCGCGCTGACGTTGCTGGACGTTTCAGACAACGCCCTCACCGGCGGCATCCCAGGCACGCTCGCGCAATGCAAGCAGCTCAGCCTCGTCGTCCTCAGCCACAACCGGCTTTCAGGGCCGGTCCCGGACTGGCTGGGCTCGTTGCCGCAGCTCGGCGAGCTGACGCTCTCAGACAACGAGTTCACCGGAACAATCCCAGTGCAGCTCAGCAACTGCTCCAAGCTCCTGAAGCTCTCACTCGACAGCAACCAAATCAATGGAACAGTGCCACCTGAACTCGGCAGCTTGCTGTCCCTCAACGTGCTCAATCTTGCACACAACCAGCTCTCCGGTCCGATCCCGAAGACGATTGCCAAATTATGTAACCTCTATGAGCTGAATTTGTCACAGAATTACCTGTCTGGTACGATTCTTCCGGATATCGGCAAATTGCTGGAGTTGCAGAGCTTGCTGGATTTGAGCAGCAACAATCTCAGTGGCCATATCCCTGCATCACTCGGTGCACTGTCCAAGCTGGAAGACCTGAACCTTTCTCACAATGCTCTGATTGGGGTAGTGCCGTCGCAGCTCGCAGACATGAGCAGTCTGGTGCAGCTGGATTTGTCCAGCAACCAACTTGAAGGGAGGCTCGGCGCCGAGTTCTCCCGGTGGCCGCAGGGTGCATTCATCGGCAATGCGGAGCTATGCGGAAGCCCGTTGAGAGGTTGCAGCAGCGGCGACGGCCGGTCGGCGCTACACTCGGCGTCCATCGCGCTGGTGTCTGCGGCGGTCACGCTGGCGGTGGTTCTCCTGATCATCGTGCTCGCGCTGATGACGGTGCGGCGCCACGGTCTGCGGTCTAGGGAGGTGAACTGCACGGCGTCCTCAACGAGCTCGGGGAGCACAATCCGGCCGCTCGTCGTCAAAGGCTCGGCGCGGCGGGAGTTCCGGTGGGAGGCGATCATGGAGGCCACGGGCAACCTGAGCGACCAGTTCGCCATCGGATCCGGCGGCTCGGGGACGGTGTACAGGGCGGAGCTGTCCACCGGCGAGACGGTGGCCGTGAAGAGGATCGCTCACATAGACAGCGACATGCTGCTCCACGACAAGAGCTTCACGCGGGAGATCAAGATCCTGGGCCGCATCCGGCACCGGCACCTGGTCAAGCTGCTCGGATTCGTCAGCTGCCACGACGGCGCCGGCGGCAGCATGCTCGTCTACGAGTACATGGAGAACGGCAGCCTCTACGACTGGCTGCACGGCGGCGACCGCAAGAAGCGGGTGCTCAGCTGGGACGCGCGGCTCAAGGTCGCGGCCGGGCTGGCGCAGGGCGTCGAGTACCTCCACCACGACTGCGTGCCGCGGATCGTGCACCGGGACATCAAGTCCAGCAACTTGCTCCTTGACGGCGACATGGAGGCGCACCTCGGCGACTTCGGCCTCGCCAAGGCCGTCACTGAGAACCGGCTGGCCGGCGGCGACAAGGACTGCACTGAATCAGATTCCTGCTTTGCAGGATCATACGGGTACATTGCACCAGGTAACCCTATCCCCTGAAATCCAACAGGTCAAAAAACAAATCGTTTCAGACATAGCAGTATGGGCTTATCACACGATTGCATTGTTACATTTCTGTGCAGAGTATGCCTACTCCCTGAAGGCGACCGAGAAGAACGACGTCTACAGCATGGGCATTGTGCTCATGGAGCTCGTCACCGGGCTCATGCCGACGGACAAGACCTTCAGCGGCGACATGGACATGGTGAGGTGGGTGCAGTCCGGGATCGACGCGCCGCTGCCGGTCCGGGAGCAGGTGTTCGACCCGGCTCTGAAGCCGCTTGCGCCACGCGAGGAGTCGGCGATGATGGAGATGCTCGAGGTGGCGCTCCGGTGTACGAGGACGGCGCCGGGGGAGAGGCCGACGGCGAGACAGGTCTCCGATCTGCTGCTCCACGTTTCGCTCGATTATTGTCGAGCAGGAGATCACAAGCGTTAGGACTTCATGACATGGAAAACTTGCCTAGGACCTTTTCTGTTTCCTTTCTTAGCTATTCAGCGCCTTATTGCATCAGAAGCGAAAAAAGCTGTGGTTGTGGTTGTTAATTTGAATGGGTTTGGAGATTGCTGAACAAGCACCGGAAATGCTAAGTATAACAAAGAGAAAAGTAATTACCAATGCAAACAGCAGAAGCACAACAATTGGAATTGGATAATTTTGGCAAGCCATCAGATCCAAGTGTACCGAGGCAAACCATCAGACCCAATGTGAAACAACATTTTATTACAAAGCCACAGTTGAAATGTGGAAGATGATACAGCAACTAAGAGGCAGTCCTGAGTCCTGGACAAGTAGTAGCAAAAAAATCTGAACATCTAATCTTCATCATCATCTGGAGAAAGTGGAATGGAAGGTTGTTAGATGCCAAGAGTACCAAAAAGAACGATGCATTTTAAATGACGTGAATAAAACAGTTTCAACAGCACATCCATTTCAAAACCAGGTACATATTCAAATCACAACTAGAGTAGCATCATCCAGGCACATACATTTTAGCATCCCTGCTCTGTTTTCATCGCTTTCTTACAAACATGGTAGTAACAGTGTAACACCTATGTCGAAGCGTCTGCGGTCGACACTTCCCCGGGCCTGCTCTAGGTAGCCCGCGGAGGTTCTTTTTCAGAGGGGCTAGTCCTCTCGCGAGGGTCTCACCGGAGTGGACGAAGGAAAGAGATGAATGACAGGGATTTTTAAGTGGTTCGAGTCGCCGGAGCGTAAAACCCTACATCCACAGTGAGCAGAGTTGCTCTGTGTATTGCTTCCAACATCGAACCGAAGTTCCAAGCCTGCGTATGAGGATGAATTGGCTGGGTTTCGAACCCTTGCCTACCCGAACCTTTTATAGCTCAAGGTTTGGGCGGCTTACAAGGGGGGGACCCGACAGGTGGCCCCAGGGTGATTTCCTGCCATCTACCGTATCTCGCAGTAAACGCCGGTAGTTGTCTCTGGCGGTAGCATCTTAGCCTTCAACCTGTCGCCCTGCCCACGCCGCAAGCTAGGTGTAGCGGTCGATGATGGCCGGGGTGGTAGGGCGTGTCTTGTCGCAGCATTTATTGGTGTACTGCTCTTGACACTGTGCGCCTGTCTTGACCGTGACTGGTCACAGTGCCTCCGGACAGGCGTGCGTCGCGTCTCCGCGCCTTGGGAAGGCGCGGGTCTTTAATGTCGCGTCTTGGGAAGGCGCGGGTCTTCACTCCCGCTGCCTACCGCGCCGGGGCAGGCAGCGCGACTCTGCTGGCCACGTGGCGGGCCCTAAGCTCACGTCTGAGGGGAGGGGAGGTCCGGCCCCACAGGACACGTGGAGCCTTCGGAGCTCACCCTCACGGAGGGGGGAGGTCCGGTTCTGCTTGCCACGTGGCGGGCCCGGAGCTCACCTCTGAGAAGAGAGGAGGTCCGGCCCCGCTGGACACGTGGAGCTTTCGGAGCTCACCCCCGCGGAGGGGGGAGGTCCGATTCTGCTTGCCACGTGGCGGGCCCGGAGCTCACCTCTAAGGAGAGGGGAGGTCCGGCCCCACTGGACACGTGGAGCCTTCGGAGCTCACCCCTGCGGAGGGGGGGAGGTCCGGCTCTGCTCGCCACGTGGTGGGCCCGAAGCTCACCTCTGAGGAGAGGGGAGGTCCGGCCCTGCTGGACACGTGGAGCCTTCAGAGCTCACCCCCGCAGAGGGGGGAGGTCCAGTTCTGCTTGCCACATGGCGGGCCCGGAGCTCACCTCTGAGGAGAGGGGAGGTCCGACCCCGCTGGACACGTGGAGCCTTCGGAGCTCACCCCCGCGGAGGGGTGAGGTCCGGCTCTGCTCGCCACGTGGCAGGCCCGGAGCTCACCTCTGAGGAGAGGGGAGGTCCGGCCCGCTGGACACGTGGAGTCTTCGGAGCTCACCCCCTCTGAGGGGGTTGGTCCGGCTCCGCCTGGCCACGTGGCTGACCCGGAGCTCTCCTCTGAGAGGGAAAGCTCCGGCCCGGCTGGACACGTGGCGCCTTCGGAGCTCACTCCTGCGGAGGGGGAGGTCCTTAAGCGGTTTTGTCCTGTGCGCGGGGGTACCCGGTATTGAGGGTACCGACAGTGGCCCCCGGGCCCATCTCGAGGGAGATAACGAGCCCGAGGTGGGGCCTTTCACCTTTTCTATCCCGCACACTTCCTTCAAACTTCTCTGAAACGTCGCCTAGGCAACGGAAGGTCGTGGGGACTTGACTCTTGCTTTGAAAGTCGCTTTTACTGCGACGGTTTCCAAGGCTGCCACTACTGCACGTCGCAGCGCATTGCCAGGAACCTCCGGGTTGTCCGCTTGAGTGGTTGACTTCTTGGTCCACCGCTTCTGCTGGACGGCTTAGGCCCACTTGTCATCGTCGCTGGGGCTTGGACCTAGGGTGTCCGCCCCGAGCGGTGCATACGAATCGTTTTGAATCGCCTCTAGGAGGTTTAAAGGGGATTCCTTCTGCATCGCAGGCTTCCCTTCGCACATCTCCCTACGCCTGAGCTTTCTGGATTCTTCCGTGCGCCCAAGCCTTCTCTGCCTTCCAAGTTCTTGCCCCTTCGTCTCCGATGGCTTCTTGCCTGCCTCCGCCGCGCATCGCCCAGACGAAAGACCTTGGGACGGTGCGCAAGCTGCTGGGATGGCACTCGGAGGAGCAAAGGCGCTGTCTTCGGCGGGGATCTCTCCCCCTGCGTCTGGAGAGGGAGGAGACCGTCTTCTTCGCCGCCTACGCCTTGGCGGGGTTCGTCCCGCCGATTTCTTCTTTCTTCGTGACTCTGGTGGAGACGTACAGCCTCCAGCTTCATCACTTCTCCCCGAACTCCTTCGCTATGACCGCCGTCTTCGTGCACTTCTACGAGATGTTTGTAGGAGTGCGCGCTTTAGTGACGCTTTTCCGTCACTTCTTCATGCTGCGGACGACTGGGCGCGGCTCGAAGAATCAACTGGGCGCCTACTACTTCCAGCACCGCTGCAAGGATCCGAAGGTCTCCGGGTACCTTCTGCCCTTCAGCGCCTCGAGGTGGGAAGGCTGGAGGGACGACTGGGTGATCATGAAGAGCGATGAGCACGATCGCCTCCAGTTGCCGACTGATGCTCCATTCACCGAGCGTCTCTTCTGGGAGGAGAGCCCGGAGGTGGAGCCGGAGTACGCGCCAGTCCTGGAGCGGATCCAGTTCTTGGCGGATCAGTCGTCCGGCGTGGTACTACACCGGAGAGCGCGACTGCACCAGGCTGGAGACATGTCTAGGCTCTGACCCATCCGTCGAGCTGCTGTGGGAGATGGTGATGAGGGTAAGCAGTGACTTCATCGATGGCGGCTCCCTCACATTCCCAGCTTCCTGTGTCCCTCTCTTCATGGATCCAACGTGGAGGGCGAAGCTGCTGCGGGAGATGCCGACACTGGACGATATTGGGATCACCGTGCGCCTGGTCGGAGATGCCTTCTGGGGAATCTCAATCCCCAGGCTTGACCGCTCCGGAGAGCGGCGCGAGGGGTCGACCGATGCCCAACCCGCGCCGAGGGGAGACGGAGCTCGGACCGTTGACAAGGGGAAAGGCAAGGCGCCGGCCTCCAGTTCGCCGAAGAGGAAGCGCTCCCGGTCTCCGCCGAGGGCGCCGTGGCTTTCTGTGTCTGTGTGCTCATGGAGTCTATAGTCTCTTTTTTGTATCTCTTTTTTTATTGAGTCTATAGTCCAGCTCATGGAGCCTTGAATAAATAGACTCTTGTGGCTTTCTGTGTGTGTGTGCGCTCTTGTCTTCTTCTTGGCTTGGCCAGACCGAGCCCTTAGCTCCGCAAGGTACTCAGAGGCCTTCACCAATCTTGAAGCCCTGCACAGACACCTTCCCCGGGTCCTTATTGTGTTAAGGGCCCCGGAGGTCTCCAGAACTCGCCCCGTGAGAACGGGGGGGGGGGGTCCGGATCTGCCGACCACGTGGCGGGCCCGGAGCTCCCCTCTGAGAAGAGGGAGGTCCGGTCCCGTTGGACACGTGGAGCCTTCGGAGCTCTCCCCGCGGAGGGGGGAGGTCCGGCTTCTGCCGGCCACGTGGCGGGCCCGGAGCTCCTTCTGAGGAGAGGGGAGCTCCGGCCCCGCTGGACACGTGGGGCATTCGAGGCTCGCCCCTACAGAAAGGGCGAAACCCGGATCCTCCGGTCTTGCGCTGGAGTAGCCGATAGCTCCTTGCCCCCCCTTCATGCGGCCCCGTAGCTAAAACCTGGAGGTCCCGCACACAGGTAGAGGAAGTGTAATTCTCCTCGGGGGGTTCTCCCCTCCTCATCCCTTAGTCTTATTCAGCTTACGGTCCTAGTCCGGTATACGGGGCTTGGGCAATTCTGTGCGCGAGGCACCGGGGCTCCGGATCCCTCCGAGGTCAGGGTACGACCGTTCGACCCCTAGTACCGGACCGTACGCCGGGGAAGCAGAGTGCACAGGCTTTGGGTACGGAACCAGGCAAAGCGGTTGTACTCCCCTGGACCTCCGAAGGGCAGGGTGCGCACGCTTTGGGTACGGAACCGGCTAAGAAGGCTACGCACCCTGGACCCCCCATGCACGGCGCAGGCCTTTCCTGGAGGTGACCAACTGGCACCGCAACACCTGACTGGAGGCCCGAGAGGCCCCCTGGCCATCCGCAGGTGCCTCAAGCGCAACCGCCTTCGGTAGGATAGCAAATGCTGACTACGGAGGGGAGCTAAATGTACGGTGAGCATACATAGAAAGTGCGGTCATAGAAATTAATAAATGAGCACGTAAGTGAGAGCGTGGTAGAACAGGTTTCTGTGTAGATGCCCATAGGAGGAAGGCAGGTTGTACATGGAGGCAACGACCCGCCCCATTAAGAAGGGAAGCAAGACTCTACGCGCTTGGGGTCGGAACTAGGCCAAGCTGGACGTAGTTCTGGACCGTCCCCTGAGGCTTAGCTGCTCCGAGCGCTGTTCCTGGACTCTATGGAATCTATTACAGAAAGGTAAAGGCATGTTCCACTAATGCTCAGGAGGTAGAACTTGCTGTGGTGTTCCATGCTCCAAGGGTTCGGGAGCGGATCCCATCCTTGGTGGAAAGACGTATGTACCTGGGACGACAACTTTTGTGACTCGGAAGGGACCTTCCCGGCTGGGGGAGAGTTTATAGGTCCTTCGCGGGAAAGTGTGCGTCGCGGCACCAGGTTGCCTTCTTGCAGCTCCCAGACGCGCTTGGTCCTTTGGCGGTAGTGTCGGAGCACCAGCCGGGGCCGTGCATTGTGGGGTGTTACTTGCAATCGCGCCTCGCCGACGAGGTCGATATCTTCACGCTGGAGCGGGTCCTGCGCGGCTTCTCCCGAGGGCCCCGGGGTACCTTCCCCTTTCGGCTAAGGCCCACAAGAGGTAGGAGGACCCGGACTCTTCTTGGGAGACTCAGGATGTCTTCCTCCATTGGCTCAGGCCGACAGGAGGTTGACGGATCCTGAGCGGCCCCGGGAGGTAAGGCCGAGGCACAGAGACGTGCACTCGGGCGAAGCTGGCCCAGTTCTGCACCGCCGGGGGCTGGTGCTTGGGCTGCTGCAACTGCTTGGAGCTTCTCCGAGGCTGTTATCGCAGCACTCGGGCGAAGCTGGCCCAGTTCTGCACCGCCGGGGGCTGGTGCTTGGGCTGCTGCAACTGCTTGGAGCTTCTCCGAGGCTGTTATCGCAGCAGTGCAGTCTCCACAGATCTTTTCGAGCAATCATAGTCGGTTACCGCCCTTACTCGTTGTCACTGGAGCTGAAGTCCTCACCGTTGTGCACCGTCTTTATGGCACGATGAGGCTCCTGAAACTCCACCTGGTGGCCGACGTTGTCTGGGGCGTCGACCTTCTGCTTGCCCTCCCTTTGACGGAAAGGTGGGGCATCAGCTCGCCGCTGCCTCACTTTGCGGAAGCGCTCTGCGAGCTTCTGAATATCCCGGCACTCAGCAGCAGTATGATAGCTGGTGTCGTGCACGGGACATGGCTCGCCTTGGTCACCATCTGGAGCTGGTGACTGTCGCTGCCTTTTGTCGGGGCGTGGCCCCCGAGCTCCACTAGGTGTTGCTGCAGCAACGGAAGCCGTGGTCGGTGGCTTCATCTTGCCACCGCCCTGGTTCTTGATCTTCTTGCCGCTTCCATGGGAAGCAGCGCCAGATCCGGGTTGTCCTCCTGACTCGGAGGCTGGCAATGAGTGCCAGTTCCGCCCTTCTGCTGCCCTGGCGCACTTGTCCACCAGGCTGAAGAGCTCTGAGACGTCGCGAACCTCTCTGGTCGCGAGCTTCTCAAGCATCTTCTCGTCCCGTACACTCTGCCGGAACGCCACCACCACAGAAGCATTTTGGATATGCGGGATGGTGTAACGTACCTAGGAGAACCGCTGGATAAAGGAGCGCAGCGTCTCTCCAGGTTGTTGTTGGATGGCGTGGAGGTCGAGCTCCGTGCCAGGCTGGGTGTAGGAGCTGCCGAAGTTAGTAGTGAACTGCCGGCAGAGCTCTCCCCAAGAGGTTATGGAACCCTGGGGGAGGTTCATGAGCCAAGACCGGGCTGGACCGGTCAAGGCGACGGGGAAGTAGTTGGCCATGACGGTCTCGTCCCCTCCTGCAGCAAGGATGGCGGTGGAGTAGATTTGGATGAACTCCGCCGGGTTGATACTGCCATCATACTTCTCGGGCAGGTGCGGCCAAAAGTTGCGCGGCCACCTCGCGAAGCGAAGGTGTGACGCCAGGGCCGCACATCCTGCTCCTGTTGCTGCAGGCATTGGTGCCACGAACGCTTGGTCCGGTGCTGGCACTGTGTACCCCCGTATGGGCAAGTCTGCGCCATAGACCGGAGGCACCGTTTGCAGGGCATATGGCTGGGGCATATGCTGCGTGGCGTATGCCTGGGGTAGAGATCGCGTGGCGAACGTCTGCGCCTCAGTCTGGGTTGAGGCAGTCAACATGCTATCGCCGGCCTCCTGGTTGCGACGCCTTTCCCTTCGTCGCTCAATGAATACTCGGGCATCTTTTGCCCAAGTGGCATCGTTCCAGCTCCGACCTTAGGTCCGTCGATGGGAGCCTGGTGGAGCGGGAATCCGCCGTCTGCCTGTCAACCGTTGGCGTGCGTGTCAGCGACACAGCCGGTTGGCCGGGACGTCGTCCTCGCCGAAGTCGAGGGTTTGCGGCGGCGACGACAAGACGATCTACCTCGCGAATCCACTGTTGGGTCGCTGACTGAGGCGTGTCCCCAGCAGGTGGATTGCGCAGTAGCGCTCTTGCTGCAGCTAGCGGGCCCCCATGGGGGATGCTCAGCGCTGCAGAGGATCTCACGCTCGCTGGAGCCTGCGTTGCCGGAGTCGGCGCTGCCGGAGTCGGCTGCTAGCTTCCAGCTTGCGCCGACACACTCCGTCCAGAGTGTGTCGAGACGTAGTCCCCGCTAGTCACCGTTCGTCGTGAACGTGGGGGAGGAGAGCTTGCCGCTGAATGAATCTTCGTCATCTTCGCCGGCAGAAGCTCGTCGCACAAGGGAAAAGCCCCCTACCTGGCGCGCCAAATGTCGAAGTGTGTAGCCGACACTTTCCTCGGGCCTGCTCTGGACAACCCACGGAGGTTCTTTTTCGGAGGGGCTAGTCACTAGCGGAGAGCTTCAGCGTTAGGGACGATTGAGGGAGAAGCTTGACACGGAGAGTTTTACGTAGTTCAGGCCGCCGAAGCGTAAAACCCTACGTCCACAGTGAGCAGAGATGCTAACTGTATTGTTTGCTGCTCAGAACCGAAGTCCTGAGCTTGAGGGTGTGTAAGAGGCGAACCGAACAGAGTTCGAACCTAAGGGTGCGAGTGGCTAGAGTGCGAACCCTTGCTAACGTCGCCTACCCGAGCATTTTATATTCCAAGGCTTGAGCGGCTTACAAGGTGGGCCCGGGACCCGACAGGTGGTCCCGGGAGATGGTCTGCCATCTACCGTATCTGCAGTTATGCCGGTAGTTGTCTCTGGCGAAGGCTTCCGAGTCTTCGTTCTGCCGCCCTGCCCATGCCGCAACCTAGTCGTAGTGGTTGATGATGGCAGGGGCGGCAGGGGATGTCTTGTCACTGCGTTTTTTGGCGGGCATGCTCTGACACGGCGCGCCAGTTTGCGATGTGACTGGGCGCAACAGCACCTGACAGAGGCGTGTTCCGCGTCTCCGCGCCTTGGGAAGGCGCGGGCCTTAAATACCTTGTACGGGCAAGGTATGGCGCGTCTTTACTCTTGCTGCCTACCGCGCGGGGGCAGGCAACGCCGGTCTGCTAGCCACGTGGCGGGTCCGGAGCTCTCCTTTGAGGAAAGGGAGGTCCGGCTCCGCGGGACACGTGGAGCCTTCGGAGCTCTCCCCGCGGAGGGGGGAGGTCCGACTGCTGCTGGCCACGTGGCGGGCTCGGAGCTCTCCTCTGAGGAGAGGGAGGTCCGGCCCCGCAGTACACGTGGAGCCTCCGGAGCTCTCCCCGCGAAGGGGGGGAGGTTCGGCTCAGTTGACCACGTGGCGGGTCCGGAGCTCTCCTCTGTGGAGAGAGAGGTTCGGCCCCGCTGGACACGTGACGCCTTAGGAGCTCTCCCTGCGGAGAAGGGCGAGGTACTTAGGCATTTCTTCCTATGCGCGGGGTACCCCGTATCGAGGGTATCGACAAGCACTATTGTCATCAGTGCAGCAAATATGTTGAACAAAAAGAACACCAAAATGTTATAGGAAATAGGCACAAACCAAAGTAGCGCTTCTCATTGGCTTGTTTTGCACGCTCGAGCATCTTGTCGAGGTCCTGCTTCAGTTTCTCATCCCACTTTACCAGCTGGTTCACGAACACTGCACCCAGACCCATCCCCAACACATGTTCCCAGGGATCTAGAACAATTAAGAAACAAAAATGCATCAGAAGTAATAACAAAATATACTGGGAGACAAATCAAATCACGAATATCAAAGGGAAATTGCAAACCAAATGCCTAAATTTCGACAATACGGCCTTCAAACCACGCGAAATGATTAATTAGTAGCTGTTGACTGGGACTCAACCTGGGCGAGCCAAACGACAAGAGATATGTGGTTCAGAGTCTGGCGTGAGCGGCACAAGTAATCTGTGTAATGTGGCTGTCCCCTATAGAAGGCCGAGTGAATGCTGGTGTGAGGCAGTGGCGTGTGAACAAGTACTGAATTTCGATGTTGATTTGTCATAAAGCAGGGGAAACCTTTGATCTAAAAAATAAACTAAAGTCAAATAAAAATTTGCAAACTACGTAGACTGAATCCCAACATGCCGCTAGCAAACCAAGCCGCAAGCCAGAGTACATGGAATCTAAATCAAGAACTGTACCGCATCTAAGACCCCTGAGACCAGCAGGCACGCCCAGACCAACCATGACACTACACGGCAGGTGCAAGTCACCGCAGATCAGAGGGAATCAAGTGCCAGGATGACGCACGGAGCGCGAAACGCAAAGCCGAGGCGGATCAAGAAACGGCGAAAGGAACATGAAATGGAGAGGGTGGGGCGGGGGGCTATACGGCGCATGTAGGGGAGCTTGCGGAGGGCGTTGGAGTACATCTGGGTGCCCAGCCCCAGCAAGGCGCCGACGATCGTCGGCGTCGCCGGCATCTTGCTCCGTGCTCTCCTCTCCTGCCGCGGCGCGGACGGGCGGCGTGGTTGCAGAAGGGGGTGGTGGACGGCGAGGCCGGGGAGTGGTGGGGGCGTATCTTCTGGACTTTCGTGGGCTACTGCTGGGCCGAGAGTGGCCTAGTCGGACAAAGAACGTGCAGTAAGAAGTCTTGCGGCCTCTTTTCATTTATATTTTTTACAAAAAATCTTTGCAGCTCCTCCTTCCACACACTCATGTAATCTGGACGGGAAAGTAGTTCATCATTAGTATAAATGCACCGACGGTTACCCCTTTATCAAAGAAGGTTTAATGAGGCCCATATCGCTCTCAATTTTCCACTTTTAAATTATACCGCTACTTCTTCGGTTTTCATCTGTACTAAATTTCTTATCGCGATGGAATTTTTACTTATGAAATTTTCAGCGTCTTGTATGTATAAGAAAAATGGAGGTATTGCTATAAAATTTAACCAAGTTATCCACTCGTTAATTGCAAAAGTGCATAAAATATTGATTACATCCATCTATATATGAGTTAAATGATTTGACCATGGAAACGAGATTCAAATTCATCACCATGCAGGACGGTTAACGAAACAATGCACCTAGCTAGATAGCGTCACGGAACAGACGTTATCTCCAACAACGACTATGCAGCACCGACAGTGGTGTGGGCATCATGGCTTATTTTCCTTGTGCTTCAAGAGTCCCGGCAGCTTCCCTGCAACGCGTCCTTCCAATCGGACTGTCACAAGTTTCAGCAACCGCACGGTTAGCTAGATTACAATTGACAGTAAGCGTTTGGTATTCGATCTTTGCTATCTAGTGGAAAGATTCAAGAAAGATCGATCCCGTTGCTGGATTTTGAGTACAATCAACGCCATTGATACCCAGCTGCTCCGAGTTCTAATTCACCTGCGCTGATTTCCTTCCATTCTTGCGGTAAAAGCCAGTCGCTTCTACAATGAAACGAACGAAAAGTAGTCCCTACACTTATTCTTGTAAATGATGATTCACAATCCTGATATTTTTTCTTCTATAAAATGCAATTATGCATAACCAACATGAAACACAATGGAACTTCCTAATAAATTAAACGTACAAGACTTGCTTCAATGAGCTGTGTTCTTCATAAAATGGATTTTAATGCGCTCCGTCTGACACCAAAATTATCCTTGTTCACTCGGTTGCTAATATATTTGACCAAAAACAATAAGTGGTGATATGGCAAAACAACTTTTAAGAGATACATTACGACGATGCATGCATTTTAACTTGTCGTCTACTCCCTGCGCTTGCGAATACCTCGTGTTTCAATTCGACACTGACAAAACTTCAAGACTGCAATTCTGACCACGAACTATTTCTCTTATATATAATATATTTACAGAAATCCATAAAATAACATTTTTAATCGTATCTACAAATAATCACTCGTGTGACCAACCAGCCTAACAGATACTGTAAAAACATTGATACATGAGGTCAACGATATCCCGAAGTTAAATTGCATGACACGTCAAAATCATGTATACTTGCGACTGGAAGGAGTACGATGACGTCGTACGTATCAACAAGTCTGAAATGTTATTTACAAAAAAACAAAAAACAAAAAAAAGAGTATGATTCACCTCGGATAAAAAGTATCACTGCTTACTTACTTACCTACTAATATTACTCTCTCGCCTTTTAAGAGGTCACACCACTTTATTTGGTGTTTCCTTCCTCCACACAGAGAGGCATAAAGGTCATTTCACCAGCACGAAAGGGGTGTGCCTTTGCGCGTGTGCTTCAGACTTGCAGACACACTGTTGGGGGAGGAGACAGAGCTGGAAGGCAAGGGAGGGAGAAGGGGTGGCCGGCCATGGGGCACAACTGCTGCAGCAAGCAGAAGGTGAAGCGCGGGCTGTGGTCGCCGGAGGAGGACGAGAAGCTGGTCAGGTACATCACCGCCCATGGCCACAGCTGCTGGAGCTCCGTCCCCAAGAACGCCGGTACGAAATCCATCCATCGATTCCATCCTCCTTAATCAAAGGGGAATCTTTTTTTGTTTATGGGTGTTGCCGTGTCGGCCATGGCGCTCATGTGCAGGGCTGGAGCGGTGCGGCAAGAGCTGCCGGCTCCGGTGGATCAACTACCTCCGGCCGGACGTCAAGCGCGGTACCTTCACCGAGCAGGAGAAGCGCACCATCATCGACGTCCACCGCATCCTCGGAAATCGGTAACACGTGCATGTCTTCTCTCTGGCTCTCTGCCTTCCGGCGTGCTGATCCACCGGCGCATGATGAAACTCACCGGCCGGGATTCGACTCGCCGTCTGCGCTCACAGGTGGGCGCAGATCGCGAGGTACCTTCCCGGGCGCACGGACAACGAGGTGAAGAACTACTGGAACTCGTGCATCAAGAAGAAGCTCATCTCGCAGGGCCTCGACCCCAAGACCCACAACCTCCTGCCGGCTTCCAGGAGCCTCCTCTATGGCGGCAACGGCGCAAGCCCTAGCAAACCTGCCCAATTCCACTCCAGTGCCGCCATCGCCAACGGCGGCGGCGCGGTCGCGGCCACCGCGCCGCCCTGCACCATCAGCTCGCCAACTAATACCGCCTTCGACGCCCTCACGGTCGGGCCGCCGCCGGAGATGGCGCCGGCGCTGTACGACGTCCCTAACCTCGGCGTGCTGATACGGCATGACTACCCATACCAGGACAACGAACATGGCGTTCTGATGAGTTTCAGGGATCAGAATGCAGGTCTGCAAGCGTCCATGGACTTCATGAACGGCTCCTCCTCATCCTCCTCCTCAATAGATCATCACGCCGTCGGCATGCAGAACGACAGCGGCCTTAGCGAAGGCATGCCTGCAGCGTTCATGGACGAGACAGCGGCAATGTGGGACGCCTCCGCCATTGAGCCGGGCATGGGTGCAGGGATGGAGGTGGTGCAACAGCCACCGCCGCCGCGGCCGCAAGGGTTGGTTCAGGGGGAGGTGGTCAGCCACCCCACGGTGATGAACGGTGGTGGTGCAGTTGCGGACAAGGGCTTGGACATGATTGACGTCTCCTCGGTGTACAGCAGCGTTGGCGCAGATGCAGCCTTCGATCTGGAGCTGATGGAATCATGCAGTTTGTTCTGCAGCGGCGACGGTGGCAACGCCATGGAGCACCTGCAATTGGATTGCTAAGCTCACTATGGTCCTCACCTAAGTACAGTTGTTTTCCATGCTTTAGTTCCATAACTTCTTTCTTTTCTTTGGTTTTTGGATGTTCCATTTCTTGCGTTCTCGATTCAGATCGTCATTTCAAGCAAGAAATGCATGCTGGGCTGATTGATGAACTCCATCAAATTCCATTTCAATAAAATTATTATCTTAAATTTCATCCTGTTCGCTCAATCATTAGTTTGAATCGTCATCATATGTTGTTTGCATATATGCTCCCAAACTGCTAATATCATTTGAAATGACAGCTCAGTAAGGTGGCGACGAATTAACTGAAGCAAAATTCACATTTCTGAGCACACGCCAATCCTTATCTCTGCTGTCTTTTCTTGCACTGCAGTCAACTCATGCACGAGGAACAAACCATTTACCAGCAGACAGCAGCACATACGTTTCAAACTTTTAGTGCAAGGAAAGTTGTTCAATTTTGTCAATTTATGCAGGCATGCAGCAAGTTTCTCCAACAAACAATGCACCTTGCATGCCTAGTATAAAACCTTTTTGCATCCATCCACTCTATTGCAAATTCAGGATAGACATGCACTGCACAAGAAATAAAAGTTCTTCCTTCAAGGAGGGAAAAAAAACGAGAGGACGTTCTTGAAGCATCCTCCTAAATACCCTGCATGAACCTTGCAAGCTTGGATACATTCCCTGAGATTTTGGATTCATGCAATCTTAAACCATTTGTCTTGAAAATTCGAACATCTTTTTTTTTGAAGAATGGATAAAAACATCAAGTAAAACAGAAAATTAATGTATAACCATATACATACATTGGAAGAGAACGCCAACCAGAGTCATGTTGTATGATTACAAGATTCCCATTTTTCCAAGGTCGATACATTATGATATATTTGTGTGTAATGTGAAAGAGAGTTACATGCTGATCCTTTGCTCTTCTTTCTTAAGGAACAGTTAACTTCTCTTTTGCCCCATAGTTGAGTGAACGATCTTGTTTAAAAAAATAGATACTTACAAAATTTTAATAAACAAAATAATCATAATGGTGAATGTTTCAAAATGAATAAATGACTGTTTTTTATATGTACAGACACCTCTCGTTTTAGGAAGTATCAAAACTGTGTTGGAATTCTAAAACAGTTTCATACTAGAGATATGCTTATCTAGGTATTACAATACATCGATACCAAATTGTAAAAAAGATAGAACTACTTTAAAAAACATCCATATTGAAATTAAGGAATATGGAGATCTTCCTAAAAATAGTGTCATGTTGAAATTTTTATGAGATTCTTTTAGAGAATATCTCTAGGGCAAAATAAAATGTAATAAAAATGTAATATACATACAAACAAACTAGACAACTAGTTAAATGACTGTTAGATTGTGCACACAATGTTACAACCGCCGTACCTTTATTATGAGTTAAGAATCAAGAGTGTTTGAAAGACTAGATCAGTTTAGTTAGGTCGGTCAACTTGTATTCTGATGGTAAATCATCCAATTATTTTTGGTCAGCTGCTGCAGGTTTAATATGCACTACAGGAAAGTATCAAATTAATGGCAGCCAAATTTATTAACGACGGTGTCGTCGTTAATAAAAATATTCACGGTGGTGTATTTTGGTCGACATGAATAATGCACTTATTCACAACGGTAGACCTAGACCGTCGTGAATAAGTACGTTATTCACGACGGCAGCCACCCCCCCCCCCCCGTCGTGAATAAGGCGATTATTAACGAAAGGGTCTGGTCCCGTTGTAATTAAAGACTTATTTACGACGGCTAGACCCTAACCGTAATAAATAAGCGGTTTATACCTGCCCGGGTCGGGGTCGGCGCGGGCAACCCCGAACGATTCCGCCGCCGCCGCCTACCTCGGCCTCCCCGCGCGCTGCCGCCCCCCACCCCGGCCTCCCCGCGCGCCGCCGCCGCCCACCCTGGCCTCCCCGCGCGCCACCACCCCCGTGCGCTGCCGCTGCTCCGGCCGACCCTCCACCGCCCCCGACCGGCCCTCCGCCGCCCCGGCCGCCCTCGGCTGGCCCTCCGCCGCCCCGGTCGCCCCCTACCGCCCCGGCCGGCCCTCCGCCGCCGCCCCGACCCGTTAAGGTTTGTTTGTAATTAGTTATTTAGTTTAATTAGTTATTCAATTTTGTTTGTAATTAGTTTAAATTAAATAGTTTAGTCTAGTTTGTAATTGTTTAATTAGATTGTAATTAGTTTGTTTAATTAGATAAGATTGTTTAATTAGTTTATAATTGTTTACTTATATTGTAATTGTTTTATTAGACTATAAATTAATTAGATTGTTTAATTAGTTTAAATTGTTTAATTAGTTATTTAGTTTAGTTTGTAATTAGTTTGTTTAACTAGTTTGTAATTGTTTAATTAGTTTTTATTGTTCAATTAGTTTCATAAGTTAATTAGTTTGAAGTATTTAATTGTTTATTTATTTTTGAAATGTTCAATTAGTTTTGAATTAGTTAATTAATTGATTGTGAGTGTTTAATCATTATACATATATTAACGGGTTTCGGGCCAACCCGGCACGGCCTGACCCGGCACGGCACGGCCTGACGTCCCGGCAACGGCCCGACCCGACACAGCCCGACCCTGCACGACACGGCCCGACCCGGCACGACACGACCCGACCCGGCACGACCCAACCCGGCAACACGGCACGACCCGACGCGGCACACGGCCCAACCCTCGGCACGGCACGGCCCGACCCGTCACGGCCAGACCCTGCACGACCTTACCCGGCATGGCACGACTTGACCCGTCACGACACGACCCCTGCACGGCCTGACCTGACACGGCCCGAGCCATCACGGTACGACTCTGCACGTCCTGACTCGGCATGGCACGACCCGACCCAGCACGGCCCAACCCCGCATAGGCCCTTTTGAAAGTGCATCTAGGCATTCCCTTGTGGGTTTTAGACGATTGATGACAAATGAATTGAGATCCTAATGAACTTGTTGAGATGAATGCAGATTAACTCGTGTAAGATAGAATTGGTGCACTCAAAAACGTGAAAAATGAAGTGATGAAGAAAAAGAAAAAGGACAGATCCATGAACCAAGCGCAATGTAGACTTACTTGTATAGGATGTGTGTGAGAGACACATTCTAAGAGCTCAAAATCTTTTCATAAGGGTAAGAGATTAAAACATATCCTAATCACTCACAACACGGTGCACCGGACTAGTCTGCTCAGAAACCGGACTAGTCCGTTCAACTCTCTGTTGCCTCACAACACCTTGCACCGGACTAGTTCACTCAAAAACCGGACTAGTCCGTTCCACTCTCTCGAACCAGCATTCACCTTGCACCGTACAAGTCCGTTCAACTTTCTGTAAACAATTAAAATTAGGATTTCCACTATGCCGCATGCAACACGAAAATTGTACACGGCACACCTGACTAGTCCGGTGAACAGAGCGGACTAGTCCGGCCGCCAGGATTTTTGGAAACTTTATATAAATAGATGTGCACGACCACACATTCACCACTCTTGATCCCCAGCGCCGGTGCACGCCCCAAGAGCACAAAAATACCTCTCTCCACTCATTCTAAGCCTAGAAATATTAAGTCTTTGAGGAATAGAGATTGGATCAAGGAGAGAGTCATTCTTCTCAACATTGAGCTCTTGGTTTGTCTTCTCTCATACAGTTGTTGATCGTGGTTCTCTGTTTATGTGTGGGAGGAAGGGTTACTCTCTGTAATCTTGTTGGAGCACTCAGATTGTGAGAACGCCCCATGTACAATTGTTTACCCCTGTGTGTGGTTAGTGGATTTGAATCGGCCTTTGTGGCGATTCAACGAGGGAAGGGTTGGTGAAGACCCGGTCCTTGGTGGACTCCTCAACGGGGACATAGATTCCTGGGTGGAATTGAACCTCGGGATAAAACTTTTTCTCGTGTCTTCTTGATCTTCCTTCAATTGTCAATTAGGGGTGCTAGTTATCATTTGATTTACATCCACACCTAGTGTTAAAATTGATAGTTACTATGTCTTAATTCATTACACTTGAATAGTCATTTATTTTCCGTTGCACAAATACTTGAAGTAGGAACAAGTCTAACTTTAATCTTTTAATTACGCTCATACCGGAGTAGTCCGCACCATAGCAAACTAGTCCGGCCCACCTAGAATTGATCTGTTTGCTAAGTGTTTCAGGAATCCGCTTAAAAAATTCAAAGAGCCTATTCACCTCCCTCTATGCTACATTCAATTGGTATCAGAGCCAAACTCTTCAAAAGAGAATCACCACTCGAAGAGACGATGTCAGAAATCAAGGGTGAATCCAAGGGCTTCAATCATGAAAATGGTGGTGACGAAGGAAACCAAAAGTTGGAGAAGCTCCTCAATGCCATTCAGGATTGCGAGGATGATGAGGAGGAGATGCTCCAATTAAAGGCGCTTATGCGGAAGAAGGCACTCTCCCCCAACAGGAAGAAAATCGAAGACAAAAAGCAAAAGGGGGTAGTCACAAAGACTACCCCCGATATCCTTTTAACTATGAGCGTTTAAATTCAAATAATCATTATTTGTCAATTCCATTAGGCAAACCACCTTACTTTGATGGAACTGATTATACAATGTGGAAACAAAACATGAAAATGCACCTTATATCTTTTAACCCAAGTCTTTGGCATATAGTGTGTACAGGTTTAGATATACCTGATGATGATGAAGAGCTAACCCCGGATCAAGAACATACTATTCATCGGAACGCTCAAGCCGCAAGAGTAATCACCTCATCATTGAGCCGAGACGAGTTCACCAAGATGGATTGTAAGGGCCTAAGTTTTTGGCACATACTCAAGGTGCTCATCACACCACACACACACACACACTTCATTTGAAAAAAGTTGATGAACACATTTGAAGAGCAAGTAACCACCATCAACATGATCATTAGAGAACAAACTCACACAATGCAAAAGTGGCATTTCCCACATGCATCATCTAGGGGCTGGGCATATGAAAACTCCTACACCTTGCTAGGAATGTCCATGCCAAGTTTCACCCAAATTAAAAACCTTAAGTCCTTTTGGGATAGCTAGAAAGAGGGTGGTTTGAACTCAAATTCAAAATCAAACTGTTTTCATCCCATGAATTCAAAAGTGGGGGGTCATATTCTTATTCAACACATTTTTGTAAGCTCACACACCAATTTTCACTCCATTTGGAGTTGATCTTGACATAAGCTAAGTTTAGCAAATTCAAACTTTATTTGAATTTCAAACTGCATATATGCTAAAATTTAGTAAAACCAAACCCAATTTGAATTCTAACCAATTCAAATGGCTCAGGGGTAGATAATTCAAATAACCATGGGTATAAGGGGGATTACTGTTTACAACAGTAAGAGGGAGTTAAGTTCAGAGGTTAAAAGGGAGATAGGACCCACATGTCAGCCACTGAAACAATTCAACCGACTGAGACTTCAGCACTCGGGTCCCCGAGCTGCCTCTGAGGGCGCCATCGAGGGGAGGCCGCCGCGCCACCAGCTGCTTGCCCATGCGCGGACGCAGGTCGGTGCTGATCCCTTCTTAAGGCGCTCCACGTCCTCTGCCAGAGCACCCGTCGCTTGCTTTCTCCTCGCGTGCAAACACCGAGCGACGCTCCTCCACTTCCTCGGCTCGATCAGGAGTCCGGCCAAACTGACTGTGCCATCCCTCCCCAAGCCGCCAAACCACGCCCTGAGCTCTGCACACACCTCCCTGACCCGGAAACAAGCAAGTTCCGGCCTTCCTTGCCCGGGAACGACCGCCACAGCGGCGACCAAACTTCAGCCAACGATCGGGTGATCGTGGACAGCCCTCCACAGGGGTTCTCACGGTCGAACGATCCAGGCCACGGGAGCGCGCTAGGTTGGTGCTGCTATCCTCCCATTCTTAGAGCAAACCGTAAAGCATCGACCGGGAATTTCCAGATTTTTGCTCCGGCGACCTCAACCCGAGCATCCAGTACGGTTCCTTCAAATTCCCACTCTCTAGTCCTCCTTCGATCATCAAACTTGGCACATAGACGCTGGACTAGCCGGCGATCATTTTCCTTTTAGCATCCGTTGCATGAAACCGGCTAGGAGCAACAGATTTCAAGCTCGATCATGGGCGTTCATGGCGGACACGATCGGTCGCACGGTGCCGACCACCTTGCAGCCATTTCTGAACACCTTTGAGGCCTGGGCGAGATTCCTAGAGGTGCACTGGTGCTGTAGAGCTCGCAGGTACTGGTTTTGGCAGGTTAGAACCCCCGGCTGACGCTGCCGAACCTCAACAGAGGCCGCTGCACGTCACCGGCCACCTTCCGGTCATCGGCAGTCCCAAAGCACCGCACCATCGTGTTCCTTGACGTCGATAACCCCCTGGTGGTGTGTCTTAGCTCGTGCGGTGGCCGACAGCGGCGGTCCGGCGAGCATCAGTTCTGCTCTGGCAAGGGGGAGCGGCGCGCGCGCTGGGAACCGGCGGGAGGGAGACGAAGGGGTGGGTCCCGGCTGTCAGCGGCAGATATTTTAAAATTGGGATCTGCTGTGGCACGGATCAGGTGCGGATGCATGTGAAGGAATCTGTAGCCACGTGTGTCGTCCGATGAGGAGCCGACACGTAGCCCCGGGTCCCACGCGCAGTGATTTGAACTTTTCTCGATTTTCAGATTTCATTCAAACTTCAAATCCTCATAACTTTGGCTAGGAACATCCAAATCGAGTGAACCAAATTTTGTTGGATTCAGATCTCTGAGTACTTTCCATCAAATCAAGTTTCACTTCATGAAAACCCCTATTTCTCCAGAATTAATTCTTCAAAGTTCAAACTGGTTAGAATTTTAACTGGAGTACCCTTTGTAGGAAAATTCTGAAATTTTGCTGGGATGTTCACCAAAATATCCCTGAACTACCATAAAAATTTCAGATCCATTTGAGCTCATTCGATCCACCTAAAGGTGTGATTAATAAAACTGTTTTAGAGAAAATGGAAAATGTCCAGAAACATTTTCAGAATTTCTCTTAAATTGTTTAGCTCATATCTCTTGTTAGGAGCCTTCAAATTAAGTGAGACCAACTCCAGTAGAATCCTCTGAAAATCTAGTTTTCAGAAAGTCATGGCTTGGTCCATGAAAATCCCTTGGACACTCTAAGAGCTCTCATTAAGTTCAAGTACATAATTAATTGTGGAGAGCTCAAATGAGCTTTGCTGTAACTAAAACTTGGCCAAGTCTATGTTTAGGTTGTAACCAAACCACAGTAAAAATTTTAGAGTCATTGAGTTTGTCTAGTGAGACTTATAATCTTCACAAGTTTAAATTTCTCATATGTAGTCGTTAAGGTCGAGGAGCAACCTGAAGTCTTAGACTTCGTTACTCCGGAAGAGCAGCTAGCCTACGACCAAGAGCAGCAAGGCAAGCTCCGGTTTGCATTAACCCTTTTATAAATTTTTACTGTTTTGAGAACTTACTTTGAGTACCATTACTGCTTGCATTAGAGTCTTGTTTGAAAACCCAAATGCATAGCCCAGAAAACCATGGGTTGGGATTAGGATTGGAAACCCCGTGTAGCTACTGCAACGCTAAGATAGTGTAGGATTCGATACAAGTTGAGTGGTTGGAACTACTTGCGAGAATATGCTAGAGGCACTCGACTCGGGTAGAGATAGCAAATGAAACACATGGCAGGAAAAATGAGACCGAGCGGAGAGTAAGAGCAACAGGACTTTGGGGCCTGGGTGCTATAGCTCCGCTTGTGTCGATTGAGGACTGAGCCGTGTGCGGGCCTGTTGAACAAGCTAGAACAGTACGGAAGACCTACCGGCTATATGGGAACCGGAAAACCGATGTAACTTGGGTAGCTGGGTGTTGAGGCATAGCTGGTCATTCAGAGGGTAGGTTGAGAGCTCGAGGTGTAAATCGGCTGGCGGCACTGAGATGCGCATGCAGAGACCTCTTGCTTGGGACGATTGGACCGGTTCAACATTTGGCTAACGGGTGAAAGGTGGTTGCGTACGACGTCCGTGATGGTTGCTGTAGGAAACATCGAGTACGGGCGTATGTGACGGGTTATTCGGGTAACCCTGCAGGTGTAAATCGATTATAATCGCCGTCCCTCGCGGTCAGTGAGTACCACTTGTTCACTGTACCGTGACGTAGAAAGAACAGGCTAGTTACATGTTAAAATGTTGCTGATTGAAAGATGGACTTTGATTGTTAATGATTTGTTGTAGTTTAGAGCTAACTAAAGTTCTTTTTAACTTTGGGCAAAGTACATGAGAGAAATGCGTTTCTTGTTTGATTGCGGCTCTCTCATGTGCCTTAGCATAAGGTTCTCCACAACTTGCTGCTAAAACTTGAAAGTAAGGTTCCACTAATTAGGCGAGTCCTTTGCAACTTATTTTACCTCATGTACCTACTACCCCTCATGTACAAGTTTCATGTTTAGGAGAGACGGGTCAGTCTTGCTTAGCCTTCGTGCTCACTGCTTGTGTTTGAAGCTTTTGCAGGGTTCTATGAGGAAGGGACTCCCGAGGAGGAGACGGAACCCCAGGAGGGGAACCCCAGGACACGTTCACGGGCTGAACGTGAACTTGATGCGTAGTCTACGCCCGTGAGTGTAGACTGAACATATTTTGTTGTAAAAATGTTCATAAACTTGTTTATGTAATAAAACTTTGCTTCCGCTTTATACCTTTGATGTGTGTTATCCGGTGCTGTGCAATGCAGCACCCCTCAGTGTGATCCTGGCTCGACAAGACCATGGGGTCGTGTCATGGATGGACTCAAAATTGCTAGAGAAATATGGGACACTCTCAAAACCGCACATGAAGGTGATCGTCATGTGCGTGAAGCCAAGATCGAAATGATATAAGGTGAATTGGGAAGGTTTACCATTGAAGAAGGAGAATCACCTCAAGAGATGTACAATAGACTGAAATCTCTCATCAATAAGGTCCGAGCCTATGGTAGCAATAAGTGGACGGATCATGAGGTGGTCAAGTTAATTATTAGAGCATTCATGCCTCGGAACTTGACACTCTGCTCCATGATCAGAGAAAGTCCTGGGTTTCACAAAATGACCCCGGATGAGATTCTTGTGTCACACCCGGTTTCTCCGAAGAACAACCGAGTGAATATCACATGTATGTCAGTATCATTTTTCCATACATGTGATGACAAATAGTGAAGCATCATTTATTACAAGCCAGGTGTCGAATATAAATAAGTCTTACACAACATATGTCTCGATGGACGATAATAAGTTCATAACATGTAAATAAAATAGCAGCAAAAATATTATTCTTATGGACTCCGTCACAGGCGTTGCCCGGGGGGCTCCATGAACCTAGAATCCTTCTTCATGTCCGAAGTCTTGGTCATCGAACACCACATCATCCCCTTGACCTGAGCAGCAATTTAAACCAACAAATATGCAAGGTTGAGTACCGTTGGTACTCAGCAAGTGTAGGAAAGTTATGTCATGCATGGCTAGAACAAGGAGAGGTAGAACTCATGGTTAAAGCACTACGCAATTAATACCTATCACCTTAGCTTATTAAGCATCTACATTACTACACAGGTGAAATGGTCCCAATCTCCCATCCCATCATCATAATCAAATAACCATAACATCATTTCCAATGTTAAGCTCCCCGCTTAACCTCCACAACCTCCAAGGTCATCATATTCTAATCATGAATAAGTCCAAGCCGCTCTTGACCGTGAGTACGGCTGTCATGACAGTTTTGACTCTGCAGAGTTTGCACCACTGTACCCACATGTAGTGATTTCATCCCCCGTTGCCAGGTGGACTAAAAGAACCTCCATTATGCCAGTGGCCACGAACCACATTCACACTTCCCAGGTGTGTAGCCAGGAGATCACCACGAAGCCTTTACAAAGGGATTCCCGACGAGCGTGGGCCCACTGAGGTTTCACCCCTAACAGCATACAAGAGGCTCCAACCCCGCTGCAGTGGCCCCCTCTTGAGCCTTGCGGTTCATATGGTAGTCCAGCTGACACCCACTCCCCGCACCATCCAACACACCCATACTACGCCGGGGATACACCTAATTAATTGGCCAAGCTGCCCCATCTCAGCATGTGGTTGGCACGGTAAAGCCAGGTTACATGCTCCATGAATCGGTCCTTAGGATCTAGGCAAGTACTAAACACAAACCCGAGTCTCGTGCACCCAGCACCAACCAAATCATCCAACTTGCCTCGATCCCTACCTCTACATAACTCATAATATCTCATTCAAGAGCAAGGTAAACAAGTTGATGATATCATATCCCACTTATCCCATTCTAAGCATGGCTAAGCATAAGTAATATGAAGGAATGACATAATAAAGCAATTCCCAACCCAAGCTACAAGGAAAACAAGGTAATGCAATTCTAGGGAAACTTCCTAGTATGGGTTTCATATTTCAATTGACAATGCAAATAATTCTATCTACACATCATAGCATAGGATCAAAGTGGTCAAGGACACTTGCCTTCTTCCTGCTGCTCTGGGAATGGAAAGTCCTGGTCTTGGAAGGGAAGAACTTGCTCTGGGGCAGGTTCTACTCATGCCAATACACATAGCAAAAGAAAACAACAATACATAAGACATAGTTCACACTTTCACTTCATGCAAACCACACATACATACCTATGAAAGTCATTCACATTTCTAAGTGTTGGGGTTACTCTACATGTGTTGATTTTTGGCCTACATGCACTTTTAAACATATGTATATGATTTCTAACTTTTGTATTCAGATTTTTATTTGCACACTATATATGAATTTTCAATTTGAACAAATTCTTTATATTTAATTAATATACTTCTTAACTACCAAGTTTGCATGGAAGATAATTTCCTACTCCAAATGGGTTTTCAGATCTTCTACCAATCCTAAACTGAAGTCTTTGGATTGGGGAACTTCATTTATCATTTTCTAGTCATGCACACCTATTTTCCTATATTTTCTAGATTTATTTTCTATGACTAAAAGTAAATTTTAATATTAAAGAGTAGGACATATCATCTAAAAAAATAGGTTCTGATCTAAATTATTAAATAACATATTTTGGAACTTCTCCTCTGATGTGAACTGATTTAAATTTATTTTACCAATTTTCAGAATTATTTCCTAACCTAAAAATGTGTCCCTATAACTAATAAATGTGATCAATCAATAAAACAGATTCATTTCAGCTTAAAATCTATTTTTAACTCCTTCTAAAGTTTTCCAAGTGCTAGGAGAGTTTAAATTTGAATTTACAATGTGTTTGCCTCACCTTTTAAATTTTAAATCCTAATCACATATTCAAATTCCTAAATTTAATATCATATAGGGTTAAAAAGGTAAACTCAGCCCACTACAGGGTCTATTATATTATTTCATAAATTTCCAGGGGTCTAACTACACATAACAGAGGGGTTTTCCTAATTTTTATTAAGTCCAGGGGCTAAAACTGATTTTTAAATGTATTTACATGAATTTCTGAAGTTCCAGGGGCTAGATCAGAAGTTTCCGGGGCTAGCTCGTATTTTCCGAGATCCCCAGGGGGTAGCGCATAAGAATCCTGGCCTTTATAATGTGGGGCCGACGTGGACCGTCCGATTTAAAACAGACGGCTGAGATTATAACGTCGAACTGATACGCGGGTGTTTCAGTTCTACCGTGCGATTTAAAATAGACGGCGCATAAGCGGCCACGTCGCCCTGGCCGTGCGCGGGCGGCGCTGCCCGGCGGCGCGCGGCGGCGGGAGGCGGTGATCTCGCCGGAAAACTTCGGATCTTCGTCTATTCTTCCTAAAACTGGGATTTCATGGCATAGATCGGTAGAGGGGAGGTCGGGGATCTCATCTCGGGGTTTTTCTTGAGCTCGGAGGTCCTGGAAGGCGGTCGGCGTCGAGGTCCGTGGTGGAACCGCTGCGGTGCTCGTCGGAGATGTGCCTAGAGTGCAAACCACCGAGTTTTCTGCACCTACGTGATTCCCCGGAGGCGGTGGAACACGATCGACGCGTTAGATCGGAAAATCTGAGTAGAGATCGAGAGAAATCGGTGATCGGAGCTTCGGTTCTCACCGGGAGGAAAAACAACCGATCGTGGGGAAAAACGGGGCGATGCCGGCGTTTTTATAGACGGGGGAGGGCGGCGTGTTTGTTTAGATCGAGCTGGAGTCGTCGGGGACCGGGTGTCGGGCTGGGGACGCGAAATTCTGGGGTAGTTGCGATCGGGCGCGCGCGGAAGAGTCCGGCGGTTGGCGCGAGCGGGAGGTCAGGGATGACAGGCGGGTCCCGTGTGTCAGTGAGAGAGAGAGGGGCGCGCGGCTGCGGGTTGGCGCGGGGGTGGGTGGGCCGGCTGGTGGGTTTCGGCCCACTGGCCGGGTTTTTTTTTCTTTTCAGTTTTGAGTTGAATTTGAATTCCAATTTGAATTTGAATTTCTGCACCACATGCAATACATCCAAAATTTTTTAAATTCCCCTCTTAACAGGCTTTGGGGTGTTACAGCTCTACCCCCCTAAAAAAAATCTCGTCCTCGAGATTGGTGGTTCTAGGAAAACAATTCCGGAAACTGTGCCTTAAGCTCGTCTTCTCGCTCCCATGTGGCTTCCTCTTCCGAGTGATGCTTCCACTGCACCTTGCACATCCGAATTCTTTTATTTCTTGTGAGGCGTTCCATTGTCTCCAAAATCTTCAATGGTTGCTCGGCATAAGACAGATCCTCAGCTACGTCAACCTCATTCATGGGTAACATCTCTTCAGGCGTCCTCAGACATTTCTTGAGTTGTGACACATGGAATACGTCATGCACATCCGATAGGCGAGCCGGTAGTTCTAGTTGATATGCCACTTCGCCTTTCCTCTCTAGAACTTGAAAGGGTCCGATGTATCGGGGTGATAACTTTCCTTTCACCTTGAACCGACGAAGCCCTCTGATAGGGGACACCTTGAGATAGACATAGTCTCCCACATTGAAAACGAGCTCTCTTGTCCGTACATCGGCATAGCTCTTTTGTCGTGTTTGTGCTACCCTCAAGTTGTTGCGGATTTCCCTCACTTTCGCCTCGACATCTTGTAGTACCTCGGGCCCAAACACTTTACTTTCCCCCGTTTGATTCCAAAATAGGGGAGTTCTGCACTTCCTCCCATACAAAGCCTCAAATGGTGACATCTTCATACTAGCCTAATAGCTGTTGTTATAGGAGAACTCCGCATACGGTAAGTTCTTATCCCAACTCCGATTGTGTTTGAGTGCACACGCTCTCATCATATCCTCAAGGATCTGATTGGTTCTTTCCGTCTGCCCGTCAGTTTGGGGATGATAGGCAGAACTAAAATTCAGATGAGTTCCCATGGTTTCATGCAACTTCTGCCAGAACCTTGAGGTGAACTGTGTCCCTTGATCTGACACTATCTTCTTTGGCACTCCATGAAAACACACGATCCTTGACATGTATAATTCTGCCAGTTTGGATCCGCTGTAGCTTTCTTTCACAGGGATGAAATGAGCTACCTTGGTTAGTCTGTCAATGATGACCCATATCGAATCATATCCTGATTGGGTCCTGGGTAATCCCACTATGAAATCCATACCAATTTCTTCCCATTTCCATTCAGGCACTTTGAGTGGTTGCAATAATCCCGCGGGTCGTTGATGTTCCGCTTTCACCAACTGACATGTGTCACATAGGGCAACATGTTCCGCGACATCTCGCTTCATTCCATACCACCAATATCTGCTCTTGAGGTCATGATACATCTTCGTACCCCCAGGATGAATGGAATAGTCGGAATCATGAGCCTCCTTCAAAATCAATTCACGGATCTCCTTCACTTTAGGCACACAGATTCTTTTCCCGTGCCACACCGTACCTTGTTCATCCTCTCTGAACCCAGGGGCTCTATTTTCCTTGATGAGTTCTCTAATCTCTTGTATCTTCTCGTCATTCTTCTGACCATTTCGGATGTCTTTCTCTAATGTTGAGTCCACTTCCCTGGTGATGGCCTCACCACTATTCACCAGACATAGATTGAGTTTTATAACATCTTCCTTCAATTCTGCAGGCATGTCCTTCAAGCTCAACCTATTGACCTGCACTTTCCGGCTTAAAGCATCTGCCATGACATTCGCTTTCCCAGGATGATAGTTAATGCCCACATCAAAGTCGTTGATTAGCTCTAACCATCTCCTTTGTCTGAGGTTGAGATCTGGCTGTGTGAAAATGTACTTTAAGCTCTTATGATCCGTATATATCTCTATCCTCTTCCCCATCAAGTAGTGCCGCCAAATTTTCAACGCATGTACCACTGCGGCTAGTTCAAGGTCATGTGTAGGATAGTTCTTCTCGTGTTTTTGGAGCTGCCGGGACGCATAAGCCACGACATGCCCCTCTTGCATGAGAACACATCCCAACCCATTTCCAGAGGCATCGGAGTATACCGAAAAGTTCTTCTGCATATCTGGCATAACTAGCACTGGGGCTGTTGTCAATCTTTTCTTCAGTTCCTGGAAACTTGTCTCGCACTGCGGCGTCCAGGTGAATGTGGTTCCCTTCTCCAACAGTTTGGTGAGGGGTCTCGAGATCTTGGAGAATCCCTCAATAAACCGTCGATAGTATCCAGCCAATCCTATGAAGCTTCGAAGTTCCCCGACATTCTCAGGGGTCTTCCACTTCTGTACATCCTCGATCTTGGCGGGGGATCTACGGAGATTCCTCCCTCCGAGATTATATGTCCTAATAAGGGAACTCTCTTCAAACAAAACTCACACTTGCTTAACTTGGCATATAGTTGGTGTTCTCTCAGCTTCTGCAACACCAACCTTAGATGCCTCTCATGTTCTTCTTCATCTTTGGAAATGACGAGAATGTCATCAATGAAAACCACCACAAATTTGTCTAGATATTCCATGAATACCTTGTTCATGAGATACATGAAGTATGCCGGGGCATTAGTTAGCCCGAAAGGCATGACGGTGTATTCATACAGTCCGTACTGAGATACGAAAGCTGTCTTTGGAATATCAGTTTGCCTTATCTTAAGTTGGTGGTATCCCGACCTGAGATCAATTTTCGAGAACACACAAGCTCCCCTCAACTGATCAAACAAGTCTTCAATGCGGTGTAATGGGTACTTGTTCTTGATGGTTACCTCATTCAACGCATGGTAGTCCACACATAGCCTTTGGGTTCCGTCCTTCTTGGGCACAAATATCACTGGAGCTCCCCATGGTGAGGAACTAGGACGAATGTACCCCTTCTCTGTCAACTCTCTTAAATGATCCTTGAGTTCTCCCAGCTGCTTGGAGTCCATCCGATAAGGTCTCTTGTATATCGGAGCTGTCCCAGGCACTAGCTCAATCGCGAATTCCACTTCACGATCTGGAGGCATACCTGGCAACTCCTCCGGAAAAACGTCTGGATATTCCCTGATAATCCTGATCTCCTCCACTTTCACCTCAACTTGATTTAATTTAATGTCCCTCCTAGGCTCTTTAATTGTTATGAACTTTACTCTTGTGCCACTAGGGTGAGTTAGTTCCACCGTTCTGGTCGAACAATGGATGATTCCCTTATGTTTGGTCAACCAATCCATGCCCAAAATAATATTTATCCCTTGTGAATCTATCACTATGAGGTTGGCAGTAAATACTACCCCATTAATGTTTAGATTCACCTTGGGACACACTTGTCGTGTCCTTATTTCTCCACCTGGAGAGTGTACTGCTAGCATATGGTTCATTTGTGTTGTTGCTAGATCATGCTTCTTAACGAACCCTTGGGCAATGAACGAGTGGGTAGCACCAGAATCGAACAACAGAGTTGCAATGTGTAAATTGGTAGGAAACTTACCAACTACCACGTCAGGTGCCTCTTGCGCTTCCTCCATGGTCACGTGGTTCACCTGTCCTCGCATCACATTCTGCTGTTGCGGCTGCACGGGCTTCTTCTTTGGGCACTTATGGAAGTAGTGCCCCACTTCACCACAGTTGAAGCATTGCACCCCAACTTTAGGTGCCTGGCCTTTGTTGTCTTGGGGTTGGTTCGGGGGTCCCTGTACTGCTGGTCGAGGTTGATATGCGGGGCGAGGCTGCTGTACAAACTGACGTTGTGTCTGTGTTGGTGCTGACAGAGGCCTGAAATTTGGATTGTACCCTCTCGCCGCGGAGTAGGGTACCGCAACACGACTCGTCTGCCCTGCGGGTTGCTGCATCAGACGTGGGCGGGTGTTGCTACCCGAGGCTTGGTGTGACCATCCCGCCTTCCTCTTGTTTTCATTTTCCAAGGCCTTTAGCTTCCTTTCTACAACAAATGCTCTGTCCACCATCTTTTGGAAACTTTCATACTCGTTGGAGGACATTGCACACTGCATTTCCGCCGTAAGTCCTTCCACAAAGCAATCCTGTTTCTGCTCATCAGCCTCTATGTCCCGTGGTGCATAACGGGATAGTTGGGTGAATTTAGTGAGGTATTCCCTCACCGTCATGTTTCCTTGCTGCAGCCCCAAGAACTCCTTTCTCTTGTTTTTGAGTTCACCCCTTGGTATGTAATGGTTGCGGAAGCTACGCTTGAACTCTTCCCAAGTGATGTTCTCAGGGTCGTGATGGGCGGCCACGTAAGCGGTCCACCAATCAGCAGCAGGTCCATGCAATTGGTGAGAGGCAAACAGCATCCTCTCATATCCTTGGCATTGTATGATCCTCATCTTGCTCTTAATGGTCTTTAGCCAATCGTCTGCCTCCAGATGTTCAGCAGCACTTGCAAACTTGGGAGGTTGAGTCCCTAGAAACTCACTCAACCTTGGTTGGCGTGGTGCAGCTTGTGGAGGTGGAGCTTGGTGCAAGTTGGCCACCACTTGAGTCAGGCTCTGGATGAGCTGATTCTGATTTTCAAGCATTTGGTGGATGGGATCAACTCCTTCATGGCGACCACCCCTGTCTTGTCCTCCAGAAATATGAGGGTTGCCGGCCTCATCGTTGTTGTTGGCAGGGTTGGCAGCACGACCCTTTCCTCTTCCGGCCATCTATCATGATCAACCAGATGTTAACTTAAAGCATTACGTATTAACTTCCCAATTTGCTTGTTTTAAACTTAAAATTTTGAGACCTTATTATATTTATATTTTCTGAGGGTTTCATGTCTCACACGAAATAAATGCACTCTTTATTCATAGGGGTTCACACATCAAAGCAAAACAATCCTGAAGACGAGGTTGTGGACAATTGCCCCTGGCTCCCACAACTCACGTCACACACCAAACATAATCACACCCTTAACTAAGGTAACGACTCGACTACTCGACATCTGCTAAACTAAGGGAAAGGACTCTACACTACTCGTATCACTGAGCTGGCTCCTCGGGATCTTCCTCATTATTGCGGCTGCCCTCCGACTCCGCCTTGGGTGGGGAGGCTGCTGGGGGAGAAGTGCGGCAACGCCTGCTCGCCCGGCGATCTGGGGAGTCAGGAGTCCATGTGTCATTCAAGGTGACACACAGTTCATTCCCATCCCCTCTTTCTCTCGCCCTCAAGCTGGCTCGAAGCAACGCCTCAGTCTCCTTCAGGGTGTCACGAACATCCTGAAGCTCCTGCTGGCACTCCTGCAGTCGAGTGCTGAGCATAGCAGCATCCTCCAAGCACAGGTCCATGTGTTCATGGGAAGTCCCCTGCTGCACGGGCGGGTACTTGTACTCCGTTGTACCACTCTCGCGCTGGAGGACATACATGTACTCAGTCCTGTCCAGGTGGCGACGGTAGATGTGACTCTGGCAGGTGATTGCCTCCCAGGTGACATCCTTCTCCGCATCGACCTGTGTCGCTCGACAAGCTGGAGAGCGGTGGATCTTGAGCAGCTGATTTTCGTGGATAATCCTCATTTCTGAACTCCACTCTTCCCGCTTCTCACGGATGGTTCGGGTGGAGCTGTAGTGTATGATTAGTTTACCCGTATTGCCGGCGGCTTGGAGCATGCGTCGAAGACGGCGCAACAAGCCTCCTACTGCCAATCCGTAGGAGAGATACGTCACCGGACGGTCCTCCTCTCTCAGGGCAAGGGCAACTACGGGAACTCTCCCTCCGGTGGACTTGCGGGCAGTACGGATCATGCGAACCATCTAAAATATAAAGCATTTAAAATTAAGTTAGCTAAGATTTTAAACAAAAATCCTATTTTGAATAAAAGTTGGGGTAAGATGAATAAAGTGACCCCATTTAAATAACACCTTCAACCCACACTTTTGTAAAATAGTTTTTAAGAAAATAGGGTCCTTAAATACGTCCATTTCTACCTAGGTCCACGTTCCTACGGGCAACCTTGGCTCTGATACCACTTCTGTCACAGCCGGTTTCTCCGAAGAACAACCGAGTGAATATCACATGTATGCCAGGATCATTTTCTCATACATGTGATGATAAATAGTGAAGTATCATTTATTACAAGCCAGGTGTCGAATATAAATAAGTCTTACACAACATATGTCTCGATGGACGATAATAAGTTCATAACATGTAAATAAAATAGCAGCGAAAATATTATTCTTATGGGCTCCGTCACAGGCGTTGCCCGGAGGGCTCCATGAACCTAGAATCCTTCTTCAGGTCCGAAGTCTTGGTCATCGAACACCACATCATCCCCTTGACCTGAGCAGCAATTTAAACCAACAAATATGCAAGGTTGAGTACCGTTGGTACTCAGCAAGTGTGGGAAAGTTATGTCATGCATGGCTAGAACAAGGAGAGGTAGAACTCATGGTTAAAGCACTATGCAATTAATACCTATCACCTTAGCTTATTAAGCATCTACATTACTACACAGGTGAAATGGTCCCAATCTCCCATCCCATCATCATAATCAAATAACCATAACATCATTTCCAATGTTAAGCTCCCCGCTTAACCTCCACAACCTCCAAGGTCATCATATTCTAATCATGAATAAGTCCAAGCCGCTCTTGACCGTGAGCACGGCTGTCATGACAGTTTTGACTCTGCAGAGTTTGCACCACTGTACCCACATGTAGTTATTTCATCCCCCGTTGTCGGGTGGACTAAAAGAACCTCCATTATGCCAGTGGCCACAAACCACATTCACACTTCCCAGGTGTGTAGCCAGGAGATCACTACGAAGCCTTTACAAAGGGATTCCCAACGAGCGTGGGCCCACTGAGGTTTCACCCCTAACAGCATACAAGAGGCTCCAACCCCGCTGCAGTGGCCCCCTCTTGAGCCTTGCGGTTCATATGGTAGTCCAGCTGACACCCACTCCCCGCACCATCCAACACACCCATACTACGCCGGGGATACACCTAATTAATTGGCCAAGCTGTGTGACACCCTCGCCTCGGGTGTCAGCATATGTTCATATCCTATGAAGAGGAAACATTCTAATGAAAAAATAGGAACAGAGAGAATTATCAAAAGAATAGCCAATAAAGCCCTCCTAGAGCGTCGAAGACAACTTCCGCGGCCAGCAGGCCACGCGGCGTGTTCGGAGCTCGTTCCCGAGAAGTTGGGAGAGTTCCGCCGCTAAATTGTCTACGTGGCAGGCTCGGGGGTCACCTCCGCAATTGAAAAGGGGTCCGACCCTGTGGGACACGTGTTGCCCACGGAGCTAGCCTCTGCGGAAGAAGCAAAGGCATTTCCGCAAGACACGTGTCATCCTCGGAGCTCGTCCTTGCGGAAATCAGAGGACCAGTCGCGCGGGGTACGTGTCGATCTCGGAGCCCATCTCAGAGAAGTCCGAATATATCGAACACGTGTCGCCACCGGAGCTTATCTTCGGAGGTCTGTCGCTGTTGGACACGTGTCGACCTCGGTGCCGTCCCTGAGGAAAGAAGAGAGGGTAGACCGGCGCCAACACGTGGCGTGCGCAAAGCTCACCTCCGAAGAAGAGGGAGGCCTCGCTCGTTTGACACGCGGCACAACCGGAGCTCGTCTCTGCGGGAAAGGAGACACCAGGCCCCGGAGGACACGTGGAGCCTCCGGAGCTCATCACCGCGAAGGTAACGAGTACTAGAGCAAGTTTTACGCGTAAAGATAGCGGTACGCAATAGAAACTGATCTAAATTCCACGATGTTACTAAAGATAAGATGTTAGGATCCAACAAAGATCTGAATAAGACTCTTATTCGGGATACAATCAGATTAGGACTCTTCTCTTCCCGATTATAAATAGAATCCAAAACCTCTGGCCGAAACCACAAACTTCTCTTGCAACTCCTGAGCCGACGATTTAGAGTCCTAGCCCTAACTCGCCGAGCAAACCATCACTGAAGCACAACAAGGGAGATCATCGAAGAAGAACCAAGCAGGTCTGAGGAGGACCTCGAAGACAAGAAGAGCGTGAGGTAGGACTTCAATACCACCTTACGACATCATCGTGTTCGTCTCTTGCATCTGTTCTTCAAATTCCTTTCGAACAGAAGCCTTCTCGTGGACAGATCACTCGATGATCAGTTTGATCTAAAGACAAGATCATCGCCACGTCCACCTTTGATCCGAACACCTCTGTCCGTGCAAGCCATGCAAGAACACACCAATCTAATAAAAATCATAGGATAGCATGCATGTGCATCATCGCATCTAGTTTAAGGTTTGTGCATAAATATTGATTGCTGTGAATCTTGTATGCACGTGAATCCTACATAGCAGGACAGGTTCAGGAAGCTGTCTACGACGAACTGCAGCAACCAGGTTTTGAGAATCAAGAACAACCGGAACCGCAAGTACAAGGCAAGTGCTCCTTGACCATATTGATCCTATGCTTTGGGAAAAACTGTTTTGTTTTGCGAAAAGGTGTGCGTACTGAGTCAAACGTGATGGGAAGCCCTTTTATAGGAGTTTACTAGTTTTGATTAAACCACCCTTGTCGCCTGGGAAGTTTATGAGTCAGGTATGGTTTTTGCGTTATGCTTCGCTGAGTCTATGGGATTGGGGAGCGAGATAGATGTGTCTAGCTAACTGCACTCGTAATAATAATGAGAAAACTAATGATAATGAACATGGATCGGAGGGAGATCTAGGCAAGCCTGGGTTTGTGAATGAGGTAGCATGAGATGGTGGTTCTGTTTGCCGTAGATCTAAGGACCGGTTCATGCATGCACATGCCAGGATAACAGTGCCACCACAAGGCCAAGTATGGGTGTGGCTTAGCCGAGTAATTAGGAAAGTTGCTAGAGTGTTATGGACTGTGGAAGGCGCGGGGAATCGGAGTCGAGAGAGGACTGCCCTGGGAACTGCATGGCACAAGAGGGGGCCCGTGGGTGGGAGAATTGGAGATTCTAGCCTGCCGGTGAAACCTTAGTGAGTCCATACATCTAGTAACCCCTTTGTAAAGGCTATTTTGTGATCTCTTGACCATACACCGACGGATGTGTACTGGTATAATGGAGGTTCTGTAGTCGCCGACGGGTGACGAAATCACAAACTTGTGGGTAAAGAGGTGCAAACTCTGCAGAGTTATTAAAACTATCATGATAGCCGAGCTTACGGTCACGAGCACCTGGCTAAACTGCCATGATTAGTTGGGATGGTTATAGGGAAAGTTCTTGGTTATGGATTTGGTTATGGATTTGGTTGTGGATTTGGTTATGGTTGTTAGTTTGGAACTGTTGGGTCTGGATGACGAGATGTTTGCATGACTGTTGGGTCATGACATGAGATTGGTCTCAGTGTGAGACAAGGTTGATTCGTGAGATGAGATGGTAGTGAATACGAGGAGGTATTCGTGAGTATGAGTAAAGGATTGATTAATGTTCGGATGGAACACGGGAAGTGATGGAGGTATATTGGTAATTTAACATATGCTGGGATTACATTCATCTAAAGTAAGTTGCTGTTTTATCATGGTTTTACAAGATTGCTTTTCTGCAAATAAGCTTTTTTTATGCCTTCCTTGTTTATGAGCTGCATATCATGTGTTTTCCCGCACTTGCTGAGTACATCATTGTACTCAACCTTGCATTATTACTTCATCCTCAGCAGCAGGAGAAGCCTACTATGAAGATCAAGTGGAACATTATGGCGTGTAATCTGATTCTCAACCTTGCCTGTGGAGGGAGTAGAGATGGAGCCACTTCTGCTTAGTTTTACTTCCACATTAGTTTTTGCTTCCGCATTTACATAAGAACTTCCGCTGTGAGCATGAGTCCAAGACTCATGAGGTATTGTAAAAAACTCTGTTATTCGTGGTAATATATAATCTGAATTCAGTTTGTGGAACGTATGTGTATGTGTGAAGAACATCCTGGGCACACATATGCATTAGTTCTCGGTTCCGTGGTTTTCCACAGAATTGAGGGCGTCACAGATTGGTATTAGAGCCACGGGTTGACAGTAGGTTACACGCCTAGATAGAAACCTTAGATTGATATTAGAGCCACGGGTTAACACAAGTTACACCCCTAAATAGAAGTCACAGGTAGCTAAGCCACGCTGACCAAAGGAAGCATCCTAGGGTGAATAGCTTAGATTGGCCTTGAAACCACCTTGGTATAGGAAACCCTCCTTGAATAGGAGCTGTATGAGCCCTTGCAATGATTGTGTGTGATTATGTGCTTAATGTGAGTTGTGGGATGTCTCAAAAACGTTGTCCATATCCATACGTAAGAAGAAGGAGGTGTGAAATGCTTCGGCACTTGATCACATCCTCATATGGGCTAATATATATAGTCTAAACTCACCTTGATGCATATAGTTGAAGGGACCTACCTAACCTTCTAACCTTCTATCCTATTTCGTTCTCTCTCACAGATGGTGAGAGGAAATGCCAGCCAAAGGAACGTCCAGGAGGATGACCACGAGGGAGTTCCTGCTAACCCCGGAGCTGGTGAAAACCATCTGGAAAGGTTGATGGCCATGCAAAACCAGCTTATGCAAACCATGATCCAAACTTTGGGTCAGTTGCAGGCCAACCAAAACCCCGTTCCGGCACCACCGCCACCACCACCGCCGGCTCATAACAGGTTGGGAGAGTTTATGAGGACTCGACCACCCACCTTTGCTCAAGCAAGCGATCCAATGGAGGCCGATGATTGGTTGAAATCCATGGAGAAGAATCTCGCCATTGTTCAGTGCAACGACCGAGAGAAGGTTCTCTTCGCATCGCACCAACTTACGGGAGCCGCTGCTGACTAGTGGGATGCCTTGAGCAATGCCCATGCCAACCCGGAGACAATCACTTGGACTGAGTTCAAGGAAAGTTTCCGCTCTCACTACATCCCTGCTGGTGTAATGATGCTCAAAAGGCAGGAGTTTGAAGGTCTCCGCCAAGGACAGAAGAGTGTGAACAAGTATCTCAACAAGTTCATACAACTGTCCCGGTACGCCCCCGAAGATATCAACTCAGACCAGAGGAAGCAGTACCTGTTCATGAGAGGGTTGAACAATGAGATCCAGGTTCAGCTCCTCAACAATGACTACGTAAGCTTCCAGAAGCTAGTTGATAAGGCTATTGTGGTTGAAAACAAGATCCGAGAGATCGAGCGAGAGTGCAAGAGGAAGATGCCATACCAGCCCCAAGGGAGCAACGTATGACCTAGATACATGCCCCCTGCACCAACCACTCCTGCGTACCGCCCTGGTCAGCCACCACAGCAACAATTTATTGCACCAGCACCTCGTGTGCCCATGCCTCCAGCGCCCCGACCTAACAATGGTGCTCCTGTTCAAAACCCCCGCCCCAACGTACCTGCTGCCGTAGGCAACAGGGCATGCTTTGCATGCGGGGAAGTAGGCCACTTCGCTAACCAGTGCCCGAGGAGAGGACCTGGACAGCAAGGTAACGTGCCCAAGCAGAACCCGCAACCAAACGGAGGGGACAACCAAGGGAAACGTGGACCGCAGAACTATGCTCGTGGCCACGTAAACCATGTCACTGCTGAGGAAGCACAACAGGCCGAGGACGTCACAATTGGTATGTTCCTTGCCAACTCCAACCCAGCCACCATCTTATTCGACTCCGGAGCATCGCATTCCTTCATATCATCCAAATACGTTGCCAAACATCATCTACCCGTATCCCACTTAGAATGTGCTATGTTAGTTAATTCTCCCGGAGGAGAAATGAGGATTAATATAGTATGTCCTAGAGTAAGCCTTAAAATAAGGGGGGTAGACTTCCTTGCCAACCTTATTGTCTTAGACTCTCACGGGATTGACATCATACTCGGGATGGATTGGTTAAGCAAGCACAATGGAGTAATCCAATGTGCTGAAAGGAGCGTGCAGTTGACAAACGAACACGGTATTCTTGTCGAGTTTGAGTCAGCCCAGCAAACAACCGAACGGGCAAATTTGAACCACGTCGAAGGAACAACATTGGACGGCATTCCAGTGGTTCAGGAATTTTCGGACGTGTTCCCGAAAGAGCTTCCAGGAATGCCACCTGACCGGGACATCGAGTTTGCCATAGATTTGGTACCCGGAACTGCACCTATAGCTAAGAGACCATATAGGATGCCCGTCAATGAGCTAGTTGAACTCAAAAGGTAAATTCAAGAACAGTTGGAGAAGGGTTTTATCCGTCCAAGCTCGTCACCATGGGGAGCTCCGGTACTCTTCGTGGACAAGAAGGATGGAACCCAAAGAATGTGCGTGGACTACAGGTCTCTCAACGAGGTGACAATCAAGAATAAATACCCTCTGCCCCGTATAGAGGACCTGTTCGATCAAATGAAAGGAGCCTGAGTATTCTCCAAGATTGATCTTCGGTCGGGATATTTCCAGCTGAAGATTAAGCCCTCCGATGTACCTAAGACAACCTTTCGGACACGGTATGGTTCGTATGAATATACCGTTATGTCTTTTGGGTTAACAAATGCACCCGCATACTTCATGTACCTCATGAACAAGGTTTTCATGGAATACTTGGACAAGTTCGTCGTGGTTTTCATCGATGACATTATGGTGTATTCAAAAAGTGAGGAGGAGCATGGAAAACATCTGAGATTGACCTTGCAGAAGTTGCGTGAGCATCAATTGTATGCCAAGCTCAACAAGTGTCAATTTTGGCTAAAAGAAATTTCTTCCCTAGGCCATATTATCTCCAAGGAAGGGGTATTGGTTGGTCCTAGAAAGGTGAGAGATGTTCTGAAGTGGGACCAACCGAAGAGCGTGAGGGATATTCGGAGTTTCCTTGGGATGGCAGGATACTACCGGCGCTTCATTAAAGACTTCTCTAAGATAGCAAAACCTATGACGGAGTTGCTAATGAAGGGAAAAGTCTTTCAATGGACCCAAGCCTGCCAAGAAAGTTTTGAGGAACTCAAGAAAAGGCTAACTACAGCACCAGTTCTGGTATTGCCAGACGTAAGCAAAAGCTTTGACATATATTGCGACGCATCCAGACAAGGGCTCGGGTGTGTAATTATGCAGGAAGGACAAGTGGTAGCCTATGCCTCATGACAAATAAAGAAGCACGAGCTTAATTATCCTACGCTTGACTTGGAGCTAGCAGCAGTGGTGCATGCATTGAAGATTTGGAGACATTATATCCTTGGACATCGATGTAAGATCTATACGGATCATAAAAGCCTCAAGTACATATTTACACAAACGGACTTGAATTTGAGGCAACGTCGATGGTTAGAACTCATCAAGGATTATGATGTGGGAATCAACTACCACCCCGGGAGGGCCAATGTAGTAGCGGACGCATTAAGCAGAAAGGGAGCCTGTCACCAACTCACGGTTCGGGAGCTACCACCAGAACTACGGAAGGAGTTCGAATGGTTACACCTCAGATTCTTGAATAACGTGGAGATAATGGAGATCCACTCCCCATTGGAGCAAGAAATAAGAGAGGGCCAATCAACGGACGAGGAAATCAAGGAGATCAAAGAAAGAATCCAACAAGGAATAGAAAAGGATTTCAAGGAGGATGAAAAGGGTACGCTTTGGCTAGGAAAAAGGATTTATGTGCCGAACATAAGACACCTCCGTGACATGATATTGAAGGAGGCACATGATTCACTCTATTCCATACATCCAGGAAGCACCAAAATGTACAAGGACTTGAAAACTTGTTATTGGTGGGATGGTATGAAGAGGGATATAGCCGAATACGTTGCCCTATGTGACACATGCCAACGGGTAAAGGCCGAACATCAAAAACCCGCTGGATTGTTGCAACCTTTGAAGATACCCGAATGGAAATGGGAGGACATCAGTATGGACTTTATCGTCGGATTACCACGTACTCAGTCGGGATACGACCCCATCTGGGTCATTGTGGACCGATTGACGAAAACTGCCCATTTTCTTCCGGTAAAGACCAGTTATAACGTTGCACAATTGACAGAGTTGTACATGGAGCAGATCGTGTGCCGTCACGGTGTTCCGAAGAGGATAGTCTCAGATCGATGTTCTCAGTTTACCTCTAGATTCTGGAGGAAGCTGCAGAAGACCATGGGTACACGACTGGATTTTAGCTCCGCCTACCACCTACAAACAGATGGACAAACCGAAAGGACGAACCAAATTTTGGAGGACATGTTGAGAGCTTGCGCCTTGAAACGTGGGCATAGTTGGGATAGGAGTTTACCGTATGCCGAGTTCTCCTATAACAACAGCTATCAAGCTAGCTTAAAGATGTCGCCTTTCAAAGCCTTATATGGTAGACGGTGTAGAACGCCACTATTCTGGAACGAGACCGGAGAGAACCAGGTGTTTGGACCCGAAGTACTACAAGAAGCCGAAAAGCAGGTCCAAACGATACGGGAGAACTTAAAGGCTGCCCAGTCACGACAGAAAGGCTATGCGGACAATAGGCGTAGGAAGTTGACTTTTGAAGTGGGAAACTTCGTATACCTTAAGGTATCGCCTATCCGAGGCCAACGACGTTTCAACATCAAAGGCAAGCTAGCACCTCGCTACATCGGACCATTTAAGATTTTGGACAAGCGAGGAGAAGTAGCCTACCGACTAGAGCTCCCAAACCACCTCTCCGACGTACATGACGTGTTTCATGTATCCCAGCTCAAGAAGTGCTTAAGAATACCAGAGGAACAAGTGTCAATGGGAGAGCTTGAACTTCAAGAGGACCTGACTTACGTAGAATACCCTGTCCGAATTTTGGACGTAAAGGAAAGGGTCACCCGAAACAAGGTGATTCGATGGTGCAAGGTACAATGGAGCCATCACACCGAAGCTGAGGCCACATGGGAGCGTGAAGAGGATATCAAGGCAGAATTTCCCCATCTATTCCCTACTAACGAATCTCGAGGGCGATATTCAATCTAAGGGAGGTAGATTCGTGACACCCTCGCCTCGGGTGTCAGCATATGTTCATGTCCTATGAAGAGGAAACATTCTAATGAAAAAATAGGAACAGAGAGAATTATCAAAAGAATAGCCAATAAAGCCCTCCTAGAGCGACGAAGACAACTTCCGCGGCCAGCAGGCCACGCGGCGTGTTCGGAGCTCGTTCCCGAGAAGTTGGGAGAGTTCCGCCGCTAAATTGTCTACGTGGCAGGCTCGGGGGTCACCTCCGCAATTGAAAAGGGGTCCGACCCTGTGGGACACGTGTTGCCCACGGAGCTAGACTCTGCGGAAGAAGCAAAGGCATTTCCGCAAGACACGTGTCATCCTCGGAGCTCGTCCTCGCGGAAATCAGAGGACCAGTCGCGCGGGGTACGTGTCGATCTCGGAGCCCATCTCAGAGAAGTCCGGATCTATCGAACACGTGTCGCCACCGGAGCTTATCTTCGGAGGTCTGTCGCTGTTGGACACGTGTCGACCTCGGAGCCGTCCCTGAGGAAAGAAGAGAGGGTAGACCGGCGCCAATACGTGGCGTGCGCAAAGCTCACCTCCGAAGAAGAGGGAGGCCTCGCTCGTTTGACACGCGGCACAATCGGAGCTCGTCTCTGCGGGAAAGGAGACACCAGGCCCCGGAGGACACGTGGAGCCTCCGGAGCTCATCACCGCGAAGGTAACGAGTACTAGAGCAAGTTTTACGCGTAAAGATATTGGTACGCAACAGAAACTGATCTAAATTCCACGATGTTACTAAAGATAAGATGTTAGGATCCAACAAAGATCTGAATAAGACTCTTATTCGGGATACAATCAGATTAGGACTCTTCTCTTCCCGATTATAAATAGAATCCAAAACCTCTGGCCGAAACCACAAACTTCTCTTTCAACTTCTGAGCCGACGATTTAGAGCCCTAGCCCTAACTCGCCGATCAAACCATCGCTGAAGCACAACAAGGGAGATCATCGAAGAAGAACCAAGCAGGTCTGAGGAGGACCTCGAAGACAAGAAGAGCGTGAGGTAGGACTTCAATACCACCTTACGACATCATCGTGTTCGTCTCTTGCATCTGTTCTTCAAATTCCTTTCGAACAGAAGCCTTCTCGTGGACAGATCACTCGATGATCAGTTTGATCTAAAGACAAGATCATCGCCACGTCCACCTTTGATCCGAACACCTCTGTCCATGCAAGCCATGCAAGAACACACCAATCTAATAAAAATCATAGGATAGCATGCATGTGCATCATCACATCTAGTTTAAGGTTTGTGCATAAATATTGATTGTTGTGAATCTTGTATGCACGTGAATCCTACATAGCAGGACAGGTTCAGGAAGCTGTCTACGACGAACTGCAGCAACCAGGTTTTGAGAATCAAGAACAATCGGAACCGCAAGTACAAGGCAAGTGCTCCTTGACCATATTGATCCTATGCTTTGGGAAAAACTGTTTTGTTTTGTGAAAAGGTGTGCGTACTGAGTCAAACGTGATGGGAAGCCCTTTTATAGGAGTTTACTAGTTTTGATTAAACCACCCTTGTCGCCTGGGAAGTTTATGAGTCAGGTATGGTTTTTGCGTTATGCTTCGCTGAGTCTATGGGATTGGGGAGCGAGATAGATGTGTCTAGCTAACTGCACTCATAATAATAATGAGAAAACTAATGATAATGAACATGGATCGGAGGGAGATCTAGGCAAGCCTGGGTTTGTGAATGAGGTAGCATGAGATGGTGGTTCTGTTTGCCGTAGATCTAAGGACCGGTTCATGCATGCACATGCCAGGATAACAGTGCCACCACAAGGCCAAGTATGGGTGCGGCTTAGCCGAGTAATTAGGAAAGTTGCTAGAGTGTTATGGACTGTGGAAGGCGCGGGGAATGGGAGTCGAGAGAGGACTGCCCTGGGAACTGCATGGCACAAGAGGGGGCCCGTGGGTGAGAGAATTGGAGATTCTAGGCTGCCGGTGAAACCTTAGTGAGTCCATACATCTAGTAACCCCTTTGTAAAGGCTATTTTGTGATCTCTTGACCATACACCGACTGATGTGTACTGGTATAATGGAGGTTCTGCAGTCGTCGACTGGTGACAAAATCACAAACTTGTGGGTAAAGAGGTGCAAACTCTGCAGAGTTATTAAAACTATCATGAAAGCCGAGCTTACGGTCACGAGCACCTGGCTAAACTGCCATGATTAGTTGGGATGGTTATAGGGAAAGTTCTTGGTTATGGATTTGGTTATGGATTTGGTTGTGGATTTGGTTATGGTTATTAGTTTGGAACTGTTGGGTCTGGATGACGAGATGTTTGCATGACTGTTGGGTCATGACATGAGATTGGTCTCGGTGTGAGACAAGGTTGATTCGTGAGATGAGATGGTAGCGAATACGAGGAGGTATTCGTGAGTATGAGTAAAGGATTGATTAATGTTCGGATGGAACACGGGAAGTGATGGAGGTATGTTGGTAATTTAACATATGCTGGGATTACATTCATCTAAAGTAAGTTGCTGTTTTATCATGGTTTTACAAGATTGCTTTTCTGCAAATAAGCTTTTTTTTATGCCTTCCTTGTTTATGAGCTGCATATCATGTGTTTTCCAGCACTTGCTGAGTACATCATAGTACTCAACCTTGCATTATTACTTCATCCTCAGCAGCAGGAGAAGCCTACTATGAAGATCAAGTGGAACATTATGGCGTGTAATCTGATTCTCAACCTTGCCTGTGGAGGGAGTAGAGATGGAGCCACTTCTGCTTAGTTTTGCTTCCGCATTAGTTTTTGCTTCCGCATTTACATAAGAACTTCCGCTGCATAGAAATAAGACTTCCGCTGTGAGCATGAGTCCAAGACTCATGAGGTATTGTAACAAACTCTGTTATTCGTGGTAATATATAATCTGAATTCAGTTTGTGAAATGTATGTGTATGTGTGAAGAACATCTTGGGCACACATATGCATTAGTTCTCGGTTCCGTGGTTTTCCACAGAATTGAGGGCGTCACAAGCTGCCCCATCTCAGCATGTGGTTGGCACGGTAAAGCCAGGTTACATGCTCCATGAACCGGTCCTTAGGATCCAGGCAAGTACTAAACACAAACCTGAGTCTCGTGCACCCAACACCAACCAAATCATCCAACTTGCCTTGATCCCTACCTCTACATAACTCATAATATCTCATTCAAGAGCAAGGTAAACAAGTTGATGATATCATATCCCACTTATCCCATTCTAAGCATGGCTAAGCATAAGTAATATGAAGGAATGACATAATAAAGCAAATCCCAACCCAAGCTACAAGGAAAACAAGGTAATGCAATTCTAGGGAAACTTCCTAGTATGGGTTTCATATTTCAATTGATAATACAAATAATTCTATCTACACATCCTAGCATAGGATCAATGTGGTCAAGGACACTTGCCTTCTTCCTGCTGCTCTGGGAATGGAAAGTCCTGGTCTTGGAATGGAAGAACTTGCTCTGGGGCAGGTTCTACTCATGCCAATACACATAGCAAAGGAAAACAACAATACATAAGACATAGTTCACACTTTCACTTCATGCAAACCACACATACATACCTATGAAAGTCATTCACATTTCTAAGTGTTGGGGTTACTCTACATGTGTTGATTTTTGGCCTACATGCACTTTTAAACATATATATATGATTTCTAACTTTTGTATTCAGATTTTTATTTGCACACTATATATGAATTTTCAATTTGAACAAATTCCTTATATTTAATTAATATACTTCTTAACTACCAAGTCTGCATGGAAGATAATTTCCTACTCCAAATGGGTTTTCAGATCTTCTACCAATCCTAAACTGAAGTCTTTGGATTGGGGGACTTCATTTATCATTTTCTAGTCATGCACACCTATTTTCCTATATTTTCTAGATTTATTTTCTATGACTAAAAGTAAATTTTAATATTAAAGAGTAGGACATATCATCTAAACAAAATAGGTTCTGATATAAAATATTAAATAACATATTTTGGAACTTCTCCTCTGATGTGAACTGATTTAAATTTATTTTACCAATTTTCAGAATTATTTCCTAATCTAAAAATGTGTCCCTATAACTAATAAATGTGATCAATCAATAAAACAGATTCATTTCAGCTTAAAATCTATTTTTAACTCCTTCTAAAGTTTTCCAAGTGCTAGGAGAGTTTAAATTTGAATTTACAATGTGTTTGCCTCACCTTTTAAATTTTAAATCCTAATCACATATTCAAATTCCTAAATTTAATATCATATAGGGTTAAAAAGGTAAACTCACCCCACTACAGGGTCTATTATATTATTTCATAAATTTCCAGGGGTCTAACTACACATAACAGAGGGGTTTTCCTAATTTTTATTAAGTCCAGGGGCTAAAACTGATTTTTAAATGAATTTACATGAATTTCTGAAGTTCCAGGGGCTAGATCAGAAGTTTCCGGGGCTAGCTCGTATTTTCCGAGATCCCCAGGGGGTAGCGCGTAAGAATCCCGGCCTTTATAATGTGGGGCCGACGTGGACCGTCAGATTTAAAACAGACGGCTGAGATTATAACGTCAAACCGGTACGCGGGGGTTTCAATTCTACCGTGCAATTTAAAATAGACGGCGCACAAGCGGCCACGTCGCCCTGGCCGTGCGCGGGCGGCGCTGCCCGGTGGCGCGCGGCGGTGGGAGGCGGTGATCTCGCCGGAAAACTTCGGATCTTCGTCTATTCTTCCTAAAACTGGGATTTCATGGCATAGATCGGTAGAGGGGAGGTCGGGGATCTCACCTCGGGGTTTTTCTTGAGCTCGGAGGTCCTGGAAGGCGGTCGGCGTTGAGGTCCGAGGTGGAACCGCTGCGGTGCTCGTCGGAGCTGTGCCTAGAGCGCAAACCACCGAGTTTTCTGCACCTGCGTGATTCCCCGGAGGCGGTGGAACACGATCGGCGCGTTAGATCGGAAAATCCGAGCAGAGATCGAGAGAAATCGGTGATGGGAGCTTTGGTTCTCACTGGGAGGAAAAACAGCCGATCGTGGGGAAAAACGGGGCGATGCCGGCATTTTTATAGACGGGGAGGGCGGCATGTTTGTTTAGATCGAGCCGAAGTTGTCGGTGACCGGGAGTCGGGCTGGGGACGAGGAATTCTGGGGTAGTTGCGATCGGGCGCGCGCGGAAGAGTCCGGCGGTTGGCGCGAGCGGGAGGTCAGGGATGACAGGCGGGTCCCGTGTGTCAGTGAGAGAGAGAGGGGGGCGCGCGGCTGCGGGCTTGCGCGGGGGTGGGTGGGTCGGCTGGTGGGTTTCGGCCCATTGGCCGGGTTTTTTTTCTTTTTCTTTTTCTTTTCAGTTTTGAGTTGAATTTGAATTCCAATTTGAATTTGAATTTCTGCACCACATGCAATACGTCCAAAAATTTTTAAATTCCCCTCTTAACAGGCTTTGGGGTGTTACATCTTGGCAAGACCATCAACTTTGTAATGATGGAGAAGGAAGCCAAGCATGTCAAGGAGCTTGTCGACCTTACCTTGGAAAAGAAGAGAGAAGTTGCACTAAAGGCGACATGCAAGGCAGCAACAAAAGAATCTCTAGAAGCTCCTGAGGATGATTATGGTGATGATGAAAGCACTGATATCGATGATGAAGACATGATCCTGTTCATCAAAAACTTCTATAAAATGATGAGAAGAAGAAAGGGTGGAAACTCAAATGAAATAAGATACAAGGACAAACAAAGATCCAAGACGAGGCACGCATGATACAATTGTGGAGAATATGATCATTTCGGTGGATTGCCCACATGAAGACAATAAGAGGAAGGGTAAAGACAACAAGCCTCAACAAAAGAAAATAGTCAAGAAAAAGAAGCAATATGGCCAAGCACATATAGGGAAGGAATGGAACTCCACTAATGAGTCCTCATCTGAAGAAGAAGAGGAGATGGCCACTATAGCTATCAAGAAGCCTACCATGAAGTTTGTCGAAGTGTTCAGTCGACACTTCCCCCGGGCCTGCACTGGGCAGCCCGCGGAGGTTCTTTTTTTGGTGGGGCTAGTCTCTAGCGGAGAGCTTGCGCAGATGGACGAGTTAGTAAGAGCTTGACACGGCGAGTTTTACGTGGTTCAGGCCGCCGGAGCGTAAAACCCTACGTCCACGGCGAGCTATGGAGCTCGCTGTATTGCTTGCTGCTCAGGACCGGAGGCCTGAGCTCGGGGGTGAGTTACAGCTTGAGAGTGTATGGCTAGCATATGAGTTGCAAAGTGCGAACCCTTGCTATCGTCGCCTACCCGAGCCTTTTATAGTCCAAGACTCGGGCGGCTTACAAGGGGAGCCGGGACCCGACAGGTGGTCCCGGGAAGATTATCTATTATCTACCGTATCTGCAGTTATGTCGGTAGTTGTCTCTGGTCGATGGCTTCTGAGTCTTCATCTTGCCGCCCTGCCCATGCCGCATGCTAGTCGTAGTGGTTGATGACGGCGCAGGCGGCATGGGATGTCTTGTCGTGGTGTTTATTGGCTGGCAGGTTCTGACACCGCGCGCCAGTCTGTGATGCGACTGGGTGCAACGGCACCTGACAGAAGCGTGCTCCGCGTCTCCGCGTCTTAGGAAGACGCGGGCCTTGAATACCTTGTACGGGCAAGGTATGGGGGCCTCTTTACGCCCGCTGCCTATCGCTCGGGGCAGGCAGCGTCGTTCTGCTGCCACGTGGTGGGCCTGGAGCCCTTCTTAGAGGGGAGAAGGGTCAGTCCCGCGGGGCACGTGGAGCCTCCGGACCTCTCCCCGCGGAGGGAGAGGCTCGGCTTCTGTTGGCCACGTGGCGGGCCCGGAGCTCTCCTCTAAGGAGAGGGAGGTCCGGCCCCGCTGGACACGCGGCGCCTTCGGACCTCTCTCCCTCGGAGGGGGAGGTCCGGCTTCTGTATGCCACGTGGCGGGCCCGGAGCTCTCCTCTGAGGAGAGGGAGGTCCGGCCCCGCTGGACGCGTGGCGCCTTCGGAGCTCTCCCTGCGGAGAAGGGCGAGTTCCTTAGGCATTTTACCCTGTGCGCGGGGGTATCCCATATCTCAGGTACCGACAGTGGCCCCCGGGCCCATCTTGGGGGAGATAGCGAGCCCGAGGTGGGACCTCCGTCTCTTCCGATCCGCGCACTTTCTATAAGTCCCGAATTGACCGCTGCCGGAGCACGAACGGCCACGGGATCGTGGGAGCGTGCGCTCAATTGATGGTTGTTTTTACTGTGGCGGTTCCCAAGACCACCACTTCTGCATGTTGCGGCTCTTTCTTCGGGAACTGCCGAAGTGCCTTGCCGGCTTGCCTTCTGGGGCGTCTGACTCCTTGACCCACCGCTTCAGTTGGGCGGCTTGGGTCCACCTTTCATTGGCGCCCGGTCTCGGAGCCAACGAGGTCGCCGACGCGATGTTTCCGAAGGTTTTCGAATTACCTCGAACCATCCCTGGAATGTTTTAAAAGGGGATCTCACCCGCATCGCGGCTTCCCTTCGCATTGCGCTCGTACTTCCCTTGAACTCTTGCGCCCCGGCTCTCCTGCCCTTGCACCCTCTTTCGCCATGGCTTCCTACTTGCTCCCGACGCGCCTCGTTCGCTCTTCCGAGCTCGGGCCAGTGCGCAGGCTGCTGGGCTGGCGCTCAGAAGAGCAGAAACATCGGCTTCGCCGAGGATCTCTCCCCCTGGTCCTGGAAAAGGGGGAGATAGTCTTCTTCACTGCTTATGCTCTGGCGGGGTTCGTTCCGCCGATTTCTTCCTTCTTTGTCACCCTGCTGGAGACATACGGTCTCCAGCTCCACCATCTTTCCCCCAATTCCTTCGCAATGGCTGCTGTTTTTGTCCACTTCTGCGAGATGTTCGTGGGGGTGCACGCCTCCGTGACGCTCTTCTGCCACTTCTTTGTGCTGCGGACGACTGGGCACGGCTCAAAGACTCAGATGGGGGCATACTACTTCTAGCATCGCTGCAAAGACACCAAGGTCTCCGGATACCTCCTGCCCTTCAGCGCATCAAGGTGGGAAAACTGGAGGGAGAGCTGGGTGGTAGTGCAGACCGACGAGCACGATCGCCTACAACTCCCAACCGCCAGCCCAACCACCGATCGCCGCTTCTGGGAGGAGATCCCTGAGCTGGAGCAGGAGTACACCCTGGTCTTGGAGCGGATCCGGTTCTTGGCCAACGAGGGGCTGACGTCTCTAATGGTGCTGATGGACTTTGTGTCGCGCCGTATTGCTCCCTTGAAGCAGCGTAGCCGCCCAGCGTGGTACTACACCGGCGAGCAGGACTGTACCAGGCTGGAGAGAGGCCCCGGCTCTGACCCTTCCGACGAGGAGCTGAACGAGATGGTGAGCAAGGTGAGCGGTGACTACATTCCCAGTGGCGACCCCGCCCTTCCGCCCTCTGCCACCCCCCTCTTCTTGGAGCCTCAGAGGAGGTCAGAGCTCCTGAGGAAGATGCCGAACCTTGATGATATCGGGATCACCGTCCGGCAGGTCGGGGATGCCTTCCAGGGTATCACCATTCCAGGAACCGAGCACCCCGGGTCAGGGCATGAGGCATCCGCTGCTGTCAAACCTTCCCCCAGAGCTGACGGAACCCAAGCCGCCGACAAAGGGAAAGGAAAAGAGCCGGCCCCCGGGCATCTAGAGAAGAAACACGCCCGGTCTCCTCCGAGGGTGCCGCCTGTGCCGAGTCAGGGTGCCGGAGCTACTTTGCTCCCATCTCCCGGAGGTGCTGGTCCATCGAGTGGCGACCCGAAGAGGTCCCGAGTGTCCCTCCCCGGCGGGTCTCTCCCCAGACAGCAGCCGTCCGAATCAGCCCAAGTACCTCGCCATCCTTCCTCAAGCGGAGGGGCTCCCAGGACGGATGTTGGTGGGGCGACGCCGGTGAGTGCACCGGGGATCCAGGCGTACCATTCCGCGACCGTTCCAGCCGCTGGTCCCGGCGGTTCAGCTATAGCCCAGAGGCCAGTGCTGCAAGCTCGCTGGAGCGCTCATGCCACCCAGTAAGTGTTATTCTTTCTGGCTTATAGGAGCAGAGCTCTTGCCTCTTCTCTTATTCTGAGGGCTTCTTCTTCTTGCAGGGACCGACCGGTTGCCAGGGGTGGGCCTCTTATCCGGCCGTCTTCAACCAGCGGAAGCTCCGCGCCTCAGCACCTGGGGACCGTGGCGGCTCCCATGGCTCCCAAATCGGCGGGGGTACCCTCTGCACCAGCGGGTTCATTTTCCGTGGTGGCCACATCTGCTCCTACCCGCCCTCCTTCACCAGTCCAGAAGCCAGGTCTTGAGACCGGGAGGGCTGCTGTAGGTGCGCCTGCTGGCCCCCTGGCCTGCTTAGGACAGCGCCCCACCGTGGCTGCTGAGGCGCCGGCGCCCCCGCCGGTCTTAGACTCGTCAGGGGGGTCCAGCGGCGCAACTCCTATCCCCCCTGCTCCGGCGCCCGTGTGGGACGCCCTGGGGCATGTCCAGACCAGCGCCCGGCAGCTCCAATCTGCCTTTGAGCAGGAGCGGAAGGCATTGGCCGGCGAGAGGGAACGCCTTCTCAGCTGGCAGCAGCGGGCCCGGGCGGACCTTGACTCAAGGCAGTCAAGGCTCGAGGCCATGAGTGCTCTGCTTGGCACTCAGAAGAAGGCCATTAGCCGCTTGGAGTCAGAGGCCCAGCGGGTTCGTGCCACCTACCGCGAGGCTCTGGCCCAAGCTGAAGCCAAAGCTAAGGAGTGTTCCGCCGCCGTGGAGGAGTTGCAGCTGCAGGTAGCCCGTCGGGAGCACGCCGTCGCTGATCGGGAACGCGTCGCTGCGGCCGAGGAGGAGAAGACCACCGCTCGGCTGAGGGCCAAGGCGGAGGAGCTAAGGGCTCGGTCCGAGGAGCTGGAGCTCCGTGAGTCGGCTGTCGCCGCGAGGGAGGAGCAGTTCTCCAAGGAGCGTCAGACGGTGATGGATCGCGAGCTAGCGGCTCGCCAAGAGGTAGAGAGGCTCCAGTCCTTACGGACTGCCGAGGCCTAGGCGGTCTGGTGCTTCATTGCCAAGGCGGGATCCGCCTTGGCTCCTCTCGGTTTCAGCCCTGTGCAGGTGGAGACCCCAGCGCGGCCGATGTCCGAAGCGGCGCCGACCCTTGAGTCTCTCGGCGACGAGCTAGGTCGGCTCGAATCAGTGATCGCCGACGAGCTGGAAGCGGAAGGTCGGGGCCTCGCGAAGGAGGTTGCTATGCACGCTCTGTCGTGCTTCGTTAGCCGAGACCCTTCCTTTTCTCCGGGGCCGGTTCGTCTAGGACCCGTTGCCGATCGGGAGGAAGCTGCCAGGGCCGAAGTCGAGGACTTAGCTGCCCTTGTGGCCTCTAGGTTTCATCGGGAGTCCGGGGACTCCTAGGCGTCTGCCCTCGTGTCCACAAGGCCCTGTACTTCCTTTTTTATTTTTGTTGAGTCTGTAGCCCAGCTCGTGGAGCCTTCGTATGGACAGACTCCTGTTTCTTTCTGTGTCTGCATGTCCTAGTCTTCTTCTTGGCTTTTCCTGACCGAGTCCTTAGCTCCGCAAGGACTCGGAGGCCTTGACCAATCTCGAAGCTCTGCATAGACACCTTCTCTGGGTCCTCACTGTATACTAAGGGTTCCGGAGGTCTCCAGGACCCGCCTCACGAGATCGGAGCGGGGTCCGGGCCTGTTGGTCACGTGGCGGGCCCGGAGCTCCCGCCTGAGGGGAGGTCCGGGCTTGCAGGGCACGTGGAGTCCTCGGGCCTCTCCCCGCAGAGGGGGGAGGTCCGACTTCTGTAGACCACGCGGCGGTCCCGGAGCTCCCCTCAAGGAGGTGGGAGGTCTGGCCCTGCTGGACACGTGGGGCCTTCGGGCCTCGCCCCTGTGAGGTCTAGCTCTTTGATCTTACCTTGGGGTTTTTGGCCTTGTGCGATCCCGTAGCGGCCCCCTGGTAGGTGCGTTCTATTGGATGGATGCGCCTACCATACTCCTGCGGGGAGCTGAGGCTGAGAGGTCCTGCACACAAGTAAGGAAAAAGTAATTCTCCTTGGGGGCTCCCCCCCTCTATCTCTTAGTATTATTTGGCTTACGGTCCCCGTCCACTTATATGGTGCTTGGGAACTACCGTGCGCGAAGTGCCGGGGGCTTGGGGCCCCCCTGGCTTTCGGCCGGTACCTCCCGCGCAACCGCCTTTGGCAGGGCAGCAAATTCTGACTAAAGATGAGAATGAGAAGAGGGAGTTGAACGCATAGTGAGCACACGCTAGTAGGGTAATCATAAAAATTTAATAAGTAAATTAAATGAGTACCAAAGAAGAGCAACGTAGGGCAGGTTTCTTTTCATATAAATTTCCATATGCGGGAAGGCGGGCCGAATATGTAGGCCACGACCCACCTCAAGGGAAGCAAGACTCTACGCGCTTGGGATCGGAACCAGGCGAAGCTGAACGTAGTCCTGGACCGTCCCCTGAGGCTTAGTTGCTCCAAGCCCTGTTCTTGGACTTTTATGGAATTTATTATAAAAAGAAGGGTCTGTCCTATTGTTTCTCTAGGGGTAGAACTTACAGCGGTGTTCCGTGTTCCGAAGGTTCGGGAGCGGGTCCCCGTCCTCGGTTCTGGGGAATGGTCCCAGGCCCGGGATGTCCAGCCCCAGTATGGCAAATGGCCATGTGGGCTGGATCATCTGTACCGTCCAAGCCGGTGTATGGATCTGCTTGGCGTGGAACAGGCACGCCTAGCAGCTCTCGACCAGCTCGACGGCATCCTGGAGTGTTGCCGGCTAGTAGAAGCCATGCCGAAAGGCTTTACCGACAAGCGTGCGTGAGGAAGAGTGACTCCCACATTCGCCTCCATGGATCTCAGCGAACAAGTCGCAGCCTTCCCCCTGGGTTATGCACCGCAATAGGATGTGGTTGGCGCCACGTCGGTAGAGATCCCCCTCTACCGCCATGTGTCTCTTAGCCATACGCACAATCCGTTCAGCGGATACACGTTCATCAGGGAGGATATTGTCTTTCAAGTAGTCCCGGACCTCCGTGATCCATGCATCGGGTCTGACTTGAGCATCTGGATCTTGAGTGCTGGGTTGCACGGAGTCCCCAGTGATGCTTGTGATCCTTGGCGACGTCCATTACCGCCGGGACCTCCAGCTTCGAGGTGCTGGTCTAGCCCCCTTTGTCCGGCTCGGCGGGCCGGGCTGTGGGCCGCGGCAACGTCCTCTCAGAGCCCCCTTTGGGCACAGTGGCTCCGGTGGGGGTCTTCGTTGAAAGGTCGTCAGCTGCGGCCTTGCTAACGCGCGGTACGTGGTGCTGGTCCAAGGCGAGGAGGTCTGTCTCCAGCATCTTGGTCGATAACCAGACTGGGAGTTGCCCTGAGCCAACGACTAGCAAGAAGGATGAGCTCTTCATACTTTGCTATGTTGCTGGCTGCCTTGGAATAGAAACGCACCACATACCCAGACTGCTCCCCCGATGGCGTGAGGAACAGTACGCTAGCATCGGCCCCCTGCTTTCGCAAGGAGCCGTCGACGAACATCATTCGGTAAGGCCTGGTGTAGGTCAGGGCTCAGGGTCCTGTTTCATCGTCTTCGTGGCCCCCTAAGCGTGCGTCTACTTCAGCCACAAGCCAACTAGTGCTCGGTTAATGTCTGCATGACGGGAAAGGGAGCCTAGGTCAAACTTCAGTAGCTCCGCCGCCCATTCGGCGGCATTGTCCGTCGCGTGGGGGCTGTGGAGGATAGCTTTTAGCCTGGGGAGACCGCCGGGTGCTCGATACTCGGAGGTCCCCAGGCTGCTTTGGACCTTCCGGGAAGCTCCGCTGATGTCCCGGGAGCTCCGGGGGGTCCTGCTGGGCCTCCGGGGAGGGGTCCCATTGCACCTCTGGGAGGTCCTGCTGGTCCTCCGGGAGGTTGTGTCGGGGATCCGAGGTCCGGTTTGGGCCTCCGGGGTTTTTTGGTGCTTGCTTCTTGGTAGCGAAACAGGTTACGGTGGTATGGGGTTAAAGCCATTGGCGCGAAGACCAGAAATTCGCGGGACCCCTAGCTACGCCGAGTCGGTTTATGCCGGGGTTAGCAGGTAAAGGGTGCCCTTCAACTACTCCAGACACAGGGGTCTGATGGGAGCCCTAGCAAGCATTTGGGAAGCGCAGCATATCACAGCCTGGCATCGAGTCTACTATTTGGTCTATCATAGGGAGAGAAAATAGGTCTTTAGGGCATGCCTTATTGATGCTGGTGTAGTGGATGCGCTTCCGGAGCTTCTCGCTGGCCTTCGGGATAACAACACAGTTTGCCAAGCGCCGGGAGCGGCGGACTCTCCGTCTTGTCGGACGGCTGGACGTCGGGAAAGACCTTTAAGTAGTGCTCAATCACCTCCCTAGGGATCTCTGGCCTCGGCGACGGCTGTCTTGCAGCACATCGACATTGTGCCGGAGGGGGGCAACGAGCGCGCCTTCCTATTTGCTACCCAGGCCCCCGGCTACCTGGGTGGTCTGGGTGGCATCGGCGCTGATTCGGACGAGCCTTGTGGGGACGTCGTCCTCATCGAGGGGTTGCACGCGGGGTGCTGTGGTAGAGGCACGGTGGCGTGCACTTGGGTGGAGCTGGTTTGGTTCTGCGCTGCCGAGGGTTGGCGCTCTAGTCGCTGTAAGCGCCTGAAGCTTTTCCAAGGCTAACACTGTGGCAGCACGGTCTCCACAAACCTTGAGGACGCCTGTTGGTGTAGGCATCTTCAAGACAAGGTAGCCGTAGTGGGCTACTGCCATGAATCGGTACAGCGCTGGCCTGCCGATTATGGCGTTGAAGGGGAGGTCAATCTCGGCCACGTCGAACAGAACGTACTCTGTCCGGTAGCTGTCCGGTGCCCCAAAGGTCACCGGGAGGCTGATGTGGCCGTAGGGAACGACCTGTCCCGGTCCCACCCCTGAGAACGGGCTCGATGGGGCAAGCTTGGCCATCGGGATCTGCAGCTTCTGGAAGGCTGCGCGACTGATGAGGTTCAGCCCAGCCCCGCCATCCACCAAAACGTGGTACATCTTCATGTTGGCGATGGTGGGGGCCACCACGAGCGGCAGTTGGCCGGCCCCAGCCATGTTCCTGGGGCAGTCGGTGTCATCTAAGCTGATGGGGGTTCCCATCCACCTGAGGTGCGGTGCTGCACCTGGGAGGGGAGCCACCGACGCTACCGCTCGACGCAAGGCCTTAGCCGTGCTCCGCGACGGGGGGTCAGCGGACCCGCCGAAGATGACATAGAGCATCTTCCGGTGCTCGTCATCACTGGAGCTGGAGCTCCCATGACTGCGCTGCCCTTACGGCGTGCTGAAGCTCCTGGAACTCCACCTGGTGGTCGACGCTGTCCCGGGCCTCGACCTTCTGCTTGCCGCCCCTTTGATCGTTGGGTGAGGCATCAGTTAGAGGCTGCTTCCCTTTCCGGAAGTGCTCCGCGAGCTTCTGGATTTCCCGGCATTCGGTAGCGGTATGATAACTGGTGCCATGCACAGGGCATAATTCATCCTGGCCCCCGTCTGGGGCCGGTGATTGTCGCGGCCTCTTGTCAGGGCGCGGCCCCCGAGCTCCACTAGTCATCGCAGCTGCAGCGACGGGGGCCGTGAACGGTGACTTCATCTTGCCACTCCCCCGGTTCTTGGCCTTCTTGCCACCCCCATTGGCAGCAGCGCCGGACCCGGGCTGTCCTCCTGACTCGGAGGTCGGCAGAGCGTGCCAGTTCCGCCCTTCAGCTGCTCTGGCGCCCTTGTCCGCCAGGCTGAAGAGCTCCGAGACGTCGCGGACCTCTCTGGTCGCGAGCTTCTCAAGCATTTTCTCGTCCCGGACACCCTGTCGGAATGCCACCACCACAGAGGCACTTTGGATATGTGGGATGGTGTTGCGTACCTGAGAGAACCGCTGGATGAAAGAGCGCAGCGACTCCCCAGGTTGTTGCTTGAAGGCGTGGAGATCAAGCTCTGTGCCGGGACGGGTGTAGGAGCTGCCGAAGTTGGCGACGAATTGCCGGCAGAGCTCTCCCCAGGAGGTTATGGACCCCTGAGGTAGATTCATGAGCCAAGACCGAGCTGGGCCGGTCAAGGCGACGGGGAAGTAGTTGGCCATGACAGTCTCGTCCCCTCCTGCGGCAAGTACGGCGGTGGAGTAGATCTGGAGGAACTCCGCCGGGTTGACGCTACCGTCGTACTTTTCGGGCAGGTGCGGCCGGAACTTGCGCGGCCACCTCGCGAAGCGAAGGTGGGGTGCAAGGGCCGCACATCCTGCACCTGCTGCTGCAGGTACTGGCGCTGCGAACGCTTGGTTCGCACTTGGCACCACGTATCCCGGCATGGGCAAGGCTGCACCATAGACCGGGGCCGCTGCTTGCGGCGCATATAGTTGTGGCATATGCTGCGCAGCATATGCCTGAGGCAGGGCTCGCGTGGCGAAGACCTGCCCTTCAGGTTGTGTCGAGGCCGACGACATGCTGTCGCCAGCCTCATGGTTGCGACGCCTTTCTCGGCGTCACTCGAGGTACACTCGGGCGTCCTGGCCCAAGTGGCACCGTTCCAGTTCCCTTCGCAGGTCCGTCGACAGGAGCCTGGAGGAGCTGGAATCCGCCGTTAGCCCGTCAACCGTGGGTGTGCGCGTCAGCGACACAGCCGGTTGTCCTGGGCGCCGTCCTCGCCGAAACTGAGGGTTCGCGGCGGCGACGACGAGGCGGTCCACCTCGCGGACCCATTGCTGGGTCGCTGAATGGGGCGCATCCCCCGCAGGTGGGTTGCGCAGCAGCGCTCTTGCTGCAGCTAGCGCACCTCCATGGTGTACGCTCAGCGCTGCAGAAGATCTCACACTGGTCGGGGCCTGCATAGCCGGAGCCGGCGTTGCCGGAGTCGGCTGCTGGCTACCAGCTTGTGCCGACACACTCCGTCCTGAGTGTGTCGACATGTACTCCCCAGTGGTCACGGTTCGCCGTGAACGCGGAGGGGGAGAGTTTGCCGCTGAAGGAAGCTTGGTCATCTTCGTCGGTGGAAACTCGTCGCGCTAGGAGAAAAGCCCCCTTCCTGGCGCGCCAAATGTCGAAGTGTTCAGTCGACACTTCCCCCGGGCCTGCACTGGGCAGCCCGCGGAGGTTCTTTTTTCGGTGGGGCTAGTCTCTAGCGGAGAGCTTGCGCAGATGGAGGAGTTAGTAAGAGCTTGACACGGCGAGTTTTACGTGGTTCAGGCCGCCGGAGCGTAAAACCCTACGTCCACGGCGAGCTATGGAGCTCGCTGTATTGCTTGCTGCTCAGGACCGGAGGCCTGAGCTCGGGGGTGAGTTACAGCTTGAGAGTGTATGGCTAGCGTATGAGTTGCAAAGTGCAAACCCTTGCTATGGTCGCCTACCCGAGCCTTTTATAGTCCAAGACTCGGGCGGCTTACAAGGGGAGCCGGGACCCGACAGGTGGTCCCGGGAAGATTGTCTATTATCTACCGTATCTGCAGTTATGCCGGTAGTTGTCTCTGGTCGAAGGCTTCTGAGTCTTCATCTTGCCGCCCTGCCCATGCCGCATGCTAGTCGTAGTGGTTGATGACGGCGCAGGCAGCATGGGATGTCTTGTCGTGGTGTTTATTGGCTGGCAGGTTCTGACACCGCGCGCCAGTCTGTGATGCGACTGGGCGCAACGACACCTGACAGAAGCGTGCTCCGCGTCTCCGCGTCTTGGGAAGACGCGGGCCTTGAATACCTTGTACGGGCAAGGTATGGGGCGTCTTTACGCCCGCTGCCTATCGCTCGGGGCAGGCAGCGTCGTTCTGCTGCCACGTGGCGGGCCCGGAGCCCTTCTTAGAGGGGAGAAGGGTCAGTCCCGCGGGGCACGTGGAGCCTCCGGACCTCTCCCCGCGGAGGGAGAGGCTCGGCTTCTGTTGGCCACGTGGCGGGCCCGGAGCTCTCCTCTGAGGAGAGGGAGGTCCGGCCCCGCTGGACACGCGGCGCCTTCAGACCTCTCTCCCGCGGAGGGGGAGGTCCGGCTTCTGTATGCCACGTGGCGGGCCCGGAGCTCTCCTCTGAGGAGAGGGAGGTCCAGCCCCGCCGGACGCGTGGCGCCTTCGGAGCTCTCCCTGCGGAGAAGGGCGAGTTCCTTAGGCATTTTACCCTGTGCGCGGGGGTACCCCATATCTCAGGTACCGACAAAGTTCACTCTCTTCCCAACCATGGGAGTATGGAAGGACACCAACCACACATGCCTAATGGCCAAGGAAGTAAAAAGAAAGTCATATGCATCCGGTGGAGCAAAATGGGTGCTAGATAGTGGATGCACCAATCATATGACCGGAGAAAGAAAAATGTTTATGGAGTACGAACAAAATGAAGACTCAAGCGAAGGCATCTGTTTTGGTGCTAATAGTCAAGGAAAGGTTCTAGGTACCGGTAAAATAGATATCTCATCACAACGCACACTTTATCATGTTTTACATGTTGATTCCTTAGATTATAACCTCTTGTCAACTATGTGACAAAGGTTATAATTGTTTGTTCACTAATGAGGGTGTGACCATCTCTAGAAGGAGTGATGACTCAATTGCTTTCAAGGGTGTGTTAAAGGGAAAACTTTATCTAGTTGATTTCAACAAAGATAAAGCCGAACTTGACACATGCTTGATTGCAAAGACCAACATGGGTTGGTTGAGGCATAGACGGCTAGCGCATGTTGGTATGAGGAATCTACAAAAACTTCTAAAAGGCGATCACACCCGAGGTTTGAAGGATGTTGTTTTGAGAAAAATAGGCCTTGTAGCGCGTGTCAAGCCGGGAAGCAAGTAGGAGCACCCCATCCCGCGAAGAATGTCATGACTACAACAAGACCACTCTAGCTCCTCCACATGGACCTATTTGGTCCAATTCCTTATATAAGCATCGGCGGTAATAAATATGATTTAGTTATTGTCGATGATTTTTCACGCTTCACGTGGGTTTTCTTTTTGCATGATAAGTCAGAAACTCAAGGAACACTCAAGAAGTTTCTGAGGCGAGCCCAAAATGAATTCTCATTGACGATCAAGAACATAAGAAGTGACAATGGAACAGAATTCAAGAACACACAAGTCGATGAATATCTAGATGAAGAAGGAATAAAGCATGAACTTTCGGCACCCTACTCCCCACAACAAAACGGGGTAGCCGAAAGGAAGAACCGAACGTGCATTGTAACGCCCCATTTTTCGTAAAGCTAATAAATCAGGGTTATAGAATTAACCACCAGACATATTACGCACACTCTTGGCCGATTTCAGATATGACTTTCATCGAAACTAGTGCAGCCACCCCTCTACCTCTGCCTAAAGGCAAACCTTTTTTTTCATCTTCCTCCCCCATCCTAATCCATTCTAAGAGAAACTTCTGGAACCACACATTACCCACCTCTTCCTCCTTCATCCTTATCCATTTCACGAGATGCTTTCGGAATCACCCCCGCATACCCCTTCCTCCTTCATCCTTATCCGTTTCACGAGAAGCTTCCGAAATCACCCCCCACATACCCCTTCCTCCTTCATCCTTATCCATTTCACGAGAAGCTTCTGGAATCACCCTCCCCACATACCCCTTCCTCCTTCATCCTTATCCGTTCTATGAGAAGATTCCGGAACCACCCCTCACCTATCTCTTTCTCCCCCATCCTTATCCCCTCCACGAGAAGCTCCCGGAACATGCATCAATTACACCTCACCTATCTCTCCTCCCTCCACCCCTATCCCTTCCCCCCTTCATCTATAAAAGTGGCTCGGGAGCTCACTTTCTCCCCCGCCCCATTGAGCACCGGCGTTCACGTCTTCCCCTAACATCAAGCTCCGATGAGGAACCCTCCCCGTCGAGCCCTGCCAAGCCGCGGCCAAGGTGAGCATCCCATCCTCCCCTCTTCTTCCTGAGTCATCACCTCCTCCCTCTCCTCGGGTTTGGCCGCGACCATCCTGCGGCATGGCCGCCCTTCCAGGAAATTTCTCTACTTCCTATATCCCTACCCAAAATCGGTAGCTTAATCGAGTGAGTCATAGCCTCGGCGTTCGATTTCTTACTCTTTGGCCATCTTCCCCCATTTACTCTCGCTGATTTGAGTCCAACCCTAAGCAACCCCTTGATTGGCCTTAGACCAGATCTCACTCACACACAAATATCACTTAATCCGATTCTTCTTACAAAAATCATCTAATATCATAATATAGTTAGTGCAAGCAAGTCTGAATGATGTATATTTGCTTTGTTTGTATGTTTGCTTGTGCGCGGTGTAGAACCAGTGCCGGAAGAGAACACAGGGGAGCCAAGTGACCAAGAGCACGACGCTGCAGGCGGTAGCGAAGGCAAGTTCCATCACCCCCTTTTTTTAATCATATTGCTCCTATGTGAGGTTCATCCATTGTGGCCAGTAGATTAGGCCTTTGCATTGTTGAGCATGAGTTATTCAAGTGATAGAATGTAAACATACTAGTTTCTCCTTTTTGCAGCATATTGATATGATGAGATTATGCATGATGATGTTGCCTTGTTTATGTTGCACGGTTGGGGAGAGCATGAGTTGAGACCGAGGCAGAAGGGTTAGTGTTGGTGTAAGCGCTGCCGTGGTGGTAGACTTACAGTGAGTACTATCAAGATGATAAGCTCGTGGTTTCAGTATGGAAGCTGCCCTCGTGAGCCTTAAGGACCGAGTTGTTTTGACATCTCACCTAACTTTCTTCAGTACGACCACATGACCCTGTATGGGCGGGGCTTAGCCAAACCCCGGTGGCTCGCCTGACAGTCGTCAACGGTGGAGAGAGAGATGCATTTATGAAAATTGAGATGATATTGAGATAAGTCATGACACTAGGCTGGGGACGACTGGTCTGTGTGATGTTTCAACTGGGTGTCGGTTATGACGGGCTGTCTTTGATGGTACGTGCATGTGGGTACATCGTACAACCTCTGAAGAGTGTAGAACCCATTCGGATGGTCGTGTCCTCGGTATAGGACAGGTTATGGTGTGGTCCTAACAATTAAGAAGCCACCTGTTGTGAGAATGAGGTGAGGAATGTCTCTGGATGGGTTATTTGGTTGCATTTAGTTGCATTAGGTTGCATTACTCTTATTGTTGTGCATTGCATCTATGTTTGTTTCATTCCCCTCCTGAAGGGCGAGGTAGAGCTTGCTGAGTACTTTTGTACTCAACTGTTGTTGATATCTTCAGAGGATCCTGACTTCAACCCAGAGGACTTCGAGTAGGGTCGCATCCACACCCAAGGTGTTACTGTGGAACCATTTACGAGGAGGAGCTAGTCGTCCATGTTTTTATGTCGTTAATCATCCTAATGTTAGTCCTTATTATTGTTGTACTAAAGTGTATGACGTTGTAATAAAGCTCTATATGGTTGTGGTTCCACTTGTGTTGTAATATTATGTACCAAATTCTATTTCTGGCATAATATTACATATTTAGTTCTGATCTTATGGGTCAGGACGCTTCAAGTGGTATCAGAGCCATACTTGGCTGTAGGATGCTGTCGAAGTTTGTGGTCGACACTTCCCCCGGACCTGCACTGGGCAGCCCGCGGAGGTTCTTTTTCGGAGGGGCTAGTCACTTGCGGAGAGCTTAAGCGTATGGACGAATTAAGGAGAAGCTTGACACGGCGAGTTTTACGTGGTTCAGGCCGCCGGAGCGTAGAACCCTACGTCCACGGCGAGCTAAGGAGCTCGCTGTATTGCTTGCTACTCAGAACCGGAGTCCTGAGCTTGAGGATGAGTGATGTCTAGCGTATGAGTTGTTGGAGTGCGAACCCTTGCTAATGTCGCCTACCCGAGCCTTTTATAGTCCAAGGCCCGGGTGGCTTACAAGGGGGGCCCGGGACCCGACAGGTGGTCCCAGGGAGATTGCCTGCAGACTATCGTATCCGCAGTTATGTCGGTAGCTGTCTCTGCCGAAGGCTTCTGAGTCTTCGTCTTGCCACCCTGCCCATGCTGCCTGCTAGTCGTAGTGGTTGATGACGGCGGGGGCGGCAGGGGATGTCTTGTCGCTGTGTTTTTTGGCTGGCAGGTTCTGACACCGCGCACCAGTCTGTGATGTGACTGCGCGCAATGGCACCTGACAGAGGCATGCTCCGCGTCTCCGCGTCTTGGGAAGGCGCGGGCCTTGAATACCTTGTACGGGCAAGGTATGGGGCGTCTTTACGCCCGCTGCCTACCGCTCGGGAGCAGGCAGCGCTGTTCTGCTGGACACGTGGCGGGCCCGGAGCCCTCCTCAGAGGAGAGGGGGGTCCGGCCCCACAGGACACGTGGAGCCCTCGGACCTCTCCTCGCAGAGGGGGAGGTCCGACTTTTGTCGGCCATGTGGCAGGCCCGGAGCTCTCCTCTGAGGTGAGGGAGGTCCGGCCCCGCTGGACACGCGGCGCCTTCGGACCTCTCTCCCGCGGAGGGGGAGGTCCGGCTTCTGCAGGCCACATGGTGAGCCCGGAGCTCTCCTCTGAGGAGAGGGAGGTCCGGACCCGCCGGACGTGTGGCGCCTTCGGAGCTCTCCCTGCGGAGAAGGGTGAGATCCTTAGGCATTTTCCCCTGTGCTCGGGGGTACCCCATATCGCGGGTACCGACAGTGGCCCCTGGGCCCATCTCGGGGGAGATAGCGAGCCCGAGGTGGGACCACCGTCTCTTCTGTTCCGTGCACTTTCTCTAAGTCCCGCATTGACCGCTGCCGGAGCACGAACAGTCACGGGATCGTGGGAGCGCGCGCCCACTTGATGGTTTCTTTTACCGCGGCGGTTCCCAAGAGTGCCACTCCTGCACGTTGCGGCGCTTTTTTCGTGAACCGCCGGAGTGCCTTGCCGGCTCGTCTTCTTGGGAGACTGACTCCTTGACCCCACCGCCTTAGCCGGGTGGCTTGGGTCCACCTGTCATCGGCGCTCGGTCTTGGAGCCGAAGCGATTGCCGATGCGGCGTATTCGAAGAGTTTCCAATCGCTTGGAACTGCACCTGGGAAGTTTTAAGAGGGGATCTTACCCGCATTGCGGCCTCCCTTCACACTTCCCAGCGCTTTTTCTTGGACTCTTGCGCCTTTGTCTTCTTGCCTTTGAGTCCTCCCTCGTCATGGCTTCCAACCCGCCCCCAGAGAAGAAACGCACTCGATCCCCTCCAGTGGTGGCATCTGTGCCAAGTCGGGGATCTGGGGTGTCTGCACCTCGTGCTTTTGGAGATAGCACCCCTTCTGGCGGCGACTCAAAGCGGTCCCGGGCTGATGCGTCGGGGGGAGCTTCTGGAGCGTCCCCTGTTCCGCCAGTCCAGGCGACTGCGGAGCGGCCGTCAGTGATGACGGCGGGCTCTGGGAGTCCTACCCCGGCTCGGAAGTCGGGGTTCAGAGCCCACTGGAGTGTTCGTGCTTCCCGGCCGTCCCCGACTAGCGGAGAGTCTGCGCCGTTGCGCTCGGAAACCGGGGCAGCTGCCGCGGCCCCCAAGCCAGCGCGAGTTTCTCCTGTTCCGGTGCGCCCGGATTCCGCGGTGGCGCCATCTCTTCCTGCCGAGACGGCTGCTGCGGCCCCCAGTCCAGCGCAGGTCGACCCTGCACTGGGCGGCCCGGCTTCTATTTTAGCGTCGTCTTCCCTTGCTCGTCCCTCTCCACAGGCCAAGAAGCCAGAAGTCAGAGAGAGTCCGGCGGGTCCGGCCGCCGGAGCCCCGGCGCCAGCCTCTCCTGACCGGCGTCTCGTCCCGGTCGCTGGTGCATCGCCTTCTCTTGAGGACGATGTGATGGAGGAGGTTGGGGGTGCTGCTCCGGCCTCTGCTGCCCCACTACCCCTGGCGGATGCCTTCGCGCTCGCCCAATCAAGCGTCCGGCAGGTCTTGGCCGCACTTGGTCGCGAGCGGGAGGAGCATACGGTTGAAAGGAATCGTCTCCTCACCTGGGGGAACCTTTTGCGGGAGCGAACCACGAAGGTCAAGAGCGAGCTCGACTCCAGGCAGGAGCTGCTTGACTTCAGGGAAGTGCTCCTCGACCGGCTGAAGCGGTCTGTCGACCGCCTTGACGCTGAAACGCGGCGGATCAACAGGGAGGCCCTTGAGGCACACGCTCGGGCCGAGGAGAGCCTCTCTGCTGCAGAGGAGATATGGCAGCTGTTGGAGCGCCGTAAACTCACCGTTGAGGACCGGGAGCGTTCCACGGCAGCCGAGGCGGAGAGGGTCGCTGCGCAGCTGGCGGCGGGCGAGGATGACCTGCGAGCTCGGATGTCACACCCGGTTTTTCCGAAAAACAACCGAGTGAATATCACATGTATGCCAGGATCATTTTCTCATACATGTGATGACAAATAGTGAAGCATCATTTATTACAAGCCAGGTGTCGAATATAAATAAATCTTACATAGCAAATGTCTCGATGGACAATAATAAGTTCATCACAAGTGAATAAACTAGCAGCGGAATAATTATTCTTGTGGGCTCCATCACGGGCGTTGCCCGGGGTCTCCATGAACCTAGAAACCTTCTTCGGGTCCAAAATCATGGTCATTATACACCACCTCATTATCTTGATCTGAGCAGCAATACAAACCAACAAATATGCAAGGTTGAGTACCGATGGTACTCAGCAAGTGTGGGAAAGTTATGTCATGCATGGCTAGAACAAGGGGAGGTTGAACTCATGGTTAAAACACTACGCAATTAATACCTATCACCTTAGCTTATTAAGCACCTACATTACGACACAGGTGAAATGGTCCCAATCTCCCAACCCATCATCAAAACTCAAGTAACCATAATATCATTTCCAATGTTAAGCTCCCCGCTTAACATCCTCAACTTCCAAATTCATCATCCTCTAATCATGAATAAGTCCAAGCCGCTCTTGACCGTGAGCACGGCTGTCATGACAGTTTTGACTCTGCAGAGTTTGCACCACTGTACCCACATGTAGTGATTTCATCCCCCGTTGCCGGGTGGACTAAAAGAACGTCCATTATGCCAGTGGCTACGAACCACATCCACACTTCCCAGGTGTGTAGCCAGGAGATCACTATGAAGCCTTTACAAAGGGATTCCCGACGAGCGTGGGCCCACTGAGGTTTCACCCCTAACAGCATACAAGAGGCACCAGCCCCGCTGCAGTGGCCCCCTCTTGAGCCTTGCGGTTCATATGGTAGTCCAGGTGACACCTATTCCCTGCACCATCGAACACACCCATACTACGCCGGGGATACACCTAATTAATTGGCCAAGCTGCCCCATCTCAGCATGTGGTTGGCACGGTAAAGCCAGGTTACATGCTCCATGAACCGGTCCTTAGGATCCAGGCAAGTACTAAACACAAACCCGAGTCTCGTGCACCCAGCACACAACCAAAACATCCAACTTGCCTTGATCCCTACCTCTACATAACTCACAATATCTCATTCAAGAGTATGGTAAAATAAACTGGTGATCTCATATCCCAAATATCCCATTCTAAGCATGACTAAGCATATGCATAATAATAAATGACATGATAAAATAAATCCCAACCCAAGCTACAAGGAAACAAGGTAATGCAATTCTAGGGAAACTTCCTAGCATGGGTTTCATATTTCATTTGACAATGCAAATAATTCTATCTACACATCCTAGCATAGGATCAAAGTGGTCAAGGACACTTGCCTCCTTCCTGCTGCTCTTGGAATGGGTAGTCCTGATCTTGGAAAGGGAGAACTTGCTCTGGAGCAGGTTCTACATCATACCATCACACATAGCAAAAGAAAAACAACAATCCATAAGACATAGTTCACACTTCCACTTCAAACAAACCACACATTCACATTTATGAGAGTCATTCACAATTATATGTGTTGTGGTTACTCTATGTGTGTTGATCTTTGGCTTACATATACTTTTAATCTTGTGTATATGATTCCTACTTTTGTATTCACATTTATGCTTACATACTATATATATGAGTTTCCAATTTAAATAAATTCCTTATATTTAATTACTACACCTTTTAGCTACCAAGTATGCATGAAAAGTATTTTCCTACTCCATATGTGTCTTCAGAATTTCTACCAACCCTAAACTGAATTCTTTAGATTTTAGAAACTTCATTTATCATTTACTAGTTGCTATATTTTCAGATTTATTTCCTATGCCTAAATGTGAACTTTATTATGAAAATATCAAGACACATCATCTAAATAGAATAGGTTCTGATCTAAAATATTTAATAATATATTTTTGACCTTTTCCTCTGATGTAAACTATTTTACATTTATTTTCCCTATTTTCAGAACTATTCTTTACGTAAAAATGTGTCCCTATAACTAATAAATGTGAATAATAAATTAAACAGATTCATTTTAGCCCAAAATCTATTTTTATCTCACTCCAAAGTTTTCTAAGTACTGAGAAAGTTTTTAATTTAATTTTGACAATATGTTTGTCCCACTTTTTAAATTTTAAATACTAGCCACATATTCAATTTCCTAAATTAAATATCAAACAGGGTTAAAAAGGTAAACTCACCCCACTACAGGGTCTATAATATTATTTTAACAATTTTGAGGGGTCTAGCTACTCATAACAGAGGAGTTTTTCCTAATTTTTATTAAGTCCAGGGCTAAAACTGATTTTAAATGAATTTACATGATTTTCTGAAGTTCCAGGGGCTAGATCAGAAGTTTCCGGGGCTAGCTCTTATTTCCCGAGAAACCCAGGGGGTAGCACGTATGATTTCCAGTCTTTATAACGCGGGGCTGACGTGGACCGTCCGATTTAAAACAGACGGCTGAGATTATAACGTCGAACCGGTACGCGGGAATTTAAACTCTACCGTGCGATTTAAAATAAACGGCGCACAAGCGGCCACGTCGCTCTGATCGAGCGCGGGCGGCGCTGCCCGGCGGCGCACGGCGGCGGGAGGCGGCGATCTCGCCGGAGAGTTTCGGATCTTCGTGAATTCTTCCTAAAACTGTGATTTTATGGCATAGATTGGTAAAGGGGAGATCGGGGATCTCACCTCGGGGATTTTCTTGAGCTCGGAGGTCCTGGAAAGCGATCGGCGACGAGGTCCGAAGTGAAACCACGGCGAGGCTCGTCGGCGCTATGTTTGCACCGCAAGTCACCGAGTTTTCTGCACCTGCAAGGTTCCCCGGAGGCGGTGGATCATGACCAGCGAGTTAGATCGGAATTTCCGAGCGTAGATTGGCCAGAATTCGCCGGAGAAGGCTCGGGTTCTCACCGGAGTAAAAACAGCAGATCGCATGAGAAAAACGGGACGAGGCCGGGGTTTTTATAGACGGGGGAGGGCGGCGGGTTTGTTTAGATCGAGTGGGAGTCCTCCGGAACCAGAATTCGGCCGGAAATCCGGTCGGTTGCGATCGCGCGCGCGGGTGAACAGTCCGAGTTTCGGACAATCGGGGGTTAGGGATGACAGGTGGGTCCCACCTGTCTGAGAGAGAGAGCGCGGGCGCGCGGCTGCGGGCTGGCGCGGGGGCAGGGTGGGCCGGCTGGTGGGTTTCGGCCCATTGGCCGGTTTTTTTTTCTGTTTTCCTTTTTCTTTTTCTATTTCTTTTCTGTTTTAAGTTTAAATTGAATTCCAGTTTGAATTTAAATTGTTGCAAAACATGCAACACATCCAAAAATTTTTAAATTCCCCTCTTAACAGGATTTTGGGTCTTAACAGAATTTCGGGGTGTCACATCGGACCAAGGAGCTAGAGGCTCAGAAGGCAGACCTCGTCATGAGGGAGGAACAGGTCTCCCGCGAGCGCCAGGCGATCTTGGATCGGGAGTTGGCTACCGAATTCAGGGCTTCTGAGTTGGAGCGGCTCGCCAAGACTCTCCGCCTTCGGGAAAGCTCCCTGGCGGCCAAGGAGAAAGAATTCTCCGAGAGAAACCAAGAGGCCCTGCAGGCAGCCTGGCGCGAGGTGGAGGAGCTCTCGGCCTTGCGGTCCTCCGAGGCGCATGCGGTCTCAAGCTTCGTTAATCGGGCGGGGTCCGCCCTGATCCCTCTTGGCTTTAGTCCGGTGAGGGCAGCGGCTCCTGCGTTGAAGGTGGCGGAGGTGATCCCCGCGCTGGAGTCGATCGGTGCCAAGCTGGACAGGCTAGACTCGGTGGTCGCCAGCGAGCTTGAGGCCAAGGGACGAGGTATGGCCCTAGAGGTCGCCACACATGTGCTGGCATGCTTCAGGAGTCGGGACCCTTCTTTCTCCCTGGAGCCAGCGAGAGAGGGCCCTGCCGCGGAGCGGGAGGAGACTGCCAAGGCTGAAGTCGGGGACGTTGCTGCCCTTGTAGCCGCTAGGTTCCGGCGTGAACCGGGAGGACCCTAGGACTTGCTTCTCCCTTTTTATCGAGTCTGTAGTCCAACTCATGGAGCCTCGAATAAATAGACTGTCTTGAATGTTTGTGCCTGTGATGCCTTTTCTCTCCTTCTTGGTTTTGCCTGACCGAGTCCTTAGCTCCGCAAGGTACTCAGAGGCCTTCACCAATCTCGGAGCTCTGCACAGACACCTTCCCCGGGTCCTAACTGTATTAGGGGCCCCCCGAGGGTCTCGGGATCTCGCCCCGTGGGGAGGTCCAGATCTGCCGGCCACGTGGCGGGTCCGGAGCCCCTCCTGAGGAGGCGGGAGCTCTGGCCCTGCTGGACACGTGGGGCTTTCGGAGCCCTCCCCTGAGGGGGAGGTCCGGTTTCCGTCTGCCACATGGCGAGTCCGGAGCCCCCCTCTGGGGAGGCGGGAGCTCTGGGCTCGCTGGACACGTGGGGCCTTCGGGCCTCGCCCCTGCTGAAGGGGCGGGACCCGGTTCTTCCAGTCCTACATCGGAGTAGTTGGTAGCTCCTCCCCCCCCCCCCCCGCTTCGTGCAGCCCCCGTTGCTGTAACCTGGAGGTCCTGCACACAGGTAGAGGAAACGTAATTCTCCTCGGGGGGTCCTCCGCTCCCGTCTCCTAGTCTTATTCGGCTTACGACCCTGATCCGTTACACGGGGTTTGGGTAATTCTATGCGCGAGGCGCCGGAGCTCCGACTCCCTCCAAGGTCCAGGTACGACCGTCCGATCCCTAGTACCGGACCGTGCGCCGGGGAAGCAGAGTGCACAGGCTTTGGGTTCAGGACCAGGCAAAGCGACTGTACTCCCCTGGACCTCCGAAGGGCAGGATGCGCACGCTTTGGGCACGGAGCTGGCTAAGCGGGATACGCACCCTGGACCCCCCATGCACAACGCAGGCCTTTCCTGGAGGTGACCAACTGGCACTGCAACACCTGACTGGGGGAGGCCCGAGAGACCCACTTGGCCATCGGCAGGTGCCTCAAGCGCAGCCGCCTTCGGTAGGATAGCAAATGCTGACTATGGATGAGCGCGGGAGAGAGGGAGCTAGATGTACGATGAACATACATAGAGAGTGCTGTCGAAGTGTGCGATCGACACTTCCCCCGGGCCTGCACTGGGCAGCCCACGGAGGTTCTTTTTTTGGAGGGGCTAGTCCCTAGCGGAGAGCTTGCGCAGATGGACGAGTTAGTAAGAGCTTGACACGGCGAGTTTTACGTGATTCAGGCCGCCGGAGCGTAAAACCCTACGTCCACGGCGAGCTATGGAGCTCGCTGTATTGCTTGCTGCTCTGGGCCGGAGGCCTAAGCTTGGGGGTGAGTTACAGCTTGAGAGTGTATGGCTAGCGTATGAGTTGCAAAGTGCGAACCCTTGCTATCGACGCCTACCTGAGCCTTTTATAGTACAAGACTCAGGCGGCTTACAAGGGAAGCCGGGACCCGACAGGTGGTCCCGGGAAGATTGTCTATTATCTACCATATCTGCAGTTATGCCGGTAGTTGTCTCTGGTCGAAGGCTTCTGAGTCTTCATCTTGCCGCCCTGCCCATGCCGCATGGTAGTCGTAGTGGTTGATAACGGCGCAGGCGGCATGGGATGTCTTGTCGTGGTGTTTATTGGCTGACAGGTTCTGACACCGCGTGCCAGTCTGTGATGCGACTGGGCGCAACGGCACCTGACAGAAGCGTGCTCCGCGTCTCCGCGTCTTGGGAAGACGCGGGCCTTGAATACCTTGTACGGGCAAGGTATGGAGCGTATTTACGCCCGCTGCCTATCGCTCGGGGCAGGCAGCGTCGCTCTGCTTCCACGTGGCGGGCCCGGAGCCCTTCTCAGAGAAGAGGAGGGCCAGCCCCGTGGGGCACGTGGAGCCTCCGGACCTCTCCCCGCGGAGGGGGAGGTCCAGCCTCTGTATGCCACGTGGCGGGCCCAGAGCTCTCCTCTGAGGAGAGGGAGGTCCGGCCCCACTGGACACGCGGCGCCTTCGGGCCTCTCTCCCACGGAGGGGGAGGCCCGGCTTCTGTTTGCCACATGGCGGGCCCGGAGCTCTCCTCTGAGGAGAGGGAGGTCCGGCCCCGCCGGACGCGTGGCGCCTTCGGAGCTCTCCCTGCGGAGAAGGGCGAGTTCCTTAGGCATTTTACCCTGTGCGTGGGGGTACCCCATATCTCAGGTACCGACAGTGGCCCTCGGGCCCATCTCGGGGGAGATAGCGAGCCCGAGGTGGGACCTCCGTCTCTTCCGATCCGCGCACTTCCTCTAAGTCCCGAATTGACCGCTGCCGGAGCACGAACGGCCACGGGATCGTGGGAGCGTGCGCTCACTTGATGGTTGCTTTTACTGCGGCGGTTCCCAAGATTGCCACCTTTGCGGCGCTTTCTTCGGGAACCGCTGAAGTGCCTCGCCGGCTCATCTTCTCAGGAGACTGACTCCTTGCCCTCACCGCTTCAGTTAGGCGGCTTGGGCCCACCCGTCATCGGCACTCGGTCTGGGAACCGAAGCGGTTGCCGGTGCGGGGTATTCGAAGAGTTCCGAATCGCTTGGAATTGTACCCGAGAAGTTTTTTAGAGGGGGTCTTACCCACATTGCAACTTCCCTTCGCACTTCTCTGCATTTCTCCTCGGACTCTTGTGCTTTTGCTCTCTTGCCTTTGAGTTCTCCCTCGCCATGGCATCCAGCCTGCCGCCAGAGAAGAAGCGCGCTCGATCTCCTCTAGCAGCGGCGTTTGTGCCAAGTCGGGATTCTGGGGTGCCTGACACTCCCTCCGGTGGCGACTCGAAGAGGCCCCGGGTTGATGCGCTGGGGGAAGCCTCTGGGGCGCCCCCTGTTCCGCCAGTCCAAGCGACTGCGGAGCGGCCGTCGGTAGAGGGCTCTGGAAGTCCTACCCCGGCTCGGAAGTCGGTGTTCAGAGCCCGCTGGAGTGTCCGCGCTTCCCGGCCTTCCCCGACTTGCGGGGAATCTGTGCCGCTGCGCTCGGAGCCAGGGGCGACTGCCGCGGCCCCCAGGCCATCGTGGACTTCTCCAGTTCCGGTGTGCCCGGACTCCGTGGCGGCTGTAAGGGCCTCAGTTTTTGACACCCATTTGCAGTGTTCATCCCCACACCACACACCTCATTTGAGGAAAAATGATGAACACAAATAAAGAGCAAGTAACAATTATCAACATGCTCATTAGGGAACAAACTCACACATTGCAAAAGTGGTACTTCCCACATGTGATATAGATGGGCTGGACATATGAAAACTCCTACACTTTGCCAAGGATGTCCATGCCAAGTTTCACCCAAATTCAAAACATTTTTGAGGTCATCTTGGGTGTAGATAGGAAAGGGGCAGTTTGAAAACATATTCAAATTCAAACTGTTTTCACCCACTGAATTTAAAAGTGGAAGGCATATTCTTGCTCAGCACATTTTTGTGAGCTCACACACCAATTTTCACTCCATTTGGAGTTGATCTTGACATGAGCTAAGGGGGAGAAATTCAAACTTTATTTGAATTTCAAACTGCACTTGTCCTGAAATTCATTCAAACCAAACCTCATTTGAACTTTGATCAATTCAAATGGCTCTTGGGTGAATAATTTGAGTTGCCAAGGGTAGAATAGGGTTCACTGTTTACCACAGCTGTTAGGAATAAATTTCAGAGGTTAAAAGAGGAGTGGGACCCACATGTCAGCCTCAGCCTCAAAGCAAACCGACTGAACCACAGTTCAGTCGGTTCCCGGCTGTTGTGCGCGCGCGCCACCGAAGGGGCCGGCCGGCGCCAGCTCCTGCTGCGTGCCCCAAGCCGGAGGCCAGCCGGCCGAGCTATTTATTCCCTCCCCGGCGTGCCTCAGTCACCATTTCCCCGAGCTACCGACGTGCGCGACTGCTTTTCCCACTGCCATCGCCGCCGCTCGAGTTCCTGCTTGATCAAGCCGATCGCAGCTCCCTCTTTCCATTCCAAGGTCCCAGCAAGGTACTAGCAACCATCCTCCATCCTTCCCATTGATAGAAATCGATTGAAACCGAGTGATATCGGCTGTGCCGAAAGATCAAACTCGGAACTGGAAACCGCCGCACCTCGGGCTCTCGTGGACAGCCCAACCTGGGCGTTGTCACGCCCGAGCCAAGGCACCCTTGGACGCGCAAGTGATCGGTGCTGCTCATCCCCGAGCCACAGCTCGAGTGGTTGCTCACCGGCGGCGAATTTCCACTTTTCCCCTTTCTGTGTGCAGAACGACCCTCGGGTACGATTCTGTTTAATTCGTGCTCTAGAAAGGATTAGAGGGCCTCAGGCCACTCCCACACGAACTAGACACGGTGACGCACAAGTTGCCTTCACAACTCTGGGCCGGAGAACTTCTGTGCCCGGCGTAATTCAAGGTCTACTAATGGCGGAACGCACGGGGGGTATCGGGCGCACGGTGAGGACCTATTTCGGGCCTTCCCCGAGCTGCCCCGAGTTCATGTCGACCTTCTCTGAGGTCCACTGATGCTCCCCGACCGGTTTCCCAAGTAGCTGAGGCACTAGGAGCATCAGCCGACATGGCCGAAGTCGTTCCGATATGGCGGCTCGTCGCCGACCATGCTCCGGCCGTTGTCATGAGCAGCTGACCCTCGGATCATGTTCCCCAAGTAAAAGTAGGCAGGGGCGGCCAGAATCAAGAAGTTTGAAGCTGTACAGCAGCCGGCGGCGAGCTCTCCGGCGAGGTCCCTCGGCGGCGGAGCGCGGGTGTCGCGAGGTTGAAGAAGGGGGTGGACCCCAGCTGTCAGCGGCCGATATTTTGAATCGGGATCCGGCTGCGGCCGGGATCGGGTGTGCTGGCGCGCAAAAGCCTTGTGGGCCGCGGTGTGCTGTCGCTTCGGCGTGCGACGCGTGTCTCCTGGGCCCACGCGCGAGTTTAAACTTTTCCCCGATTTTCAAATTTCCTTCAAACTTCAAATCCTTATAACTTTGGCTAGAAAGCTCCAAATTGAGTGAACCAAATTTTGCTGGATTCAGCTCTTTGAGTACTTTCCAGAAAATCAAGTGTCACTTCATGAGATTCCTTAATTCTCCAGAATTAATTCCTTAAAGTTTAAACTGTTAGGAATTTTAACTGGAGAATCATTTGGAGGAAAATCCTGAAATTTTGCTGAGATGTTCACCAAAATATCCTTGAACTACCATAAAAATTTCAGATCCATTTGAGCTCATTTAGTCCACCTAATGGTGTGATTAGTAAAACTGTTCCAGAGAAAATAGAAAATGTTCAGAAACATTTTCAGAATTTTCTCTGAAATTGTTTAGCTCATATCTTTAGTTAGAGACTTCCAAATTAAGTGAGACCAATTCCATTAGAACCCTCTGAAAATCTAGTTTTCAGAAAGTCATAGTTTGTTTCATGAAAATACCTAGAACACCCTAAAAGCCTTTAATTAAGGTCAAGGACATAATTATTTGTGGAGGGCTCAAATGAGCTTTGCTGCAACTAAAACTTGACCAAGTCTCTGTTTAGGTTGTAACCAAGCCACAGTAAAAGTTTCACAGTCATTAGGTCTATCTAGTAAAGGTTATAGACTTCACAACTTCAAAGTTAATACAAAAGCATTTAATTAATACATACATTGTTCTTATCATGTAGTCGCTAAGGTCGAGGAGGAACCCGAAGTCCTAGACTTCGTTACTCCGGAGGAACAGCTAGCCTACGACCAAGAGCAGCAAGGCAAGCCCCGGTTTGCATTAACCATTTTATAAATTTTTATTGTTTTGAGCACATACTTGTTTTCTTTATGTTGTGCATCAGAGTCTTGTTTGGAAACCCCACTGCATAGCCAAGAAAACCATGGGTTGGGGTTTAGGATTGCAAACCCCGTTAGCCACTGCATTGCTAGGATAGAGTAGGATTCGGTACAAGTCGAGTAGTTGGAACTACTCGCGAGAATAGGCTAGAGGCACATTGCTCGGGTAGAGATAGCACATGATACACATGGCAAGAAAATGAGACCGAGCGGAGAGTAAGGGCAGCAGGACTTTGGGGCCTGTGTGCTGTAGCTCCGCTTGTGTCGATTGAGGACCGAGCCGTGTGCGGGCCTGTTGAACAAGCTAGAACAGTACCGAAGACCTACCGGCTATATGGGAACCGGGAAACTGATGTAACTCGGGTAGCTGGGTATTGAGGCATTGCCCGTCGTTCAGAGGGTAGGTTGAGAGCTCGAGGTGTAAATCAGCTGGCGGCACAGAGATGCGCGTGCAGGGACCTCTTGCTCGGGACGATGGGACCGGTTCAATATTTGGCTAACGGGTGAAAGGTAGTCGCGTACGGCGTCCGTGATGGTTGTTGTAGGCAACATCGAGTACGGGCGTACGTGACGGGTTGTTCGGGTAACCCTGCAGGTGTAAATCGATTATAATCGCCGTCCCTCGCGGTCAGTGAGTACTACTTGTTCACTGTACCGTGACGTAGAAAGAACAGGCTAGTTACATGTTAAAATGTTGCTGATTGAAAGTTGGATATTGATTGTTAATGATATGTTGTAGCTTAGTGCTAACTAAAGTTCTTTTCAACTTTGGGCAAAGTACATGAGAGAAATGCGTTTCTTGTTTGATTGCGGCTCTCTCATGTGCCTTAGCGTAAAGTTCTCCACAACCTGCTGCTAAAACTTGAAAGTAAGGTTCTACTAATTAGGCGAGTCCTTGCAAATGATTTTTACCTCATGCAACCCATCACCCTCATGTAGAAGTTTCATGTTTAGGTGAGACGGGTCAGACTTGCTGAGCCTTCGTGCTCACTGCTTGTGTTTGAAGCTTTTGCAGGGTTCTATGAGGAAGGGACTCCCGAAGAGGAGACGGAACCCCAGGAGGGGAACCCCGTCGAGTGGGGGTCGTGCACGCCGCAGAGTTAGTGTGCGAGTGTGCTAGCAAGGACACGTTCGAGGGCTGAACGTGCACTTGATGCTTAGTCTACGCCCGCGAGTGTGGACTAAACTTATTTTGATGTAAACATGTTAATAAACTTGTTTATGTAATAAAGCTTCCGCTTCCGCTTTGTACCTTTGACGTGTGTTATACGGTGTTGTGCAACGCAGCACCCCTCAGCGTGATCCTGGCTCGACAGGACCAGTGGGGTCGTGTCAGCGTGGTATCAGAGCTCGCTTGAGGTTTAACACAGTACAAAGGTCTTCCTTTTCAAAAATCCAGTGAGGAACGAGTTAGTAGCCCGTATAAGGATGTTATTAGTATATAGAAAGTGGCTTAGTAACCTATTTGTTATGTCGGAAAATCGTGCATCTCGGGACGTTCATGTCTTGGGGGGTGCACGTAAGCGCTGTCCACCAGTGCGCACAAGCTGAAGGGTGGAGCCCCACGGGTGGCAGGTAACCCGACCCGCTTTGATATCCTCTACGACTCTTCATGTCGTTTGGGGTATTCGAGCAACGTCTGTCCCTGGCGTGCGTGGTGCAACATGGGAGACCCCGTCACGTGGTCTGAAACGTGAACACGTAACTCAAGGCGTGTTTGGCTTGAGAACATCCGGGCGAGTGATGACGGCCGGGTGTACAAACTGTATGGATTCCGGGCTCGGTGTGCAGCCGAGTCTGATGATTGTTTGAGTTTCTGCAGGTAGCCTTACCACGAAACGGTAGACGTGTAGCATCCGTGTGCGAGTGACGAGTAGTGCCACTGAACTAACGAAGCCGGCTAAATCCGGTATAGGTTTTTCCTTTGTGAGGACGTAGTACCGACATAATCTGGTGACGCCTCGACGTCACACCCAACTAAATGAACAACTTCATTTAAAAACTTGAAGGTTTTGATCCAAAGTAGTAAAACTTGATGTAACTCCTTCCCTTGAACAGGATATTCAAAGTTAATAAATTTTCAACTTATAGGATGTTAAGGACAGAGCACTCTGTTTTCAGCTAAATCAAGGCTGAAGTTAATCAGAGGTTAGAGGTTGAGTTCTTTCGAGGTTGGGGTCGTATGATACATTTCTGGAAAGCTTTGGAGGAGATTTACAACTTTTCTGTTGAGTTCCAGAGGTGTTTCATCCCTTAACCACTCGAAAAATGCAGTAGAGTTGAAACTGTCCAGAAAACAGGACGGAGCAAAGACTCTCTGTAGACTCTCTGTAAATTAAGCATAACTTCCTGCATAAAAATCCAAAAATAGAAAATGAGGTGGTTCTGGGAAGCTTATGAGATGGGTTACAACTTTGTAACAGAAAGTTTTGTCAGATTAGGAACAGAATTAACTGGAATTCTTGGATCAAATCAGTACCTAAGGCAGGGAGGTGCTGTCCAATTGTTCCCAGAAATTCTGTTAACTTTGACATCTCATAACTTTTGAACCAGAGCAGATCTTAGGCCAACCAAATACTTTCTGGAAAGCTATTGAAGTTAACTTTAACTTTGATGTTGAGCTCCAGGACTGGTTTTGCTTTTAACCTGGCCTAAATCAGATTGATATGGAAACTGGTCAGGGCTGTCATGGGAACAGCAGATCAGCAGTCAAATTTGTTTAAAAATTTGAACTATGTTTCCAAGTGTTAAGGGTTCAATGACATATCTTATGTTATAACTCAATGGTTTACTGTTTAAATAAATATTTGACATTTCTCAAATATATTTTTACAGATGGCAGCAGATAAACGGTTGGAGAACGGGTGGGTAGTTTCCCACTGCTCTGACCGTAGCGGCTACCCGGAAGCATTGTGGCAAATGCTCCAATATTTCGGGTACAACCAAAGGCCGCAATACTTCGCCAAGGAAGAAGGCGAAGAGGGGAACAAGACGTGGACGATCCATGTCGAGGTTTCCGCAGGGCCTACGCCACCCGGTTGGGTGCCATTCACCGTCACGGTGAGAGGAAGACAACCGGAAGGGATGTGGCAAGTGGCAGCCCGTGACACTATGTCACGTTTCTGCCAACTACACGTACAGGCTATGGAGGGAACTCCATACGCACTCGTCCGGTGGAGGGACGAGCTCAGCATGTGTGGGAAGAGAGGTACCTAGAGGCAACAAACCCGAGTTGCCCAAGGTACAACCCCGCGGAGGCAAATCTCAGCCTCCAAATGAGGGCGGGAAACGCTGTGATGGACAGCCAAGCTGTTCATACGGAGCATCTCGCCACCAAGCTCAAGGAGAGCACAAGCCGTGGAGATCATTTTGAGAGTGCTCACAGTGCACTCCGCAATGTGCTCCTTCCGACGATCAAGCGACTGAATGAACAACACAATCAGTTGCGTCGTCTGAAGAAGGCAAAGAAGAAGAGCCGTGTTGACATTGCGGCGTTGCAAGAGCTGGTGCAGACCCTAACCCAGCAGAATGAGGACCTTGCTCAAGAGCGGGACGACGCTATTGAGGAAGGACAAGGCTGGGAAGAGGACTACAACCAGGCTATGGACGAGGTGCATGCATTGCAGGACCTCGTGCCCCCGGTATTGGGCGTACCGGTAGTCTTGGGTCTTCCAGCCATGGGAGAACCTGGAATGGGAGAAGAGGTGGTAGACCCCGAGCCACCAGCAGAGGTACCGGAGGAGGACGACCCACAGGAGGTCGAGTTCTACTCCGAGTAGGGGGTTACGGTTGCCAAGTAGGGCAGCTAGGGTAGCGTAACCCAACTTTTGTAATCGGTGACATGTCGTGTAGACAGTAGCGTATGTATAGGTAGTGACGACATGAGCACGACTTCTCGGAGATCCGAGAATAATGTATCTTGTATAAAGTTTATGCTTTATCAATATATGTGAATGTTGTGCAAGTTAATCATGCGTCGCTTCAATACTTACTCCTGTTTATGGAATTTTGAGTAAGACATGTGCTAATTGCTGCTGTGTTGAATTTCAGAATGACGCGTACTCGTGCCAACCCCGATGTTGGAGGTACTAGCCAAGGGGGAGAGACCTCCCAACCACCTCCCGAGGACTCCTCGGGACAGCAGCAGCAACAGCAACAGCAAACACCGCCACCGCCACTGCCAACGGTTACATTGGCCGACATTGTCGCGGCAATGGCGGGTTCACATCAGCAGCATACAGAGCTGCTGCAAACGTTAATTGCGAATACGTCTCGCCCAGAGAGACGTCAAGATCGTGAGGAGCGCCAACAGAGCTCCTACTCTGACTTCCTGGCGACTCATCCCCCTGTATTCTCAAGGGCGGATGAACCACTTGACGCGGACAACTGGCTCCGCGCCATAGAGATGAAGTTCGGGCTGCTCCAAATCAGCGAGCAGCGCAAGACTCAGTTCGCGGTCCAGCAGCTCCAAGGATCCGCGAGCGCGTGGTGGGCCAACTTTTGTGCTTCACAACCCACCGACCGAGTGATGACCTGGGCGGAGTTCCGGACGGCCTTCCGGGCCTATCATATACCGCCCGGTTTGATGAAGAGGAAGACGCAGGAATTCCTACACCTGCAACAAGGGAGCCGGAACGCGCTGGAGTACTCCAGAGCGTTCAACGATCTCGCACTCTACGCGTCGTATCACGCAGATACGGACGAGAAGCGGCGGGACCACTTTTACCAGGGGCTTAACCCGCTCCTGAAGGACAAGCTGGCGATGTTCAATCGCGGCAGCCTCAACGACATAATTGATGCTGCGATTGTTCAGGAAGACTCCGGCAAGGAGTTGGCGGTGGCAGAGCGAAAGCGAAGCGCGCCGCAGAGCAGCGGAGAAGGAGGCGGTCCTTCTCAGAAGTTTCGGATGGTGAATCGCCCACCATCAGGTCCGCGCTGGCAGCCACCACAGCGGTCGATGCCGTTCCGCGGTCGGCCGTATTCTTCACCGGCATTCCGGCCGGCACTGCCAGCACCACCGCAACAACAACAGCAGCAGCGGGCGATGCCGCGTGCGTTTGCACCTCCGCAACGCATGCCGGGCTTTCGTCCACCAAGTACTCCACCAGCAGCGGCCACATGTTACAAGTGTGGTCGTCCAGGACACTTCGCGAGCAGTTGCCCGGAGAGGCAAGGCGGCGGAGTGGTACCACAGTTTCCGGGGAGGAATCAACCCCGGAACCCTACTAATGCGCGGCGGGCAAACCCTAGGCCCGGTACTGTCCACCAGCTTGCCATTGAGGACGTGCCGGAGGGCGAGCCAATCCTTGCGGGTATGTTCCAACTCCACCAGCATCCCGCTATAGTACTATTTGATTCAGGCGCCACGCATAATTTTATTAGCCAAGCTTTCATTGCTAAACACAGCTTGCCAATACTACCCACCGATAGTCCATATTTAATTTGTTCACCGGGTGGGAAGATTTCAGCAAGCGTAATGGTCTCCAAAGCACCATTATGCTTAGCGGGTAGAGTGTACCCCACGTCTCTCATTATCTTAGAGGGACAGAAGGTCGATGTCATCCTATGGATGTCGTGGTTAAACCGCCACGGCGCTGTTTTAGACACCGTCCTCCGAGTCGTGCACTTAAACTCAGGAGTGCACGGTTCTCACTCATTATTTCTGGACAGTCCAGAAATAAAACTTCCAAGTGTCTATCAAGCCACAACCATCAGATTGGAAGACATTCCAGTGGTCCGAGAATTCCCTGATGTATTCCCGGATGATTTGCCGGGGATGCCACCCGATAGAGAGGTGGAGTTCAAGATTGAACTTGCACCGGGAACCATGCCAATATCCCGAAGGCCGTACAAGATGGCGCCCAAGGAGTTGGCTGAACTGAAGACTCAGCTCACGGACCTTCTGGAGAAGGGTTTTATTAGGCCGAGCTCCTCGCCATGGGGCTGTTCGGCATTATTTGTCAAAAAGAAGGATGAAACGTTGCGGCTTTGCGTGGACTACCGTCCATTAAATGCCGTAACCATCAAGAACAAGTACCCGTTGCCACGGATCGACATGTTGTTTGATCAGTTGGTCGAAGCAAAGGTCTTTTCCAAGATGGATTTAAGATCCGGGTACCATCAGATTAAGATCAGGGCTGAGGACATTCCAAAGACAGCTTTTTCGACAAGGTACGGACTTTATGAGTACCTGGTCATGTCCTTTGGCCTCACCAATGCTCCAGCTCACTTCATGTACTTAATGAACTCGGTGTTCATGCCGGAGCTGGACAAGTTTGTCGTGGTCTTCATCGACGACATCCTGGTATATTCCAAGTCGGAGGAAGATCACAAGAAACATCTGCGTATAGTCTTGCAACGGCTGCGGGATCACAAGTTATACGCAAAGTTCAGCAAATGCGAGTTTTGGATATCGCAAGTGCCTTTCCTCGGGCATATCATCTCAGCGGAGGGTATCGCTGTGGACCCGAGCAAAATCACGCAAGTGCTGAATTGGAAATCCCCGAGAACTGTTCATGAGGTACGGAGTTTCCTCGGACTCGCGGGATATTATCGGAGGTTCATTCCGAACTTCTCGAAGATTGCCAAGCCAATGACAGAGCTGCTGAAGAAGGCTACCAAATATGTTTGGAGTCCAGCATGTGAAGCAGCATTCAAGGCTTTAGTCAAGCACCTGACATCAGCACCGGTTTTGGCGCAGCCAGACACAACAAAACCGTTCGATGTGTACTGCGATGCATCCGGCATTGGGCTCGGATGTGTGTTGATGCAAGACCGAAGGGTGGTCGCGTATGGGTCACGGCAGCTTAGGAATCATGAGCAAAATTATCCAACTCACGACTTGGAGCTCGCTGCCGTGGTACTTGCACTGAAAATGTGGAGGCACTACCTACTCGGTAACCTCGTACATTTATATACCGACCACAAAAGCCTCAAGTACATATTCACTCAGAAGGAGCTGAACATGAGGCAACGAAGATGGTTAGAACTGATAAAGGATTACGAGATAGAGATCCATTATCATCCGGGCAAGGCAAACGTTGTGGCAGACGCGCTAAGCCGCAAGTCACACGTCAATAATCTGACCATCACACCGTTGGAAGAGAGCGAACCACCACTACATGTGATTCCACATGGAGCTCTCTACAACCTAGCTTTGATCCCCACCATCCGTGAAGAGATAGCGGCAGCCCAGAAGAATGACAAGGGCATATCACATTTGCGGAGACGTGTAGACAGTGGGGAGTTGAAATGTTTCCGGAAGGACGGAGACGGCGTCCTATGGTTCAAGGACCGGATCGTCGTACCCCGAAACCCGGAGTTACGGAAGAAAATCTTTGATGAGGCTCACTTATCAAAGTTTTCTATTCACCCCGGCAGCAACAAGATGTATCAAGAACTCAGAAGCAAGTTTTGGTGGACACGGATGAAGCGAGAGACTGCAAAATACGTGTCCGAGTGTGATACATGTCGACGGGTGAAGGCAGACCACATGCGGAAACCGGGACTGCTGCAACCACTGGGCATTCCTGCCTGGAAGTGGGAGGACGTGAGCATGGATTTCGTCGTCGGTTTACCCACCACCTTACAGAAACATGATTCTGTGTGGGTGATCGTCGATCGGCTCACCAAAGTTGCCCATTTCATCCCGGTCAACACCAACTACAGCGCCAAGAAGTACGCTGAACTGTACATCTCACGGATCCTATGCTTATACGGCGTACCCCGTACTATCGTATCGGACCGGGGCACTTTATTTGTGTCCCGTTTTTGGGAGCAGCTCCACGCTGCCTTGGGGACGAAGCTGATCCGTAGTTCAGCCTACCACCCGCAGACGGATGGGCAAACGGAGCGGGTAAATCAAATCTTAGAAGACATGCTACGAGCTTGCGCTATCGACCACGGCAAGAACTGGGATGATCACTTGCCGTTAGCCGAGTTCTCGTACAACAATGGGTACCAAGCCAGCATCAAGATGGCGCCCTACGAGGCGCTATACGGGAGAAAATGCCGCACACCATTGAATTGGTGTGAGTCTGGCGAGAGGGTTACCTTCGGGATTGATCTTGTCAACAACGCGGAAGAAAAGGTTCGAGTAATTCAAGCGAACCTAAAAGCCGCTCAATCCCGACAGAAACAGTATGCGGACCGGAGAAGGCGTCCGTTACAATTCGAAGCTGGAGACCACGTATATCTACGAGTGTCTCCAATGAAGGGCGTGAACAGATTTGGGGTGAGAAGAAAGTTAGCACCCCGATTCATCGGTCCATTCCAGATTACCGAAAGATGTGGATCGGTGGCATACCGGCTAAGATTACCAGAAGCACTTTCCGGTGTGCACGACGTCTTTCACATTTCCCAGCTGAGGAAGTGTCTCAAGCTATCAACTACCGTTCAGCTGGAAGACATTGAAGAACTGCAACCGGATCTCACCTATCGGGAGGAACCGGTGCAGATTATTGATGAAAAGGCCCGAACCACACGCAACCGTACGTTGTGGTTCTACAAGGTTCTGTGGAGTAATCACTCCATGGATGAAGCGACATGGGAGAGCGAAGAATTCCTTCGCACTAACTACCCCGACCTTCTCACGTCGCATATCCGGTAATTTTTCCACCGTCCTCTCTCTCATTTTCACCTTATAATCTCGGGACGAGATTCTTTTAAGGGGGGAGGAATGTAAGGGCCTCAGTTTTTGACACCCATTTGCAGTGTTCATCCCCACACCACACACCTCATTTGAGGAAAAATGATGAACACAAATAAAGAGCAAGTAACAATTATCAACATGCTCATTAGGGAACAAACTCACACATTGCAAAAGTGGTACTTCCCACATGTGATATAGATGGGCTGGACATATGAAAACTCCTACACTTTGCCAAGGATGTCCATGCCAAGTTTCACCCAAATTCAAAACATTTTTGAGGTCATCTTGGGTGTAGATAGGAAAGGGGCAGTTTGAAAACATATTCAAATTCAAACTGTTTTCACCCACTGAATTTAAAAGTGGAAGGCATATTCTTGCTCAGCACATTTTTGTGAGCTCACACACCAATTTTCACTCCATTTGGAGTTGATCTTGACATGAGCTAAGGGGGAGAAATTCAAACTTTATTTGAATTTCAAACTGCACTTGTGCTGAAATTCATTCAAACCAAACCTCATTTGAACTTTGATCAATTCAAATGGCTCTTGGGTGAATAATTTGAGTTGCCAAGGGTAGAATAGGGTTCACTGTTTACCACAGCTGTTAGGAATAAATTTCAGAGGTTAAAAGAGGAGTGGGACCCACATGTCAGCCTCAGCCTCAAAGCAAACCGACTGAACCACAGTTCAGTCGGTTCCCGGCTGTTGTGCGCGCGCGCCACCGAAGGGGCCGGCCGGCGCCAGCTCCTGCTGCGTGCCCCAAGCCGGAGGCCAGCCGGCCGAGCTATTTATTCCCTCCCCGGCGTGCCTCAGTCACCATTTCCCCGAGCTACCGACGTGCGCGACTGCTTTTCCCACTGCCATCGCCGCCGCTCGAGTTCCTGCTTGATCAAGCCGATCGCAGCTCCCTCTTTCCATTCCAAGGTCCCAGCAAGGTACTAGCAACCATCCTCCATCCTTCCCATTGATAGAAATCGATTGAAACCGAGTGATATCGGCTGTGCCGAAAGATCAAACTCGGAACTGGAAACCGCCGCACCTCGGGCTCTCGTGGACAGCCCAACCTGGGCGTTGTCACGCCCGAGCCAAGGCACCCTTGGACGCGCAAGTGATCGGTGCTGCTCATCCCCGAGCCACAGCTCGAGTGGTTGCTCACCGGCGGCGAATTTCCACTTTTCCCCTTTCTGTGTGCAGAACGACCCTCGGGTACGATTCTGTTTAATTCGTGCTCTAGAAAGGATTAGAGGGCCTCAGGCCACTCCCACACGAACTAGACACGGTGACGCACAAGTTGCCTTCACAACTCTGGGCCGGAGAACTTCTGTGCCCGGCGTAATTCAAGGTCTACTAATGGCGGAACGCACGGGGGGTATCGGGCGCACGGTGAGGACCTATTTCGGGCCTTCCCCGAGCTGCCCCGAGTTCATGTCGACCTTCTCTGAGGTCCACTGATGCTCCCCGACCGGTTTCCCAAGTAGCTGAGGCACTAGGAGCATCAGCCGACATGGCCGAAGTCGTTCCGATATGGCGGCTCGTCGCCGACCATGCTCCGGCCGTTGTCATGAGCAGCTGACCCTCGGATCATGTTCCCCAAGTAAAAGTAGGCAGGGGCGGCCAGAATCAAGAAGTTTGAAGCTGTACAGCAGCCGGCGGCGAGCTCTCCGGCGAGGTCCCTCGGCGGCGGAGCGCGGGTGTCGCGAGGTTGAAGAAGGGGGTGGACCCCAGCTGTCAGCGGCCGATATTTTGAATCGGGATCCGGCTGCGGCCGGGATCGGGTGTGCTGGCGCGCAAAAGCCTTGTGGGCCGCGGTGTGCTGTCGCTTCGGCGTGCGACGCGTGTCTCCTGGGCCCACGCGCGAGTTTAAACTTTTCCCCGATTTTCAGATTTCCTTCAAACTTCAAATCCTTATAACTTTGGCTAGAAAGCTCCAAATTGAGTGAACCAAATTTTGCTGGATTCAGCTCTTTGAGTACTTTCCAGAAAATCAAGTGTCACTTCATGAGATTCCTTAATTCTCCAGAATTAATTCCTTAAAGTTTAAACTGTTAGGAATTTTAACTGGAGAATCATTTGGAGGAAAATCCTGAAATTTTGCTGAGATGTTCACCAAAATATCCTTGAACTACCATAAAAATTTCAGATCCATTTGAGCTCATTTAGTCCACCTAATGGTGTGATTAGTAAAACTGTTCCAGAGAAAATAGAAAATGTTCAGAAACATTTTCAGAATTTTCTCTGAAATTGTTTAGCTCATATCTTTAGTTAGAGACTTCCAAATTAAGTGAGACCAATTCCATTAGAACCCTCTGAAAATCTAGTTTTCAGAAAGTCATAGTTTGTTTCATGAAAATACCTAGAACACCCTAAAAGCCTTTAATTAAGGTCAAGGACATAATTATTTGTGGAGGGCTCAAATGAGCTTTGCTGCAACTAAAACTTGACCAAGTCTCTGTTTAGGTTGTAACCAAGCCACAGTAAAAGTTTCACAGTCATTAGGTCTATCTAGTAAAGGTTATAGACTTCACAACTTCAAAGTTAATACAAAAGCATTTAATTAATACATACATTGTTCTTATCATGTAGTCGCTAAGGTCGAGGAGGAACCCGAAGTCCTAGACTTCGTTACTCCGGAGGAACAGCTAGCCTACGACCAAGAGCAGCAAGGCAAGCCCCGGTTTGCATTAACCATTTTATAAATTTTTATTGTTTTGAGCACATACTTGTTTTCTTTATGTTGTGCATCAGAGTCTTGTTTGGAAACCCCACTGCATAGCCAAGAAAACCATGGGTTGGGGTTTAGGATTGCAAACCCCGTTAGCCACTGCATTGCTAGGATAGAGTAGGATTCGGTACAAGTCGAGTAGTTGGAACTACTCGCGAGAATAGGCTAGAGGCACATTGCTCGGGTAGAGATAGCACATGATACACATGGCAAGAAAATGAGACCGAGCGGAGAGTAAGGGCAGCAGGACTTTGGGGCCTGTGTGCTGTAGCTCCGCTTGTGTCGATTGAGGACCGAGCCGTGTGCGGGCCTGTTGAACAAGCTAGAACAGTACCGAAGACCTACCGGCTATATGGGAACCGGGAAACTGATGTAACTCGGGTAGCTGGGTATTGAGGCATTGCCCGTCGTTCAGAGGGTAGGTTGAGAGCTCGAGGTGTAAATCAGCTGGCGGCACAGAGATGCGCGTGCAGGGACCTCTTGCTCGGGACGATGGGACCGGTTCAATATTTGGCTAACGGGTGAAAGGTAGTCGCGTACGGCGTCCGTGATGGTTGTTGTAGGCAACATCGAGTACGGGCGTACGTGACGGGTTGTTCGGGTAACCCTGCAGGTGTAAATCGATTATAATCGCCGTCCCTCGCGGTCAGTGAGTACTACTTGTTCACTGTACCGTGACGTAGAAAGAACAGGCTAGTTACATGTTAAAATGTTGCTGATTGAAAGTTGGATATTGATTGTTAATGATATGTTGTAGCTTAGTGCTAACTAAAGTTCTTTTCAACTTTGGGCAAAGTACATGAGAGAAATGCGTTTCTTGTTTGATTGCGGCTCTCTCATGTGCCTTAGCGTAAAGTTCTCCACAACCTGCTGCTAAAACTTGAAAGTAAGGTTCTACTAATTAGGCGAGTCCTTGCAAATGATTTTTACCTCATGCAACCCATCACCCTCATGTAGAAGTTTCATGTTTAGGTGAGACGGGTCAGACTTGCTGAGCCTTCGTGCTCACTGCTTGTGTTTGAAGCTTTTGCAGGGTTCTATGAGGAAGGGACTCCCGAAGAGGAGACGGAACCCCAGGAGGGGAACCCCGTCGAGTGGGGGTCGTGCACGCCGCAGAGTTAGTGTGCGAGTGTGCTAGCAAGGACACGTTCGAGGGCTGAACGTGCACTTGATGCTTAGTCTACGCCCGCGAGTGTGGACTAAACTTATTTTGATGTAAACATGTTAATAAACTTGTTTATGTAATAAAGCTTCCGCTTCCGCTTTGTACCTTTGACGTGTGTTATACGGTGTTGTGCAACGCAGCACCCCTCAGCGTGATCCTGGCTCGACAGGACCAGTGGGGTCGTGTCAGCGGCGGCGTCTCTTCCTGCCGAGACGGCCACCGCGGCCCCCAAGCCAGCGCAGGTTGACCCTACACTAGGCGGCCCGATCTCTTCTTCAGCACCGCCTTCCCCGGCTCGCCCCTCTCCTCAGGTCAAGGAGCCAGAAGCTGAAGAGAGCCCGGCTGGCCTGGCTGCCAGAGCCTCGGAGCCTGCTTCTCCTGATCGGCGTCTCATCTCGGTTGCTGGTGCATCGGCTCTTCCTGAGGACGAGGTAATGGAGGAGGTCGGGGGGACTGCCCCGGCCTCTGTTGCTCCATTGCCTCTGGCGGACGCCTTTGCCCTTGCCGAGTCGAGCGTCCGGCAGGTCTTGGCTGCACTGGGGCGCGAGCGGGAGGAGCATACGGTTGAACGGGACCGCCTCCTCATCTGGGGGAACCTTTTGCGGGAGAGGACCGCGAAGGTTAAGAGCGAGCTCGACTCCAGGCGGGAGTTGCTCGACTTCAGGGAAGCGCTCCTCGACCGGATGAAGCGGGCTGTCGACCGCATGGACACCGAATCGCGGCGTATCAACCGGGAGATCCTGGAGGCACACGCCCTTGCCGAGGAGAGCCTTTCTGCTGCTGTGGAGATACGGCAGCGGTTGGAGCGCCGTGAACTCGCCGTTGAGGAACGGGAGCGTTGCGTGGCAGCTGAGGCGGAGAGGGTCGCCGCGCAGCTGGCTGCGGGCGAGGATGACCTTCGAGCTCGGATGGAGGAGCTGGAGATCCTGAAGGCAGACCTCGACTTGAGGGAGGAACAGGTCTCCCGTGATCGCCGGGCGGTCTTGGACCAGGAGTTGACCGCCGGCTTCAAGGCCGCTGAGTTGGAGCGGCTCGCCAAGGCTCTCCACCTTCGGGAGAGCTCCCTGGCGGCCAAGGAGAAGGAATTCTCCGAGAGAAACCTGGAGGCTCTGCAGGCGGCCCGCCGCGAGGTGGAGGAGCTTTCGGCCTTGCGATCCTCTGAGGCTCTTGCAGTCTCGAGCTTCGTGGATCGAGCGGGGTCCGCCCTGATCCCTCTTGGCTTCAGTCCGGTGAGGGCCTCAGTCCCTGCGTTGGGGGTGATCCAGATCTGCCTGCCACGTGGCGAGTCCGGAGCTCCTTCCTAAGAGGCGGGAGCTCCGGCCATGTTGGACACGTAGGGCTTTCGGAGCCCTCCCACCGAGGGGGAGGTCCGACTTCTGCCCACCACGTGGCGAGCCCGGAGCCCTCCTCACAGTTCCGGGCCTGCTGGACACGTGGGGCCCCCGGGCCCCGCCCCTGCCGGAGGGGCAGGTCCCGGTCCTTCCAGTCCCAGGCCGGAGTAGCTGGTAGCTCCTTTCCCCCGGCTTCATGCAGTCCCTGTTGCCGTAACCTGGAGGTCCTGCACACAGGCAGAGGAAACGTAATTCTCCTCGGGGGGTCCTCCCCTCCAGTCTCCTAGTCTTATCCGTCTTACGACCCCGATCCGCTATACGGGGCTTGGGCAATTCTGTGCACGAGGCGCCGGAGCTCCGGCTCCCTCCGAGGTCCGGGTACGGTCGTCCGATCCCTAGTACCGGGCCATGCGCTGGGGAAGCAGAGTGCACGCGCTTTGGGTTCATGACCAGGCAAAGCGGACGTACTCCCCTAGACCTCCGGAGGGCAGGATGCGCATGCTTTGGGCTCTGGGCCGGCTAAGCTAGATACGCACCCTGGACCCCCCATGCAGAACGCAGGCCTTTCCTGGAGGTAACCAACTGGCACCGCAACACCTGACTGGGGGAGGCCCGAGAGACCCACTCGGCCATAGGCAGGTGCCTCAAGCACAGCCGCCTTCGGAAGGATAGCGAATGCCGACTATGGATGAGCACAGGAGAGGTGGAGCTAGATGTACGATGAACATACAGAGATAGTGCGATCATAGAAATTAATGCATAATTTAAATGAGCGCATGAGAGAGAGCTAAGTAGAACGGGGCTCTGTATTCGTACCCATAGGTGGAATTCTGGCTGTACTGGGGGGCAATGTTTCGCCTTGTCTCCAAGGGAAGCAAGACTCTACGCGCTTAGGGTCAGAACCGGGCTAAACTGGACGTAGTCCTGTACCGTCCCTTGAGACTTAGCTGCCCCAAGCGCTGTTCCTAAATTCTATGGGATCTATTACAGAAGGGAATAACCCTGTTCTACTGATGCTCAGGAAGTAGGACTTACAACGTTGCTCCATGGCAAGGATTTTTGGGAACGGATCCCACTCTCGGTTGGAAGGCATGTGTGCTTGGGGTGGCAGCTTTCATGATTCGGAAGGGACCTTCCCTGCTGGGGGAGTGCTTATGGGTCCTTCTTGGAATAGAGCGTGCCGCTTCACCAAGTTGCCTTCCTGCAGGCCCCCGACGTGTTTGGTTCTTTGGCGGTAGTGCTTAGAGCATTAGCCGAGACCGTGCGTTGCGGGGTGTTTCCTGCAGCCGAGTCTTGTCGTTGAGGTTGTTATCTTCGCGCTGGATCAGGTCCTGTGCGGCTTCTCCTGGGGGCCCCCGGGGAGTTCTCCCCTTCTGGCTAAGGCCTTCAAGGGGTAGGTAGACCCGGGCTCGTCTTGGATGACCTAAGGCGTCTTCCCCTTCTGGCGAGGCCTTCAAGGGGTTGACAGACCTTAGGCGGCCCCCGAGAGGTATGTTCATGGCCCGGAGGCGCACCGCAGTTGGCTAACGCCCTGGCTTATCACCGTCGGAACTGGAGTCCTCACCGTCATGCACTGTCTTTATGACAAGCTGAGGCTCCTGGAACCCCACCTGGTGGGCAGCAGTGACTGGGGCATCGACCTTCTGTTTGCCATCCCTCTGAGGGTAGGGCGGCGCTTCAGCCCTCTGCTGTCTTCCTTTGCGGAAGCGCTCTGCGAGCCTCTGGATCTCCCAGCACTCGGCAGCAGTATGGTTGCAGGTGCCATGCACGGGGCATAGCCCGCCTTGGCCACTGTCTGGGGCCGGTGATTGCCGCTGCCTTTTGTCGGGGCGTGGCCCCCGAGCTCCACTGGTCGTCGCAGCTGCGGCGACGGGGGCCGTGAATGGTGACTTCATCTTGCCACCCCCCCGGTTCTTGGTCTTCTTGCCACCCCCATAGGCAGCAGCACCGGACCCGGGCTGTCCTCCTGACTCGGAGGCCGGCAGAGCGTGCCAGTTCCGCCCTTCAGCTGCTCTGGCGCACTTGTCCGCCAGGCTGAAGAGCTCCGAGACATCGCGGACCTCTCTGGTCGTGAGCTTCTCAAGCATTTTCTCGTCCCGGACACCCTGTCGGAACGCCACCACCACAGAGGCACTTTGGATATGCGGGATGGTGTTGCGTACCTGAGAGAACCGCTGGATGAAAGAGCGCAGCGACTCCCCAGGTTGTTGCTTGACGGCGTGGAGGTCAAGCTCCGTGCCGGGACGGGTGTAGGAGCTGCCGAAGTTGGCGACGAACTGCCGGCAGAGCTCTCCCCAGGAGGTTATGGACCCCTGAGGTAGATTCATGAGCCAAGACCGAGCTGGGCCGGTCAAGGCGACGGGGAAGTAGTTGGCCGTGACAGCCTCATCCCCTCCTGCGGCAAGTACGGCGGTGGAGTAGATCTGGAGGAACTCCGCTGGGTTGACGCTACCGTCGTACTTCTCGGGCAGATGCGGGCGAAACTTGCGTGGCGACCTTGCGAAGCGAAGGTGGGGTGCAAGGGCCGCACATCCTGCACCTGCTGCTGCAGGTACTGGCGCGGCGAACGCTTGGTTCGCACCTGGCACCGCATATCCCGGCATGGGCATGGCTGCACCATAGACCGGGGCCGCTACTTGCGGCGCATATAGCTGTGGCATATGCTGCGCAGCATATGCCTGAGGCAGGGCTCGCGTGGCGAAGGCCTGCCCTTCTGGTTGTGTCGAGGCCGACGGCATGCTGTCGCCTACCTCATGGCTGTGACGCCTCTCTCGGCGTCGCTCGAGGTACACCCGGGCGTCCTGGCCCAAGTGGCACCGTTCCAGTTTCCTTCGCAGGTCCGTCGACAGGAGCCTGGAGGAGCTGGAATCCGCCGTTAGCCCGTCAACCGTGGGTGTACGCGTCAGCGACACAGCCGGTTGTCCTGGGTGCCGTCCTCGCCGAAACCGAGGGTTCGCGGCGGCGACAACGAGGCGGTCCACCTCGCGGACCCATTGTTGGGTCGCTGAATGGGGCGCATCCCCCGCAGGTGGGTTGCTCAGCAGCGCTCTTGCTGCAGCTAGCGCACCTCCATGGTGTACGCTCAGCGCTACAGAAGATCTCACACTGGTCGGGGCCTGCATAGCCGGAGTCGGCGTTGCCGGAGTCGGCTGCTGGCTACCAGCTTGTGCCGACACACTCCGTCCTGAGTGTGTCGACATGTATTCCCTAGTGGTCACGGTTCGCCGTGAACGCGGAGGGGGAGAGTTTGCCGCTGAAGGAAGCTTGGTCATCTTCGTTGGGGGAAACTCGTCACGCTAGGAGAAAAGCCCCCTACCTGGCGCGCTAAATGTCGAAGTGTGCGATCGACACTTCCCCCGGGCCTGCACTGGGCAGCCCGCGGAGGTTCTTTTTTCGGAGGGGCTAGTCCCTAGCGGAGAGCTTGCGCAGATGGACGAGTTAGTAAGAGCTTGACACGGCGAGTTTTACGTGGTTCAGGCCGCCGGAGCGTAAAACCCTACGTCCACGGCGAGCTATGGAGCTCGCTGTATTGCTTGCTGCTCAGGGCCGGAGGCCTGAGCTTGGGGGTGAGTTACAGCTTGAGAGTGTATGGCTAGCGTATGAGTTGCAAAGTGCGAACCCTTGCTATCGACGCCTACCCGAGCCTTTTATAGTACAAGACTCGGGCGGCTTACAAGGGAAGCCGGGACCCGACAGGTGGTCCCGGGAAGATTGTCTATTATCTACCGTATCTGCAGTTATGCCGGTAGTTGTCTCTGGTCGAAGGCTTCTGAGTCTTCATCTTGCCGCCCTGCCCATGCCGCACGCTAGTAGTAGTGGTTGATGACGGCGCAGGCGGCATGGGATGTCTTGTCGCGGTGTTTATTGGCTGACAGGTTCTGACACCGCGCGCCAGTCTGTGATGCGACTGGGCGCAACGGCACCTGACAGAAGCGTGCTCCGCGTCTCCGCGTCTTGGGAAGACGCGGGCCTTGAATACCTTGTACGGGCAAGGTATGGAGCGTATTTACGCCCGCTGCCTATCGCTCGGGGCAGGCAGCGTCGCTCTGCTGCCACGTGGCGGGCCCGGAGCCCTTCTCAGAGAAGAGGAGGGCCAGCCCCGCGGGGCACGTGGAGCCTCCGGACCTCTCCCCGCGGAGGGGGAGGTCCGGCCTCTGTATGCCACATGGCGGGCCCGGAGCTCTCCTCTGAGGAGAGGGAGGTCCGGCCCCACTGGACACGCGGCGCCTTCGGGCCTCTCTCCCGTGGAGGGGGAGGCCCGGCTTCTATTTGCCACGTGGCGGGCCCGGAGCTCTCCTCTGAGGAGAGGGAGGTCCGGCCCCGCCGGACGCGTGGCGCCTTCGGAGCTCTCCCTGCGGAGAAGGGCGAGTTCCATAGGCATTTTACCCTGTGCGCGGGGGTACCCCATATCTCAGGTACCGACAAGTGCGATCATAAAAATTAATGCGTAATTTAAATGAGCACATGAGAGAGAGCGGGGTAGAACAAGTTTCTGTGCTAATGCCCATAGGTGGAAGTCAGGCTGTACATGGAGGCAATGACCCGCCTCGTCAAGAAGGGAAGCAAGACTCTACGCGCTTAGGGTCGGAACCAGGCTAAGCTGAACGTAGTCCTGTACCGTCCCTTGAGACTTAGCTACCCCAAGCGCCGTTCCTAGACTCTATGGGATTTATTACAGAAGGGAACGACCCTGTTCTACTAATGCTCGGGGGGTAGGACTTACAGTGTTGTTCCACGCCAAGGGGTTTTGGGAACGGATCCCACACTCGGTTGAAAGGCATGTGTACCTGGGACGGCAACTTTCATGAATCGGAGGGGACCTTCCCGGCTGGGGGAGAGTTTATAGGTCCTTCTCGGGAAAGTGCGTGCCGCGGCACCAGGTTGCCTTTCTGCAGGTCCCTGACGCGTTTGGTTCTTTGGCGGTAGTGCTAGAGCAGCAGCCGAGACCGTGCGTTGTGGGGTGTCACCTGCAGCCGAGCCTCGTCGATGAGGTTGTCATCTTCATGCTGGATCAGGTCCTGCGCGGCTTCTCCTGGGCGCCCCGGGGAGTTCTCCCCTTCTAGCTAAGGCCTTCAGGGGGTAGGAGAACCCGGACTCTTCTTGGGAGACCCAAGGTGTCTTCCCCTTCTGGCAAGGCCTTCAAGGGGTTGACAGACCCTGGGCGGCCCCCCGGAGGTACAGTCGAGGCACAGAGGCGTGCTCTCTGGTGGGGCTGCCCTGGTCCTGCACCGTTGGGATTGGTGCTAGGGCTGCTGCGTCTACTCGGAGCTTCTCTAAGGTTGACGCCACAGCAGCGCAGCCTCCACTGACTTTTCAGGGTACCCACAGTTGGCTACCGCCCCGGCCCGTCACCATCGGAGCTGGAGTCCTCACCGTTGTACACTGTCTTCATGACACGCTGAGGCTCCTGGAACCCCACCTGGTGGCCGGCGCTGACTGAGGCGTCGACTTCCTGCTTGCCCTCCCTCTGAGGGAGGGGCGGTGCCTCAACTCTCTGCTGCCTCCCTTTGCGGAAGCGCTCTGCGAGCCTCTGGATATCCCAACACTCTGCAGCAGTATGATTGCCGGCGCCATGCACGGGGCATAGCCCGCCCTGGTCACCATCTGGGGCTGGCGACTGCCGCTGCCTCTTGTCGGGGCGTGGCCCCCAAGCTCCACTGGGTGTCGCTGCTGCGGCGACGGGAGCCGCGGTCGATGACCTCATCTTGCCGCTCCCCTGGTTCTTGGCCTTCCTGCCACCTCCATAGGAAGCAGCGTCGGACCCGAGCTGCCCTCCTGACTCGGAGGCTGGCAGAGAGTGCCAGTTCCGCCCTTCAGCTGCTCTAGCGCACTTGTCCGCCAGGCTGAAGAGCTCGGAGACGTCGCGGACCTCTCTGGTCGCGAGCTTCTCAAGCATTTTCTCGTCCCGGACACCCTGCCGGAACGCCACCACCACAGAAGCACTTTGAATATGCGGGATGGTGTTGCGTACCTGGGAGAACCGCTGGATGAAGGAGCGCAGTGATCCCCCAGGTTGTTGCTTGATGGCATGGAGGTCAAGCTCCGTGCCGGGATGGGTGTAGGAGCTGCCGAAGTTGGCGATGAACTGCCGGCAGAGCTCTCTCCAGGAAGTTATGGAACCCTGAGGGAGGTTCATGAGCCAAGACCGGGCTGGGCCGGTCAAGGCGACGGGGAAGTAGTTGGCCATGACGGCCTCATCCCCTCCTGCGGCAAGTACGGCGGTGGAGTAGATCTAGAGAAACTCCGCCGGGTTGACGCTCCCGTCGTACTTTTCGGGCAGGTGCGGCCGGAACTTGCGTGGCCACCTCGCAAAGAGAAGGTGGGGTGCTAGGGCCGCACATCCTGTCCCTGTTGCCGCAGGTGTTGGTGCCGCGAACGCTTGGTTCGCCGCCGGCACAGTGTATCCCGGTATGGGCAAGGCAGCTCCATAGACCGGGGGCGCCGTTTGCAGGGCATATGGTTGTGGCATATGCTGCGCGGCGTATGCCTGGGACAGAGCTCGCGTCGCGAAGATCTGCCCTTTAGGCTGGGTCGAGGCCGATGTCATGCTGTCGCCAGCCTCTTGGACGCGACGCCTTTCTCGACGTCGCTCGAGGAACACTCAGGCATCTTGGCCCAAGTGGCATCGCTCCAGCTCTGCCCTCAGGTCCGTCGACGGAAGCCTGGTGGAGCTGGAGTCCGCCATCTGCCCGTCAACCGTTGGCGTGCGCGTCAGCGACACAGCCGATTGACCGGAGTGTCGTCCCCGCCAAATTCGAGGGTTCGCGGCGGCGACGTCGAGGCGGTCTACCTCGCGTATCCACTGCTGGGTCGCTGAATGGGGTGCGTCCCCAGCAGGTGGATTGCGCAGTAGTGCTCTTGCTGCAGCTAGTGCACCCCTGTGGGGTACGCTTATTGCTGCAGAAGATCTCACGCTGGTCAGAGCCTGCCTTGCCGAAGTCGACGTTGCCGGAGTCGGCTGCTGGCTACCAGCTTGTGCCGACACACTCCGTCCCGAGTGTGTCGACATGTACTCCCCGCTGGTCACGGTTCGCCGTGAACGCGGGGGAGGAGAGCTTGCCGCTGAAGGAAGCTTCGTCATCTTCGTCGGCAAAAGCTCATCGCGCAAGGGAAAAGCCCCCTACCTAGCGCGCCAAATGTCGAAGTGTGTGGTTGACACTTCCCCCGGACCTGCACTGGGCATCCCGCGGAGGTTCTTTTTCGGAGGGGCTAGTCACTTGCGGAGAGCTTAAGCGTATGGACGAATTAAGGAGAAGCTTGACACGGCGAGTTTTACGTGGTTCAGGCCGCCGGATCGTAAAACCCTACGTCCACGGCAAGCTAAGGAGCTCGATGTATTGCTTGCTGCTCAGAACCGGAGTCCTGAGCTTGGGGATGAGTGATGTCTAGCATATGAGTTGCTGTAGTGCGAACCCTTGCTAACATCGCCGACCCGAGCCTTTTATAGTCCAAGGCCCGGGTGGCTTACAAGGGGGGCCCGGGACTCGACAGGTGGTCCCGGGGAGATTGCCTGCAGACTATCGTATCCGTAGTTATGTCGGTAGCTGTCTCTGGTGAAGGATTCTGAGTCTTCGTCTTGCCGCCCTGCCCATGCCGCCTGCTAGTCGTAGTGGTTGATGACGGCGGGGGCGGCAGGGGATGTCTTGTCGCTGTGTTTATTGGCTGGCAGGTTCTGACACCGCGCGCCAGTCTGTGATGTGACTGGGCGCAACAGCACCTGACAGAGGCGTGCTCCGCGTCTCCACATCTTGGGAAGGCGCGGGCCTTGAATACCTTGTACGGGCAAGGTATGGGGCGTTTTTACGCCCGCTGCCTACCGCTCGGGGGCAGGCAGCGCTGTTCTGCTGGACACGTGGCGGGCCCGGAGCCCTCCTCAGAGGAGAGGGGGGTCCAGCCCCGCAGGACACATGGAGCCCTCGGACCTCTCCCCGCAGAGGGGGAGGTCCGGCTTCTGCCAGCCACGTGGCGGGCCCGGAGCTCTCCTCTGAGGTGAGGGAGGTCCGGCCCCGCTGGACACGCGACGCCTTCGGACCTCTCTCCCGCGGAGGGGGAGGTCCGGCTTCTGCAGGCCACGTGGCGAGCCCGGAGCTCTCCTCTGAGGAGAGGGAGGTCCGGACCCGCCGGACGTGTGGCGCCTTCGGAGCTCTCCCTGCGGAGAAGGGTGAGATCCTTAGGCATTTTCCCCTGTGCGCGGGGGTACCCCATATCGCGGGTACCGACAGATGCGTACCCTAGTACTTAGGTGACCATAGGAGATCGTAAAATAGTTGGCCTGTAGGAAACCTAGACCGTAGAGCCTTGGTGATAGGTTTTGCTCTCATCTAATCCTTCTGCCCTGTTCTAAGCCAGATGGTGGACGACTATATCACCACCTTCTGCATCAACGAAGATGACTTCCCCAAGGTGCTCTATGCCGCCACGATGCGACTCGGTATTCCAGACCGTCCGGAGTACGTGGGTCATGAGTTCGTTGAGCATGGCACCGAAAGCTGTGAGGTCACTGTGCACATCAGCGCCAGTGAGAGGTTCCTGGACATGAAGCCATGGAATGTCTCCGCCACTGGATGCCGCATGAAAGATACGTGCCAATTGGTGGCCCGCAAAGCTCTGAAGTACCTCTGCCACATGTTTGACTGGCATTTGGGTTCCACACCCATGAAGTACTTCCCACAACTGGACCGTAGTCGTTCCGCATGGATGGCGAGGGTTCGCAACTTGGAAGGCCTCGGGTCGACCGAAGACGACCCCACCATTGTCGCCATGTCCGGTTATTTTTGAGCCTGGACGACTTGTGCGACCAGCTAAACCAGCGCATGAGGACCCTCATCCAGAGTGCTGAGACATTGGAGACCCGCTGGCGAAAGGCTAAGCTAGCACTAGTGCAGGCTGAAGCCCGGGTTGCTAGCGCCGAAAGTCGAGTCGCCTTGGACGAGGAGAACCTTAGGGAGCAGGTCGACCATCACAGCGAGATGCTTAGGGGTGTCTACCTCGTAGGTCGGGCCAAGCGGAAGGACTGTCAGGCAGGTGCAACGACAGAGCCACTGATCCTAGAAGGAACTCTAGCATATCACCTATCCAACCCCCGTAGGAGGATTTGTGAGCCTGTGCCACCTACCCCTCCGACCTCACCTCGCTAGACCAATGAAGACCCTGAAGATTAGGATGTAGGACCCATAGCCAGGCAGAGATCCTGGCTGACCCTTAAGGGAACAGACCCAGGGATGACATGCGCTATGTATCTTGTACCCGCTTGCCTGAATGAATGCTTGGTGTGTTGCTTGCAATGTTTGATGTTTGTGTGAATTGTGTGGTATAAATCTATATATTTGTGTTTAGATACACATAGTAAAATAGAAAAAAAAAATAATAAAAGACAGTAAGCATAACTAATTATGACGCACCATAGTAATAATAATAGGAAGAAAATCTAAACCCATCAATTGCCTTGTCACAGATGTCTCGCCGCTCGAGCCGAGCCACTAATGGACACGAGGCGGACCAAGGACTACGAGAGATTTCGCCTGCACCTCACGAGCATGAGACAGCGGAGAGTGCACCTGTCCGGCCACATCCCCAAGCACCTAACTATGACCTGACCGCCATTCTGCACCGCCAGACTCGACTCCTCGAGCTACTGGCGAACACCCTGGCTGCTCGGAACAATGATGGTCTCAACAACCATCAGCCAGCGCCGCAAAACAATCACCAGATCGTAGACTTCAATAGGATGAACCTGCCCAAGTTTTCTGGATCTGAGGACCCTATCGAGGCAGATGACTGACTAAGAGAGATTGAGATGAAACTCGAGGTTGTGCATGCAAATGAGTAGGATAAGGTTCTGCTTGCAGTCCAACAACTGAGAGGATCTGCCTTAGCCTGGTGGCACAACTACATAGAGATGCATCCACATGCCAGGACCATGACATGCGATGAGTTTGTGAAGTTGTTTAGAGAGCAACACATTCCAAGTAGCATTGTAAAGCTAAAGAGGGAAGAATTTATGAACCTTAAACAGAAGGGTCTAACTGTGAAGGAGTATCTACACAAGTTTACCGGGTTATCCCGCTATGATCCCCACGCTGTGGATACAGAAGAGAAGAAGCAAGAAGCCTTTCTGCGTGGGTTAAACACTGAAATCAGGAAATTTCTTGAAGCATCTGTTTATCCAGATTTCAGTACCCTGGTTAACAATGCCATCACTACAGAAAAGAACATAGAGGATGAGCTACGAGAGAAGAAAAGGAAATTTGAGGACAAGAAGGGGTTCCAGCAGGTGAAACTTCAGAGGACTAATCAACCTGTCTATTCAGTACAGAGAACCCAACAACCAACCTACTTTGTGCAGAAGACCCAACAACCTATTTACTCTGGGCAGATGGCTCATAGTGGTGTATCCTACAAAGCACCGACCACCACCTTCAAGCAACCGGTGCAGCCTGCTAAATCACATGGCTCATTCCGTCCTCAGTAGTTTGGGGTCAATCAAACTGGTGGCCAGAGGATCTGTTTCAGCTGTCGTGAGCCTAGGCATATCGCCGTTAACTGCCCTTACAAGGTTAAGCCAGCACCATCTTTCATCTCCAACTCAGGTAACAGACTAAGGCAACCAGCTGGAGGCAACCGCGGAGCACCGTCAAGGACTCAACACTCCTTTGGAAAGGCCACAGTAAACCATGTCTACGTCGAAGAGGCAGATGCAGCACCAGGAGTTCTACTTGGTGAGTTCTTGGTTCAGTCAGTTTTGGCTTCAGCACTATTTGATTCTGGTGCATCGCATTCTTTTATATCATCACACTTCGTAGAGACACATGATATATCTACGGTAGCCCTTAAGAGGCCCTTAATGACTCAATCACTGGGAGGTTATATACCTTGCCACCTAGGAGATAACAACATCCCTTTAAACCTAAGTGGGGTAGAGTTCTTGGTTAATCTAGTAGTGCTTGACTCCCATGGCATAGATGTGATCCTCGGTATGGATTGGTTAGCCAAGTGCAATGGGAGTATAGCTTGTGCACAGAGGACTGTGACAGTGACAAACCATGAAGGGAAGACTATCACATGTCATGTCAAGTCCAGCCTGTGTGAGCCAGTAGTAAATCACTTGAAGGCGGAAACACCTCAGGAAGTGCCAGTGATTAAAGAGTATGTTGATGTGTTCCCCGAGGAGTTGCCAGGCATGCAGCCAGAAAGAGAAGTGGAGTTCTCCATTGATCTAGTTCCTGGAACTGCCCCAATAGCTAAGAGGCCTTATAGAATGGCAGTGCCAGAACATGCCGAGTTAAAGAAACAGTTAGATGAGTTGCAAGAGAAAGGATACATAAGGTCTAGTGCATCACCATGGGGCGCACCAGTCCTCTTCGTAGAGAAAAAGGATGGAAGTAAGAGACTCTGTATAGATTACCGAGCTCTTAATGCGGTGACCATCAAGAACAAATACCCTCTACAACGGATATATGATCTATTCGACCAGCTAAAGGGGGCCAAGATTTTATCAAAGATTGACTTGAGGTTTGGATATCATCAAGTGAGGATAAAGCCTGAAGATATACCTAAGACAACATTTGTGACTCGCTACGGTCAGTTCGAGTTCACAGTGATGTCTTTTGGATTGACCAATGCCCCTACCTACTTTATGAACCTAATGAACCGGGTGTTCATGCAAGCGTTGGACAAGTTTATCGTTGTCTTCATCGATGACATTCTAGTCTATTCACGAAGCGAAGCAAAGCACGCGCAACATCTATGTGTTGTTTTGGACCGGCTCAGGAGCCATCAACTTTATGCCAAGTTCAGCAAATTTGAGTTTTGGTTACAGAAAGTTAGTTTCCTTGGGCATGTGCTGACAGCCGCGGGAGTTGCAGTTGATCCAGAGAAGGTCAAAGCCGTATCATCTTGGAAGCAACCAACTTCTGTCTCGGAGATTCGTAGTTTTCTGGGTATGGCTGGTTATTATCGGAGGTTCATCGAAGGATTTTCCAAGCTAGCCCGACCAATAACAGAACTACTAAAGAAGGACAAGAAGTTCGTGTGGACTGAAGCATGTGAGTGGAGTTTTCGTGAGTTGAAGGGAAGACTAACCACGTCCCCAGTCTTAGTCTTACCGGATATTCACAAGAGCTTTGTTATTTATTGTGATGCTTCTAGACACGATCTAGGATGTGTGCTAATGCAAGAAGGACAAGTGGTGTCCTATGCCTCTCATCAGTTAAGGCCGCACGAGCATAACTACCCAACCCATGACTTGGAATTGGCTGCGGTAGTGCATGCTCTTAAGATTTGGAGACACTATCTGATCAGTAACAAGTGTGAAATCTACACAGACCACAAGAGCCTCAAGTATATGTTTACCCAGCCTGATCTGAACCTAAGACAACGAAGATGGTTGGAACTAATTAAGTATTATGATGTGGACATCCACTACCACCCGGGTAAAGCAAATGTTGTGGCAGACGCTCTTAGCAGGAAAGCATATTGTCATCACTTGGCGACTCAAGTACCACAACTGTGCGAGGAGATGATGAAGTTGAACCTAAGTATTGTACCTCACTCCTACAACTACAACCTTAGTGTCCACCCTGTCCTGGATGACCAGATTAAGAAGGCTCAATAGGAGGATGAAAAGTTAATGAAGATCAAGGAACAAACCGGTGAAGGCAAGGCACCAGACTTTAGAGTTGATAGAGATCGAATATTGTGGTTCAAGAAACAGTTGTGTGTGCCTTCACAAGGTCACTATCGGAATACGATCATGGATGAAGCTCATAACTCTGCCTACTCTATCCACCCTGGAGCCACAAAGGTGTACGTGGATATTAAGCAGAAATATTGGTGGGTTGGCATGAAGGGTGACATAGCCAAATTCGTGGCTTATTGTGATGTGTGTAGAAGGATCAAAGTTGAGCATCAAAAGCCGAGTGGCCTATTACAGCCCTTACCGATTCCCGTTTGGAAATGGGATGAGGTAGGAATGGATTTCATCACTGACCTATCAAGGACCAAGAATGGTAATGACTCCGTGTGGGTAGTGGTCGACCGTCTGACTAAAGTTGCACACTTTATTCCTATGCGCACTACCTACAATGGGAGTAAGCTGGCCAAGTTGTACATAGACCATATTGTGAAACTACATGGAGTACCCTCGAGGATAGTCTTAGATCGAGGTACTCAGTTTACGTCAAGGTTTTGGAGGAGTCTTCAAAAGGCACTTGGTACCAAGTTAGACTTTAGTTCAGCATATCACCCTCAGACGGATGGTCATACAGAGAGGATCAATCGAATCTTGGAAGACATGTTGAGGGCCGCTGTTCTCACCTACGGCAAGGATTGGGAAGACAGTTTACCGTATGCCGAGTTGTCATACAACAACAGTTATCAGACCAACATGAAGATGTCACCGTATGAAGCCCTCTATGGAAGGAAGTGTCGAACCCCGCTCATGTGGTCAGAAGTTGGGGACCGTATTGTGGAGCAACCAGACTTCATCTTGGCAGCAGAGGACAAGGTAGCGGAGATTCGAGCGAATCTCAAGGCCGCCCAATCACGTCAGAAAAGCTACGCAGACAAGAGGAGGCGTGAACTCAGTTTCCAAGCTGGAGATCATGTGTACCTTAAAGTATCTCCTATCCGTGGCATGTGCAGATTCCAAGTACGTGGAAAGTTGGCACCACGGTACATTGGCCCTTTCTCAGTCCTAAAAAGTGTAGGATCAGTAGCGTATGAGATTCAGCTACCTGAAGAAATGTCAGGCGTGCACAACTTCTTCCATGTTGTCACAGCTAAGAAAATGCCCACGGGTTCCCGAGGAACAGGTGGCACAAGAAACCCTAGACCTGCAAGATGATCTGCGCGTGCCGGTAAAGATCTTGGAAACAATCACCCGAAGGACATGGAGAAACACCATCACACTTTGTCGGGTCCAGTGGAGCAGACACTCAGAGGCCGAAACTACTTAGGAAAGAGAAGATGCATTTCAGACGGAGTTCCCCCATCTCTTTGCATACCACTCAAATCTCGAGGACGAGATTCATCCTAAGTGGGGTAGGTCTGTAATGCCACATTTTTCGTAAAGCTAATAAATCAGGGTTATAGAATTAACCACCAGACATATTACCTACACTCTTGGCCGATTTCAGATATGACTTTCATCGAAACTAGTGCACCCACCCCTCTACCTCTGCCTAAAGGCAAACTTTTTTTTCCTCTTCCTCCCCCATCCTAATCCATTCTACGAGAAACTTCTAGAACCACACATTATCCACCTCTTCCTCCTTCATCCTTATCCATTTCACGAGAAGCTTCTGGAATCACCCCCCACATACTCCTTCCTCCTTCATCCTTATCCATTTCACGAGAAGCTTCCGGAATCACCCCCACATACCCCTTCCTCCTTCATCCTTATCCATTTCACGGTAAGCTTCCGGAATCACCCCCACATACCTCTTCCTCCTTCATCCTTATCCATTCTATGAGAAGCTTCTAGAACCACCCCTCACCTATCTCTTTCTCCCCCATCCTTATCCCCTCCATGAGAAGCTCCGAGAACATGCTTTAATTACACCTCACCTACCTCTCCTCCCTCCATCCCTATCTCTTCCCCCTTCATCTATAAAAGGGGCTCGGGAGCTCACTTTCTCTCCCGCCCCATTGAGCACCGGCGTTCACGTCTTCCCCCAACATCGAGCTCTGACGAGGAACCCTCCCCGCCGAGGCCCGCCAAGCCATGACCAAGGTGAGCACCCCAACCTCCACTCTTCTTCCCAAGTCATCCCCTCCTCCCTCTCCTCGAGTTTGGCCACGACCACCCCGCGGCATGGCCGCCCTTCCAGGAAGTTGCTCTACTTCCTATATCCCTACCCAAAATCGGCAGCTTAATCGAGTGAGTCATAGCCTCGGCGTTCGATTTCTTACTCTCTGGCCATATTCCCCCATTTACTCTCGCTGATTTGAGCCCAACCCTAAGCAACCCCTTAATTGGCCTTAGAACAGATCTCACCCACCCACAAAGATCACTTAATCCGATTCTTCTTATAAAAGTCATCTAATATCATAATATAGTTAGTGCAAGCAAGTCTAAATGATGTATATTTGCTTTGTTTGTATGTTTGCTTGTGCGTGGTGTAGAACCAGTGCCGGAAGAGAACACAGGAGAGCCAAGTGACCAAGAGCACGACGCTGCAGACGGTAGCGAAGGCAAGTTCCATCACCCCCTTTTTTATCATATTGCTCCTATGTGAGGTTCATCCATTATGGCTAGTATATTAGGCCTCTGCATTGTTGAGCATGAGTTATTCAAGTGATAGAGTGTAAACATACTAGTTTCTCCTTTTTGCAGCATATTGATATGATGAGATTGTGCATGATGATGTTGCATTGTTTATGTTGCACGGTTGGGGAGAGCATGAGTTGAGACCGGGGCAGAAGGGTTAGTGTTGGTGTAAGCGCTACCGTGGTGGTAGACTTACAGTGAGTACTATCAAGATGATAGGCTCGTGGTTTGAGTATGGAGGCTGCCCTGGTGAGCCTTAAGGACCGAGTTGTTTTGAAAATCTCACCTAACTTTCTTCAGTATGACCACATGACCCTGTATGGGCGGGGCTTAGCCTAACACCGGTGGCTAGCCTGACAGTCGTCCACGGTGGAGAGAGAGAGATGCATTTATGAAAATTGAGATGATATTGAGATAAGTCATGACACTGGGCTGGGGACGACTGGTCTGGGTGATGTTTCGACTGGGTGTCGGTTATGACGGGCTGTCTTTGATGGTCCGTGCATGTGGGTATAGCGTACAACCTCTGTAGAGTGTAGAACCCGTTCGGACGGCCGTGTCCTCGGTATAGGACAGGTTAGTGTGGTCCTAACAACTAGGAAGCCACCTGTTATGAGAATGAGATGAGGAATGTCTCTGGATCGCGTTATTTGGTTGCATTTAGTTGCATTAGGTTGCATTACTCTTATTGTTGTGCATTGCATCTATGTTTGTTTCATTCCCCTCCCGAAGGGCGAGGTGGAGCTTGCTGAGTACTTTTGTACTCGACTGTTGTTGATATCTTCAGAGGATCCTGACTTCAACCCAGAAGACTTCGAGTAGGGTCGCATCCACACCCAAGGTGTTACTGTGGAACCATGTACGAGGAGGAGCTAGTCGTCCATGTTTTTATGTCGTTAATCATCCTTATGTTAGTCCTTATTATTGTTGTACTAAAGTGTATGCCGTTGTAATAAAGCTCTGTATGGTTGTGGTTCCACTTGTGTTGTAATATTATGTACCGAACTCTGTTTCTGGCATAATATTACATATTTAGTTCCAATCTTATGGGTCGGGACGCTTCACTCATTGAGATGGTAAGGACAATACTTGACGAATACAAGACCTCTGACCGTTTTTGGGTTGAAGCTATCAACACTGCTTGTCATGCAACAAACCGACTGTACCTTCATCGCCTACTCAAGAAAACCTCATATGAACTACTCACAGGTAACAAACCAAATATTTCATACTTTCGAGTTTTTGGTTCAAAATGTTATATTCGAAGTCCGATGAGGGTTTCTTGCTTGGCTATGATTTGAACTCCTACGCTTATCGTGTCTTCAACAAGGTCTCCGGACTTGTTGAAGTAGCACGTGACGTACTGTTCGATGAAACTAATGGCTCCCATAAGGAGCAAGTTGATAAGTGTGTGCTAGATCAAGAAGAAGCCCCTTGTCAAGCATTGAAGAGAATTGCACTTGGTGATATTCAACCTCAAGAACAATCACAAGAATCAAGTGCTCAAGATGAACCTCAACAGGAGAGCTATGATCAAAGGGGAGCCCATGCACAAAATTAAGATCATGAAGACCAACAAGATGATCAAAGCATTAATGACGGCAACAATCCAGGGGGAGCCAAAGAACATGATGATTATGAGAACACAACACCACAAGTGCCACATCCAAGAGTAGACCAAAGCATACAAAGAGATCACCCCGTAGACAACATAATTGGTGATATACAAAAGGGAGTGACAACTCGATCACGTATAGCTAATTTTTGTGAATACTATTCCTTTGTATCCTCTTTAGAACCATACAAGGTTGAAGATGCACTAAAAGATCCGGACTGGGTGATGGCAATGCAAGTAGAATTGAACAGCTTCAAGAGGAACGAAGTATGGGAACTTGTTGAAAGACCAAAGTCCAACATCGCCGGCACTAAATGGGTCTTCCGCAACAAGCAAGACGAACACGGAGTGGTAACAAGAAACGAGGCACGACTTGTGGCTAAAGGTTACCCACAAGTCGACGGTTTGGATTTCGACAAGACTTTTGCTCCCGTAGCTAGGCTTGAATCAATTCGTATATTACTTGCATATGCTACTCACCATGATTTCAAACTGTATCAAATGGACATCAAAAGCGCCTTTCTTAACTGACCTATCAAGGAGGAGGTGTACGTGGCGCAACTCTCTGGGTTTGAAGATCAAGAGTACTCCAACCATGTGTTCAAACTGCGTAAGGCTCTCTATGGCCTCAAACAAGCTCCTAGAGCTTGGTATGAGTGCCTTAGAGATTTTCTAATTGAAAATGGCTTTAAAATTGGTAAATTACACCCTGTTTACCAAGCACTTCAATGATGATCTATTTATTTGTCAAATCTATGTTGATGATATCATATTCGGTTCAACTTACAAATCTTTTTGTCAAGAATTTAGTAAAATTATGACAGATAGATTTTTGATGTCCATGATGGAAGAATTGAGATACTTTTTGGGATTCCAAGTGAAACAACTAAAGGAAGGAACTTTCATAATCCAAACAAAGTACACCCAAGACATTCTCAAGAAATTTGGCATGGACAAAGTGAAGCCCATAAAGACTCCCATGACAACAAATGGACATTTAGACCTTAATGAAGATGGACCTAACGTGGATCAAAAGGTATACCATTCCATGATTGGATCTCTACTTTATCTTTTTGCATCTAGGCCTGATATCATGTCGAGTGTTTGTATGTGTGCAAGATTTCAAGCCAATCCTAAGGAATGTCATTTTACAGCCGTAAAGAGAATCTTGCGATATTTAGTCCATACACCCAACCTAGGCCTTTGGTATCCTAAAGGTTCAAAGTTCAATCTCATTGGATACTCTGATGTAGATTATGTCAGATCCAAAGTGGATAGAAAAAGTACCTTTGGGACTTGCCAATTCTTGGGTAGGTCCCTAGTTTCCTAGTCCTCCAAGAAGCAAAACTCCATTGCCTTGTCCACAACCGAAGCGGAGTATATTGCGGCTGGGAGTTGTTGTGCACATCCCCTTTGGATGTGACAAACTCTAAGGGACTACGGTTACAATATGAACCGTATTCCGCTCCTTTGTGACAATGAGAGTGCAATTAAGATTGCACATAACCCTATTGAACAATCTAGGATCAAACACATTAATATTCGACATCATTTTTTGAGAGATCATTCTATCAAAGGAGACATAGCCATTTCCCATGTCAAAACCGAGAAACAACTAGCCGATATCTTCACCAAGCCACTTGATGAAAAACGCTTTTGTGAGCTTAGGAATGAACTAAATATACTTGACTCTCGGAACATGGCTTGAAATACTGCATACCTGCTTGAATCCTCAAAATCTTACTTACTTTGCAAAAAACTACCCCTTATCTCGATTTTCTCTTGAAAACTATTTAAATTAGTGAATCTTGATGAATAGTGACCATTGTCTAATTGTTGATTGCTTACTGGACATGTTCATCAAGACTATTTGTGAAAATTATGTCCTTAGATCACTATTAGATCAAATTCTCAATATTTCCCTGATTTCTACTCTTATTTGTCCAGTTGACCCAGACTAGTCCGGTGTCAACACCGGACTACTCCTCTCCTTTAGACTAGTCCGGACAGATCTGCCATACCGGACTTGTCCGGTCCTCCTACCAGACTAGTCCGTATGTCCAGGTTTAAAAGTCTATACACGCGCCAACCTCAACCCTCTTCACCTCAAAAGCACTCTTTTGCTTCTCACTCCTCAAACCCTAGCCCCTAAGGTGATTTTTGACTTTGGCCAACGAAATCGAAGTCCTCTCCACGGGAATGCTTCTCCTAGACGAGTGGTCTCCTCTTCCCGGACTAATCCGGATCAGACCTCACGCTTCGACTCAAATCTTCACTTTTTCAGTAAAATCCCTCTCAACTCAAGTTCTCATATTTCCAATACTTTTGCTCAATTTTCCTGATTCCTAGGGCATACAGTACCTTTCTAGATGCATTCCTAGTGTATCCCTCCATATTTTGCATCAATTTGCGGTAGATTTATTGAAAATACAAAGTTAGGGTTCTTTAGCAGGTCCGGACTAGTCCGGTCTATGGTGCGGACAAGTCCGCACTCTGAAAACGGATAAGTCCGGTTACTTGTCAATTGAACCTCTAACTTCTTATTTTCATATAATCTACAATCTGTCTCGTCAAACAATCCTTGATTTTCTGTCAGGCACAATGTCATCACACTTCGAGGCCATGAAGAAGAAACATGACCACGTTGCTCAACCCTCTTCCCCCGACGATTCTCTTCCTAAAAGGAGGAGAGTGGTTGGTAAGACAGCACAGACCAAAGACATTGTTGGAAGCTCTGCGGCTCCTAGAAGAAGTGTCGGGAAGGGCAAAGGACTTGCTAGTGGTCCTATTGGTCCATTGAAGAAGAAGGCCCCCATTCACCGTAATAGGCAGCCATCAAGTGATGACTTTACTGGAAAGGGGAGTGAACTGGCTGACAAATTCAAAAAAATTCAAGTCTATGGGCAGCCAAAGCAATGTGCAGACCCAAGATTCTGAAACAACTTCTATGCCGACTACTATGAGCATGTCTACATGAAGATGAAGAATCTTGTTGTTGAGAGTCAGTGGCTCAACATTGACTATTTGCAATCCAAGAAATGCCAGGCCTATCATGAGGTACTAGAGGCATTAGAGAGGCATGTCTTGAAGGACCTTCTATCCTTTCAGTATGACTGGAACAATGAGGTAATTACACAGTTCTACTCTACTCTCTACTTTGCCCGCGATGATGGGGATGAGATGATTTGGATGACACATGGATCCAGATACAGTGTCACCTACGAGGAATTTGCCAAGATACTTCATATTGAACACACCCTGGATAATGAGCTTGTCATTCACAACTTGAAGCCTTTGGAGAAGAATGAGCTGGAATTCTTGTATGATACAAGAATGCCATATGTACCTCTCACTACCAAGTATTTGAAGCCATTCTTTGCCGTGCTCAACAGGATCTTAAGAAAGACCATAGCTCTAAAGGATGGTGATGCAGGGACAATCCAAGGGACCCTAAGGACATTGATGAAAGTGATAAGTAAGAAGAGGACCTTCAATGTCTTTGAGTACATCTACAATGACATTGTGAATATCTCTATCACTCCAAACAGTTCCTATGGCTATGCACCTTATGTCATGTACATGATTGAGAAGGTTACAGGACTTGAGTTTGTCAAAGATGTCTCTCACACGGGTCTCAAGCCCTAGAAGCCTACAGTCTGCACTATGCCCTTTGCTCATGAAGGCTCAAGGACGTCGGAGCCTACACCTACTCCTGTTCCTCCACCCTCTAGAGAGTCCTCTAGTGGTATGCTCAAAATGCCCTCCTCTATTTTTGGCTGTTGTCGCAAAATTGAAGTTAAGCAACACAAGGAGAGTTTGGCCAGAAAAAAACATCAAAGATACATGAAGGCCAATGTCACACCCGGTTTTTCCGAAGAACAACCAAGTGAATATCACATGTATGCCAGGATCATTTTCTCATACATGTGATGACAAATAGTGAAGCATCATTTATTACAAGCCAGGTGTCGAATATAAGTAAGTCTTACATAGTAAATGTCTCGATGGACAATAATAAGTTCATCACAAGTAAATAAACTAGCAGCGGAATATTATTCTTTAGGGCTCCATCACAGGCGTTGCCCGGGGGTCTTCATGAACCTAAAAACCTTCCTCGGGTCCAAAATCTTGGTCATTATACACCACCTCATTATCTTGACCTGAGCAGCAATATAAACCAACAAATATGCAAGGTTGAGTACCAATGGTACTCAGCAAGTGTGGGAAAATTATATCATGCATGGCTAGAACAAGGAGAGGTTGAACTCATGGTTAAAGCACTACGCAATTAATACCTATCACCTTAGCTTATTAAACACCTACATTACTACACAGGTGAAATGGTCCCAATCTCCCATCCCATCATCATAATCCAATAACCATAACATCATTTCCCATGTTAAGCTCCCCGCTTAACTTCCAAAACCATCAATCCTCTAATCATGAATAAGTCCAGGCCGCTCTTAACCGTGAGCACGGCTGTCAAGACAGTTTTGACTCTGCAGAGTTTGTACCACTGTACCCACATGTAGTGATTTCATCCCCCGTTGCCGGGTGGACTAAAAGAACCTCCATTATGCCAGTGGCTACGAACCACATTCACACTTCCCAGGTGTGTAGCCAGGAGATCACTACGAAGCCTTTACAAAGGGATTCCCGACGAGCGTGGGCCCACTGAGGTTTCACCCCTAACAGCATACAAGAGGCTCCAACCCCGCTGCAGTGGCCCCCTCTTGAGCCTTGCGGTTCATATGGTAGTCCAGCTGACACCTATTCCCCGCACCATCCAACACACCCATACTACGCCGGGGATACACCTAATTAATTGGCCAAGCTGCCCCATCTCAGCATGTGGTTGGCACTGTAAAGCCGGGTTACATGCTCCATGAACCGGTCCTTAGGATCCAGGCAAGTACTAAACACAAACCCGAGTCTCGTGCACCCAGCACACAACCAAAACATCCAACTTGCCTTGATCCCTACCTCTACATAACTCAAAATATCTCATTCAAGAGTATGGTAAAATAAACTGATGATCTCATATCCCAAATATCCCATTCTAAGCATGGCTAAGCATATGCATAATAATAAATGACATGATAAAATAAATCCCAACCCAAGCTACAAGGAAACAAGGTAATGCAATTCTAGGGAAACATCCTAACATGGGTTCCATATTTCAATTGACAATGCAAATAATTCTAGCTACACATCCTAGCATAGGATCAAAGTGGTCAAGGACACTTGCCTCCTTCCTGCTGCTCTTGAAATGGGTAGTCCTGATCTTGGAAAGGAATAACTTGCTCTTGAGCAGGTTCTACATCACACCATCACACATAGCAAAAGAAAAACAACAATCCATAAGACATAGTTCACACTTCCACTTCATACAAACCACACATTCATATTTATGAAATTCATTCACCATTATATGTGTTGTGGTTACTCTATGTGTGTTGATTTGTGGCTTGCATACACTTTTATTTATGTGTATATGATTCCTACTTTGGTGTTCATATTTATACTTACATACTATATATATATATATATGTGTGTGTGTTTCAAATTTAAATAAATTCCTTATATTCAACTACTACACCTTTTCACTACCAAGTATGTATGAAAAGTATTTTTCTTCTCCATATGTGCCTTCAGAATTTCTACCAACCCTAAACTGAATTCTTTGGATTTTAGAAACTCCATTTATCATTTACTAGTTGCTATATTTTCAGATTTATTTTCCTATGCATAAATGTGTACTTTATTATGAAATTAGTAATACACATCATCTAAACAGAATAGGTTCTGGTCCTAAATAATTTAATAACATATTTTGACCTTTGCCTATGATGTAAACTATTTCACAATTATTTTCCCTATTTTCTAAAACTATTCATTACTTAAAAATGTGTCCCTAAATGTGAATAATAAATTTAACAGATTCAATTCAGCCCAAATATGTTTTTATCTCACTCCAAAGTTTTCTAAATACTGAGAAAGTTTTTAATTTAATTATGACAACATGTTTGTCCCACTTTTTAATTTTTAAACACTAGCCACATATTCAATTTCCTAATTTAAATATTAAACAGGGCTAAAAAGTTAAACTTACCCCACTACAGGGTCTATAATATTATTTTCAGAATTTCTAGGGGTCTAGCTACACTTATCAGAGGTGTTTTTCCTAATTTTCATTAAGTCCAGGGGCTAAAACTGATTTTTAAATGAATTTACATGATTTTCTGGAGTTCCAGGGGCTAGATCAGAAGTTTCCGGGACTAGCTCTTATTTCCCGAGAACCCCAGGGGGTAGCACGTAAGATTTCCAGTCTTTATAACGCGGGGCTGACGTGGACCGTCCAATTTTAAACCGACGGCTGAGATTATAACGTCGAACCGGTACGCGGGGATTTAAACCCTACCGTGCGATTTAAAATAAACGGCGCACAAGCGGCCACGTCGCTCTGATCGAGCGCGGGCGGCGCTGCCGGCGGCGCACGGCGGCGGGAAGCGGCGATCTCGCCGGAAAGTTTCGGATCCGCGAGAATTCTGCCTAGAACTGTGATCTTATGGCATAGATCGGTAGAGGGAAGGTCAGGGATCTCACCTCGGGGGTTTTCTCGAGCTCGGGGGTCCTGGAAAGTGATCGGCGGCGAGGTTCGAGGCAAAACCACGGCGAAGCTCGTCGGCGCTGTGTTTACACCGTAAGTCTCCGAGTTTTCTGCACCTGCAAGGTTCCCCGGAGGCGGTGGATCAAGACCAGCGAGTTAGATCAGAGTTTCCGAGCTTAGATCGGCCAGAATTCACCAGCGAAGTCTCGGTGCTCACCGGAGTAAAAATCGGCGATCGCGTGGGAAAAACCGATCGGGGCTGGGGTTTTTATAGCCGGGGAGGGGCGGTGGGTCAGTTGTGATCGAGTTTGATTCTTCTGGGACCGGAATTCGAGCTGAGGGACGCGGTATTCCGATCGGTTAAGATCGCGCGCGCGCAGGAGAGTCCGGGGTCGCGGGGTTAGGGATGACAGGTGGGTCCCACCTGTCTGTGAGGGATAGCGCGGGCGCGCGGCTGCGGGCTGGCGCGGGGGAAATTGGGCCGGCTGGCGGGTTTTGGCCCACTGGCCGGTTTTTTTCCGTTTTCTCATTTTCTTTTTCCATTTCTTTTCTGTTTTGAGTCTAATTTGAATTCCAGTTTGAATTTGAATTTTTGCAAAACATGCAACACGTCCAAAAATTTTTAAATTCCCCTCTGAACATGGTTTAGGGTTTTGAATCAAAATTTGGGGTGTTACAGCTCTACCCCCCTTAAAAGAAATCTCGTCCTCGAGATTGGTGTTTCTAAGAAAACAATTCCGGAAATTGTGCCTTGAGCTCATCTTCCCGTTCCCAGGTGGCTTCCTCTTCTGAGTGATGCTTCCACTGCACCTTGCACATCCGGATTCTCTTGTTTCTGGTGAGGCGTTCCATCGTCTCCAAAATCTTGTATGGTTGCTCGGCATAAGACAAATCCTCAGCTACATCCACTTCATTCATGGGTAACACCTCTTCAGGCGTCCTCAGACATTTCTTGAGTTGTGACACATGGAATACATCGTGTACATCCGATAGATGAACCGGTAACTCTAGTTGGTACGCCACTTCGCCTTTTCTTTCCAAAACTTGAAAGGGTCCAATGTATCGAGGTGACAACTTCCCTTTCACCTTGAACCGACGAAGCCCTCTGATAGGGGACACCTTGAGATAAACATAGTCTCCCACGTTGAAAACGAGCTCTCTTCTTCGTACATCGGCATAGCTCTTTTGGCGTGTTTGTGCTATCCTCAAATTGTTGTGAATCTCCCTCACCTTTGCCTCGGCTTCTTGTAGCACTTCTGGACCAAACACTTTACTTTCTCCTGTTTGGTTCCAAAATAGAGGAGTTCTGCACTTCCTTCCATACAAAGCTTCAAACGGTGACATTTTCATACTAGCTTGATAGCTGTTGTTATAGGAAAACTCCGCATACGGTAAGTTCTTGTCCCAACTCCTATTGTTTTTGAGTGCACGTGCCCTTAACATATCTTCAAGGATCTGATTGGTTCTCTCCGTCTGCCCGTCAGTTTGGGGATGATAGGCAGAGCTGAAATTCAGATGGGTTCCCATGGTTTCATGCAACTTTTGCCAAAACCTCGAGGTGAACTGTGTCCCTCGGTCCGACACTATCTTCTTTGGCACTCCATGGTAACACACAATCCTTGACATGTACAATTCTGCCAATTTGGATCCGCTGTAGCTTTCTTTCACAGGGATGAAATGAGCTACCTTGGTTAGCCTATCAATAATGACCCATATTGAATCATACCCGGATTGGGTCCTAGGCAATCCCACGACAAAATCCATGCTGATTTCTTCCCACTTCCATTCAGGCACTTTGAGTGGTTGCAATAATCCCGCGGGTCGTTGATGTTCTGCTTTCACCAACTGACATGTGTCACATAGGGCAACATGTTCCGCGACATCTCGCTTCATGCCATACCACCAATACCTGCTTTTGAGGTCCTGGTACATCTTCGTACTCCCAGGATGAATGGAATAGTCAGAATCATGAGCCTCCTTTAAAATCAATTCACGGATCTCCTTTACTTCTGGCACACAGATTCTTTTCCCGTGCCACACCGTTCCTTGTTCATCCTCTCTAAAACCAGGAGCTTTATTTTTCTTGATAAGCTGTCTGATCTCTTGTATCTTCTCATCATTCTTTTGGCCCTCGCGTATGTCTCGCTCGAGTGTGGAGTCCACTTCCATGGCGATGGCTTCACCACTATTTACTAGACATAGATTGAGCCTTATAACCTCGTCCTTCAATTCTGCAGGCATGTCCTTCAAGCTCAACTTATTGACCTGCACTTTCCGACTCAAAGCATTGGCCACGACGTTTGCTTTCCCGGGATGATAGTTGATGCCCACATCAAAGTCATTGATTAGCTCTAACCATCTCCTTTGTCTGAGGTTGAGATCTGGCTGTGTGAATATATACTTCAAACTCTTATGATCCGTATATATCTCTGTCCTCTTCCCCATCAAATAGTGCCGCCAAATTTTCAACGCGTGTACCACTGCAGCTAGTTCTAGGTCATGTGTAGGATAGTTCTTCTCGTGCTTCCGTAGCTGCCGGGATGCATATGCCACGACATGTCCTTCTTGCATGAGAACACATCCCAACCCATTCCCAGAGGCATCGCAGTATACTGTGAAATTCTTCTGCATATCTGGCATAACCAACACTGGGGCTGTTGTCAATCTCTTCTTTAGCTCTTGAAAGCTCGTCTCGCACTGTGGCGTCCAGGTGAATGTGATTCCCTTCTCCAACAGTTTAGTGAGAGGTCTCGAGATCTTGGAGAATCCCTCAATAAACCGTCGATAGTATCCAGCCAAGCCCAAAAAGCTTCGAACTTCCCCGACATTTTCAAGGGTCTTCCATTTCTGGATATCCTCGATTTTGGCGGGATCTACGGAGATTCCTCCCTCCGAGATTATATGTCCTAAAAAGAGAACTCTCTTCAGCCAAAACTCACACTTGCTCAACTTGGCATATAGTTGGTGTTCTCTCAGCCTCTGTAACACCAACCTTAGATGTTTCTCATGTTCTTCTTCATCTTTGGAGAAGACGAGAATATCATCTATGAAAACCACCACAAATTTGTCCAAATATTCCATGAATACCTTGTTCATGAGGTACATGAAATATGTTGGGGCATTGGTTAGCCCGAAAGGCATGACAGTGTATTCATACGGTCCGTACCGAGATACGAAAGCTGTCTTGGGAATATCAGATTGCCTTATCTTGAGTTGGTGGTATCCCGACCTGAGATCAATTTTTGAGAACACACAAGCTCCCCTCAACTGATCAAACAAGTCTTCAATGCGGGGTAATGGGTACTTGTTCTTGATGGTTACCTCATTCAAGGCACGGTAATCCACGCATAACCTTTGGGTTCCGTCTTTCTTGGGCACAAATATCACCGGAGCTCCCCATGGTGAGGAACTAGGGCGAATATACCCCTTCTCCGTCAATTCTCTCAAATGATCCTTGAGCTCTTCTAGCTGCTTGGAGTCCATTCGATAAGGTCTCTTGTATATCGGGGCTGTTCCCGGTACTAGCTCAATTGCGAATTCCACGTCACGGTCGGGAGGCATACCTGGCAACTCCTCCGGAAAAACATCTGGATATTCCCTGATGGTCCTGATTTCCTCAACTTTCACCTCCACTTGATTTAATTTAATGTCCCTCCTAGGCTCGTGTATTGTTATGAACTTTACTCTGGTACCACTGGGGTGAGTTAGTTCCACCGTTCTGGTCGAACAATGGTTGATTCCTTTATGTTTGGTCACCAAACCATACCCAAAATAATATCTATCCCTTGTGAATCTATCACTATGAGGTTAGCAGTAAATACTACCCCATTAATGTCTAGGCTCACTTTGGGACACACTTGTCTTGTCCTTATTTCTCCACCTGGAGAGTTTACGGCTAGCATATGGTTCATTTGTGTGGTTGCTAGGTCATGCTTCTTAACAAACCCTTGAGCAATGAACGAGTGGGTAGCACCAGAATCAAACAGCAGAGTTGCAAGGTGTAAATTGGCAGGAAACTTACCAACTACCACGTCGGGTGCCTCTTGTGCTTCCTCCATAGTGACATGGTTCACCCGTCCTCTCAATACATTTTGCTGTTGTGGCGGCGCAGGCTTCTTCTTTGGGCATTCATGGGCGTAGTGCCCCACTTCACCACAGCTGAAACATTGCACCCCAATCTTAGATGCTTGGCCCTTGTTGTCTTGGGGTTGGTTTGGGGGTCGTTGCACTGCTGGTCGAGGTGGATATGCGGGGCGAGGCTGCTGCACAAACTGACGTTGCGGCTGTGCTGGTGCTGCGGGAGGCCTGTAGTTTGGGTTGTACCCTCTTGGTGCTAAATAGGGTACCGCAGCACGGATCGTCTGCCCCGTAGGTTGCTGCATCATACGTGGGCGGGTGTTGCTCCCTGAGGCTTGATGTGACCACCCAGCCTTCCTCTTATTCTCATTTTCCAGGGCCTTTAGCTTCCTTTCCACCACAAATGCTCTGTCCACCATCTTTTGAAAGCTTTCATACTCATTGGAGGACATTGCACACTGCATTTCTGCTGTAAGTCCTTCCACAAAACAATCTTGTTTCTGCTCATCAGTCTCTATGTCTCGTGGAGCATAACGGGATAGTTGAGTAAATTTAGTGAGGTATTCCCTCACCGTCATGTTTCCCTGCTGCAGTCCCAGAAACTCTTTCCTCTTGTTTTTGAGTTCACCTCTTGGGATGTAGTGGTTGCGGAAGCTACGCTTGAACTCTTCCCAAGTGATGTTCTCAGGGTCATGATGGGCGGCCACGTAGGCGGTCCACCAATCAGCAGCAGGTCCATGCAATTGATGAGAGGCAAACAGCACCCTCTCATACCCTTGGCATTGTATGATCCTCATCTTACTTTCAATGTTCTTCAGCCAATCATCTGCCTCCAGAGGTTCAGCAGCACTTGCAAACTTTGGAGGTTGAGTTCCTAGAAACTCACTCAACCTTGGTTGGCGTGGTGCAGCTTGTGTAGGTGGAACTTGATGCAAGTTGGCCACCACTTGAGTCAAGTTCTGGATGAGCTGATTTTGATTCTCCAGCATTTGGTGGAGAGGATCAACTTCTTCACGGCGACCACCCCGGTCCTGGCCTCCAGAAAGATGAGGGTTGCATGCCTCATCATTGTTGTTGGCGGGGTTGGCAGCACGTCTTTTTCCTCTTCCGGCCATCTGGCAGAATCAACAAATGTTAATTTGATACCATTTAGTATCATCTTACTACTTTCATTTGTTGGTACTTTGAGGTGTCGAGGCTTTGTTAAAATTTTACGAGGGTTCATATCTCACACCAAATAAATACACTATTATTTCCTGTGGGTTCACACACCAAAGCAAAACAATCTGAAGACGAGGCTGTGGACAATTGCTCATGGCTTCCACAACTCACGTCACACACCAAGCATTATCACTCCATTAACTACGTAACGACTCGACTACTCGACCTCTTGCTAGCTAGGGGAAAGACTCTACACTACTCGTCCTCTTGAGCTGGCTCCTCGGGATCTTCCTCCTCATTTCGGCTACCTTCTGACTCTGCTTTGGGTGGGGAGGCTGCTGGTGGAGAAGTGCGACGACGCCTGATCGCTCGGCGATCCGGGGAGTCAGGAGTCCATGTATCATTCACGGTGACACACAGTTCATTCCCATCCCCTCTTTCTCTCGCCTTTAAGCAAGCTCGCAGCAACGCCTCCGTTTCCTTCAGGGTGTCTCGGACATCCTGAAGCTCTTGTTGACACTCCTGCAGTCGAGTGCTGAGCATAGCAGCATCCTCCAAGCACAAGTCCATGTGCTCATGGGAAGTCCCTTGCTGCACCGGTGGGTACTTGTACTCCGTGGTACCACTCTCACGCTGGAGGACATACATGTACTCCGTCTTGTCCAGGTGGCGACGATAGATGTGACTCTGGCAGGTGATGGCCTCCCAGGTGACATCTTTCTCCGCATCGACCTATGTTGCTCTACAAGCTGGAGAGTGGTGGATCTTAAACAGCTGATTTTCGTGTATAATCCTCATCTCTGAACTCCATTCTTCCCTCTTCTCACGGATGGTCCTGGTGGAGTTATAGTGGATGATTAGTTTGCCCGTATTGCCGGCGGCTTCGAGCATACGCCGAAGACGGCGCAATAAGCCTCCTACTGCCAATCCGTAGGAAAGGTACGTCACTGGACGACTCTCCTCTCTTTCGGCAAGGGCAACTACGGGAACTCTCCCTCCTGTGGACTTACGAGCGGTGCAAATCATGCGAACCATCTAAAACAAAAGAATTTAAAATTAGGTTAGATAAATTCTCAAACAAAAATCCTATTTTGAATGAAAGTTGGGGTAAGATGAAGAAAATGACTCCTTAAATAATACTCTTCAACCCACATCTTGGAAAATAGTTTTTAAGAAAATAGGGCCCTTAAATACGTCCATTTCTACCTAGGTCCATGTTCCTACGGGCAACCTTGGCTCTGATACCACCTCTGTCACACCCGGTTTTTCCGAAGAACAACCATGTGAATATCACATGTATGCCAGGATCATTTTCTCATACATGTGATGACAAATAGTGAAGCATCATTTATTACAAGCCAGGTGTCGAATATAAGTAAGTCTTACATAGTAAATGTCTCGATGGACAATAATAAGTTCATCACAAGTAAATAAACTAGCAGCGGAATATTATTCTTTAGGGCTCCATCACAGGCGTTGCCCGGGAGTCTTCATGAACCTAAAAACCTTCCTCGGGTCCAAAATCTTGGTCATTATACACCACCTCATTATCTTGACCTGAGCAGCAATATAAACCAACAAATATGCAAGGTTGAGTACCAATGGTACTCAGCAAGTGTGGGAAAATTATATCATGCATGGCTAGAACAAGGAGAGGTTGAACTCATGGTTAAAGCACTACGCAATTAATACCTATCACCTTAGCTTATTAAACACCTACATTACTACACAGGTGAAATGGTCCCAATCTCCCATCCCATCATCATAATCCAATAACCATAACATCATTTCCCATGTTAAGCTCCCCGCTTAACTTCCAAAACCATCAATCCTCTAATCATGAATAAGTCCAGGCCGCTCTTAACCGTGAGCACGGCTGTCAAGACAGTTTTGACTCTGCAGAGTTTGTACCACTGTACCCACATGTAGTGATTTCATCCCCCGTTGCCGGGTGGACTAAAAGAACCTCCATTATGCCAGTGGCTACGAACCACATTCACACTTCCCAGGTGTGTAGCCAGGAGATCACTACGAAGCCTTTACAAAGGGATTCCCGACGAGCGTGGGCCCACTGAGGTTTCACCCCTAACAGCATACAAGAGGCTCCAACCCCGCTGCAGTGGCCCCCTCTTGAGCCTTGCGGTTCATATGGTAGTCCAGCTGACACCTATTCCCCGCACCATCCAACACACCCATACTACGCCGGGGATACACCTAATTAATTGGCCAAGCTGCCCCATCTCAGCATGTGGTTGGCACTGTAAAGCCGGGTTACATGCTCCATGAACCGGTCCTTAGGATCCAGGCAAGTACTAAACACAAACCCGAGTCTCGTGCACCCAGCACACAACCAAAACATCCAACTTGCCTTGATCCCTACCTCTACATAACTCAAAATATCTCATTCAAGAGTATGGTAAAATAAACTGATGATCTCATATCCCAAATATCCCATTCTAAGCATGGCTAAGCATATGCATAATAATAAATGACATGATAAAATAAATCCCAACCCAAGCTACAAGGAAACAAGGTAATGCAATTCTAGGGAAACATCCTAACATGGGTTCCATATTTCAATTGACAATGCAAATAATTCTAGCTACACATCCTAGCATAGGATCAAAGTGGTCAAGGACACTTGCCTCCTTCCTGCTGCTCTTGAAATGGGTAGTCCTGATCTTGGAAAGGAATAACTTGCTCTTGAGCAGGTTCTACATCACACCATCACACATAGCAAAAGAAAAACAACAATCCATAAGACATAGTTCACACTTCCACTTCATACAAACCACACATTCATATTTATGAAATTCATTCACCATTATATGTGTTGTGGTTACTCTATGTGTGTTGATTTGTGGCTTGCATACACTTTTATTTATGTGTATATGATTCCTACTTTGGTGTTCATATTTATACTTACATACTATATATATATATATATATATATGTGTGTGTGTTTCAAATTTAAATAAATTCCTTATATTCAACTACTACACCTTTTCACTACCAAGTATGTATGAAAAGTATTTTTCTTCTCCATATGTGCCTTCAGAATTTCTACCAACCCTAAACTGAATTCTTTGGATTTTAGAAACTCCATTTATCATTTACTAGTTGCTATATTTTCAGATTTATTTTCCTATGCATAAATGTGTACTTTATTATGAAATTAGTAATACACATCATCTAAACAGAATAGGTTCTGGTCCTAAATAATTTAATAACATATTTTGACCTTTGCCTATGATGTAAACTATTTCACAATTATTTTCCCTATTTTCTAAAACTATTCATTACTTAAAAATGTGTCCCTAAATGTGAATAATAAATTTAAAAGATTCAATTCAGCCCAAATATGTTTTTATCTCACTCCAAAGTTTTCTAAATACTGAGAAAGTTTTTAATTTAATTATGACAACATGTTTGTCCCACTTTTTAATTTTTAAACACTAGCCACATATTCAATTTCCTAATTTAAATATTAAACAGGGCTAAAAAGTTAAACTTACCCCACTACAGGGTCTATAATATTATTTTCAGAATTTCTAGGGGTCTAGCTACACTTATCAGAGGTGTTTTCCCTAATTTTCATTAAGTCCAGGGGCTAAAACTGATTTTTAAATGAATTTACATGATTTTCTGGAGTTCCAGGGGCTAGATCAGAAGTTTCCGGGGCTAGCTCTTATTTCCCGAGAACCCTAGGGGGTAGCACGTAAGATTTCCAGTCTTTATAACGCGGGGCTGACGTGGACCGTCCGATTTTAAACCGACGGTTGAGATTATAACGTCGAACCGGTACGCGGGGATTTAAACCCTACCGTGCGATTTAAAATAAACGGCGCACAAGCGGCCACGTCGCTCTGATCGAGCGCGGGCGGCGCTGCCGGCGGCGCACGGCGGCGGGAAGCGGCGATCTCGCCGGAAAGTTTCGGATCCGCGAGAATTCTGCCTAGAACTGTGATCTTATGGCATAGATCGGTAGAGGGGAGGTCAGGGATCTCACCTCGGGGGTTTTCTCGAGCTCGGGGGTCCTGGAAAGTGATCGACGGCGAGGTCCGAGACAAAACCACGGCGAAGCTCGTCGGCGCTGTGTTTACACCGTAAGTCTCCGAGTTTTCTGCACCTGCAAGGTTCCCCGGAGGCGGTGGATCAAGACCAGCGAGTTAGATCAGAGTTTCCGAGCTTAGATCGGCCAGAATTCACCGGCGAAGTCTCGGTGCTCACCGGAGTAAAAATCAGCGATCGCGTGGGAAAAACCGATCGGGGCTGGGGTTTTTATAGCCGGGGAGGGACGGTGGGTCAGTTGTGATCGAGTTTGATTCTTCTGGGACCGGAATTCGGGCTGAGGGACGCGGTATTCCGATCGGTTAAGATCGCGCGCGCGCGGGAGAGTCCGAGGTCGCGGGGTTAGGGATGATAGGTGGGTCCCACCTGTCTGTGAGGGATAGCGCGGGCGCGCGGCTGCGGGCTGGCTCGGGGGAAATTGGGCCGGCTGGCGGGTTTTGGCCCACTGGCCGGTTTTTTTCTGTTTTCTCTTTTTCTTTTTCCATTTCTTTTCTGTTTTGAGTCTAATTTGAATTCCAGTTTGAATTTGAATTTTTGCAAAACATGCAACACGTCCAAAAATTTTTAAATTCCCCTCTGAACATGGTTTAGGGTTTTGAATCAAAATTTGGGGTGTTACAGCCAACATCAAAGCCATCTGTGAGAAGCTAGACATTGAGCCAGTTGGATCACCACAGATTTCGGAAGACTCTGAAGAAAACTTCACTGAGATGGCTCCACTCACTGAACAAGAATTTAGGTCTTTCGGACTTGCAGGTGTCTCCGCTCCTCCTCCTCCTCCTCAGCATGGTCATGAAGACGATGATGAAGATGACGATGAAGATAGGACCGAGAGTGAGGGAGAGAGCTGCGATGAGTGATTCCACTCAATTTTTTCCTTCTTGGTGCCTTGATGCCAAAGGGGGAGAGATTGAGATTAATCTTAATTGCTTTATCTTATTGTAAACCTTAAGGACCAGCGATCATGGACATGTATTTTAAGTTTCATGTACATTTTATTTCAAATTCTATTGGATGCGTGATGCTTATTCGATATCGATGTGATGACTACCTTTATTTTTGATATGATCTTATCTTCTTGTGGCATGTCACATTCTGTTTCACACACTCTTTAGGCATCCCACCATAAAGGTTGCATATGTGTGAGAAGTTCTTGTTACTCATTTGTTATTCTCATATATGCATTTATGAAAATCAAATTTTATTATTAATTATGTAATCTCAGTTTGTTGTCATCAATCACCAAAAAGGGGGAGATTGAAAGTGCATCTAGGCATTCCCTTGTGGGTTTTGGACGATTGATGACAAATGAATTGAGATCCTAATGAACTTGTTGAGATGAATGCAGATTAACTCGTGTAAGATAGAACTGGTGCACTCAAAAAGGTGAAAAATGAAGCGATGAAGAAAAAGGAAAAGGACAGATCCATGAACCAAGCGCAATGTAGACTTACTTGTATAGGATGTGTATGAGAGACACATCCCAAGAGCTCAAAATATTTGCGTAGGGGTAAGAGATTAAAACATATCCTAATCACTCACAACACAGTGCACCGGACTAGTCCGCTCAGAAACCGGACTAGTCCGTTCAACTCTCTGTTGCCTCACAACACCTTGCACCGAACTAGTTTGCTCAGAAACCAGACTAGTTCGTTCAACTCTCTGGAACCGGCATTCACCTTGCACTGGACTAGTCCGTTCAACTTTCTGTAAACACTTTAAATTAGGGTTTTCACTATGCCACATGCAACACGAAAATTGTACACGGCACACCGGACTAGTCCGGTGAACAGAGCGGACTAGTCCGACCGCCAGGATTTTTGGAAACTTTATATAAATAGGGGTGCACGGCCACACATTCACCACTCTCGATCCCCAGCGCCGGCGCATGCCTCAAGAGCACAAAAAATACCTCTCTCCACTCATTCTAAGCCTAGAAAGATTAAGTCTTTGAGGAATAGAGTTTGGATCAAGGATAGAGACGTTCTTCTCGACATTGAGCTCTTGGTTTGTCTTCTCTCACACAATTGTTGATCGTTGTTCTCTGTTTATGTGTGGGAGGAAGAGTTAATCTCTATAATCTTGTGGGAGCACTCAGATTGTGAGAACTCCCCACGTACAATTGTTTACCCCTGTGTGGGGTTAGTGGATTTGAATCGACCTTTATGGCGATTCAACGAGGGAAGGGTTGGTGAAGACCCGCTCCTTGGTGGACTCCTCAATGGGGACGTAGATTCCTGGGTGGAATCGAACCTCGGGATAAAACTTTGTCTCGTGTCTTCTTGATTTCCTTCAATTGTTAATTAGGGGTACTAGTTATCATTTGATTTACATCCACACCTAGTATTAAAATTGATAGTTACTGTGTCTTACTTCATTACACTTGAATAGTCATTTATTTTTCTCTGCACAAATACTTGAAGTAGGAACAAGTCTAACTTTGATCTTTTAATTACTCTCATACCATACTAGTCCGCACCATACCGGACTAGTCCGGCCCACCTGGAATTGATCCGTTCGCTAAGTGTTTCAGAAAACCGTTTAAAAATTCAAAGAGCCTATTCACCCCCCTTTAGGCTATATGCACCTTTGAACTTTCAACTCTGACCATCTTACCCCCTCTTTCTCGTTCTTTCCTCTCACGTAAAAGAATGAAAAATGAAAATAAGTATTATAACCTATAGAAATTAATTACCCGTTTCGAATCTGCACGTCTCACATGCGATAGGTATGTGAGGCGTGCAGGTTCGGAATTGTCCGTTTTTGGACAGCCTGAGAGTGACCGAGAACGTGCTTTTTATGAGTTAGGTACGAGATCTGGATCTAGACTTAATTTTGACAGCATAACCCTAATGTTCTCCGCTGCACCATTTTTGGCCATGCAGTTGGAGAACAGTGGGGTTATGCTATCGAATTTTGTCTGGGTTCGAACTCCATGTCTCGTGATGAGCACGTTATCTCGGTCACTCTTGGGTGGGTTTAGGATCTATCTTCCTAGTTGTAGGGGCCGTGCCAAGACATTAAAATATACTAATAATAATTTGTCTGTTTCGAAGATATAACCTCAGACATGACTGGAGACCGGACTTAGATGTATTCTGGTTGGAAAAAGAATGGGCATCACTCAGAGTAGTGGTTCACCAATACATATGCTTTTATACAATGACCTTTTTCGTTGTCCAACAACAGTAGGGTGCGGTGCCCATGTACCAAATGCCAAAATGCAAAAATTTTCAACAAGGTGATGTTGACGTTTCACTTATGTCAAAACGGTTTAATGCAAAAGTATGAGATATGGTACTTTCACTGCGAGACACGTTCCGAAGTTGTAGAAGATGAAGTGGTGGATGATAGCATAGGAGTCGATAGGATGGACGAGATGCTTGAAGCCATAGATCATGAGTCGAAGAAGGATGCTCCTACAACGGAGGTTGAAATGTTCTTTAAGCTTCTTAAAGCATCCGAAGAGCCACTGCATGAACACACAAAAGTGACACTTCTTAATTTCATGACCAGACTTATGGTAATAAAGTCTAAGTATTTCTTCTCGAACAATTATTATAATGATCTCATCAAATTGATCAGCGATATCCTTCCTCAACCGCATAAAGTGCTGAAACATATGTACCAGTCCAAGAAATTGATTTCTGGTCTTGGTATGAAATAGGATAATATTGATGTCTGCCAACTGCATGCTTTCTTGGAAAGAGCACGCCAACGAGAAGAAGTACTTACAATATGGCAAATCGAGGTTTGTCGAGGTTGATAATGACGAAGGAGAGCGTGTACAGACTGAAGTCGCACATAAGCAGCTTTGTTACTTTCCTGTCACACCTTGGTTGAAGCGTTTGTTTCTCTCAAAAAAAACTGCGAGACATATGAGATGGCACAAAGAAGGTGTACGTGAGAACCTAGGAGCCATGGTCCACCCGTCAGATGGTGAGCCATGGAAGGCGTTGGACCGCTTTGATCCAGATTTCATGGACGATGCAAGAAATATTCGCATCGAGTTAGCGACAGATGGCTTTTCACCGTTCAGTACAAACAACACACCATACTCATGTTAGTCTGTGTTTGCTATTCCGTACAACTTACCACCATCTCTCTGTATGAAGTATGAATTCATGTTCCTTTGCCTCATTGTTCTTGGACTAGATCATCCTGGTTCACGACTCAACATGATGTCGAAGCCGTTGATTGAAGAGTTCAAATTGTTATGGACAGGAATCGAAGCGTATGATTGTTACAAAAACAGAAATTCATCCTTCGAGTTGCATACTTGTGGTTTGTTCATGATTTTCTAGCATACATCATGTTTTCCGGCTGGAGTACTCATGGTCGTTTGACATGTCCGATATGTGCTGCGGATACGGAATGTTTTCGTCTTAGTCATGGTGGCAAGATATGTTACTTTGATTGTCATCGACGTTGGCTACCTCCGAATCACGTGTTCAGACAACAGAGGAATGCCTTCAGAAAGAACACCGTTGCCACAAAAGGACCACCGCAACATTTGAACGGGTCAAAGATACGTGCCATGTTGGACAAGCTAGTGCCAGATGAAAATCGTCCTGGATATTTTATTGGTCACAGAGAGGACCATAATTGACTCATGTATGTGTATTATGGGAACTACCGTATGTGAAGTCCTTAATTCTAATGCATAACATTGATGTCATGCACTAGGAGCGTAATATGAGCGAATGCATCATAAGCACATGCTTGAATGTAATGGTCAAAACAAAATACAATATTAAGGTTCAAAAATATTTGACAGAGGTTCGTAACCGCCCATGTCTTTGAGCTCTCTGAAACCGGTGGCAAACCACGCGCTACTTTCTGTCTTAGACCTATAGAAAAGAAAGAAGTCTTACGGTGGTTGAAAAATTTGAAATTCCTAGATGGTTATGCTGCTAACCTGAGACGAGCTGTGAATGTGAAGACAGGAAAGCTCACTGGGTTAAAAAGTTATGATTATCACATAATCATGGAAAACCTTTACCGGTTATGATTCGGGGCTACCTTGAGGATGCAGTGTGGAAGGTATTTGACGGCGGAGCAGTACACAGATGTAGTTTATAAAATATGTTTTTTTAATGTGAAAGAAACACAATAGGTTAAAGGTTCTATAACATAATAATAAATTTATGCATGTTAGTGTAGCCTGGTTAGACGGCTGCCCGGAGGACAACCGTGCCCTGTGTGCTCTGTGGGCGAGTCAAGGGTTTCAGGAACTCTCTAGGATCCACCGACAGAGCAGAGGGATGGATGAGAAGCACACGTTTGGTGCGGACGACTACTTACGTCTGGCTAAACGCATGGTAAGTGTGACTATTATTGTTTTCAAATATGTTTAACTTATTCATTAGACTAACACATATATATAGGAGCGCGAGACCGGTCAGGAGCCAACTCTGATTCAGGTCTGGAGAGGGGTCACAGGGAAAGTGACCCATCACAGTCTGACCAACTGTGTTCTTAGGCAGCATCAGAAGCACTATTGAGTTGTTTTGTATTTGTATTGAGTTTTCTAAAATAGTTTTTATGATATTATCTTTTCGTATTTGTAGGCAAGGTATGGGCAGGAGGCGGAGTGACTTCACGGTGAAGGTTTTGATTGACAGAGCGCGCCAATCATCCCAGAAACCGCGTATGCAACCGGAGGCGGGAAACCTCACGGACAGTGAGTTCTCTAATTTTTTTAATGTCAATGAATTTAAGATACAAAAATTTAATAATATTTCTTCTTTTGTAGGTTCGCCATCTTTGATGGAGTTGTCGACTCGAGGGAAGCACGACCTTCCTCGAGTTGCTCTTTATCACGACAGACTGGAGCGAGGCAGGCTAGCTCCCTCGAGCTCCAGAGTGTACGGGAGGAGCTCCGCAGGACACAAGAGGAGCTCCGGCTAGAAAGGGAGCGTCAAGCCGCGGATAAGAGGGCTCGGGACGAGTATCAAGCCTCGTTCATGCTACAGATGCAAGCAACAATGCAGGTATGTACAGGTTATTTTACTTAATATTTCTAACATATCAATGACGGTTATGTGATAATATTTTGTGTTCACATGCTATGGTGGCAGGGCAGCCGGTCGTCTTTCCACAGTGGCAGCCCCCGCAGGAGCCACAGGCCCCGCTTATCGGACCAGAGGTACAAATTTACTCAAACTTCCCATGTGATACTTGTAACTCATAACTTAGGCAAACTTGCATTTTTAACTTATAACTTAGGCAAACTTGTATTTTTAAACTTATGACGTGTCTAACGATACTTATACATAACAGTGCTCCGCGACCGAGGCTCACACGCCATCGCCGCAGCTACCAGGAGGACGAAGGCTCCAGGACGACTTATCAGGTTTTGGAGGTAGCGGAATTGGTAGTGCGTAGGGTGGTCATGTTTATAATGTTGTCACATCCTGTGTGAGCTGGCTATCGAGCCAAGGGTGGCCTTTTACGATGGTTTTGTGTCATGTTTATAATGTTTTCTGTGTGAGCTGACCATCGAGTCAGGGTTGGCCTCGAAGCAAGGTTAGAATTTTCTTATTTAGAAAATATACCAAAGTTATTTACAACGATTTTTTGGTCATGGCCATCGTAAATAAGACATAATTATTTACGACGGTCTGCCCCGACATAAATAGTACCAAGCTTATTTACGACGGGGCGGTCGTGAATAAAATCCCCCACGCCACGTGGCAGCCGGGGAGCTTATTCGCGACGGGACTATTTAGCCGTCGTGAATAAGTTTATTTACGACGGGCACCATCGTTAACAACCTTATTAACGACTAATTATCGGTGACGGCCAAAAACCTCGTGAATAAGGCTACCCGTCGTGAATAACTTATTCACGACAGTTTACCCTTTATTAACGATGGTCTTCGGTCGTCGTTAATTATTTATATTCCTGTAGTGATGACATGGGTTTTTTATCATATATATTTTTTATTGGGAATCCATTGTGTGTATGTATATATATAAATGAATTTCTGTGAGAGATTCACGAAATCAGAACAAAACCGTCATCTAGGAAGAGCAAATAGTTGTTAATACAACACCCGTGTGAACTTAGCGATTTAAACAGGGGTGGACAGTTTCCATCACACGGAAACTAACCAGCTAAATTGTGTTCAATTTATTTATGACATGGGGACTTGTCATTTCCCTATCGCATTATTTTTCTGGATTGTTTGGATCATTTTATTTTATTACCCTGTTGTTTCATGCCAAAAGGCAAGAACCAATATCAACGGAGGCGTTCATATCTATTGGGATTGAATGAGGTTTTTTTTCAAAAGTTAATCATGAAAAGAGACCGCATCCTTGAATAAGCAAATTAAATGACATCCTTGAGCAAGTAAGTATGTGGCGCTAAGACCCATCGGGAACAATGTCTATCCTATTTATCTGAAAATAGAGACCCCCAGCATCAATTCAAAAGGTTATGGATCCTTCTAGATAAACAAGTAAAAAAAGGGGAAGAGTTCAACAATTGCTCTATGAAGTCTTGTGATTTAAATTTAGCTCAGTTGAGCACGAGGAGGAACATCAGAAGAACAAGAAACAAACCACCCGCCAAGATTCTAACCACGAAACTGCAAGAAACCTCCAGCAATAGGCAGCAGTCACCAGTTGATCGATGGGCAATAAGGCACAAACTATATAAACCGTACACTCCAACTTCGAGCTAAATAACTCTACAAGTCCTTCCTTTAGGTGAGCACTGTACATGAACACGAGCCTTCTAGAAATTTATTCAACGTGGTTACAAAATGGGTGTTGGATAATCATGGGCCGAGACTTGGGCTGCCATGGGTCTGGTTGGGGCATCGGTAATCATGTCGGGCTAGGACTTAGCCCGTCTGCACCGCGGTACTGGACAACATGCGAGACGCTTGGTTTGGCGTGTCCCCTGAAAAAATGTCCGCACCGATGTGCGGGATGGCTTTCGCCAACAGCTCGCACGCTACAGGCAGCGCTCGCTCGCACGCAGCCGTGAGCTGGATGGCAGGAGATCGATTGCGGCGTTTCCTTCCCTGTTGCTTGCGTGATCGAGTCGGAGGAAGCAGGAGCAGCTAGCCGTGGCTGTGGTATGTGCTTCGTGGAAGGAGAAGCATCTGCCGTTGCTTGCGTGATCCAGTCAGAGGAAGGAGAAGCTTCGGGAGAGAAAGGGGAAATAAAGAGAGAGGGAAAATGAAAGAAAAGAAAGGAAATAAAGAGGGGAAAGGAAAAAGAAATAAATAGAGAAAAAAGGAAAGGAAAAAAGAAAAGGATAGAAAGAAAATTTAAAGAATAGATGGTAGTTGATATGGAGTATGTTTAATGAGTACGATGAGTGCAGGAGCATATACTGAAAAATAGATAATCTTTTAGAGTGTGCTGGAAAGGTTTAAGAATATTCATTTAGAGTAGATTTTTAAAGTACATGAGTGCGGATAGCCTAAGATCTAAAGATAGATTGGACTTGTTGTAGTTTAGATTAGACTTGTAGATTTCTATATGTATATATATAGAGAGAGATAAAGTGATTGTATACCAAGTTATAAATATCTTATTAGATTATTGAGATAAATTATCGCTCCCAGAAAATAGTACTCCCTTCGTTTTAAATTATTTGACGCTGTCTAGTTTTGAACTTGACGACATCAAATAATTCGAAATAGATAGAGTACTGTCTTCTTTTTCCATACACCACTAACAACCTTGCACGCATCTGTTCACCTACACATGCGCACAACCTGCACAGTTGCAGTTTCGATGAGGAGTTATCGGATTTCCAACGACGCAGCATCAGAGCTAAGGAGTGTTCTCAGGGTGCATCCGTGATGTATATAGGCAAGGCACGCGCGGTGGGCCTGGACGAGCTGCACGCAATAGCTACAGGGGCGAGCTGTCCGGCGCGTGGCCGAAGAAGCTAGCGGATCTCGGCATGAAGAAGCTCGCGCGACACCTGGTAGAGATCGAAGCACAACGGCTGCAGACCGCGCGCGACCAGCAGGGCGGAGCGGATCCTATGTGATCTACCGAGATGACCATCGGTTGCAGCTCGCGACACAACACGCGACTAGGGGGCAGGGGGAGAGGGATCTAAGGCGACCACTATATAAAAACATTATCACAGGCGTCTCGTTTTCAGACACAGCAGACTATAAAAAATGCGTCTGTGATGTCGAATGAATTAATAATCGTCTATGACGAATGACGAGACACCTAGACGACGCGCGCGTATGTGAGACAAAGCTCGGAGGCGGCCCGATGCATGCGCGCAGATCTTGGCGGGGCGGTGGAGCATGCTTGAGGGCGTGCCGAGGTGGGTTGACGATGGGGCTCGAGGATACATGCTCAACAGGTGTAAATCTGTGCCATAACTAGCACTGTCAACGAGCCGAGCTCGAGCTGAGTTTGAAATCAACTCGATCCCGCAGTCAGGTTCGAGTGCGGCTCGATAAGACTCGTTTAAATAGTAAGGCTTGGCTGAAACTCGTAAAAGCTCGAGTTCGAACTCGAGAGGCTCGTTTAAGCAATAAAAATACATAATATTTAAAGAAAAATAATAACTAGTAATATTTACAATATTAAATTTATGTAAACGAGTTTTATCAAGCTAGAGCTCATCAGGCTCGCGAGCTTTGACTTAAGCTCGAGTTCGGCTCGCTTATTTTTCGAGTCGAGCTCGAGTTGAGCTTTTAGCGAGTCGAACCCAAGTAGCTCACGAACCTCGAGCTTCATTGAGAGGCCTAGCCAGAACAGGGAAAAGGTGTCGGATGCATGGTTGACTCCAATGCCTACACTCCACCCCGTGCATGAATGGGGCATCTGGTTTGGGTGTCTGACAGTGGACCTAAGCTTGGAGCCTCGGCTCGGTGAAGACGTAGGAACCCAATAGTTCTCCACACAAAAGGCATGTGAGAAGTAACCCTCGAGACCCCCTCTACCACGCATCACTCTGCGCTCAGCGCCGACGAGGGCGCGCGCATGAACAGCGGCATGAGCAGCGCCACACAAGGTGTCCACGTGATTTGTTAGGTGAGTTGTGGGACTAGCTACCTCATTCTCACCAATACTAACCACGAGAAGCTGGTGACTATGATAAAGATCAAGCTTAAGGCATGAACGTTTGGAAGGACGACAAGGAGGGCAGACTAGGCGAGCAGAAGGGAATGATGGCGCTTGTCATCTTGGCCAGCCTTGCCGGCGGAGATGGTGACCACAATCAGTGAGAAGAGCTCGATGAAGGAGGCTTGGGAGATGACCAATCTCATGCGTCTATTACCGACCGTAGGAGTTTGACCTGCTCACCTTCAAGGAGTGCGAGATCATGTAGGACTTCTCCCTACGTTTGAGTGACATAGTGTTACATCTCGCAACGCTCATAGAGGTGGTAGAAGAGTTCAATACAGCGGGTGACCTGTTGTGAAGAATTCCATAATGCTTTGAACAATCATTGTGTCCATCCAGACTCTACTAGATATGTCGACGCTCACGCTTTAGAGGTGACTAGACGCTTGAGGGCGGCAGAGAACGTGTGTCGTGTAAGGGCCCAAGTTTTTCACTTACTAAAAGTGTCCATTACCCCACACACCTCAGCTTAATTGTGGTAAATACATGTGTGAGACCTATGTGTGCTGAATACATTGGCTATGACGATAAAAGTTTTAAATTCTGCCAAAACACTCATTTTGTGAAGGTCCGACTCTAGGTCCGAGCTCCGACAAGATCTGACATAAGGTACGACTTGCTATGGCTAGGTCCGACATGTGTTTGGTTAGCTCAGGCGGTAGGTTCGACTAGCTTTGGTATGTTCCGGTGGTAGGTTCTGCTAGCTTTGGTAAGCTCCGGCTCAAGGTCGTGTTAGTTTTGGCAAGGTCCGGAGCCAAATCGCAATGGTTCTGTTTTTACCATGGAAATGTTTTGAACTTGCTTTACATTTATGGAAAGTTTGCTTAGTATTCTTTTACTAGGTTTTTGAAGTGTTATGGATGTTTACGGTGGTTAACATTTTGCTATTGTTTGCAACATGCTTATGTGAGGTGTTCACGTAAGGTGTTGTGGTTTTCGGAACTAACGTGAGTCAAGTCGCGGACTTGTGTTTGAAAGTATTGGTTGTTTATTCATGTGGAGGTGTTGCTTGAGTTCAAGATATGGCTGGTGACGGGATCCATTGAACTAGTCTTAGGGAGAAGATGAGGTTCAACAACCATGTTCTGGAGGAATTGTGGTTGAGTTGATCGGGAGGTCACACAGCATGTTTGGATCAAGAACAATGCATATGAAGGTATCGTGGATGTCATTGGAAGGTGTTTGCACGTGTGCAAGGAGTGCATGGACGTGGCAACATGGTTCCAAGGCGTGATGAAGAGATGTGGACATAAAGAATTGGTAGGAAAGGTTCAACCGGCTGGATTATGGACTCAGGCTACGCCTGAATCGGTTATGGCTCAAATATGGAAAGATTTGATTTGGTTATGATAGGATTTTGTGTGGGACACGAAGTTGACTTTTTTTAGTAATGTGGGATACATTCCTAAGGTGTTTGAAAGTCTTAATATTGCTTCTATCTGCGTATGGAAGAGTCTTGAGCAATTATGGAAAGTTTCGATTCAGAAACTGAGTAGGATTAGAATCCTAGTTTGAATTGGGTTGGCCTCCGGGCTGGTTATATAAGCAAGGTGTAAGGGCCTCAGTTTTTGACACCCATTTGTAGTGTTCATCCCCACACCACACACCTCATTTGAGGAAGAATGATGAACACAAATGAAGAGCAAGTAACAATTATCAACATGCTCATTAGGGAACAAACTTACACATTGCAAAAGTGGTATTTCCCACATGTGATATAGATGGGCTGGACATAGGAAAAACTCCTACACTTTGCTAAGGATGTCCATGCCAAGTTTCACCCAGATTCAAAACCTTTTTGAGGTCATCTTGGGTATAGATAGGAAGGGGGCAGTTTGAAAACATATTCAAATTCAAACTGTTTTTATACCATGAACTTGAAAGTGGAAGGCATATTCTTACTCAGCACATTTTTGTGAGCTCACACACCAATTTTCACTCCATTTGGAGTTGATCTTGACATGAGCTAAGGGGGAGAAATTTGAACTTTATTTTAATTTCAAACTGAACTTGTGCTGAAATTCATTCAAACCAAACCTCATTTGAACTTTGATCAATTTGAATGATTTGAATGGCCAAGGGTAGTATAGGATTCACTGTTTACCACAGTTGTTAGGAGTAAATTTCAGAGGTTAAAAGGAGGGGTGGGACCCACATGTCAGCCTCTGCTTCAACACAAACCGACTGAAACACAGTTCAGTCGGTTCCCGGTTGCAGTGTGCGCGCGCCACCGAGGGGGGGCAGCCGGCGCCAGCTCCTGCTGCTCGCTCCAAGCCGGAGACCAGCCGCCGGGCTATTTATTCCCTCCCCGGCGTGCTCCGATCACTCATTCCCCGAGCTGCCGGCATACTCGGCCGTTTTTCCACTGCCATCACCGCCGCTCGAGCTCACGCTTGATCAAGCCGATCACTCGCGAGCACAGCCTCCTCCACAGCAAAACGGCACCAAGAGATCGTGAGCAACCTCCCAGACTCCGTGTTGTCCTGTGAGCAAGCTTCCTCGAGCTGTACGAGCCATTTCTCCGGCGAGCCGAACATCGCCGCCGATCGGGCTCCCGTGGACAGCACGGCACAGCCGTTGTCACAGCCTCTTCTCTACACAAGAAAGGTGCGTGATTGTATATAGATGGAGTAGCCGAAAGCCGTTTGGCGATTGATCAACCCTCGGCCGAGAATTTCCAAATTTACTCTTGATCAGTTCATAAGAACCGAGCTCACCTTCGGGTGAAATTCGTGCTCTATGCACGAAGGTTGGACGAGCTCGTTACCTAGTAGTTTCTACGCACGATAGCGCCCACGCTCGAACTGGAATTAGAGAAAACCATCGAGAATCGGCCATGATATGGCTGTTTTCTCCGCCGCCATGGCTGAACACCTCGGCTCACCGTCGAGAGCCTAGTTGCCGGTATTTCTAGCTTCCACCCAGCCCTGGTTCGTGTTTCCCATGCCCTACTGATGCTCTCCGACCGATTTCCGGTCGATTTGGTGCACGGGAGAGCGGGACTGACCTCACCGGAACCCTAGCAGGTGCTGTCACCGGTGCGCACGGGTTTCCGGTCATCGCCGGCAGCCGGCGACCCCACCATCGAGTCCAGGGGGTCGGAAAAGGGGCAGGCGGCAAGTCTCGGGCCGGGGGGTGGCCGGGAACTCAGTTCCGGCGAGGGTCGCCGGAGAACGCCACCGCCGCGCAGTTGGCGCGAGGAGGGAGACGACGCACTGTGTGCGGGGCCCACAAGCCAGAGTTTAAACTTTTCCCCGAATTTCAGTTTTAGTTCAAACTTCAAATCTTTATAACTTTGGCTAGAAAGCTCCAAATTGAGTGAACCAAATTTTGCTGGATTCAGCTCTCTGAGTACTTTCCAGAAAATCAAGTTTCACTTCATGAAATTCCTTATTTCTCCAGAATTAATTCCTTAAAGTTTAAACTGTTAGGAATTTTAACTGGAGAATCCTTTGGAGGAAAATCCTGAAATTTTGCTGAGATGTTCACCAAAATATCCTTGAACTAGCATAAAAATTTCAGATCTAGTTGAGCTCATTTAATCCACCTAATGGTGTGATTAGTGAAACTGTCCCAGAGAAAATAGAAAATGTTCAGAAACATTTTCAGAATTTTCTCTGAAATTGTTTAGCTCATATCTTCAGTTAGAGACTTCCAAATTAAGTGAGACCAACTCCATTAGCACCCTCTGAAAATCTAGTTTTCAGAAAATCATAGTTTGTCTCATGAAAATTCCTAGAACACCCTAAGAGTTCCAATTAAGGTCAAGGACATAATTATTTGTGGAGGGCTCAAATGAGCTTTGCTGCAACTAAAACTTGACCAAGTCTCTGTTTAGGTTGTAACCAAGCCACAGCAAAGATTTCACAGTCATTAGGTCTATCTAGCAAAGGTTATAGACTTCACAACTTCAAAATTAATACAAATGCATTTAAATTGATACATATGTTTCTTATATCATGTAGTCGCTAAGGTCGAGGAGGAACACGAAGTCCTAGACTTCGTTACTCCGGAGGAACAGCTAGCCTACGACCAAGAGCAGCAAGGCAAGCCCCGGTTTGCATTAATCTTTTTACAAATGTTTATTGTTTTGAGCACATCTTTGAATATTGTTCTTTGCATTAGAGTCTTGAATGGAAACCCAACTGCACAGCCAAGAAAACCATGGGTTGGGTTTAGGATTGAAAACCTCGTTAGCCACTGCATTGCTAGGATAGAGTAGGATTCGGTACAAGTCGAGTAGTTGGAACTACTCGCGAGAATAGGCTAGAGGCACATTGCTCGGGTAGAGATAGCACATGATACACATGGCAAGAAAATGAGACCGAGCGGAGAGTAAGGGCAGCAGGACTTTGGGGCCTGTGTGCTGTAGCTCCGCTTGTGTCGATTGAGGACCGAGCCGTGTGCGGGCCTGTTGAACAAGCTAGAACAGTACCGAAGACCTACCGGCTATATGGGAACCGGGAAACTGATGTAACTCGGGTAGCTGGGTATTGAGGCATTGCCCGTCGTTCAGAGGGTAGGTTGAGAGCTCGAGGTGTAAATCGGCTGGCGGCACAGAGATGCGCGTGCAGGGACCTCTTGCTCGGGACGATGGGACCGGTTCAATATTTGGCTAACGGGTGAAAGGTAGTCGCGTACGGCGTCCGTGATGGTTGTTGTAGGCAACATCGAGTACGGGCGTACGTGACGGGTTGTTCGGGTAACCCTGCAGGTGTAAATCGATTATAATCGCCGTCCCTCGCGGTCAGTGAGTACCACTTGTTCACTGTACCGTGACGTAGAAAGAACAGGCTAGCTACATGTTAAAATGTTGCTGATTGAAAGCTGGACATTGATTGTTAATGATATGCTGTAGCTTAGAGCTAATTAAAGTTCTTTTCAACTTTGGGCAAAGTACATGAGAGAAATGCGTTTCTTGTTTGATTGCGGCTCTCTCATGTGGCTTAGCGTAAGGTTCTCCACCACCTGCTGCTAAAACTTGAAAGTAAGGTTCTACTAATTAGGCGAGTTCTTGCAAATGATTTTTACCTCATGCAACCCATTACCCTCATGTAGAAGTTCCATGTTTAGGTGAGACGGGTCAGACTTGCTGAGCCTTCGTGCTCACTGCTTGTGTTTGAAGCTTTTGCAGGGTTCTATGAGGAAGGGACTCCCGAAGAGGAGACGGAACCCCAGGAGGGGAACCCCGTCGAGTGGGAGTCGTGCACGCCGCAGAGTTAGTGTGCGTGTGTGCTAGCAAGGACACGTTCGAGGGCTGAACGTGCACTTGATGCTTAGTCTACGCCCGCGAGTGTAGACTGAACTTATTTTGATGTAAACATGTTCATAAACCTGTTTATGTAATAAAACTTCCGCTTCCGCTTTGCACCTTTGACGTGTGTTATATGGTGCTGTGCAACGCAGCACCCCTCAGCGTGATCCTGGCTCGACAGGACCAATGGGGTCGTGTCAGCGTGGTATCAGAGCTCGCTTGAGGTTTAACACAGTACAAAGGTCTTCTTTTTCAAAAAAAAAATCCAGTGAGGAACGAGTTAGTAGCCCGTATAAGGATGTTATTAGTATATAGAAAGTGGCTTAGTAACTTAATTGTTATGTCGGAAAATCGTGCATCTCGGGACGTTCATGTCTTGGGGGGTGCACGTAAGCGCTGTCCACCAGTGCGCACAAGCTGAAGGGTGGAGCCCCACGGGTGGCAGGTAACCTGACCCGCTTTAGTATCCTCTACGACTCTTCATGTCGTTTGGGGTATTCGAGCAACGTCTGTCCCTGGTGTGCGTGGTGCAACATGGGAGACCCCGTCACGTGGTCTGAAACTTGAACACGTAACTCAAGGCGTGTTTGGCTTGAGAACATCCGGGCGAGTGATGACGGCCGGGTGTACAAACTGTATGGATTCCGGGCTCGGTGTGCAGCCGAGTCTGATGATTGTTTGAGTTTCTGCAGGTAGCCTGACCACGAAACGGTAGACGTGTAGCATCCGTGTGCGAGTGACGAGTAGTGCCACTGAACTAACGAATCCGGCTAAGTCCGGTATAGGTTTTTCCTTTGTGAGGACGTAGTACCGACATAATCTGGTGACGCATTGACGTCACACCCAACTAAATAAACAACTTCATTGTAAAAACTGGAAGGTTTTAATCCGAAGTAGTAAAAACTTGATGTAACTCCTTCCCTTGTACAGGATATTCAAAGTTAACAAGTTTTCAACTTATAGGATGTTAAGGACAGAGCACTCTGTTTTCAGCTGAATCAAGGCTGAAGTTAATCAGAGGTTAGAGGTTGAGTTCTTTCGAGGTTGGGGTCGTATGATACATTTCTGGAAAGCGTTGGAAGAGCTTTACAACTCTTCTGTTGAGGTCCAGAGGTGTTTCATCCCTTGACCACTCGAAAATGCAGTAGAGTTGAAACTGTCCAGAAAACAGGACAGAGCAAAGACTCTCTGTAGACTCTCTATAAAATTAAGCATAACTTCCTGCTTAAAAATCCAAAAATAGGAAATGAGGTAGTTCTGGAAAGCTTATGAGATGGGTTACAACTTTGTAACAGAAAGTTTTGTTAGATTAGGAACAGAATTAACTGGGATTCTTGGAGCAAATCAGTACCTAAGGCAGGGAGGTGCTGCCCAATTGTTCCCAGAAATTCTGTTAACTTTGACATCTCATAACTTTTAAACCAGGACAGATCTTAGGCCAAGAAAATACTGGCTGGACATCTATTGAAGTTAGCTTTAACTTTGATGTTGAGCTCCAGGACTGGTTTTGCTTTTAACCTGGCCTAAATCAGGTTGATATGGAAACTGGTCAAGGCTGTCATGGGAACAGCAGATCAGCAGTCAAATTTGTTTAAAATTTGAACTATGTTTCCAAGTTTTATGGGTTCAATGACATGTTTTATGTTATAACTCAGGGGTTTACGGTTTAAATAAATATTTGACAATTCTCAAATATATTTTTACAGATGGCAGCAGATAAACAGTTGGAGAACGGGTGGGTAGTTTCCCACTGTTTTGACCGTAGCGGCTACCCGGAAGCATTGTGGCAAATGCTCCAATATTTCGGGTACAATCAGATGCCGCAATACTTCGCCAAGGAAGAAGGCGAAGAGGGGAACAAGACGTGGACGATCCATGTCGAGGTTCCTGCAGGACCTACGCCACCCGGTTGGGTGCCATTCACCGTCACGGTGAGAGGAAGACAACCGGAAGGGAGGTGGCAAGTGGCAGCCCGTGACACTATGTCACGTTTCTGCCAACTGCACGTGCAGGCTATGGAGGGCACACCATACGCACTCGTTCCGGTGGAGGGACGAGCTCAGCATGTGTGGGAAGAGAGGTACCGGGAGGCAACAGACCCGAGTTGCCCAAGGTACAACCCTGCGGAGGTAAATCTCAGCCTCCAAATGAGGGCGGGAAACACTGTGATGGACAGCCAAGCTGTTCATACGGAGCATCTCGCCACCAAGCTCAAGGAGAGCACAAGCCGTGGAGATCATTTTGAGAGTGCTCACAGTGCACTCCGCAATGTGCTCCTTCCGACGATCAAGCGATTGAATGAACAACACAATCAGTTGCGTCGTCTGAAGAAGGCGAAGAAGAAGAGCTGTGTTGACATCACGGCGTTGCAAGAGCTGGTGCAGACCCTAAATCAGCAGAATGAGGACCTTGCTCAAGAGCGGGACGACGCTATTGAGGAAGGACAAGGCTGGGAAGAGGACTACAACCAGGCTATGGACGAGGTGCATGCATTGCAGGACCTCGTGCCCCCAGTATTGGGCGTACCGGTAGTCTTGGGTCTTCCAGCCATGGGAGAACCCGGAATGGGAGAAGAGGTGGTAGACCCCGAGCCACCAGCCGAGGTACCGGAGGAGGACGACCCACAGGAGGTCGAGTTCTACTCCGAGTAGGGGGTTACGGTTGCCAAGTAGGGCAGCTAGGGTAGCGTAACCCAACTTTTGTAATCGGTGACATGTCGTGTAGGCAGTAGCATATGTATAGGTAGTGACGACATGAGCACGACTTCTCGGAGATCCGAGAATAATGTATCTTGTATAAAGTTTATGCTTTATCAATATATGTGAATGTTGTGCAAGTTAATCATGCGTCGCTTCAATACCTACTGCTGGTTATGGAATTTTGAGTAAGACATGTGCTAATTGCTGCTGTGTTGAATTTCAGAATGACGCGTACTCGTGCCAACCCTGATGTTGGAGGTACTAGCCAAGGGGGAGAGACCTCCCAACCACCTCCCGAGGACTCCTCGGGACAGCAGCAGCAACAGCAACAGCAAACACCGCCACCGCCACTGCCGACGGTTACATTGGCCGACATTGTCGCGGCAATGGCGGGTTCACATCAGCAGCACACAGAGGTGCTGCAAACGTTAATTGCGAATACGTCTCGCCCAGAGAGACGTCAAGATCGTGAGGAGCGCCAACAGAGCTCCTACTCTGACTTCCTGGCGACTCATCCCCCTGTATTCTCAAGGGCGGATGAACCACTTGACGCGGACAACTGGCTCCGCGCCATAGAGATGAAATTCGGGCTGCTCCAAATCAGCGAGCAGCGCAAGACTCAGTTCGCGGTCCAGCAGCTCCAAGGATCCGCGAGCGCGTGGTGGGCCAACTTCTGTGCTTCACAGCCCACCGACCGAGCGATGACCTGGGCGGAGTTTCGGACGGCCTTCAGGGCCTATCATATACCGCCCGGTTTGATGAAGAGGAAGATGCAGGAGTTCCTACACCTGCAACAAGGGAACCGGAACGCGCTGGAATACTCCAGGGCGTTCAACGATCTCGCGCTCTACGCGTCGTATCACGCAGATACTGACGAGAAGCGGCGGGACCACTTTTACCAGGGGCTTAACCCGCTCCTGAAGGATAAATTGGCGATGTTCAATCGCGGCAGCCTCAACGACATCATTGATGCTGCGATTGTTCAGGAGGACTCTGGCAAGGAGTTAGCGGCGGCGGAGAGAAAGCGAAGCGCGCCGCAGAGCAGCGGAGAAGGAGGCGGTCCTTCTCAGAAGTTTCGGATGGTGAATCGCCCACCATCAGGTCCACGCTGGCAGCCACCACAGCGGTCGATGCCGTTCCGCAGTCGGCCGTACTCTTCACCGGCATTCCGGCCGGCACTGCCAGTACCACCGCAACCACAACAGCAGCAGCGGGCGATGCCGCGTGCGTTTGCACCTCCGCAACGCATGCCGGGCTTTCGTCCCCCGAGTACTCCACCAGCAGCGACCACATGTTACCAGTGTGGTCGTCCAGGACACTTCGCGAGCAGTTGCCCGGAGAGGCAAGGCGGCGGAGTGGCACCACAGTTTCCGGGGAGGAATCAACCCCGGAACCCTATTAATGCGCGGCGGGCAAACCCTAGGCCCGGTACTGTCCACCAGCTTGCCATTGAGGACGTGCCGGAGGGCGAGCCAATCCTTGCGGGTATGTTCCAACTCCACCAGCATCCCGCTATAGTACTGTTTGATTCAGGCGCCACGCATAATTTTATTTGCCAAGCTTTCATTGCTAAACACAGTTTGCCAATACTACCCACCGATAGTCCATATTTAATTTGCTCACCGGGTGGGAAGATTTCAGCAAGCGTAATGGTCTCCAAAGCACCATTATGCTTAGCGGGTAGAGTGTACCCCACGTCTCTCATTATCTTAGAGGGACAGAAGGTCGATGTCATCCTAGGGATGTCGTGTTTAACCCGCCACGGCGCTGTTTTAGACACCGTCCTTCGAGTCGTGCACTTAAACTCAGAGGTGCATGGTTCTCACTCATTATTTCTGGACAGTCCAGAAATAAAACTTCCAAGTGTCTATCAAGCCACAACCATCAGATTGGAAGACATTCCAGTGGTCCAAGAGTTCCCTGATGTATTCCCGGACGATTTGCCGGGAATGCCACCCGATAGAGAGGTGGAGTTCAAGATTGAACTTGCACCGGGAACCATGCCAATATCCCGAAGGCCGTACAAGATGGCGCCCAAGGAGTTGGCTGAACTGAAGACTCAGCTCACGGACCTTCTGGAGAAGGGTTTTATTAGGCCGAGCTCCTCGCCATGGGGCTGTTCGGCATTATTTGTCAAGAAGAAGGATGAAACGTTGCGGCTTTGCGTGGACTACCGTCCATTAAATGCCGTAACCATCAAGAACAAGTACCCGTTGCCACGGATCGACATGTTGTTTGATCAGTTGGTCGAAGCGAAGATCTTTTCCAAGATGGATTTAAAATCCGGGTACCATCAGATTAAGATAAGGGCGGAGGACATTCCAAAGACAGCTTTCTCGACAAGGTACGGACTTTATGAGTACCTGGTCATGTACTTTGGCCTCACCAATGCTCCAGCTCACTTCATGTACTTAATGAACTCGGTGTTCATGCCGGAGCTGGACAAGTTTGTCGTGGTCTTCATTGACGACATCCTGGTATACTCCAAGTCGGAGGAAGATCACAAGAAACATCTGCGTATAGTCTTGCAACGGCTGCGGGATCACAAGTTATACGCAAAGTTCAGCAAATGCGAGTTTTGGATATCGCAAGTGCCTTTCCTCGGGCATATCATCTCAGCGGAGGGTATCGCTGTGGACCCGAGCAAGATCACGCAAGTGCTGAATTGGAAATCCCCGAGAACTGTTCATGAGGTACGGAGTTTCCTCGGACTCGCGGGATATTATCGGAGGTTCATTCCGAACTTCTCGAAGATTGCCAAGCCAATGACAGAGCTGCTGAAGAAGGCTACCAAATATGTTTGGAGTCCAGCATGTGAAGCAGCATTCAAGGCTTTAGTCAAGCACCTGACATCAGCACCGGTTTTGGCGCAGCCAGACACAACAAAACCGTTCGATGTGTACTGCGATGCATCCGGCATTGGGCTCGGATGTGTGCTGATGCAAGACCGAAGAGTGGTCGCGTATGGATCACGGCAGCTTAGGAATCATGAGCAAAATTATCCAACTCACGACTTGGAGCTCGCTGCCGTGGTACTTGCACTGAAGATGTGGAGGCACTACCTACTCGGTAACCTCGTACATTTATATACCGACCACAAAAGCCTCAAGTACATATTCACTCAGAAGGAGCTGAACATGAGGCAACGAAGATGGTTAGAACTGATAAAGGATTACGAGATAGAGATCCATTATCATCCGGGCAAGGCAAACGTTGTGGCGGATGCACTAAGCCGCAAGTCACACGTCAATAATCTGACCATCACACCGTTGGAAGAGAGCGAACCACCACTACATGTGATTCCACACGGAGCTCTCTACAACCTAGCTTTGGTCCCCACCATCCGTGAAGAGATAGCGGCAGCCCAGAAGAATGACAAGGGCATGTCACATTTGCGGAGACGTGTAGACAGTGGGGAGTTGAAATGTTTCCGGAAGGACGGAGACGGCGTCCTATGGTTCAAGGACCGGATTGTCGTACCCCGAAACCCGGAGCTACAGAAGAAAATCTTTGATGAGGCTCACTTATCAAAATTTTCTATTCACCCCGGCAGCAACAAAATGTATCAAGAACTCAGAAGAAAGTTTTGGTGGACACAGATGAAGCGAGAGACTGCAAAATACGTGTCCGAGTGTGATACATGTCGAAGGGTGAAGGCAGACCACATGCGGAAACCGGGACTGCTGCAACCACTGGGCATTCCTGCCTGGAAGTGGGAGGACGTGAGCATGGATTTCGTCGTCGGTTTACCCACCACCTTACAGAAACATGATTCTGTGTGGGTGATCGTCGATCGACTCACCAAAGTTGCCCATTTCATCCCGGTCAACACCAACTACAACGCCAAGAAGTACGCTGAACTGTACATCTCACGGATCCTATGCTTATACGGCGTACCCCGTACCATCATATCGGACCGGGGCACTTTATTTGTGTCCCGTTTTTGGGAGCAGCTACACACTGCCTTGGGGACGAAGCTGATCCGTAGTTCAGCCTACCACCCGCAGACGGATGGGCAAACTGAGCGGGTAAATCAAATCCTAGAAGACATGCTACGAGCTTGCGCTATCAACCATGGCAAGAATTGGGATGATCACTTGCCGTTAGCCGAGTTCTCTTACAACAATGGGTACCAAGACAGCATCAAGATGGCGCCCTACGAGGCGCTATACGGCAGAAAATGCCGCACACCACTGAACTGGTGTGAGTCTGGCGAGAGGGTTACCTTCGGGATTGACCTTGTCAACGACGCGGAAGAAAAGGTTCGACTGATTCAAGCGAACCTAAGAGCCGCTCAATCCCGACAGAAACAGTATGCGAACCGGAGAAGGCGCCCATTACAATTTGAAGTTGGAGATCACGTATACCTACGAGTGTCTCCAATGAAGGGCGTAAACAGATTTGGGGTGAGAGGAAAGTTGGCACCCCGATTCATCGGTCCATTCCAAATTACCGAAAGATGTGGATCGGTGGCATACCGGCTGAGATTACCAGAAGCACTTTCCGGTGTGCACGACGTCTTTCACATTTCCCAGCTGAGGAAGTGTCTCAAGCTATCAACTACCGTTCAGCTGGAAGACATTGAAGAACTGCAACCGGATCTCACCTATCGGGAGGAACTGGTGCAGATTATTGATGAAAAGGCCCGAACCACACGCAACCGTACGTTGTGGTTCTACAAGGTTCTATGGAGTAATCACTCCATGGACGAAGCGACATGGGAGAGCGAAGAATTCCTTCGCACTAACTACCCCGACTTTCTCACGTCGCATATCCGGTAATTTTCCACCGTCCTCTCTCTCATTTTCACCTTATAATCTCGGGACGAGATTCTTTTAAGGGGGGAGGAATGTAAGGGCCTCAGTTTTTGACACCCATTTGTAGTGTTCATCCCCACACCACACACCTCATTTGAGGAAGAATGATGAACACAAATGAAGAGCAAGTAACAATTATCAACATGCTCATTAGGGAACAAACTTACACATTGCAAAAGTGGTATTTCCCACATGTGATATTGATGGGCTGGACATAGGAAAAACTCCTACACTTTGCTAAGGATGTCCATGCCAAGTTTCACCCAAATTCAAAACCTTTTTGAGGTCATCTTGGGTATAGATAGGAAGGGGGCAGTTTGAAAACATATTCAAATTCAAACTGTTTTTATACCATGAATTTGAAAGTGGAAGGCATATTCTTACTCAGCACATTTTTGTGAGCTCACACACCAATTTTCACTCCATTTGGAGTTGATCTTGACATGAGCTAAGGGGGAGAAATTCGAACTTTATTTGAATTTCAAACTGAACTTGTGCTGAAATTCATTCAAACCAAACCTCATTTGAACTTTGATCAATTCAAATGGCTCATGGGTGAATAATTTGAATGGCCAAGGGTAGTATAGGATTCACTGTTTACCACAGTTGTTAGGAGTAAATTTCAGAGGTTAAAAGGAGGGGTGGGACCCACATGTCAGCCTCTGCTTCAACACAAACCGACTGAAACACAGTTCAGTCGGTTCCCGGTTGCAGTGTGCACGCGCCACCGAGGGGGGGCAGCCGGCGCCAGCTCCTGCTGCGCGCCCCAAGCCGGAGACCAGCCGCCGGGCTATTTATTCCCTCCCCGGCGTGCTCCGATCACTCATTCCCCGAGCTGCCGGCATACTCGGCCGTTTTTCCACTGCCATCACCGCCGCTCGAGCTCACGCTTGATCAAGCCGATCACTCGCGAGCACAGCCTCCTCCACAGCAAAACGGCACCAAGAGATCGTGAGCAACCTCCCAGACTCCGTGTTGGCCTGTGAGCAAGCTTCCTCGAGCTGTACGAGCCATTTCTCCGGCGAGCCGAACATCGCCGCCGATCGGGCTCCCGTGGACAGCACGGCACAGCCGTTGTCACGTCCTCTTCTCTACACAAGAAAGGTGCGTGATTGTATGTAGATGGAGTAGCCGAAAGCCGTTTGGCGATTGATCAACCCTCGGCCGAGAATTTCCAAATTTACTCTTGATCAGTTCATAAGAACCGAGCTCACCTTCGGGTGAAATTCGTGCTCTATGCACGAAGGTTGGACGAGCTCGTTACCTAGTAGTTTCTACGCACGATAGCGCTCACGCTCGAACTGGAATTAGAGAAAACCATCGAGAATCAGCCATGATATGGCTGTTTTCCCCGCCGCCATGGCTGAACACCTCGGCTCACCGTCGAGAGCCTAGTTGCCGGTATTTCTAGCTTCCACCCAGCCCTGGTTCGTGTTTCGAATGCCCTACTGATGCTCTCCGACCGATTTCCGGTCGATTTGGTGCACGGGAGAGCGGGACCGACCTCACCGGAACCCTAGCAGGTGCTGTCACCGGGGCGCACGGGTTTCCGGTCATCGCCGGCAGCCGGCGACCCCACCATCGAGTCCAGGGGGTCGGAAAAGGGGCAGGCGGCAAGTCTCGGGCCGGGGGGTGGCCGGGAACTCAGTTCCGGCGAGGGTCGCCGGAGAACGCCGCCGCCGCGCAGTTGGCGCGAGGAGGGAGACGACGCACTGTGTGCGGGGCCCACAAGCCAGAGTTTAAACTTTTCCCCGAATTTCAGTTTTAGTTCAAACTTCAAAAATTTATAACTTTGTCTAGAAAGCTCCAAATTGAGTGAACCAAATTTTGATGGATTCAGCTCTCTGAGTACTTTCCAGAAAATCAAGTTTCACTTCATGAAATTCCTTATTTCTCCAGAATTAATTCCTTAAAGTTTAAACTGTTAGGAATTTTAACTGGAGAATCCTTTGGAGGAAAATCCTGAAATTTTGCTGAGATGTTCACCAAAATATCCTTGAACTACCATAAAAATTTCAGATCTAGTTGAGCTCATTTAATCCACCTAATGGTGTGATTAGTGAAACTGTCCCAGAGAAAATAGAAAATGTTCAGAAACATTTTCAGAATTCTCTGAAATTGTTTAGCTCATATCTTCAGTTAGAGACTTCCAAATTAAGTGAGACCAACTCCATTAGCACCCTCTGAAAATCTAGTTTTCAGAAAATCATAGTTTGTCTCATGAAAATTCCTAGAACACCCTAAGAGTTCCAATTAAGGTCAAGGACATAATTATTTTTGGAGGGCTCAAATGAGCTTTGCTGCAACTAAAACTTGACCAAGTCTCTGTTTAGGTTGTAACCAAGCCACAGCAAAGATTTCACAGTCATTAGGTCTATCTAGCAAAGGTTATAGACTTCACAACTTCAAAATTAATACAAATGCATTTAAATTGATACATATGTTTCTTATATCATGTAGTCGCTAAGGTCGAGGAGGAACCCGAAGTCCTAGACTTCGTTACTCCGGAGGAACAGCTAGCCTACGACCAAGAGCAGCAAGGCAAGCCCCGGTTTGCATTAACCTTTTTACAAATGTTTATTGTTTTGAGCACATCTTTGAATATTGTTCTTTGCATTAGAGTCTTGAATGGAAACCCAACTGCACAGCCAAGAAAACCATGGGTTGGGTTTAGGATTGAAAACCTCGTTAGCCACTGCATTGCTAGGATAGAGTAGGATTCGGTACAAGTCGAGTAGTTGGAACTACTCGCGAGAATAGGCTAGAGGCACATTGCTCGGGTAGAGATAGCACATGATACACATGGCAAGAAAATGAGACCGAGCGGAGAGTAAGGGCAGCAGGACTTTGGGGCCTGTGTGCTGTAGCTCCGCTTGTGTCGATTGAGGACCGAGCCGTGTGCGGGCCTGTTGAACAAGCTAGAACAGTACCGAAGACCTACCGGCTATATGGGAACCGGGAAACTGATGTAACTCGGGTAGCTGGGTATTGAGGCATTGCCCGTCGTTCAGAGGGTAGGTTGAGAGCTCGAGGTGTAAATCGGCTGGCGGCACAGAGATGCGCGTGCAGGGACCTCTTGCTCGGGACGATGGGACCGGTTCAATATTTGGCTAACGGGTGAAAGGTAGTCGCGTACGGCGTCCGTGATGGTTGTTGTAGGCAACATCGAGTACGGGCGTACGTGACGGGTTGTTCGGGTAACCCTGCAGGTGTAAATCGATTATAATCGCCGTCCCTCGCGGTCAGTGAGTACCACTTGTTCACTGTACCGTGACGTAGAAAGAACAGGCTAGCTACATGTTAAAATGTTGCTGATTGAAAGCTGGACATTGATTGTTAATGATATGCTGTAGCTTAGAGCTAATTAAAGTTCTTTTCAACTTTGGGCAAAGTACATGAGAGAAATGCGTTTCTTGTTTGATTGCGGCTCTCTCATGTGCCTTAGCGTAAGGTTCTCCACCACCTGCTGCTAAAACTTGAAAGTAAGGTTCTACTAATTAGGCGAGTCCTTGCAAATGATTTTTACCTCATGCAACCCATTACCCTCATGTAGAAGTTCCATGTTTAGGTGAGACGGGTCAGACTTGCTGAGCCTTCGTGCTCACTGCTTGTGTTTGAAGCTTTTGCAGGGTTCTATGAGGAAGGGACTCCCGAAGAGGAGACGGAACCCCAGGAGGGGAACCCCGTCGAGTGGGAGTCATGCACGCCGCAGAGTTAGTGTGCGTGTGTGCTAGCAAGGACACGTTCGAGGGCTGAACGTGCACTTGATGCTTAGTCTATGCCCGCGAGTGTAGACTGAACTTATTTTGATGTAAACATGTTCATAAACCTGTTTATGTAATAAAACTTCCGCTTCCGCTTTGCACCTTTGACGTGTGTTATACGGTGCTGTGCAACGCAGCACCCCTCAGCGTGATCCTGGCTCGACAGGACCAATGGGGTCGTGTCACAAGGGAGGCCAGAGCTCGTGGTAAGATGATCTTGGGCTGTTCCTATTATGTTTTCATCAATAAAATTTGTAATTTAGAGGAGCTTTTGTGCCTTGTTCTTCCGACTTGTTTTTGTCAAGTATTTCTCGTCGAGTTTCTGGACAGCACGACAGTGCTTCGGTGTTTTGATCACAACTCGAGTTCTACAGATCCAATTTACGTGATTCTTTTTGGGTTGTCTTCACAACTTGATTATATATCATCTATGAAAATTGCACGGTCATTGGATTGGTAGTTTTTGATCTACACGAGTTTCTTTGCAGTGTTGCAGATCTGGTTGTTATTCAAGTAGAATAAATTGACCCTCGTTTGATCTTTCGATCATAACTTGAGTTTTTCTTGACGGATTTCTGTGATTCTTGTTGTCATGTCTTTTTGACTTGATTCTCTATAATATATACCACTTTTGTCATGGTTGAACATATTTAGGTCAGTCGCATACACGGTTTCTTTAACAGATCGATTTTCTGCCGAGGAGGTTTTTGTTGCTTCCGCTTAAAAGTTTAAATCTACCATTCACCCCCTCTGGTAGCTTTTCACATGTTCTTTGATCCTACAATTGGTATTAGATCCACAATGCTCTAATCTTTATGATTTTCACATGTTTTGACTAATCATCATGGAGAAATACTCCGCAAAACCTTGTGTGTTCAGTGGCATTAATTTTCAGGTTTGGAAGGCACGTATGGAGGCTTTCATCCACGCGCAAGGTTTTGCAATATGGGAAAAGGTATACAAGCCTTATGACATGCCGCCAAACGATCAAGTCATGGCTACGAACATGAGAGGTGTCGACAACAACAACAAAGCACATAACTTGATCAGACAAGGATTAACTCAATGTAACTTCAACCGTGTTGCACAACTCCGATCTGCATATGATGTGTGGAAAGCACTTTATGACTACCACGAAGGATCCAACACGATCAAGGAGGTAAGACAAGATATGTTCAAGAAAGAATACATGCGCTTCGAGATACAACCCGGTGAGTCAATTGATGACCTCTTTGCTCGCTTCAATAAAATTCTCAGCAACTTGCGTAGTGTCAACGTTAATTTTTCAGGTGCTAAAAATGATAGGCAATTACTAAGTGCATTAGACATGTCGATTTGGAAGATGAAAGTTACATCTATTCGTGAATCTACTGTCATGAGTACACTTACATTTGATGTGCTATATTCTAAGTTAAAAGCTCATAAAATTGACATAATATCGCGTAAGAACCCCAACAAGTCTCTTGCATTTGTTTCATAACGTGACATGCCTAGCTCTAGTCAATCTTCATCTTGTGGTACATTTTCTTTGTTGTCCTCTCTAACCCTTGGACAGATTGACGAGTTCCCAGAGGAGGAACTTGCACTCATCTCTACTCGGTTCTCAAAAGCATTGCAAAATGTGAGAACTAGAAGGAGAAGAAGTGCCGGACCTAAACGATGCTTCGAATGTTGTAAGACAGGACATTTTCGTACGGATTGCCCTAATCTTTCAGATCCTACTTCCCGTGATGAAAAGCAAACTAGGATGAAGCACTCCTCTGCAAACGATGAGAAAAGAAGAAGGGTTTTATAGGATGCCAATTGGTAAATAGTTTTATCTCCGCACTTCAAGAACTTGGCTCGAGCGATGTGGACATCAGAAGTGACTAAGATGAAGATGATTTGGCAAACTTATGCTTCATGGCGGGCAAGTCAAGTTCAAGTATGGAGGAGGCAGAACACAACAGCGATAATGAAGAGGTATGTCCTACTTGCGGTGTGTGATGCTATTTATCGTACCACTGTTATAGTTAAGAAAAAGGACAAAAAGCTTAGGGACAATGCTGTTAAAATTGAGTCACTAGAATCTGAAATTAATCGTTTGAAATCTTTGATTCCTAGTGATGATTCTTGTTCCTCATGTGATTTAATATATGAACAATTATCCTCTCTAAGAAGTGCACATACCTCCACACTTGATAAACTTGAGTTAGGGATTGAAAAGAATAGAGAGCTTGCTGCACTTAATGATAAAAACTTGAAATATGCTTGTTGTTCTACAACTGATTTGCATTGTTCTACTTGTGATGATCTTAATAAGAAACTACAAGATGCTATGAATGAAATTTCTATATTGAACAATGCTTTACGTTTCATGAAGTTAAGTATTGTTCTAATTGCAAACTAAAAGGAAAAACTTCATGTCAAAACTGCCTAGACTTGTCTATGAAACTTGATGACATGAATAGGATACTAGAGCGGTTTTATAATGGGAATAAGAATATGAACTTGTTGTTGAATTCTTCTAAATCTTGCAATGATAAAATTGGTCTAGTTTTGATTCCCATGCTCAGGCTAAAGCACATCCACCTAAAATTGTAAAGTCATTAGGAAGTAGTTTGATTAAAATAATTCCTAAACAAAAGAAGTGGTTTTTAAATCCGCAGGAGTGTTGTCTCATTCGGTTTCACATAAAAATGTTGTCTGCTCATCTAGACATGAACATAAGGTTAAATTTTATTGTACCTACTGTGGTAGAGATGCTCATGTCATAGATTTTTTATAGACTAGTTAAGCAATAGAAAAAGGAAAGAATGATTGCTAGATCACATAACAACTGTGCAAAACCTGTTGCGTGTGATAGTGAGGGTTCACCATGCGAAAATCGTGCGCCATTCTTCAGTAGTGGGGTGGGTGACTTTTCCTCTCTCTTGTTGTGTTTTTTCTTCTTTTCAATTTGGTTTTTTGAACCACTCTTTCGTGTAGGAGGCCTGCCCCTATGCTCAGTGCTCCTCTGAGTGTCGCAGTTTCGGCTGAGGGCTTGATGAGGAGGTCCGCTTTGCCGGTAAACGGACCAGCTGTGACGCCCTCAATTCTGTGGAAAAACCACGGAACCGAGAACTGATGCATATGTGTGCCGAGGATGTTCGTCACACATATACACATCATCCACAAACTGAATTTCAGAATATATATGACCACGAATAACAGAGTTTATTACAATATCTCATGAGTCTTGGACTCATGCTCATAGCGGAAGTCTTAATCTAACAGCGGAAGTCTTTATTCTGGCAGCGGAAGTCTTCTAACTAATGCGGAAGCAATTCTAAGCAGCAGTGGCTCCATCTCTACTCCATCCCCACAGGCAAGGTTGAGGACAGATTACACGCCTAAAGCTCCACTTGGTCTTCATAGTAATCTTCTCCTGTTGCTGATGATGAAATAATAATGCAAGTTTGAGTACAATGATGTACTCAGCAAGTGCGGGAAAATATGATATGTAGCTCACAACAAGTTAGGTATAAAAAGGCTCATTTGCAGAAAGCAAAGTTATTTATCAAAACCATGATAAAGCAGCAACTTATCATTAAGCAAATGTAATCCCATTATGTACTAAAAATACCAATCATACCTCCGTTATGTTCATTACCTTCCATGTCCCAACCAGACATTAATCAACCTCATTCTTGCTCACGAATACCTTCTCGTATTCGCTACCATCTCACGAATACCATCTCGTATTCGCTACCATTTCATCTCATAAACAATTCACGTCTCACACCGTCCATCCTTGTTGCCATGACTCAACAGTCTTGCAACCCATCTTATCACCCGGACTCAACAGTCCCAAAAACAAAACCAAAACCAAACCATAACCAAAACCATAACCAATAACCATAGCCAATAACCATCCCAACTAATCATGGAAGTTGGCCAGGCGCTCATGACCGTAAGCTCGGCTATCATGATAGTTTTAAGACTCTACAGAGTTTGTACCTCTTTACCCACAAGTTTGTGATTTCGTCACCCATCGGCGACTGCAGAACCTCCATTATACCAGTACACAACCATCGGTGTATGGCCAAGAGATCACAAGATAGCCTTTACAAAGGGGTCACTAGATGTATGGACTCACTAAGGTTTCACCGGCAGGCTAGAATATCCAATTCTCCCACCCACGGGCCCCCTCTTGTGCCATACAGTTCCCAGGGCAGTCCTCACTCGACTCCCATTCCTCGCGCCTTCCACGGTCCATAACAATCTAGCGACTTACCTAATTAGTTAGCTAAGCCGCACCCATACTTGGCCTTGTGGTGGCACTGTTTTCCTGGCATGTGCTCGTATGAACCGGTCCTTAAATCTACGGCAAGTAAACCACCATCTCATGCTACCTCATTCACAAACCCAGTCTTGCCTAGATCTCCCTCCGATCCATGTTCATTAACAACATCAGTTTCTCATTATCGTTACGAGTGCAGTTAGCTAGACACATCTATCTCCCTTCTCAATCCCATGGACTCAGCGAAGCTTAAAGCAAAAACCATACCCGACTCATAAACTTCCCTGGCGAAAAGGGTGATTTAACCAAAGCTAGTAAACTCCTATAAAAGAGTTTCCCATTATGTTTGACTCAGTACACACACCTTTTCGCAAAACAAAACAGTTTTCCCAAAACATAGGATCAATATGGTCAAGGGGCACTTGCCTTGTTCTGGTTGTTCCGGTTGCTCAAAATCTTGTTGTTGTAGTCCGTCGTAGGTAGCTCCTTGAGCTTGTCCTTCTATACATGATCACGCACATACAAGATTCACAACAATCAATATCATGCATAAACTTTAGCTAGATGCGATGATGCATATGCATGCTATCCTATGATCAGTTTTTATCAGATCAGTTTGTACGTGTTCTTGCATGGTTTGCATGGTTTTACGATGAACACAGGTGTTCGGATCAAATGTGGATGTGGCGATGATCTTGTCTTTAGATCAACCCGATCAACGAGTGATCTGTCCACAAGAAAGCTTCTGTTCGAAAGGAATTGAAGAACAGATGCAAAGAAAACGCGATGATGTTGTAAGGTAGCATCGGAGACCTACCTTACGCTCTCCTGGGTCTCGGGGTCCTTCTCTTAGCAAGACAGATTGTTGGGACTCTCTTTCGGCGATCTTCCTCGACTGAACTCCGGCGATGGGTTTTCTTCGGCGAGTTGGGAGCTTGGGCTCTAAAGCGTCGGCTCAGGAGTTGGAAAAGAAGTTCGTGGTTGCGGCCAAAGGTTCTGGGTTCTATTTATAATCGGGAAGAAAGAGTTCTAATCTGATTGGACTTCGAATAAGAGTCCTATTCAAATTGTCGTTGAATCCTAACAACTTATCTTTAGTTGATTTGGTGCGGTAACATTGTGAAATTCATGTCGGTTTCCTCTCCGTACCGATATTTCCACGCGTACAGAATCAAAAACCGCTCCAGAACTCGTTACCTCCGCGGTGATGAGCTCCGGAAGCTCCACGTGTTCACTGGGGCCTGGTCTCCCCCTTTTCCACGGAGACGAGCTCCGATTGTGCCGCGTGTTAAGCGAGTGAGACCTCCCTCTCCTTCGGAGGTGAGCTCTGCGTGCGCCACGTATCCTGGCGGTCGGGACCTCCTCTCTATTCGGAGATGGCTCCACGCATGCCACGTGTCAGTGCCGGACCTTCCCTCTCTCCGGAGGTGGCTTCGGGTGTACCACGTATCCTAACAGCACCAGACTTCCTTCTTGTTCATAGACGAGCTCCGAGGTTGACACGTGTCCAACAGTGTCGGACCTCCCGGAGATAAGCTCCGGTGGCGACACGTGTCCAATAGAATCAGACCTCTCGGAGGTGAGCTCCGAGATCAACACGTATCCTGCGCGACTGGTCCTCTGATTTCCGCGGTGACTAGCTCCGAAGGTGACACGTGTCCTGCAGCTGGCCTTGCTTCTTCGCAGAAGCTAGCTCCGGGGGCAACACGTGTCCCACGGGGTCGGACCTCTCCCCCTATGCGGAGATGAGCCCCGAGCCTGCCGCGTAGCCTGTTTAGCGGCGGACCCCTCCCCATTTGCGGAGATGAGCTCCGAACACGCCACGTGGCCAGCGAGCCACGGAAGTTGTCTTCGGCGCTCTCTGTACACTAGAAATTTGCTTCTTTTGGCTAACTTCTTTGATTCTTTCTTTGTTCCCACTTCTCTTAAAATGTTTCCTCTACATGAAACATGCAGAAACCAAAAATGAGGGTGTCACACCAGCGGAGGGGGGATGTCTCGACCTCTGGCCCGGTGGCCGTTCCGGATCCCTTCATTGATGGAGATGAAGTGATGGCTACGGAAGTCGGTCACGTCGATCTTGGTCCCTCCTCAGGGGGTAGGCTTCGCACGCTGTAAAAGCCCAAGAAAAGGGACTTGCAAAAACCTTTTCTTCACCTCACAAAACCACAGTTTTTATTGTGGACACCTTAGGAAATGTTGTGAAGAGCAAGTAACCTCCATCAAAAAGAGTGATTAGAGGGGAAAGCCTTCATTGTCACAAAGTAGGGTTTCTACACATGAACATGAGAGGTTGAGCTCACCCCTAGGATTTAAAAAGTCTTGGGAAGGTTCAGTCCAAAGCTCATGCAAATTCAACAATTTTTGAGGCACTTTTGGGTTATTTCAAAAAGAGGCCAATTTGAATGTAAATTCAAATTGCAGCAACTTTCATCATCCAAATTCAAAAGTTAGCTCCATATCTATACTCAGCACATTTTTCTGAGTAAACCCATCAATTTTCATCTCCATTGGAGCTCATCTTGTCAGGAGCTAAATTTGCAAGAATTCAAAACTGAATTTGAATTTCAGTTTAAACATGCAGCAAATTTAGCCAAACACAGTTCGAATTTGAGAATTCAAATTTAAACTAAGACTTGGTGACTAAGTCTCACATTAAATTGTGAGTAGCTGAGAATATTTGGCATAACAGAATTGGAAAAAAGTTGGAAAAAGAATTAGGGGGAGGGGAGGTCCCACCTGTCAGTAGACTTAACAGAGAAGTATCCCTCTGATCTTTTCCTCTCTCGGCCGAGACAGCACACAGGAACGCCGGCGCCGGACCCCCTCGCGCTGCCACCTCCTGGTATCCTGCCCGAGCTGGCGAGCTGCTCCCGGATCGATCAACCCCTAGGCGGTCGGTCGCCCACAGCACGAAACCACCGAGGCTCGGGTCCTTTACGCATGAACAGAGAGCGCTACGCTCGCCGCCGTGTTCATTCGATCGAGAAACCAGAAATTCACCGTGAGCAGCGCCTCCCCTAGCCCAAAAACCACACCAACTACTCGCCCTCTACCTCCTCCGGCCGAAGACAATCGAGTTTAGCTGCCCAGAACCTAGCCCGGAGACTATCGGCGGTGACCGAGAAGAACAGTCGGCACGGGCTCACCGTGGGCAGCTCGAACCCGAGGCTTTCCTGGCCGAGCTAGGCCACTCAGAGACGCGCCGGATAGTCACGCTGCTACTAGCCAAGCCACAGCCCCGACGGTGGACCATCGAGCGTCAATTTGACGTTTTCCTCCCGGCACATCCACTCGGACCTCCGGGTAAGAATCCATCGAATTCATCCTTAATCTTCGTTCTTAGGCCACCAAATCGTGCACACAGGACCTAGACTGGCTAGCGTTCAATTTCTCTTCGCAACCCTAGCTAGAAAACTGATACAGTTCGGGGTATTTCATGTCGTTCCACGCTCAAACGCGCGGCAGGAGTCGGGCGCACGGTGATAACTCCCCTGGAGGTGTTGCCATGCGCTGGCCTTTGCTTGCCGGGTTTCCCTAGCACCTACTGGTGCTCTAGAACGGATGGGCTGAGTCGTTAGCAGGCTAGGACCACCGGGCGACGACGCCGATCGTTCCCCGAGGCCGCCGCACGCTGCCGGCACCGTTCCGATCCTCTAGCGCCTAAACCGAGCCCACAAACATGTTTCCCGACCCCATAAACCCCCAGGCGGCGAGCCTACGGCCGGGAGACGGCCGGAGACACTCAGCCGGTGAGGCGCCGCCTCGGTCCGGCGAGGTTAGCGCGCGCGCGGGAAGGAGGGCTCGGAGGAAGAAGAAGGGTGGGGCAGGCCCACCAGTCAGTGAGGGCGAGTTTAAAAACGGGATCAAATATGGCCAGGATTCCGTGTGGCTATGCACAGGAGAACCCAGTAACCCTGTGTGTTCTCGCTTCTCACTGGCTGCGAATTAAAAAGTGGGCCCAGGTTATTTTCCAATAGTAAAACAATTCCAGTTTCCACTCAAACTTTAGAAATCCATAACTTTTGCTAGAAAGCTCCAAATTTAGTGATTCAAATTGGGTTGGATTCATCTTGCCTAGCTCTGTCCAGATATACAACCCAATTTGTATGAAACCCATTAATTAATTCTGGAAAATTCTTTAAAGCTTTTCAGCAAAAGAATTTTAGAGGGAGTTTGGTTCATCCAAAAATCCCCAAATTTTACCAGAATGTTCTTTAGGACTTTAGTAAACCCTTGTAAAAGTTTCAGACCATTTGGAGTTGATTTGGTCAGAGCAATTCAAATTGGAAGGTGCTGTGTTCATTTGAATACAGAAACATTTTCAGAGAATTTCCAAAACTTGGAAATTCAATTCTGGGCAAACCTTGACTCCAAAAATGCTAGGAAAATTCATGCAAACTCTATGAGCTATAATTGAAATTGTAGTTCATTAAGTTGAGCATGAACAGGGGTATTACCTCAGAATAAATTCTTCCTTGCTGATTTGCCAAGAGAATTATTCTGAGCGAACCACTCCATGAAAAGTGCTAATGTTTTGGTCCCGAGGGTTTTCTTGTGACAAGGAACTCACACGAAAATTCTCAGCTCCATTGGAGCTCTAGATCACCCCTGTCCTGTTTAACCAATTAAGGGATTAATATGGAAAAGGGGGAAAACCACTTAGCATTTAACCATGTGATTAAGTCCAAGCCAAACCACCGACACCAGTTCATCTTTAAATTCTTAAACAAAGTTCCAGGTGTTAGAGGCTGGTTATTAGAACTAATAGTAGAAATCTTACTCTAAAATTCACATTTGCATCTAAATTAACATGTAGTATTTCATTAACGTGTAGCCGTTGAAGAAGAGACTCCGGAAGTGCTGGACTTCCTTCTTCCGGACGAGGAACTAACTACTGACCAGCAGCAACAAGGCAAGCCCCGGTTTGCGTTAACTTTTTTTTAAAAAGCTTTACTTTGTTTACATGTGTCATATGAAGTATGTATGTGCATTAGGTATAGAATGACTGAAACCCCACTTGCATAACCAAAGTTTCCTAAAAGAGTGAGGGTAGTGTCAAGGACCTCGAGTAGACAGGCTATGCTTAATGAGTCATAGGAATTCGGTACAAGTCGAGTAGTTGGAATCTACTCGCGAGATAGGCTGGGGACACACGGGTTCGGTTGAGTGATGTGAGATCACTTTAGTAATGAAAATGAGACTAGGCAGGGGCTAGGGCGCAGCAAGAGAGAGTCTTGTGGGCGCAGCCCTGTCCGTGTTGATTGAGGACCGATCCGTGTGCGGCCCTGCTGAACAAGTATTGAACGTACCGAAGGCATATCGGATATATGGGCCCCGATAAACCGATGTAGCCTAAACCTCCGGGCGTCGAGGCATAGCACACCGATTTATAGGTGTAGGTTGAGGGCAGCAAGGTGGAAATCTGCCAACGGGCATAGAGAGATGCTCCGTGTGGGGAACCTCCTGCTCGTTTCGGTGCGACCGGTTCGACGTTTGGGCTGTTGGGTGAAAGGTTGTCCCGTACGACATCGAGTGAGCGTGCTGTGCAGCTCCACGGGTGGGCGTACGTGACGTGCTCTTTGGGTTTCCCTGCAGGTGTATATCGAGTCGATTCGCCGTCCCTCGCGGTGACGAGTACCGCTTGTTCACTGCATCGTAACGTAGACTAATGGATGAAATATGTGGATTCAATGATGCTGATTGATATAATTGTATTGCTACATGTGTGCCACCAAATACTGCTTACTAAATTTCAGATTTCATGAACTGTTAACTTGTTGCTAAAAGATGAACTAAGGATGAACTTGTAGGCGTGTCCTTTTGCTGAAATGTTACTATCCTATGTCCATTGTACCCCTCATGTAGAGTTTCATGCTTAGGTGAGTCGGTTAAGCCTTGCTGAGCCTTCGTGCTCACGATTGCTGCTTAAGTGTTTTTCAGGTGAGGAGCCACCCACGGACTCGGAGTACGAGTCCACCGGCGAGGGTTACCCTCCGTCGGGGACCACGGCTGAGTGGGAGCCGTACACGCCGCGCTGAGCTGAGACGTGCAGCTAGTGTGGGTTGCCCTAGGGCTGGGCAACCGACTTTTGCTAAATAGGCGGGCGTGAGTTGTATAGTGTAGTCTTCCGCTGTGTAATAGAACAATAGTTGTAACTGAAGTTTGTACCTGTTTGTACAGTTTCAGCTGTTTTTCCCATGTAATATATTGTGTTCTTATGACGTGTGCTGTCGGGTGTCGCATCGCGCGGCACCACCCTCTGCGATCCTGGATGAGCGGATTCCGGTCCGCCACAGCCTGGTATCAGAGCTGCAGTGGGGATAGCACAGTACTAAAGGACTGCATTATGGGAAAACCTTAGGTATACGGTGAGGATTCGGTAGTTGCCCAAGTAAGGACTATATTAGCATAGTTACTTAAAGTGGCAAAGACTAACTTATGTGTTATAATTCTGAATTTCAATTATGTAACGACGCACCTACGCTCTGGTAAGTATGGTAAGGAACGCCACCGAAAGCGGTTCAATTTCGGTTAGCTCTCCCTGACGAGGAACGTGGTTCAGGGATTGATCTCACAGCTTGGTGTGAGATGTCAATATGAATCTCTTGGACTCTTCATGTCCCTGAGTTCATATGAAACGCTGATCCCTAGTGTGCATTAGGCAAGTAAGTGGAGACCCCATCGCGTGGTCAGTAACACGAGAGTGTGTTCGTCTGGAAATAGCCCAGGAGGACATACGCAGCGCCTGCCATCGGCGTGCCCTGCAGGGCAGTAGGTGGTATCTGTTGGGTTGATAAAATTCCCAACCGTGACGACCCGTTCATGACATACTCGGGTTCCCCGTCGTGTGGTGTTGAAACACGATCACGTGCCTTGAGACGTGACTTAGCTCAAGGACGGCCGTATGACAATGATACGGGCGTTTGTATTTACTTTTAAATATGGAACTGCCTGAAATGAACAACCTTTGAGTGCACCATCATTGTGTGGTCTTCTGCAGGTACTAACCACGTATGTATCCGTGTAGAAAACGTGTGCGAGGGACCGTTTAGTGCCACACTCGAGACGTATATGCAGGTATGATCCGGTTGGGATTTTCTTTTGTGAGGAGCGTAGTACCGAGATATTGTAGGTATATGCATGAGTATAACGATAACAAAGAATTAAAAATCTATAGGTTCAACATTTAGGACCCTGGTTGGGTATAAGAATGGGATAGTGATGATTGTAGTCCCAGAAAGACTGAAAAACAGAGGGCTCTGTTTTGGGCAGCATGTTTGCTGATCTTCAACAGGGCGTAACTCACCGGTCTTTTAGCCCAGGGAGGTGTGCTACATAGCTCTGGAAAGGTATTGAAGTACTCTACAACTTTGTTGTGGACTTCCAGAGCTGAAACTCACCTGAAGATGGCTTAAAGCCCAGAGAAATGTAAACTGTCCAGAACCAGGGCAGAGTAAAACATCCTCTGAACTGATCTGTTTTCAAATATAACTCCCAGTAGAAAAATCTAAAATTGTCATATAATACATCCTTAGAAAGAGTAGAAGATGTGTGACATCTTTGCAATTCAAAGTTTCTGAAGTTTCAGCACGGAATTTAGTGGAAATCAGGGTTGAAAACAGCCACTTCCAAGGGAGGTGCTGTTAAAATTCTTCCAGAAGTTCTGCTAACTTTGAATTAACATAACTTTTTAACCAAAGCTGATCTGGGGGCAAATGAGTACTCTTTGGAAAGATACTGAAGTAATTTGAACTTTTGTATTCAACTTGAGTCATGAAAATGCCCAGAACCAGATCAAAACTTGGAATAGGTAGCAACTGGTCATTCTGACAGAAGAATGACAGTTGAACTCATTGAAAAGGGTGTTGTACCCTAAGGGTGTTATACGTGATAACAACGCAATAATAATGTCTCGTAGAGACCAAACCCAGTTAAGGTGAGCTTCCAAAGAGGGGGTTCATCAAGTTGGATTAAACTAACTTGCGTTTGGTCTGGTAATGGTGTAGCTTGTGCAAAGTTATTACATTATCTACTTACGAGATATTTCGCATGTTTTGTTGTCATAATGTTTTTCCGCCCAGTTCTATTGGACTGCATGCAAAATGTTGCGGGACTGATGGTTAATGTCGTATGGTTGCAGATGGTTCATACTAGGACCACGCACGAGGTTGGTGGCTCTAGCCAAGGTGGAGGCGATGACTCCCAGCCACCGGCCTACGACAGCACCCCGCAGCAGCAGCCACCACCGCCGCCTCCGCTTACTCTAGCGGATGTGATAGCGGCATTGGTGGGAGGTCGTGAGGAGCAGACCGACCTGCTCCGCACGATCGTGCAGAATACGTCCCAGGCAGGAGGACGTCAAGAGCGAGGGCCTCGTGAGCCCCGCGAAGTGTCGTACTCGGATTTCATGAGTACGCACCCTCCAGTGTTCACCGAAGCTGAAGAACCACTGGAGGCGGACAACTGGCTGCGGACTATCGAGTCCAAGTTCGGGCTGCTCCAGTGTACGGAGCGGCAGAAGACACTGTTCGCAGCACAGCAGCTCCACGGTGCCGCTGGTGCGTGGTGGGCGAATTATGTCGCCTCACGTCCGGCTGGCCATGCCGTGGAATGGCAAGAGTTCCGGGAGGCGTTCCGCGCCTATCACATTCCTCCCGGAATAATGAAAAGAAAGTTCCAATAATTTTTGGAACTGAAGCAGGGCGGGAGGAGTGCCCACGACTACTCCCGTGCCTTCAACCATCTGGCGCAGTATGCGTCAGACTACGTCTCGACGGAGGAGAAGAAGAGGGAGCACTTCTATCGGGGGTTGCACCCCGAAATGAAGACCCACCTCGTACAATGGAACCGCGGCACATTCAACGACCTAGTCAATGCCGCCATCATGCAAGAGGACGCTCAGCGGGAGTTAGCAGCTGAGCAGAGGAAGCGCAGCGCTCCACCTAGCAGCGGTGGGAGTGGCGTTCCCCAGAAGTACCGTATGGTGTATCGGACACCATCCGGGCAGCAGTGGCAACCACCGGCGCGACCGCAACGGTTCGGGGGACGTCCCTTTCAGGCACCTCCGTTCCGTCCGCCGATGCCACCACCAAGACAGCAGCAGAAGCAGCAGACGGTACCCCGGGCGTTTCCACCGCCACAACGCGCCCCGGGATTCCGTCCACCGATCAGCGGGGGACAGCCCCGTTTCACCTGCTTCACGTGTGGCCAGGCGGGCCACTTCGCGAAGGACTGTCCCCAGGGGCAGCAGAGCAGCGGGCAAGCCCAGCTCCAGGGCGGTGCTCGAGGCCGACCTCCGGTGAAGAAGGTTGGTCAGCGGACTGGAGGCGTCCGCAACCTCGACAATGAGGACACCCCCGAGGGAGACAACGTGCTGGCGGGTACGTTTACTCTCAACAATCAAGCCATCGTCATATTATTTGATTCTGGTGCAACCCACAGCTTTATAAGTGCATCCTATGTGGCTAAACATCAATTGCAAGTCTTCCCAACCGACTGCACTTATATGATATGCTCACCGGGAGGGAAGATTTCCGCTAATATGATGATTCCAAAGGCACCTCTGTGCTTAGGTGGAAAAACTATATCCCACCACCTTGATAATCCTTATGGGACAAAAGATTGATGCAATCTTAGGGATGTCATGGCTACGATACCATGGCGCTGTCCTTGAGGCTCGGACACGGACGGTTCACTTAAATTCTCCATTCCACCGTCCACATTCCATGGTATTAGACACGCCAATCCGGGAAGTTTTAGCAATTAATAATGCTGAAGTTCTTAAGTTAGAAGACATCCCCGTAGTCCGGGAGTATCCCGACGTGTTCCCGGACGATCTTCCGGGCATGCCACCTGAGCGGGATGTCGAGTTCAAGATCGAGCTCGCGCCCGGGACTACGCCCATATCACGGAGACCATACAAGATGGCTCCAAATGAGCTGGCGGAACTGAAAGAACAGCTCAATGATCTGTTGAGCAAGGGTTTCATTAGGCCGAGTTCCTCGCCTTGGGGATGCTCGGCGCTATTCGTGAAGAAGAAGGATGAGACCCTGAGGCTGTGTGTGGATTACCGGCCGCTCAACGCCGTCACCATCAAGAATAAGTACCCACTGCCCCGTATTGACATCTTGTTTGATCAACTTGTGGGGGCAAGTGTATTTTCAAAGATGGACCTTCGCTCTGGATATCACCAGATCAAGATCCGGGCGGAGGATATCCCGAAGACGGCGTTCTCGACGAGATACGGCTTATACGAATATCTCGTCATGTCCTTTGGTCTCACGAATGCTCCAGCCCATTTCATGTATCTCATGAACTCGGTGTTCATGCCGGAGCTGGACCAGTTCGTGGTAGTGTTCATCGACGATATCTTGGTTTACTCCAAGACAGAAGCCGAACATGCCGAACACTTGCGGATCGTTCTTCAACGATTGCGAGACCACAAGCTTTACGCCAAGTTCAGCAAATGCGAATTTTGGATCAGCCAAGTGCCATTCTTGGGACATATCATCTCAGCTGAAGGCATTGCGGTTGACCCAAGTAAAATAGAGCAAGTGTTGAAATGGAAAGCTCCCACTTCAGTTCATGAAGTCAGAAGCTTCCTCGGGTTAGCGGGATACTACCGGAGATTCATTCCAAGTTTCTCCAAGCTCGCTAAGCCGATGACAGAGTTACTGAAGAAAGGGACAAAATATGTTTGGAACACGGCGTGTGAAGGAGCGTTCTGAACACTGGTGAAGCATCTCACAACAGCCCCGGTCTTAGCTCAACCGGATACAACAAAGCCCTTCGACGTGTATTGTGACGCGTCCGGTATTGGGCTTGGCTGCGTGTTGATGCAGGAAGGACATGTGGTCGCTTATGGCTCACGCCAACTTCGGAACCATGAGCAGCACTACCCGACTCACGATCTTGAACTTGCTGCCGTGGTGTTGGCGCTGAAAATGTGGAGGCACTATCTCCTGGGGAACTTGGTGCATCTCTACACCGACCACAAGAGCTTGAAATACATTTTCACCCAGAAGGAGCTGAACATGAGGCAGAGGAGGTGGTTAGAACTGATCAAAGATTATGAGATTGAGATCCATTACCACCCCGGCAAGGCGAATGTGGTTGCCGACGCGCTGAGTCGGAAATCACATGTCCATCACCTCACCATTACACCGGTGGAGGAGGAAGAGCCAAGTTTATACTTGGTTACTTATGGATCGCTGTACAACCTCGCCCTCATCCCTACTATTAGGGAGGACATCATTGCAGCTCAGAAAACGGATAAAGGCATGGCACATCTCCGGAGACGGATAGACAATGGAGAAATTAAATGTTTCCAAAAAGATGGTGAGGGGACGCTGTGGTTCAATGACCGCATGGTCGTACCCCGAGACATGGAGTTGAGGAAAAAGATCCTCGATGAAGCTCACTTGTCCAAATACTCCATTCATCCGGGCAGCAACAAAATGTACCAAGATTTGAAAAAGAAATTTTGGTGGACACGGATGAAGCGGGAGGTAGCTAAGTACGTATCCGAGTGCGATACGTGTAGACGAGTGAAAGCTGATCACATGAAGAAATCAGGGCTGTTGCAACCCCTGAAGGTCCCGGCATGGAAATGGGAAGATGTGAGCATGGATTTCATTGTGGGATTACCCCAAACAGCCAACAAGCATGATTCCATATGGGTAGTCGTTGATCGGTTAACCAAGACGGCTCACTTCATTCCGGTGAATACACGTTACAATGCCGGCAAATATGCGGAGATATACATAGCAAAGATTCTATGCCTATACGGGGTACCCAAGACCATTGTCTCAGATCGAGGTGCATTATTTGTATCTCGCTTTTGGGAGCAGCTACACGCTGCATTGGGTACTAAGTTGATCAGGAGCTCCGCCTATCACCCTCAGACAGATGGCCAGACAGAAAGGGTGAATCAAGTCCTGGAAGACATGTTGAGAGCATGTGCCATCCACCACGGTAGGAATTGAGATGATCACCTACCATTGGCGGAATTCTCGTACAACAACAGTTATCAGGCGAGTATCAAGATGGCACCTTACGAAGCTCTCTATGGTCGTAAATGCCGCACCCCATTAAATTGGTGCGAGTCCGGTGAAAGGGTCACATTCGGGGTTGATGTGGTGAACGACGCCGAAGAGCGCGTTCGGACAATTCAAGCCAATTTGAAGGCCGCTCAATCCCGACAGAAGAGCTACGCTGATAAGAGGCGTATGCCGTTGCACTTTGACATTGGGGAACACGTGTACCTCCGCGTGTCTCCGATGAAGGGCGTGCACCGGTTCGGTGTGAAGGGGAAGCTCGCTCCCCGTTTCATTGGACCCTACGCTATCACCGAGAAGTGTGGACCAGCAGCGTATCGATTGGAACTACCGGCATCTCTGGCTGGTGTCCATGATATTTTCCATGTTTCGCAACTGCGAAAAGCTTGAAGCATACAGCTGCTGTTCCTACCGAAGACATCGGCGAGCTGAAACCGGATTTAACATATGAGGAATATCCGGTGGGAATTCTTGATGAGAAAGCCAGGACCACACGCAGCAGAACGTTGCGGTTCTACAAAGTACTTAAAGAAATTTTCAGCTTAATTGGACTTCTGGAACTTGAGCTAGCTTTCTTTAGGTCTAAATGTTCATATAAGGACTTAATCACATGGTGATTAATTTTACATTCCTTTCACCTAGCCTTCTTCCTCTCTAAGGTTGTAGATCCAACAACAGAAACCCTGTTTTTGTTTTTCCCTCTTAGTTGTAGTTAACTTAGAAAACTTCTTTAAAGCATTTTCTAAGTTGCTTTTGAAAATATAGGCATTTGCATCGATAGCTCACTTGACGTCGACGCTCGACGAGGAGATCAACTCAGAGGCGAGGATCTCCCTCTCGTGACGGACTTGACGGATTCTCCGGAGGAAGATTGACTTCATAGTCTAACAAAACCGTTGAGCAAGGCGAGCCCCGGTTTACATATAGTTGTCATTTTAAATTTTGTCTACTCCCACTTAATATTGATTAGCTTTGATATTGTGCATTACGTTTAGGATGTTTGGAACCCACATGCATGACTATGAAAACCTGAGTAGAAGGACTAGTATAGGATTTGCCTCGTCATAGATGGCTAGGCTAATGTTGTAGAAAGCCGGTAGAAGCGGAGTCTACTCACGAGAGGAAGTTGCTGATAAGAGCACCCTCATGAAAAGTGAGATGGGGACGGGAAGTTCCCTCTGATGGAAGGCTCAAGGTTGTCTTGACCCGATGGGTGTGACAATGCTTCGGACCACATTGAGCCTGGGCCAGCTATGGTAAGGCCAATGTGGAGGTTGGGTATTAGACCCGTCCGTGTCTGTTAAGGACTGCGCTGTATGCGGCCCTGCTAGACAAGTTTGAGCTGTACTGGATATATAGTGGGGTATGGGACCCATAAAACCAATGTAACTCGATGGATCGTAGCGTAGAAACTCATCCTTCGTCCAGGAATGGCGTTGAGAAGGCGGGAGGCGTTGAGAATGCCTGCTATGAAGAACGTTGTTCGGTGAGACATCGGACCTCACGGTTCGTATAAGTCACCGGAAACCTAGCCGTTGCCTTATTTTGGTGAAGCTAGTAGGAAGCGTCCACAGGCTGGACGACTTCTCTTCAGCGTAGTTAGGGCCGAGAGTGAGTACGTGTCCAGTTTTAATTTCTGTTGAGTGTGTACATTATGTTGTAAAAGAGCTTATCTTGAGAAATAAATCGTTTCCTATGTTTTACCGCCTTTTAGTGCATGCTGTTGGGTGCAGCATTGCACGGCACCACCCAGTGCGATTCCTGGAGTGCGGACCCCGGAAGGAGGGGGCCTCAAATCAATGGTATCAGAGCCGCATTGGGAATAGCACGCATGAAAAGAGCATATTTTCGAAAACTTAGACATATACGAGTGAGAAACGTATAGTATGCCCACGTAAGGACTATAATAGCATAGTTACTTAAGGTATTTCAATTTTGTAATGACGCACCTATGTGGAGGTAAGAATGGTAAGGAACACCACCTAAGACGGATCAATTTTGGTTAGCTCCCCCATACGAGGAAAGTAGTTTGGGATGTTTCGTTCAGAAATGGACGGGAAGTGAATATGTTTTCTAAGACTCTTCATGTCTTAGAGAAATATGAAATGCACTAGCCTCCAGTGCGCATACCCAGGGGCAGGAGGATGGGACCCCATCATGTGGTTTGTAACACGAAGTATGTTCTCTAGGACTCTTCATGTCCTATGAGGCATATGAAAGCGATGATTCACCGGTGTGCTTAATTGCAAAGGTGTGGAGCCCTCTGTCAGGTGGTGAATAACCCGATCATGTACCTTGAGGCGTGGCCTGACTCAAGGACAACCTGTATGGCAATGATACGAGGCGTATGTTTTTACTATGATATGGACCTGCCTAAAATGTTAAACCCCTTGTGTGCTTCACTATTGAGTGGTCTTATGCAGGTATCTTGACCACGTTAGAACACTGCGTTTAGAAAACGTGTGTGAGTGATCATTTTAGTGCCACCACTTGAGACGTATATGCCGGTATAACACTGGTTAGGATTTTTGACTTGGTGAGGGAACGTAGTACCGAGATGTGTTCCTAACTGTATAAAAAGAGATTTCTCAAAGAAAAGAGTAAATTTTGAAGTTTAGGATTCGAATAGGGGTTACTGAACTTCCATATTGAACTAAGAGTCAATTGGGAGTATAGATTCATTCCCAAAGACTTAGGAACAACCTCCCCTGTTTTCGGCAGAATTTTGCTGAAATAGAACAGGACATAACTTTTGATTGATTGAACCAATGAATGTGTGTGGTTATCTTTTGAAGTCTTCTACAACTTTTCTGTAGAAGTCCAGAACAGAATCACCCTCCAAGTGGATGAAAATTTCAGATGAGTGTGAACTGTCCAAAAACAGGGCAGGCACAAAATACTCTCTGGAATTTTCTGTATTTTGACCATAACTTCTTGTAGCAAAATTTCTAACGGTCATGTAGGACACCGGTGGAAACCTTATGATATGTGCTACTACTTTGTAGTTCAAAGTGTTCCCAGATTTGGGGCAGAACTATCTGAAATCTTACAGACAAAATAGTTACTCAAAGGAGGTGCTGTCCAAATTGTTCCAAAGTTATGCCAAATTTAAAATATCAAAACTTTTTATCTAGAACTGATATGAAGGCAAACGAATACTCATTGGAAAGATATTTAAGTTATCTATAACTTTTATATTCAACTTGAGACGTGAAATTTCCATTTTCATATTCAAATTCTGGGATTAAGGCCAACTGGTCATTCTAAACACAACATTGCTCTTTCCCATGTAACTTATGACTTGTTTGTGGAAAGAAATGTTTTATACTTCTATAAGTTCCATAATATGTTATTTAGTTATCTTTTATTTTTCCTTCTGTTGGAATTAAGGGTTTGACAAACTTGCTAAAGTTTGGTGGATATCAGAATTTGCAAAACCCTTGTTAGTTTGTGCAGTGCTGCAATGATTATGTGATGCTTTTACGGTTAATGTTTTGAATTCAAGTTGAGCTGTAACTTTGAATTTTAACCGTAACTTGCTCACTCTTGCAGTATGGATCACCCTCATTTCAGGGGTGAGGTTGGTGAGTCGAGTCATGGCGGGAATAATTTGCCGCCACACCAAGTGTCGACATAATCAACTGGATTGGCGGAAGTCTTGGGAAAAATGGCTGAGTCTCTCGATCTGTTGGTGCAACAAAGTATACGACAAGAGACACTACAACGTAATCGCCCGCCGAGTACTTATTTGGATTTTCTAGCAAGATAACCACCGGTTTCCTTGGAAGCGAAAGAACCGTTGGAGTCGGCTCATTGGCTCCAATGTATTGAAGCCAAGTTCGATATGCTTGAGTGCGATGAATTTCAAAAGACTATTTGCCGCTCAACAACTCCACGGAGCAGCTGGAGCTTTGGTGGGCGGAGTATATCGCTACTCTTCCATAAGGTCATCGTGTGACATGGGGTGAATTCCGAAATGTTTTCCGGGCATGTCACATTTGTTCGGAAATTCTTCAAATAAAGTATCAAGAATTTCGCAAGTTAAAGCAATGAGAAAGGAGTGCGTACGAGTACTTCAAGGAGTTTGAAGACTTAATGCAATACGCCACTCATATTGTAGACTCGGAAGCGTTGAAGTGTGATTTTTTCTTCTGAGGTTTGAATATTGAACTTAAGGATCAAGTAGCCTTGTTCAGTAACGGTATTTACAATGAGTTGGTAAATGCCGCTATTATTAAGGAAGACATGCATCTCCGTTGCAAAGCGGAGCTGAAAAGGAGTATACCACCAGACAGTGATAGTGAGATTCCTCTGAACTATCGAGTGCGGTATTACTCGCCAGTCGCTCAGTAAATTCAGCCTGTGGTGCAACTTTCACAACCACAGCTGAAGTTAATCACTTATGAGCCTTCACCTCCACAACAGCAATCAGAAGTTATTCTTGCAACCCTACCACAACCAGCGGTGCAGGGATTATCTCCACCTAGTGTTAGTAGAAAGCTGAGGATTTCTATAGCTCGAGACTGTCGTGGAGCTGAGCAGAGCCACAATCATGTGTCATCTCACAAATGCTCAGATCAGCACCATGAACATTCAAAGAAGATTCTTTTAAAAGCTGGTAGGGTTAACTATACTGCTATTGAGGACATTGCATAAGGCGAACCAGTTTTAGTGAGCATGTTCACTTTACATGAACAGCCCACTTTCATTTTGTTTAATTCCGGAGCCACCCACAATTTTATTAGCAGAGACTTTGTGCTGAAGAATCACCTTCCATTTAGCACGGTCAAGCATCCGTTACATATCAGGTCACTCGGAAGCAAGATATCAACTGATGAAATGGTCTCTCGGGCACCTTTGTGTTTGGGTGGAAACATCTATCCTGCGAGCCTTATCATACTCAAGGGCCAAAGGATTGATGTTATTTTGGGGATGTCATGGTTGACACATTATGGAGCTATCTTTGACATCAACTCTCGGACTGTTCAACTAACTTCCCCAATACACGGTTGCAAAACATTGAATCTTGTGGATCCATCACAATGAGTTGTAGCAGTGTATCAGATTGAAGCTCCTATGTTTGAGGATATTCCACTGGTATGTGAATATCTATACTTGTTTCCCGATGACTTACCAGGATGCCGCCCGAACATGATGTAGAGTTGAAGATAGAACTAGCACTGGGAACCACACCTATTTCTCGGTGACCATACAAAATGGCATCAAAGGAGATAGCAGAATTGAAGGAGCAGCTAAATGACCTCATGGACAAAGGTTTTGTACGCCCAAGTTCATCACCTTGGGGCTGTTCTGCACTTTTCGTGAAGAAGAAGGACGAAACTTTGAGATTATGCGTATATTATCGTCCACTGAATGCTGTCAGTATCAAGAATAAGTGTCCACTACTGCACATCGATATTTTGTTCAATCAACTGGTGGGTGCTAAGGTATTCTCCAAGATGGATCTTCGGTCTGGGTATCACCAGATAAAAATCCGGGCAGAAGATGTGCCCAAGACGGCGTTCTCGACAAGATATGGGCTTTATGAATATTTTGTCATGTCATTTGGGTTGACCAATGCTCCGGCTCATTTTATGTATCTCATGAACTTTGTGTTCATGCCAGAGTTAGACAAGTTCGTCGTGGTTTTCATCGACGACATCTTGGTCTATTCAAAGTCAGAAGAAGAACACGTCGAATATTTGCGTATTGTACTCCAACGCTTGAGAGATCACAAGCTATATGCAGAGTTCAGTAAATGTGAGTTTTGGATCAACAAAGTGCCGTTTCTTGGACATTTCATTTGAGCAAAAGGCATGGCTATGGATCCAAGTAAAATCGAGCAATTGCTGAATTGGAAATATCTGACATTTGTTCATGAAGTGAGGAGTTTCCTAGGTTTAGCGGGTTATTACCGGAGATTCATTCCAAACTTCTCCAAAGTCGCTAAACCTATGACGGAGCTGTTGCAAAAAAGCACCAAGTACGATTGGAGCAAATCATGTGAACAAGTTTTTGAAACATTAGTGAATTATCTCACTACAACTCCAGTTTTAGCCTAGCCGGACACAACAAAACCATTTGATGTTTATTGTGATGCATCCGACATCGGCCTTGGTTGTGTGCTGATGCAAGAAGGACGCATGGTCGCGTATGGATCCCGACAACTGAGGGGTCATGAGCAGAATTACCCGACGCACGACCTTGAACTAGCTGCAGTGGTCCTTGCTTTGAAAATGTGGAGACATTATTTACTAGGCAATCTATTACATCTATACACTGATCACAAAAGCTTAAAGTACATCTTCACACAGAAAGAATTGAACATGAGGCAATGAAGATGGTTATAATTAATCAAGGATTATGAACTTGAGATTAATTACCATCCAGGCAAAGCGAATGTGGTTGCCGACGCAAATAGTCGGGAAGCCCATGTTCACCATTTAGCCATGGCTGCAAATGAAGAAGGAGAACCGAGCCTGCGCTTAGTTCCCTACGGATCGCTGTTCAATCTCGCTCTCATTCCTACAATCTGAGATGAGATTGTAGAGGCTCAGAAGAGAGACAGGGGTATGTATCACATCCGAAGGAGAGTGGACAATGGTGAATTGAAAATGTTCTGCAAGGATGAAGAGGGTACTCTCTGGTTTAACAACTGAATAGTTGTACGTTGGGTTATGAAATATCGAGGGAAGATATTGGATGAAGCTCATTTATCCAAGTACTCCATTCATCCGGGAAGTAATAAGATGTACCAGGATTTAAAATATAACTTCTGGTGGTCACGGATGAAAAGAGAGATTGTAAAATACGTATCCGAGTTTGATACGTGTCGGCGGGTTAAAGCCGACCATATGAGAAAAGTCGGACCACTTCAATCGCTGAAGGTTCCAGCATGGAAGTGGGAAGACATAAGTATGGACTTCATCGTTGGATTCTCCATGACCAGCAACAAGCATGATTCTATTTGGGTAATCGTCAATCATTTGACCAGGACAACTCATTTTATTCCAGTCCATACTAAATATGTGGCAAAGAAATATGTGGAACTGTTCATTTCGATAATCGTGTGTTTACACGGGGTTTTACGCATCATCGTCTCTGACCGAGGTGCGTTATTCGTATCTAGATTTTGGGAGCAACTGCATGCTTCATTGGGAACCAAACTAATTTGGAGTTCAACGTATCATCCGCAAACTGATGGTCAAACCGAAAGAGTAAATCAGATTCTAGAGGGCATTTGTCATCAATCATGGGAAGAATTAGGATGACCACCTATCGTTAGCAGAATTCTCATATAATAATGGTTATCAATCCAGCATCAAAATGGCCCCGTATGAAGCTCTTTATGGCCGGAAGTACCGCACACCACTGAATTGGTGTGAGTCCGGCGAGAGAGTGGTCTACGGGATTGATCTTGTGAATGAAGCCGGGGAACGAGTGATTCAAGCCAACTTAAAGGCTGCTCAATCTCAGCAGAAAAGTTATGCAGATAAAAGATGTCGACCTCTCCACTTCGACATCAGGGACCACGTTTATCTTTGTGTCTCTCCGATGAATGGGATTCATCGTTTTAGAGTGGAGGGAAAGCTTGCTCCACAATTCATCGGGCCCTTTGCTATCATCGAATTATGCGGACCCGTTGCCTATCGTTTGGAGCTACCGACGTCACTTTTTGGGATTCACAATGTTTTCCACGTCTCTCAGGTGCGGAAATGTCTTAAGTACCCAGCTGCAGCTCGTATGGAGAACATCGAAGATCTTCAACCAGATCTCACTTATTATGAGTATCCGACCCTGGTTATCAATGAGAAAACTCGCGCCACAAGAAAAAGGATATTGCAATTTTACAAAGTCTTGTGGAGCAACCACAACGCTGATGAAGCAACGTGGGAAAGCGAGGATTTTCTCCGTTTAAATTTTCCCGACTTGTTAGCATCATATGTCCAATAGTCTTTCTCCCTTCCTCTTTATTTTTGTAATCTCGGGACGAGATTATTTTAAAGGGGGAATGTAACAGCCCTAACTTTTGTAAAGTTCTATTTCAACTTATGAAGCAAAGTTAAGGGGAAGAAAGCCTAAGTATGTGTTACATAAAATAATAAGCATACAATGGACATGTGAGAGAGTTAAAATTTTCTTTAACTCATGCTTAGCACCTGTTAACATGACCAGAGAACTTCACTCCCTAATTTGAATTCATGTCAACCATCACTATGATAAGGATGGAGGGAAATTTAACCACAAAAATTTGAATCTTTTAAAAGGATTCATGTTCAGATTGTCCAAATGCATACAAGTAAATTCACAAATGCATTCCCCATGTATCAAAGAGGTTCTGATCCAAATTTGGATAATTTTGGAGCTCATATACCATTTATTCAAAGGCATAATTGAGAGCACATTCAAATTCAAATTTGAATTCTGAACCAAACAAGCTCAATTTCAAAATCTGATTTTGGATTCGAGTTCCCCATATTCTTTTTAGCCTAACCTCCAAATTTGGTGAGATTTGGACAAAGGACATGTGGGAATCTCCAAATTACCAAATTTGAGCAGAACCCTCCTCCAATTATACTTGAACTCCAGTAAAAATTTAAGTCATTGGACCTCATTTGCTTGGCCAAATGATTTTCAATCCTTTATGTCTCTGAAGAATAGGAAAATGAACGGAAACAATTTTCAGCTTTTCCCCAATCCTTGTAAATTCCATATCTCCATGTAAGAAACTCCAAAAAATGGTAAAACCAATTCCTATGGTCTCAGGACATTGTGTACTTCACAAAAAGTTCACTTTTCAACATAGGAGAGCTCAAGAACAAGGAGGTAAAGGCAGAATAGTTAAAACCACATAAGGAATTGTTGTGATCACATTGAGCCATTTCATGAGCTCAAATTTTGCACACTGCCTACATACTTTACCTTGAATCTGTGGTTAAATTTTCAGCTTCATTAGACCTCTGGAACTTGAGCTAGCTTTCTTTAGGTCTAAGTGTTCATATAAGGACTTAATCAAATGGTGATTAATTTTACATTCCTTTCACCTAGCCTTCTTCCTCTCTAAGGTTGTAAATCCAACAACAGAAACCATATTGTCGTTTTTCCCTCTTAGTTGCAGTTAACTTGGACAACATCTTTAAATCATTTTCTAAGTTGCTTTTCAAAATATGGGCATTTGCATCAATAGCTCACTTGATGTCGACGCTCGACGAGATCAACTCAGAGGCGAGGATCTCCCTCTCGTGACGAACCTGGCGGATTCTCTGGAGGAATATTAACTTCATAGTCTAACAAAACCGTTGAGCAAGGCAAGCCGCCTTTTGCATATAATTGTCGTTTTAAATTTTGTCTTTACTCCCACTTAATGTTGATTAGCTTTGATATTCTGCATTACGTTTAGAATGTTTGGAACCCACATGCATGATTATGAAAATCTAAGTAGAAGGACTAGTATAGGATTTGCTTCATCATAGATGGCTAGGCTAATGTTGTAGATAGCCGTAGAAGTCGAGTAGTTAAAAGCTACTTGCGAGAAAGGTCAAGTAGCAGAGTCTACTCACGAGATGAAGTTGTTGATAAGAGTACCCTCATGAAAAGTGAGATGGGGACGGGGAGTTCCTGTAGGATGGAACGCTCAAGGTTGTCTCGACCCGATGGGTGTGACAGTGCTTGGGACCACATTGAGCCTGGGCCACTTATGGTAAGGCCAATGTGGAGGTTGGGTATTAGCCCCGTCCATGTCAGTTAAGGACTGCGCCGTATGCGGCCCTGCTGGACAAGTTTGAGTTGTACCAGATATATAGTGGGGTATGGGACCCATGAAACCGATGTAACTCGATGGACCGTGGCGTAGAAACTCATCCTTCGTCTGGGAATGGCGTTGAGAAGGCGGGAGGTGCAAATCCTTTAGCGGGCAACTTCTACGTGTCCGCGTAGAGGACCATCCTGCTCGGGGCGAAGCGTTTTTCTATGTTGGGGTGTCTGGTGAAAGTTTGCTGTATACAATGTAAGAAAGAGCTCTTGTGTGAGTCTTTCGAGGCGGGTGTATGCGTCGTGTATTCCACGTTGTTATTGATTCAAATAATCATCGCTTGCGGTTAAGGATTGAGCATACTTGCCCATTGCGCTGTGACGTAGTAAGAAGAGGAACTGTCTCTTAAGATGTTGTCATGGCTTAATCATTGTATTGAAACCTTGACTGAAGTAGAGATAGTGCAAACTAAATTTCCATTCCACCTTAGGCTAGCTACATCATTTCTTATTTGATTGTGGACTTCCAGTGTTGTGAGGCGTGAGGACCATTAAAATTTGCTGCTATAAGAATCTGGTTATAAGGATCAAGGTTTAGCCAAGATTCATTTTGCAAATTCATATTCCTATCTTCTTACAACTCCTGCATGTAGAGTTACATGTTTAGGATTGACGGTTAAGACTTGCTCAGCCTTAGTGCTCACGGTTGCTTCGTAGTTGTTTTTAGAGGTAGCAGGATGCCTGCTATGAAGAAGTTTGTTCGGTGAGACGTCGGACCTCACGGTTCGTATAAGTCACCGGAAACCTAGCTGCTGCCTTACTTTGGTGAAGCTAGTAGGAAGTATCCACGGGCTGGACGACTTCTCTTCAGCGTAGTTAGGGCCATGAGTGAGTACATGTCCAGTTTAAATTTCTGCGGCACTTCAGTCAGAGCTCGCCGGACTCCGGGACGCTGGGCGGCTGATATATGAAGAAAAAATCCTTGATATATTGGTTGTGTTTTGGATTTCTAGGGGAATGGGTAGCCCCTGAGCACCGTGCTAGGGTTGGTTCATTCTTTCCGTCGCGCTGTGCTTCCCTATGTATGTTTTTTTGTAGGTGATTGTATGATACCGGAGGTCGGGTCTGATCTCGGTGTAGGGAGGAGGGTGTCTGACCGCGAAGAGCCCGAAACATGAAGAAGGGATGAGTCTTGGCGTCTATATATTATGTCTGCCCGACTCGGGGCTTACAGGTACAATTAGTGGCACCTAGACTATGCTTTACGGTGGTGGCGTCCTCCTTCAGTTGTTGGGCGGCGCGGGCGTTGTCCCTCCCGCCTTTGCCGAGCCCCCCGAGGTGAACATCGACCATCCTCGTGTCCTTCAGTGGACCAGTTGAGGGTTAGTCAGGAGCGATTCTTGTCGTTAGTCGTCGAGTTGAGCTGGGGCTGCTGCCGCGACCGCCATTGCGGCCTGTTCACAACCATGTTGCTTCACAGCAGGACCTGCAAGAATTTTGCCTCCACTGTGGTGATACCCCTGGAGCCGGGCATCTTCAACTTGAGGTAGGTGTAGTTTGGGATGGCTAGAAACTTCATGTAAGCCCCAAAATGGCGTGGTAAGTGCCGTCAAAGTTGAAGACCTCAAAGGTGAGGGTCTCCATGTGAAAGTTAGACTTGTCCGCGAAAGTGACAGGGAGGTCGATTTTTCCCAGCGGCACTGCTTGCTGGCTGGGGATAATGCCGTGGAAAGGGGCTCGTGTCGGGCGGAGGCTCGAGCTTGGGATCCCTAGGGCGTCGAGGATCCCGAGATAAAAAGGATGTTGAGACCGCTTCCTCCGTCCACTAAAACCCTAGTCAGGTGGTTTGGACCTGACTTGGTCCACGGCCAAGGGGAAGCGCCCGGGTTGTGTAATGAGGTCAGGGTGGTCCGATCAGTGAAAATTGACCGCTGTTTTGGACCACCGAAGGAAGGTTGGGATGGAGGGAGCGACGATACTGATCTCGCGGGTTGTCAGCTTCTACCGGCGGCGTCTTTTGTAGCCCTGGCTTCCTCCGTAGATAATGAGGCAACCCTCCGACGTGGGGAAGCTCAGCTCATCGGGCTCGGGGCTCGTCTCGGCGGGCCTCTTCCCTTTGTCGCCCGCTGCGTCCAGCTCTGTGCTGACAAACCGCTTCAGTAGGGCGCAATTTTTTTAGGGTGTACCTTACCTGATAGGCGTGGTTTGTGCATGGCTACTCGAGGAGCTTCTCGAAATAGTTTGTTTGCCTCGTGGCCGGTATCTTGCCTTCAAGATGTTCGATGGCCGAGACAAGGTCTAAGCCGCTGTCGACCGGGTATTTTCGCTCATCGCCACTTGCCTGCCTCCTCTTTTCGCCTTTGCGGGGTGCCCCTTTGCCCCCTATGTCGGGGTTCTTTGGCTTTCGTTTGTCGAAGATGGCCCTCACTGCCTTCTCACCGGAGGCGTGGTTCATGGCAATGTGAATGAGGTTCCTCGTGCTTTTTGGCCTGATGCAGCCGAGCTTGTGTACGAGGGACTCGCAGGTCGTCCGTTAGAGGAAGGTTGCAATGACGTCGGCGTCAACGACGTCGGGGAGCTTGTTGCACTTCTTCAAGAAGCGCCAGATGTACTGTTGCAGAGTCTCATCTAGCTTCTATCGGCAACCCTTGATGTCCTAGGAGTTGTCGGGACATGCGTAGGTCCCCTAGAAATTGTCCACGAACGTTTCTATGAGCTCGGTCCAATTTTAGATGATGTCGGGCGGAAGGTACTCGAGCCATGCGCTTGCTGGCTCGGCTAGGTAGATGGGGAGGTATTGGATGATGAAGTCGTCATCCTCCGCCCCGCCAGCTCGGTAGGCCAGGCGATAGTCCTCCATCCATACGCTGGGGTTGGTCTCCCCGTTGTACTTTTCGATGTTGGTCGGAGCCTGGAACCTTTGTGAAAAGGGGGCGCTGCGTATCCTCTTTTCGAACGCCTTGGGGCTCGGGGGGCTGGGGCTCAGGCTCTGTCCTCTTCCACGACCATGGTAGTTAACACGACGAGACTATAGAGACCGCAGGTCGGGGGGTGAATTTGTGAGGCCTTCCTGAGTTCTCCGTCTGGCCTCGAGGGTCCGGTGGAGGTCATAGGGCCCCACACGCTCGTGCACCAAGTTCCGCGAGGGGATCGACGATCCGGCCCTTTCGGGTCGGGTTGCCCGGCTCAGCGTGTGGGTTCCGGCGCGGTTCATTCCGCACCTGCCGGGCTTCGGCTCTGGTTGGTGGTTGACGAACTCCGAGCCCGGACGAAGGAATTTTCGGCCTGCTGGGCGGCGGCCAAAGCAAGGTGCGCTTGAAGGTCTTGGTGGGCCCGCTGAGCTTCGGGGTCGGCGGGCTCTAGCATGCCGCGTAGTATGGCAACGGCGGCCGCCGCATTCTGGCTGGCCCTTTGGAAGCGCGGGGTCCGGCCGTCGTTGATGATGTTGGCTTGGACCTGCCGGCGCGGAGGCGTGCCGCGTTTGATCGCGATCTAAGGCCAGGGCGTGCTTGGTCGACCCTTGAGGCGGCGCGTCGTGCCGTGAGCTGGTCGGCCAACGGTGACGTGCCTCCGATAACTCGGGGTCACCTCGCGGGCTTGCGGTGGTCGGTGTGGCAAGCTGGGAGGCGTCAGCTGTTTCGACGACATGGCACTCGCGAGCGGGGTGTTCGCCACCTTCGATGTTGTCATTGGAGCTGGGGCTGTACTCCAAGATATGGTGGAGAGATGTTGGCGTGTTCTCAATCATTCCCGCGATGATTGATGTCGAGGCGTCGTACATGGTGTACGTGTCGTTGGAGATCCGGAGGGTGCCGGAGTTGCTAGTGAAGAAATCCAAGCTTCCAAAGCGGAGGGCCTAGAGGGTGAGGGTGGCGCCGGACCCCTCTTCATTGCCTGCGGTGGCAATGAGCTCGAAGTTGCCGAAGGATATCATCGCACCGGGTGCGAGGATCGCTCGTGAAAAAGCCATCAAGGACGTGGGAACGGAACGCCCGGTAGTCCCCTTCCCCTACCTAGCGTGCTAACTGTCGGTGTTTGGATTTCCAACTAGTAACTAATGTACCACGCATTCTTCCTCGAGGTGGCCTAGCTAAGAACACAAATGAACTATCCTGGTTCGGGCAAGGTGTCGTACCTCCAGCCTGTGGTGTCTCGCTGCTCTTTCTCAAGAATGGAGGTGGTTCTTACAAGTGTGAGAGTCTATCCCTAAGGGATCGACCAACCTCTTTCTTTATACTCTTCCTCTCGTATTACAAGTGTGGTGATGGTCATGGGAACAGTGACGGCTTGTCCCGTCGTACGCTTCGCAGAGTACTCGATGGGGTCGTCGTACCCGTCGTTTGTCGTTGTGCCTAATCTTGTCTTGTCATCGGGGTAGACCATACCGGCGTGCACGCGCGCCCCGCGTAATACTCCTCTTTGGTTCCGTCGGATGTGACGGGCAATCAATGCCGTGGCCTAGGGAGGCACTCGAGTGCCTTCCCACTTATCCTAGGCGGCGCATGCTCCGTATTGAAGGCCACATGCTCCTTGACTGTTTGGGCCTTCTCCCCGGGGTTTTCCTTTCGTCTGCGCCCCTGAGGACGAGGTTCACGGCTCGCTCCAGGGATCGGGTCCGGGCTCTCTGCTTCATCTTCTCCCGAGCTCGGGCTCGCGCCTGCTCCTTCGTTGCTTCAAGATGGGAAGTTTCCCGTTCCCCCAAAGGGGTCAAAATTGGGAACCCCGTCAACGTGTTCACAAGTCATGACTTGATGGACACCATGACGAGAAGTTGTTGCTTACTAAGAAACGGTGGAAGTTATAGTTGAAGGAGAAGCGGTCTGGCAAGAAGTTCGTTGACTCGTCGAGGGCGGCCAGGCACCATAGGCACCCATGTTATAGTTCACTGAGCGGCAACAATGAGCATACGAGAAGTGGTCTGGATTGGGAGATAGCTTGGGACCAGTGTCGTAGGTACGACAAATGAGGTCATTGGGCTAAGTAGTGTCGCTCCAATAGTAAGAAGGGAGATGCTCAGATCTAGGATTCTCAGAAGAGGAGACCTTGTTGATGGTAAGGATGAGCTCCACTAGGATGCGCCCGACAGAGGAGGACTAGGCTTGGATGCCACTAGTGGATCTAGAGAAAGTGTATGTCTTCACGCATCTCAGCAGCGATAACAACCCTGACGACGCATTATGACACCTTGACATAGGCGCGATGAATCACATGACTGAGTTGAGTGTTGTCTTCTTTGAATTTGATGACAAGTTCATCGACACAATGAGGCCTGATGATAACTCGGTCATCAAGATCAAGGTGCAAGGCTCGGTGTTACACTTGTAAGACGGGGAGATTCAAAAGCTCACTAGCGTCTACCTAATCCCTCATCTCGGATGGATGAGGAAGGCTATGAATCAACATCAACGAGGGGATAATGAAGATATGCAACGAGCATGATCATGATCCACTTCTCCCTCGAGTACAACATACATCCAGCAAACTCTATTCGATTCAGCTCAATATCACATGTTTGGTGTGCCTCACTGCACGGTGTGCATTCACAGGGGGGCTGCCCAGGATGCAATCCGTGATGTAGCTTGTGGACGCGCGGAGGACAGAGTGACACACACATAGACAGGTGACACATACATAACAAGAGGGCAGCAGCGGGTGCGCGTGCCTCGTAGGAATCGGTGGGCACATAGGCGGTATGAACACACATGGGAGGCTCGACACGCAGGACGGTGGCGACGAGGTCACGACACACCGGGTAGATATAAATTGTTTGTAAATCAGACTAAATAACTAGATAGAACATTTGAATAAATTGTCGCTCCTAGAAAAATAGTTCTCTCCGTGTTCCACGCAGGACAGTAAAACGCACGCGCGCACAGCTTGCACGGTAGCAACAGTTCCGGCGACGAGAGTTCGTCGGACTTCTAACAATGAAAGCCTCGTCAGCATGATTGGAGATGAGAGCGACTCAGGATACGAATAACCACCACGCCTTGCAGAATGCAGGTTGAGACATCTCGATCGAAATAATGTTCCCTGGTGGAGCTCAAGGTATAACCATCCATGCAGATGTGAAATTGCTTCTTTCTTAATCTGTTTTTTATCTCCGTGTGCTTCAAATGTCCAGTCCGTTGTAGAACCCAACCAATTTGGACAGCCTAACAGCTTTGAAGTGGAGCTGGCGCTCGTCGTTAATTACCGACCGGCCGTGAAAGCTACGGATGCTTGACCTAGCAGGTTGCAACGAGTGAAAAGTTTAAGCAAAAAAGGTGCCGGATCGTGCAGCACCAACGGTTATTTCCGTTCACTATTCATCGTGTCGCAAGCTCAAACGCTAGCTTTGTAAATGTGAAAAAATGTAAAGAATACCTAACCTTATCCTTATCAGTTTAGGTTGATGGATTAACTGGCATGTACACAGTAATTAACTTAGTAGCAGAAGAAACGATGCTGATGATTTGCATTGGGCCTCTTGACCAGTATAGAAAGAGTACATAGACGTGTGTAGCTAACTGATATCTCTAATACATATATTGCTATAGAATAAAAATTCTAGACTACCGAATAGTAGTGGACATCTCGTCCAACACTGCCTTTCAGCCACTAAAAATAGCCCAATAGCAGTGACGGGTAGTTACCTGCCAATACAAAACACCAAAGCAAATAAAAAAAGGGACGGGCAACGGGGCAAGCCCAGCCCGCGCGCCTCAGAGCCGAATCCGGCCACCGTCATGCTGCCCGCCGGATCCGCCCCTCAGTAACCTGAATGATAGCTTAAACTGAAAAAACAATTGCAACAGGAAGGCATGGCCTCTTCTTCTTTTGAAGGACTGAAGTTCCCTTCCTACTAAAAAATCATTTGTAAGAATTACTAACCATCCATCTCTTCAAACAAAGAATGCAAAAGGAGTTACTCTGTTTAATTACCATACTTTGTGACACTAAGAACGTATTTGATACACTTACCTTGACTCTGAGGTGATGAGGAGGCAATAAAACTTGAAACTTCTCAGACAAGAAATCACTGCTAGTGGATGAGGGGCAGTTTGGCTCTTTTAAAATAAGGGGAATTCCGAGGTGATCAAGGCGAGGAAAGGGAGCAAAACAAACTTATTACCCACTAATATTGCTGAGTGTGGGATGAGAAACTTTTGGCAATCAAGCATTCAAAGTTGTGGACTTGTAATGCTGCATAACTTTGTAAATGTTTTACTTTGCCTAATGTGTAGCCATATCAATACTAAACTGAGGTAATCATTCGAACAGACTAAACATACAAAAAGAACAACTTATATGTGACCGTTCCTTCTTGGGAGTTCACCGAAATTCACCAGTGAAATGTATCAATTCAACACAAGCATGTACTATACACACAAGTTACACCATTAGTGCTCATCAAAATAGTGTCCACATGTGGCACATAATGTGCCCGGTACGATGGGCCTGCAAAAATGTTAAGGCTTCTCCTTGCTAACAAAGTTGTATGTCCTCATATAATCTGATTAGTGCATAGGCAATGCTGAAACTAATGTGGGCACCAAGACTGTCATATCAATTTCAGACAAACTCGTACATTGTGAAGTGCATTTGAGCAGCGATACAAAAGGCGTTCTGAGGCGCCCGCCTAGGCGCGCCCCAGCGCTCCACGCGGGCAGGCCGCCTCGCCTAGGGGGTTAGGTGGCTGCAGGGCGGGGGTGGGGGGCCGGCGGAGCGGAGCCGGGCCAGTCTGTGGAAGGGCGCCGCCGATCTGCGCCTGAGTGGGAAGTATTAGAGGGCTAATGGTGGTTGTATTAGATGGATAATAATACTGAGGTACAAGTCTGATTATATAGAGGGATTAGGAGGGGAAAAGGACTAAACTACCCCTAACCCTAATCCCTCACTAATGACTAATATGCCCCTGTGACACACACATAATCACAGTGTCTAACACCCCCCGCACTCACAACATCTAGCCATTGCAGATGTTGAGACTGGACCGAAACTCAGAGAACAGCGACGACGGGAGGCCCTTCGTGAAGATGTCGGCGAACTGCGTCGTCGTCGGGACATGGTGTACCTGAATCTCGTCGCGTGCAACCTGCTCACGAACAAAGTGGAGGTCGATCTCCACATGTTTCGTGCGTTGATGCTGGACCGGGTTGGTGGAGAGGTACACGGCGCTGACGTTGTCGCAGTAGATGAGGGTGCTCCTGGCGACGGAAGTGTGGAGCTCCTGAAGCAGCTGCTGGAGCCAGGAGGCCTCAGCTACGCCGTTAGCCACGGCGCGATACTCCGTGATAGGAGGATGAGTCCCGATCTTCCAAGAGGTAGGGTAAACTTGATTGGGTGGAGATCTCGACGTTGATGATCCAAGGCTCCGAACGAACGAAACCCCGCAATCACTATACCACTGCTCCGTTGGTTATCACCCGTGTCACACGAATGACTTCGCCACGAAGGCTTATCCCTGCAAGCTCAATCAAGAACACAAGCAAGAATAGAGAAGTTGCAATCAAAACTGAATTGATCACGAATTTGGGGTCTCACAACCGATGATCGGCGAACTGTTCAATGACAGATTGTAACTAAGCAAAACCCAACTGTTTGTGACGGCGGCTAGGGGGTATAAAGGAGGTGGAGGACGACTAGGGGGGTGCTGGGGTCGTGAACTAACCCTAAGACACATACATAATGGACTTGGACTCGATACAAGGCCCAATGGTCCAACTAGGTGATGCAACACCCTGATAGACTCTAAACTTTATATTGTTTCGAAGTTTCCCGTCGACTCCGAGTGAATTTTGACATGGGACCAGTTCCATTGGAAATTTTATCCTCTCAGCTTTCCGTGCATATGTAGAACATCAAAAACGGAGTCCGTATGCCTCCTGCGCATCCATTTTAAGGTGGACTGCTCCTGGGCCCGAGTTGGACTCGAGTTTGAGTTGGGCTCGGTCTCTAACTTCTTGTTGGTGTATTTTCTGGCCCTCCACGCCTCTAAACCCCTCTTCATGTATCTCCATGTCCTCTCCATGGTTCCTAATCATAATTAATCCATTAGGTAGCAACATACTCTCAAAATTCACATATAAAGAATTGTTCAGGAACGAGCTCACCTCTAAATTCAATTTTCGTGCTCGAGCTCTAGTAATTGGACCTTGCATGTCTACCATGTGAGTGTTGTGTATATCTGCAGGAGTGATGTCCACATCATCCTCCCCCTCTTGCATTGGAGTTGTCCTCGACTCAAGCTCATCTTCTTCTCCCAAGTATGGCTTCAAATCTGAAATGTTAAATGTGGGACTAACCCCAAACTCGGGAGGCAACTCAAGTTTATATACATTGTCATTTATCTTCTTAAGAACCTTAAAAGGTCCAGCAGCACGTGGCATGAGTTTGGACTTTCTCAAATCCGGGAACCTATCTTTTCTCAAATGAACCCACACCAAATCACCGGGTTCCAATTTTACCTCCCTCCTACCTTTACTAGCAGCAATGCGATACTTTTCATTCATTTTTTCAATTTGTAACTGAGTAGTTTCGTGCAACTTAATAATAAATTCAGAACGTTGTGTAGCATATAAGTTCACAATTTCAGTATGTGGTAAAGGTAGCAAATCAATTGGAGCACGGGAATTGAAACCATACACTACCATAAACGGACTTAACTTGGTTGTGGAGTGAATAGACCTGTTATAAGCAAACTCAATATGTGGCAAACACTCCTCCCACAACCTCAAATTGTCTTTCAAAACAGCCCGCAACATAGTAGATAAGGTACGATTAACTACCTCCGTTTGCCCATCAGTTTGTGGATGACAAGTATTAGAAAATAGCAACTTTGTTCCCAATTTATACCATAAAGTTCTCCAAAAGTGACTCAAAAACTTAGCATCCCTATCAGAAACAATAGTATTGGGAACACCATGCAAACGCACAACCTCATTAAAGAACAAATCAGCAACATGTGAAGCATTATCGGTCTTGTGGCAGGGTATAAAATGAGCCATTTTAGAGAAACGATCAACAACCACAAAGACACTATCCCTCCCCCTCTTTGTTCTAGGCAATCCTAAAACAAAGTCAATAGAAATATCCTCCCAAGGTGCACTAGGAACCGGAAGAGGCATATAAAGACCATGTGGGTTAAGTCGAGACTTAGCTTTGTTGCATGTCGTGCAACGTGAAATGTAGCGCTCCACATCACACCTCATTCGTGGCCAAAAGAAGTGAGCGGACAGCACATCCTCTGTCTTTTTAACACTAAAATGTCCCATCAAACCACCTCCATGCGCTTCTTGCAACAACAAAAGACGAACGGAGCTAGCTGGAACACACAGCTTGTTAGCACGGTAGAGAAGGCCTTCACGCAGCAGGAATTTTCGCCACGTTCTTCCCTCTCTACAATTTTCAAAGGCATCTTTAAAGTCCAAATCAGTAGCATATAACCTCTTTATGGTTTCCAAACCAAAGATTTTATGAGAAAGTTGGGATAGTATGGTATAACGTCTAGATAAAGCATCGACAATCACATTGTCTTTCCCTTTCTTATGTTTAATGATGTAAGGAAATGATTCTATGAACTCAATCCATTTAGCATGACGTTTGTTCAGATTAGCTTGTCGTTTAAGATACTTCAAAGACTCATGATCTGAATGTATGACAAATTCTTTAGACCATAGGTAATATTGCCAAGTTTGCAAGACACGCACTAAAGCATAAAGTTCTTTGTCATATGTAGAATAATTCAGCGAAGGCCCATGCAATTTTTCACTAAAGAAGGCAACAGGTTTACCTCCTTGAATTAGCACTCCTCCAATGCCAATGCCGCTCGCGTCACATTCAAGCTCGAAGGTCTTCTCAAAATCAGGAAGTTGCAGCAATGGTACTTGTGTGAGCTTCGACTTGAGAACATCAAAAGCTTGTTGTTGTGCTGGTCCCCATCGAAATTGCACTCCATGCTTTGTCAACTCGTGGAGAGGTGCCGCAATGGTGCTGAAATCTCGCACGAAACGCCGGTAGAAACCTGCGAGACCAAGAAAACTCCGAACCTGCGTGACCGTAGTCGGAAGTGGCCAGCTCGTGATGGCAACAATCTTTGCCTTGTCCACCTCAATGCCCTGTGAAGTAACAACATACCCAAGAAAAGACACACGATCGGTGCAAAATGTGCACTTCTCAAGGTTACCATATAAACGTGCATCACGCAAGACATTAAAAACAGCACGCAAATGTTCAAGATGCTCATCATATGACTTGCTGTAAATAAGGATATCATCAAAGTAAACCACCACAAATTTACCAATGAAAGCACGTAAAACCTCATTCATCAACCTCATGAAAGTGCTGGGCGCATTAGTTAAACCAAATGGCATGACTAACCATTCATAAAGTCCGAATTTAGTTTTAAAAGCATTTTTCCATTCATCACCTAAAGCCATACGAATCTGATGATACCCACTACGCAAATCAATCTTGGAGAAAATAACAGAACCACTCAACTCATCAAGTATGTCATCCAATCTAGGAATAGGATAGCAATAACGAATGGTAATGTTATTGATGGCTCTACAATCAACACACATGCGCCAAGTGCCATCTTTTTTTGGAACCAAAAGAACAGGAACATAACAAGGACTAAGACTCTCACGAATGTACCCGCGGTCCAGAATATCTTGGACTTGTCGCTGAATTTCCTTAGTCTCGTCGGGGTTGGTCCTGTAGGCAGCACGGTTTGGCAAGCTCGCCCCTGGAACCAAATCAATCTTGTGCTCAATGCCTCGCACAGGTGATAATCCAGGGGGTATCTCTGATGGAAAAACATCCATATATTCCTGCAAAAGGTTAGCAACAGCAGGTGGCAAGACAATGGATGTATCCTCAATGGAATATAAAGCATGTTTGCACACTAAAGCATAGCAAATTCCATTAGAGGCATATAAATCATCAAGATCAGATTTAGTTGCAAGCAAAATAGGATATTTCAACTTAATAGGTTGCTGAATTTCAGAATTGAAAACACCCTTTTGCTTAGCATAGTTCTTTTTGTCCTGCTCAAATTGTACAATTTCAGTGGGTCTCATAGGAAGCAACACAATTTTCTTGCCCTTATGCATGAGAGTATACTTATTAGATCGACCATGGTGAATAGCATCAGTATCAAACTCCCAAGGACGTCCCAACAAAAGAGAACAAGTGTGGCGGACCGGAATCCGCTCATCCAGGATCGCAGAGGGTGGTGCCGCGCGATGCGACACCCGACAGCACACGTCATAAGAACACAATATATTACATGGGAAAAACAGCTGAAACTGTACAAACAGGTACAAACTTCAGTTACAACTATTGTTCTATTACACAGCGGAAGACTACACTATACAACTCACGCCCGCCTATTTAGCAAAAGTCGGTTGCCCAGCCCTAGGGCAACCCACACTAGCTGCACGTCTCAGCTCAGCGCGGCGAGTACGGCTCCCACTCAGCCGTGGTCCCCGACGGAGGGTAACCCTCGCCGGTGGACTCGTACTCCGAGTCCGTGGGTGGCTCCTCACCTGAAAAACACTTAAGCAGCAACCGTGAGCACGAAGGCTCAGCAAGGCTTAACCGACTCACCTAAGCATGAAACTCTACATGAGGGGTACAATGGACATAGGATAGTAACATTTCAGCAAAAGGACACGACTACAAGTTCATCCTTAGTTCATCTTTTAGCAACAAGTTAACAGTTCATGAAATCTGAAATTTAGTAAGCAGTATTTGGTGGCACACATGTAGCAATACAATTATATCAATCAGCATCATTGAATCCACATATTTCATCCATTAGTCTACGTTATGACGCAGTGAACAAGCAGTACTCGTCACCGCGAGGGACGGCGAATCGACTCGATATACACCTGCAGGGAAAACCCAAAGAGCACGTCACGTACGCCCACCCGTGGAGCTGCACAGCATGCTCACTCGATGTCGTACGGGACAACCTTTCACCCAACAGCCCAAACGTCGAACCGGTCGCACCGAAACGAGCAGGAGGTTCCCCACACGGAGCATCTCTCTATGCCCGTTGGCAGATTTCCACCTTGCTGCCCTCAACCTACACCTATAAATCGGTGTGCTATGCCTCGACGCCCGGAGGTTTAGGCTACATCAGTTTATCGGGGCCCATATATCCGATATGCCTTCGGTACGTTCAATACTTGTTCAGCAGGGCTGCACACGGATCGGTCCTCAATCGACACGGGCAGGGCTGCGCACACAAGACTCTCTCTTGCTGCGCCCTAGCCCCTGCCTAGTCTCATTTTCATTACTAAAGTGATCTCACATCACTCAACCGAACCCGTGTGTCCCAAGCCTACCTCGCGAGTAGATTCCAACTACTCGACTTGTACCGAAGTCCTATGACTCATTAAGCGTAGCCTGTCTACTCGAGGTCCTTGACACTACCCTCACTCTTTTAGGAACCTCTGGTTATGCAAGTGGGGTTTCATTCATCCTATACCTAATGCACATACATACTTCAAATGACTCATGTAAACAAAGGAAAAATTATAAAAGGGTTAATGCAAACCGGGGCTTGCCTTGTTGCTGCTGGTCAGGAGTTAGTTCTTCGTCCGGAAGAAGGAAGTCCAGCACTTCCGGAGTCTCTTCTTCAACTGCTACACGTTAATGAAATACTACATGTTAATTTAGATGCAAATGTGAGTTCTAGAGTAAGACCTCTACTATTAGTTATAATAACCAGCCTCTAACCCCTGGAACTTTGTTTAAGAATTTAAAGATGAACTGGTGTTGGTGGTTTGGCTTGAACTTAATCACCTGGTTAAATGCTAAGTGGTTTTCCCCCTTTTCCATATTAATCCCTTAATTGGTTAAACAGGACAGGGGTGGTCTAGAGCTCCAATGGAGCTGAGAATTTTTGTGTGAGTTCCTTGTCACAAGAAAACTCCCTGGACCAAACATTAGCGCTTTTCATGGAGTGGTTTGCTCAGAATAATTTTCTTAGCAGATAAGCAAGGAAGGATTTTATTCTGAGGTAATACCCCTGTTCATGCTTAACTTAATGAACTACAATTTCAATTATAGCTCATAGAGTTTGCCTGAATTTTCCTAACATTTTTGGGGTTAAGAATTGCCCAGAACTGAATTTCCAAGTTTTGGAAATTCTCTGAAAATGTTTCTGTATTCAAATGAACACAGCACCTTCCAATTTGAATTGCTCTGACCAAATCAACTCCAAATGGTCTGAAACATTTACAGGGGTTTACTAATGTCCTAAAGAACATTCTGGCAAGATTTGGGGATTTTTGGATGAACCAAACTCCCTCTAAAATTCTTTTTCTGAAAAGATTTAAAGAATTTTCCAGAATTAATTAATGGGTTTCCTACAAATTGGGTTGTACATCTGGACAGAGCTAGGCAAGAGGAATCCAACCCAATTTGAATCACTAAATTTGGAGCCTCCTAGCCAAGGTTATGGATTTCTAAAGTTTGAGCTAATCCCTGAATTATTTTCCTACAAAAATTCCCCTCCCGCGCTAAACCAGAGGCTGACAGCGGGGCCCGCCCGTTTAAATTGAACTAACCGCGCGCTCGCGCGCGATTAACACAGGGGCTGACAGGTGGGGCCGCGCCCTTCGTCTACCTCCCGACGTCGCCGCCCCGAGCCGCCGGAGCTCCGGCGAGGTCAGCGTTCCCGGCGATCTAGCTCACCGGAGCCGACGAGACTCGCCGCCCCCACGTAATCTCGGGTGCTGAACCCGCTGGACACCATGTCGCCGTCGGCTAACCGCCATAGCTCGCCGGCGACGAGCCCTATGCCTCTGTGCTACCTCGGCAATGTGTTCCCGCCCTTCTGACCGTTTTCTTCGTGCGCTAATCGCGTCGCCACACTCAGGGAAACCTCGGGAAACTCGGCATGAGCTCTGTTGGGCCCTAAACGGCCGGCAACCCAGACCTCACCGGCGACCCCCTCCTCCGCCATACTGTCCTAGGGTGAACTTAGGGTTCCGGCGGTGATTTCCTTCCGGTTTTCGATCGAGAAGGGTCGCCAGAACCTCTAGATGCTCTCTCACAGCTCCGTTCGGCCTCCCACCCACTAAGCTTCCCGAATTTCTGCTAAACCTAATCGGGTCCCGAAAGGATCTACTCGTCCTAAACTGAGAAATTCTCCGCGCACAAAGGTCGAACCTTGGAACGGTTTGCGCGGTGGTCTTGAGGACGAGCTAGCGCTTCACTTTCCTATGGAGGTCGAAGCCGGAAGATGATCACAGCTGGGGTGGCACACGATCGGAGCTCGGGCGACTAGGCTGCTGGTTACAGAACTCGCGAAAATCAGTAACTCGCCGGCGGTCTCGGGCCTTTTATAGGCCCCTGAGGCCAGTGGAGAGCGCGACACCTGCTGTGCCACCTCCTCTGCCGAAGCAGGAGCTGGCCGGCCGAGGTGGTCGGACGCCGCCGCTGGCTGCAGCTGGCGAGCGCGCTCGGTCGAGGAAGTCGGCTGAGGAGACCTCTGTGCTAAGTCTACTGACCAGTGGGCCTCCCCTCTAACTCTTTTGTTTTTTTTCCAATTTTCTGAATTCTGTTGTGCCAAAATATCCTCAGCTACTCACAATTTAATGTGAGACTTAGTCATCAAGTATTGGTTTGAATTTGAGTTCTCAAATTCAAACTTTGTTTGGTCAAATTTGCTTCATATTGAAACTGAAATTCAAATTCAGTTTTGAATTCTTGCAAATTTAGCTCTTGACAAGATGAGCTCCAATGGAGATGAAACTTGGTGGGTTTACTCAGAAAAATGTGCTGAGTATAGATATGGAGCTAACTTTTGAATTTGGGTGATGAAAGTTGCTGCAATTTGAATTTACATTCAAATTGACCTCTTTTTGAAATAACCCAAAAGTGCCTCAAAAATTGTTGAATTTGCATAAGCTTTGGACTGAACCTTCCCAAGACTTTTCAAATCCTAGGGTGAGCTCAACCTCTCATGTTCATGTGCAGAAACCCTACTTTGTGAAAGTGAAGGCTTTCCCTTCTAATCACTCCTTTGATGGAGGTCACTTGCTCTTCACAATATCTCACAATCTACCCACAACAAAACTGTTGTGTTGTGAGGTGCAGAAAAGTTTTTGCAAGTCCCTTTTCTTGGGCTTTTACATCCCTCCCCCCTTAAAAGAATCTCGTCCCGAGATTATAAAAGAAGAGATAGCGATGTAATAGGGACTTACCCGTGTTGAGAAGCCATGAACTCCGGGTAATTTGAGCGAAGGAACTACTCGCTCTCCCACGTCGCTTCTTCGGCGGTGTGGTTGCTCCAGAGTATTTTGTAGAACCACAACGTTCTGCTACGCGTGGTCCTGGCTTTCTCATCAAGAATTCCCACCGGATATTCATCATATGTTAAATCCGGTTTCAGCTTGCCGATGTCTTCGGTAGGAACAGTAGTTGTATGCTTCAAGCATTTTCGCAGTTGCGAAATATGGAAAATATCATGGACACCAGCCAGAGATGCCGGTAGCTCCAATCGATACGCTGCTGGTCCACACTTCTCGGTGATAATGTAGGGTCCAATGAAACGGGGAGCGAGCTTCCCCTTCACACCGAATCGGTGCACGCCCTTCATTGGAGACACGCGGAGGTACACGTGTTCCCCAACGTTAAAGTGCAACGGCCTACGCCTCTTATCAGCGTAGCTCTTCTGTCGGGATTGAGCGGCCTTCAAATTGGCTTGAATTGTCCGAACGCGCTCCTCGGCGTCGTTCACCACATCAACCCCGAATGTGACCCTTTCACCGGACTCGCACCAATTTAATGGGGTGCGGCATTTACGACCGTAGAGAGCTTCATAGGGTGCCATTTTGATACTCGCCTGATAACCGTTGTTGTATGAGAATTCCGCTAATGGCAGGTGATCATCCCAGTTCCTACCATGGTGGATGGCACATGCTCTCAACATGTCTTCCAGGACTTGATTCACCCTTTCTGTCTGACCATCTGTCTGAGGGTGATAGGCGGAGCTCCTGATCAACTTAGTACCCAATGCAGCGTGTAGCTGCTCCCAAAAGCGAGATACAAATAATGCACCTCGATCTGAGACAATGGTCTTGGGTACCCCGTATAGGCATAGAATCTTTGCTATGTATAGCTCCGCATATTTGCCGGCATTGTAACGTGTATTCACCGGAATGAAGTGAGCCGTCTTGGTTAACCGATCAACGATTACCCATATGGAATCATGCTTGTTGGCTGTTAAGGGTAATCCCACAATGAAATCCATGCTCACATCTTCCCATTTCCATGCCGGGATCTTCAGGGGTTGCAGCAGCCCTGATTTCTTCATATGATCAGCTTTCACTCGTGTACACGTATCGCACTCGGATACGTACTTAGCTACCTCCCGCTTCATCCGTGTCCACCAAAATTTCTTTTTTAAATCTTGGTACATTTTGTTGCTGCCCGGATGAATGGAGTATTTGGACAAGTGAGCTTCATCGAGGATCTTTTTCCTCAACTCCATATCTCGGGGTACGACTATGCGGTCATTGAACCACAACGTCCCCTCATCATCTTTCCGGAAACATTTAATTTCTCCATTGTCTATCCGTCTCCGGAGATGTGCCATGCCTTTATCCGTTTTCTGAGCTGCAATGATGTCCTCCCTAATAGTAGGGATGAGGGCAAGGTTGTACAGCGATCCATAAGGAACCAAGTATAAACTTGGCTCTTCCTCCTCCACCGGTGTAATGGTGAGGTGATGGACATGCGATTTCCGACTCAGCGCGTCGGCAACCACATTCGCCTTGCCGGGGTGGTAATGGATCTCAATCTCATAATCTTTGATCAGTTCTAACCACCTCCTCTGCCTCATGTTCAGCTCCTTCTGGGTGAAAATGTATTTCAAGCTCTTGTGGTCGGTGTAGAGATGCACCAAGTTCCCCAGGAGATAGTGCCTCCACATTTTCAGCGCCAACACCACGGCAGCAAGTTCAAGATCGTGAGTCGGGTAGTGCTGCTCATGGTTCCGAAGTTGGCATGAGCCATAAGCGACCACACGTCCCTCCTGCATCAACACGCAGCCGAGCCCAATACCGGACGCGTCATAATACACGTCGAAGGGCTTTGTTGTATCCGGTTGAGCTAAGACCGGGGCTGTTGTGAGATGCTTCACCAATGTTTGGAACGCTCCTTCACACGCCGTGTTCCAAACATATTTCTTCCCTTTTTTCAGCAACTCTGTCATCGGCTTAGCGAGCTTGGAGAAACTTGGAATGAATCTCCGGTAGTATCCCGCTAACCCGAGGAAGCTTCTGACTTCATGAACTGAAGTGGGAGCTTTCCATTTCAACACTTGCTCGATTTTACTTGGGTCAACCGCAATGCCTTCAGCTGAGATGATATGTCCCAAGAATGGCACTTGGCTGATCCAAAATTCGCATTTGCTGAACTTGGCGTAGAGCTTGTGGTCTCGCAATCGTTGAAGAATGATCCGTAAGTGTTCGGCATGCTCGGCTTCTGTCTTGGAGTAAACCAAGATATCATCGATGAACACTACCACGAACTTGTCCAGCTCCGGCATGAACACCGAGTTCATGAGATACATGAAATGGGCTGGAGCATTTGTGAGACCAAAGGACATGACGAGATATTCGTATAAGCCGTATCTCATCGAGAATGCCGTCTTCGGAATATCCTCCGCCCGGATCTTGATCTGGTGATATCCAGAGCGAAGGTCCATCTTTGAGAATACACTTGCCCCCACAAGTTGATCAAACAAGATGTCAATACGGGGCAGTGGGTACTTATTCTTGATGGTGACGGCGTTGAGCGGCCGGTAATCCACACACAGCCTCAGGGTTTCATCCTTCTTCTTTACAAATAGCGCCGAGCATCCCCAAGGCGAGGAACTCGGCCTAATGAAACCCTTGCTCAACAGATCATTGAGCTGTTCTTTCAGTTCCGCCAGCTCATTTGGAGCCATCTTGTATGGTCTCCGTGATATGGGCGTAGTCCCGGGTGCGAGCTCGATCTTGAACTCGACATCCCGCTCAGGTGGCATGCCCGGAAGATCGTCCGGGAACACGTCGGGATACTCCCGGACTACGGGGATGTCTTCTAACTTGAGAACTTCAGCATTATTAATTGCTAAAACTTCCCGGACTGGTGTGTCTAACACCATGGAATGCGGACGGTGAAATGGAGAATTTAAGTGAACCGTCCGTGTCCGAGTCTCTAGGACAGCGCCATGGTATTGCAGCCATGACATCCCTAAGATTGCATCAATCTTTTGTCCCATAAGGATTATCAAGGTGGTGGTATATAGCTTCCCACCTAAGCACAGAGGTGCCTTTGGAATCATCATATTAGCTGAAATCTTCCCTCCCGGTGAGCATATCATATAAGTGCAGTCGGTTGGGAAGACTTGCAATTGATGTTTAGCCACATAGGATGCACTTATAAAGCTGTGGGTTGCACCAGAATCAAATAATATGACGATGGCTTGATTGTTGAGAGTAAACGTACCCGCCAGCACGTTGTCTCCCTCGGGGGCGTCCTCATTGTCGAGGTTGCGGACGCCTCCAGTCCGCTGGCCAACCTTCTTCACCGGAGGTCGGCCTCGAGCACCGCCCTGGAGCTGGGCTTGCCCGCTGCTCTGCTGCCCCTGGGGACAGTCCTTCGCGAAGTGGCCCGCCTGGCCACACGTGAAGCAGGTGAAACGGGGCGGTCCCCCGCTGATCGGTGGACGGAAACCCGGGGCGCGTTGTAGCGGTGGAAACGCCCGGGGTACCGTCTGCTGCTGCTGTTGCTGTCTTGGTGGTGGCATCGGCGGACGGAACGGAGGTGCCTGAAAGGGACGTCCCCCGAACCGTTGCGGTCGCGCCGGTGGTTGCCACTGCTGCCCGGATGGTGTCCGATACACCATACGGTACTTCTGGGGAGCGCCACTCCCACCGCTGCTAGGTGGAGCGCTGCGCTTCCTCTGCTCAGCTGCTAACTCCCGCTGAGCGTCCTCTTGCATGATGGCGGCATTGACTAGGTCGTTGAATGTGCCGCGGTTCCATTGTACGAGGTGGGTCTTCATTTCGGGGTGCAACCCCCGATAGAAGTGCTCCCTCTTCCTCTCCTCCGTGGAGATGTAGTCTGACGCATACTGCGCCAGATGGTTGAAGGCACGGGAGTAGTCGTGGGCACTCCTCCCGCCCTGCTTCAGTTCCAAAAATTCTTGGAACTTTCTCTTCATTATTCCGGGAGGGATGTGATAGGCGCGGAACGCCTCCCGGAACTCTTGCCATTCCACGGCATGGCCAGCCGGACGTGAGGCGACATAATTCGCCCACCACGCACCAGCGGCACCGTGGAGCTGCTGTGCTGCGAACAGCGTCTTCTGCCGCTCCGTACACTGGAGCAGCCCGAACTTGGACTCGATAGTCCGCAGCCAGTTGTCCGCCTCCAGTGGTTCTTCGGCTTCGGTGAACACTGGAGGGTGCGTACTCATGAAATCCGAGTACGACACTTCGCGGGGCTCGCGAGGCCCTCGCTCTTGACGTCCTCCCGCCTGGGACGTATTCTGCACGATCGTGCGGAGCAGGTCGGTCTGCTCCTCACGACCTCCCACCAATGCCGCTATCACATCCGCAAGAGTAAGCGGAGGCGGCGGTGGTGGCTGCTGCTGCGGGGTGCTGTCGTAGGCCGGTGGCTGGGAGTCATCGCCTCCACCTTGGCTAGAGCCACCAACCTCGTGCGTGGTCCTAGTACGAACCATCTGCAACCATACGACATTAAACATCAGTCCCGCAACATTTTGCATGCAGTCCAATAGAACTGGGCGTAAAAACATTACGACAACCAAAGATGCGAAATATCTCGTAAGTAGATAATGTAATAACTTTGCACAAGCTACACCATTACCCGACCAAACACAAGCTAGTTCAATCCAACTTGATGAACCTCCACATTGGAAGCTCAACATAACTAGGTTTGGTCACTACGAGACATTATTATTGCGTTGTCATCACGTATAACACCCTTAGGGTACAACACCCTTTTCAATGAGTTCAACTGTCATTCTTCTTTCAGAATGACCAGTTTCTACCTATTCCAAGTTTTGATCTGGTTCTGTGCATCTTCATGACTCAAGTTGAATACCAAAGTTCAAGTTAACTTCAGTATCTTTCCAACGAGTACTCATTTGCCCCCAGATCAGCTTTGATTAAAAAGTTATGTTAATTCAAAGTTAGCAGAATTTCTGGAAGGATTTTAACAGCACCTCCCTTGGAAGTGGCCGTTTCCAACCCTGATTCCCACTAAATTCTGTGCTGAAATTTCAGGAACTTTGAATTGCAAAGGTGTTGCACATCTTCTACTCTTTCTAAGGATGTATTATATGACAATTTTAGATTTTTCAACTGGGGGTTATGTTTGAAAAACAGATCAGTTCAGAGGATGTTTTACTCTGCCCTGGTTCTGGACAGTTTACATTCCTCTGGGATTTCAGCCATCTTAAGGCGAGTTTCAGCTCTGGAAGTCTACAACAAAGTTGTAGAGTACTTGAATACCTTTCCAGAGCTATGTAGCACACCTCCCTGGGCTAAAAGACCTGTGAGTTATGCCCTGTTGAAGATCAGCAACCTTGCTGTCCCAAAACAGAGCACTCTGTTTTCAGTCTTTTTGGAACTACCCTGCTCCACTATCCCATTCTTATACCCAACCAGGGTCTTAATTGTTGAACCTAATGATTTTAGTTCCTTGTTTTCAATATTTTCATGCATATGCCTACAATGTCTCGGTACTACGTTCCTCACAAAAGCAAATCCTAACCGGATCATACCGGCATATACGTCTCAAGTGTGGCACTAAACGGTCTCTCGCACACGTTTTCTACACGGATACATACGTGGTTAGTACCTGCAGAATACCACACAATAATGGTGCACTCAATGGTTATTCATTTCAGGCAGTTCCATAATTGAAAGTAAATACAAACGCCCGTATCATTGTCATACGGCCGTCCTTGAGCTAAGTCACGTCTCAAGGCACGTGATCGTGTTTCAACACCACACGACGGGGAACCCGAGTATGTCATGAACGGGTCATCACGGTTGGGAATGTTATCAACCCAACAGATACCACCTACTGCCCTGCAGGGCACGCCGATGGCAAGCGCTGCGTATGTCCTCCTGGGCTATTTCCAGACGAACACACTCTCGCGTTACTGACCACGTGATGGGGTCTCCACTTACTTGCCTAATGCACGCTAGGGATCAGCGTTTCATATGAACTCAGGGACATGAAGAGTCCAAGAGGTTCATATTGACATCTCACACCAAGCTGTGAGATCAATCCCTGAACCACGTTCCTTGTCAGGGAGAGCTAACCGAAATTGAACCGCTTTCGGTGGCGTTCCTTACCATACTTACCAGAGCGTAGGTGCATCGTTACATAATTGAAATTCAGAATTATAACACATAAGTTAGTCTTTGCCACTTTAAGTAACTATGCTAATATAGTCCTTACTTGGGCAACTACCGAATCCTCACCGTATACCTACGTTTTTCCCATAATGCAGTCCTTTAGTACTGTGCTATCCCCACTGCAGCTCTGATACCAGGCTGTGGCGGACCGGAATCCGCTCATCCAGGATCGCAGAGGGTGGTGCCGCGCGATGCGACACCCGACAGCACACGTCATAAGAACACAATATATTACATGGGAAAAACAGCTGAAACTGTACAAACAGGTACAAACTTCAGTTACAACTATTGTTCTATTACACAGCGGAAGACTACACTATACAACTCATGCCCGCCTATTTAGCAAAAGTCGGTTGCCCAGTCCTAGGGCAACCCACACTAGCTGCACGTCTCAGCTCAGCGCGGCGTGTACGGCTCCCACTCAGCCGTGGTCCCCGACGGAGGGTAACCCTCGCCGGTGGACTCATACTCCGAGTCCGTGGGTGGCTCCTCACCTGAAAAACACTTAAGCAGCAACCGTGAGCACGAAGGCTCAGCAAGGCTTAACCGACTCACCTAAGCATGAAACTCTACATGAGGGGTACAATGGACATAGGATAGTAACATTTCAGCAAAAGGAAACGCCTACAAGTTCATCCTTAGTTCATCTTTTAGCAACAAGTTAACAGTTCATGAAATCTGAAATTTAGTAAACAGTATTTGGTGGCACACATGTAGCAATACAATTATATCAATCAGCATCATTGAATCCACATATTTCATCCATTAGTCTACGTTACGACGCAGTGAACAAGCAGTACTCGTCACCGCGAGGGACGGCGAATCGACTCGATATACACCTGCAGGGAAAACCCAAAGAGCACGTCACGTACGCCCACCCGTGGAGCTGCACAGCACGCTCACTCGATGTCGTACGGGACAACCTTTCACCCAACAGCCCAAACGTCGAACCGGTCGCACCGAAACGAGCAGGAGGTTCCCCACACGGAGCATCTCTCTATGCCCGTTGGCAGATTTCCACCTTGCTGCCCTCAACCTACACCTATAAATCGGTGTGCTATGCCTCGACGCACGGAGGTTTAGGCTACATCAGTTTATCGGGGCCCATATATCCGATATGCCTTCGGTACGTTCAATACTTGTTCAGCAGGGCCGCACACGGATCGGTCCTCAATCGACACGGGCAGGGCTGCGCACACAAGACTCTCTCTTGCTGCGCCCTAGCCCCTGCCTAGTCTCATTTTCATTACTAAAGTGATCTCACATCACTCAACCGAACCCGTGTGTCCCAAGCCTACCTCGCGAGTAGATTCCAACTACTCGACTTGTACCGAAGTCCTATGACTCATTAAGCGTAGCCTGTCTAATCGAGGTCCTTGACACTACCCTCACTCTTTTAGGAACCTCTGGTTATGCAAGTGGGGTTTCATTCATCCTATACCTAATGCACATACATACTTCACATGACTCATGTAAACAAAGGAAAAATTATAAAAGGGTTAATGCAAACCGGGGCTTGCCTTGTTGCTGCTGGTCAGGAGTTAGTTCTTCATCCGGAAGAAGGAAGTCCAGCACTTCCGGAGTCTCTTCTTCAACTGCTACACGTTAATGAAATACTACATGTTAATTTAGATGCAAATGTGAGTTCTAGAGTAAGACCTCTACTATTAGTTATAATAACCAGCCTCTAACCCCTGGAACTTTGTTTAAGAATTTAAAGATGAACTGGTGTTGGTGGTTTGGCTTGAACTTAATCACCTGGTTAAATGCTAAGTGGTTTTCCCCCTTTTCCATATTAATCCCTTAATTGGTTAAATAGGACAGGGGTGGTCTAGAGCTCCAATGGAGCTGAGAATTTTTGTGTGAGTTCCTTGTCACAAGAAAACTCCCTGGACCAAACATTAGCGCTTTTCATGGAGTGGTTTGCTCAGAATAATTTTCTTAGCAGATAAGCAAGGAAGGATTTTATTCTGAGGTAATACCCCTGTTCATGCTTAACTTAATGAACTACAATTTCAATTATAGCTCATAGAGTTTGCCTGAATTTTCCTAACATTTTTGGGGTTAAGAATTGCCCAGAACTGAATTTCCAAGTTTTGGAAATTCTCTGAAAATGTTTCTGTATTCAAATGAACACAGCACCTTCCAATTTGAATTGCTCTGACCAAATCAACTCCAAATGGTCTGAAACTTTTACAGGGGTTTACTAATGTCCTAAAGAACATTCTGGCAAGATTTGGGGATTTTTGGATGAACCAAACTCCCTCTAAAATTCTTTTTCTGAAAAGCTTTAAAGAATTTTCCAGAATTAATTAATGGGTTTCCTACAAATTGGGTTGTACATCTGGACAGAGCTAGGCAAGAGGAATCCAACCCAATTTGAATCACTAAATTTTGAGCCTCCTAGCCAAGGTTATGGATTTCTAAATTTTAAGCTAATCCCTGAATTATTTTCCTACAAAAATTCCCCTCCCGCGCTAAACCAGAGGCTGACAGCGGGGCCCACCCGTTTAAATTGAACTAACCGCGCGCTCGCGCGCGATTAACACAGGGGCTGACAGGTGGGGCCGCGCCCTTCGTCTACCTCCCGACGTCGCCGCCCCGAGCCGCCGGAGCTCCGGCGAGGTCAGCGTTCCCGGCGATCTAGCTCACCGGAGCCGACGAGACTCGCCGCCCCCACGTAATCTCGGGTGCTGAACCCGCTGGACACCATATCGCCGTCGGCTAACCGCCATAGCTCGCCGGCGACGAGCCCTATGCCTCTGTGCTACCTCGGCAATGTGTTCCCGCCCTTCTGACCGTTTTCTTCGTGCGCTAATCGCGTCGCCACACTCAGGGAAACCTCGGGAAACTCGGCATGAGCTCTGTTGGGCCCTAAACGGCCGGCAACCCAGACCTCACCGGCGACCCCCTCCTCCGCCATACTGTCCTAGGGTGAACTTAGGGTTCCGGCGGTGATTTCCTTCCGGTTTTCGATCGAGAAGGGTCGCCAGAACCTCTAGATGCTCTCTCACAGCTCCGTTCGGCCTCCCACCCACTAAGCTTCCCGAATTTCTGCTAAACCTAATCGGGTCCCGAAAGGAGCTACTCGTCCTAAACTGAGAAATTCTCCGCGCACAAAGGTCGAACCTTGGAACGGTTTGCGCGGTGGTCTTGAGGACGAGCTAGCGCTTCACTTTCCTATGGAGGTCGAAGCCGGAAGATGATCACAGCTGGGGTGGCACACGATCGGAGCTCGGGCGACTAGGCTGCTGGTTACAGAACTCGCGAAAATCAGTAACTCGCCGGCGGTCTCGGGCCTTTTATAGGCCCCTGAGGCCAGTGGAGAGCGCGACACCTGCTGTGCCACCTCCTCTGCCGAAGCAGGAGCTGGCCGGCCGAGGTGGTCGGTCGCCGCCGCTGGCTGCAGCTGGCGCGCGCGCTCGGTCGAGGAAGTCGGCTGAGGAGACCTCTGTGCTAAGTCTACTGACCAGTGGGCCTCCCCTCTAACTCTTTTGTTTTTTTTCCAATTTTCTGAATTCTGTTGTGCCAAAATATCCTCAGCTACCCACAATTTAATGTGAGACTTAGTCACCAAGTATTGGTTTGAATTTGAGTTCTCAAATTCAAACTTTGTTTGGTCAAATTTGCTTCATATTTAAACTGAAATTCAAATTCAGTTTTGAATTCTTGCAAATTTAGCTCTTGACAAGATGAGCTCCAATGGAGATGAAACTTGGTGGGTTTACTCAGAAAAATGTGCTGAGTATAGATATGGAGCTAACTTTTGAATTTGGGTGATGAAAGTTGCTGCAATTTGAATTTACATTCAAATTGACCTCTTTTTGAAATAACCCAAAAGTGCCTCAAAAATTGTTGAATTTGCATAAGCTTTGGACTGAACCTTCCCAAGACTTTTCAAATCCTAGGGTGAGCTCAACCTCTCATGTTCATGTGCAGAAACCCTACTTTGTGAAAGTGAAGGCTTTCCCTTCTAATCACTCCTTTGATGGAGGTCACTTGCTCTTCACAATATCTCACAATCTACCCACAACAAAACTGTTGTGTTGTGAGGTGCAGAAAAGTTTTTGCAAGTCCCTTTTCTTGGGCTTTTACAACAAGCATCCATAGGTACCACATCAAAATCAGCAAAATCATGATAAGAACCAATGGAAAAATATATCCTTGCTGTTTGTGTTACCTTAACCTTACCATTGTTGTTAAACCATTGAATGTGATAAGGGTGGGGATGCTCCCGTGTGGTCAAGCCAAGCTTCTTGACCACCTCAACATTCACCAAATTGTTGCAGCTACCACCAACAATGATGGTATGTACACGGCTGTCCTTGACGATGAGAAACATGTTGAAAAGGTGGTGACGTTGGCGGTTGTCGTCCTCTCGAACCGTGGCACTCAAAGCTCGCTGCACAATCAAAGTCCTATAGTTGTTTGTCGCAGATGTACCAAGAACCTCCTCAGCACCATCATCCGAACCTGAAATGTTAGTTGCAATAATATTTTCATCTTCAATATCAGAAGCACTAACATACCCACCATCAGCAGTGGCAATGATCGCCCGTTTGCTGGGGCAATCTCGTTGCATATGGCCAAGTCCCTGGCAGCGGTGGCACTTGATGTCGGAGCTGCGACTTGTCGAAGTGTTGGGTGCAGCCGCCTTTGCTGCAACACCTGGAGGCATCTGGGACTTGCTATTATCTTGTTCCGTGATGTAGAAGGTGCGATGCTGCTGCGTACAACACCCACGAAGGGTGGTGTAGAAGCACGTACGCTCGAGGAGGGCGCTGCTTTGGATGGCACCGAAAATTGTCATGGCGTGAAGGTATTGTTCCGCCGCTGCTGTTGGCGACCCTACACTTCTTTTTCTGCTAACATAGCAAGTTGAAATAAACGTTGAATAGAATGATATTCCTTGTAGTCAACTATGTCATGGATCCCACGCCGCAAGCCCCCATAAAACCTAACAATTTGGTCTTCCTGGTCCTCAACTACCCCACAACGAAGCATACCTATCTGCAACTCTTGGTAGTACTCTTGGACAGTCATGTCACCCTGATCAAAGCGTTGCAATTTCTTAAGAAGATCACGTCTATATGAAGGAGGAACAAACCTAGCACGCATCTCTTCTTTTAATGCAGCCCATGTCTGTGGTGCATTACGTGTATTGACAAGTTCATTCCACCAAATTATAGCAAAATCTTTAAACTCACTAGTGGCTTGTCTAACTCTATGTCGCTCAGGAACAAGATGAGAGCTAAATTTTTGTTCTACCGTCATCTCCCAATCCAAGTAAGTCTCAGCATCATAAGATCCATAAAATGTTGGAATAGAAAACTTAATCTTAGCATAAGAATCATTATCTTGTTCAGGAGCATGAGGACGAGGTCTACCTCCCATACCTTGACGATTTCGTCGAGGGCGACGGCGCTGCTGTGCATCAACCTCATCGTTATTGAAGTCATCCTCTGTGTCGTAGTGAGCATGTGCATCACCATCAAGGATGATAGAGGGTGTAGCTTGTTGGGAAAGACGAGTCTCCATCTCGTCCAACCGTGTGGTCAGACCAGCAACACTTGTATGGAGCCTCTGAAAGGTGGCTGTTGTAGTGGTCTGGTAATTGTTGAAAGCTTCGGTCATTGCCCGCATCATGTCCTTTAGTTCCATATGGGGCACACACTCATCATCATCCAAAGGTGTAGACCAGAGGTCTTATCCATAGGCTTTTTTCTTGTCATTGTTAGTACAAAACAGAAACGAAGACAAAAAGATCGTGAAGAACCCTATTACTACGCTCTCCGAAGTGGGTGGAAAATCGATCAGTAAGATGCGTCTTACCCCGCTCTTACAAGTTTCTTACCAGCACTGCAGGTAGCCAACGGTGACCGGTGTGAAGCAAGCAGAGAGTGGGTGTGATTGCAAAGGTTACCTGTTCTGCTCGAGAGAAGGTGGAGCTTGGAAGGCTCAAATGCAGTATATGTATGTGGCACACAAGTTAGTAACAGATAGCAATGCTGAATAAGTGTCCAAAGAATTTCACCTAGTTGCTGGCCTAAGAATGTATTAGAACAGTTGTGGCAACAAGCAAGGGCAAGGATGAATGATGATGAATAACAAGGATAATATCAGCAAGTATCCAGCACTCACACAGAAATAGCACAACTAGAAAACCCCTTAGCCTCATGTTTTTGTCTTGAAGCACTAGTAGAAATCAAAAAAAAAATTCTCTTTATTTTTTTTGATATTTTTTCTCAACCAGGGCACAAGAATAGAAACAACACCAAGTATTAGCTCAAACCGATGAAAGATGAGATCGGCACAAATTCAGGAGCGATTGGAAAAACTGGTGCTGGAACTTCGGAGTTCGAAATGAGGGCCTTCTTAATTTTTTGTATTTTTTTTTGAAAACACTGTATGTGGACTTTTTCAAGACCTTTCTAGGAAAAACAAATGCGCCTCAATCGGAGTTATGAGCAAAAAGTTATGCCCGTTTTAAGGAGGATACCCCGAATCAGGTTTTGGTGGTGATGGAAACTGCAACAGAAACGAATCAGTGGATGGAATTTTTTTTTGTAGATGGCAGTGGATGGAAGAAACAAAACTGAACCAAAAACAAATCTAAACCAGCAACCAGACTCAACCTAGGACACGAACTCAGAACTACGGACTCCGAAACTAAATTGTGCAAAAGATTGAGCAGGGGTTGTAGGTTAGGGAAACTAATTTTTTTTGTGGTTTTTTGTGGACGATAGGACTGAAACAAAATAAATCTAAAGAGCACAAAAGTATACCTCACGGTGAACCTGGAAATCTGATACCAATTGATAGGAGGATGAGTCCCGATCTTCCAAGAGGTAGGGTAAACTTGATTGGGTGGAGATCTCGACGTTGATGATCCAGGGCTCCGAACAAACGAAACCCCGCAATCACTACACCACTGCTCCGTTGGTTATCACCCGTGTCACACGAATGACCTCGCCACGAAGGCTTATCCCTGCAAGCGCAATCAAGAACACAAGAAAGAACAGAGAAGTTGCAATCAAAACTGAATTGAACGAATTTGGGGTCTCACAACCGATGATCGGCGAACAGTTCAATGACAGATTGTAACTAAGCAAAACCCAGCTGTTTGTGATGGCGGCTAGGGGGTATAAAGGAGGTGGAGGACGACCAGGGGGGTGCTGGGGTCGTGACCTAATCCTAAGACACGTACATAATGGACTTGGACTCGATACAAGGCCCAATGACCCAACTAGGTGATGCAGCACCCTGACAGACTCTAAACTTTATATTGTTTCGAAGTTTCCCGTCGACTCCGATCGAATTTTGATGTGGGGCCAGTTCCATTGGAATGTTTATCCTCTCAGCTTTCCGTGCATATGTAGAACATCAAAAACGGAGTCCGTATGCCTCCTGTGCATCCATTTTAAGGTGGACTGCTCCTAGGCCCAAGTTGGACTCGAGTTTGAGTTGGGCTCGGTCTCTAACTTCTTGTTGGTGTATTTTCTGGCCCTCCACGCCTCCAAACCCCTCTCCATGTATCTCCATGTCCTCTCCATGGTTCCTAATAATAATTAATCTATTAGGTAGCAACATACTCTCAAAATTCACATACAAGGAATTGTTCAGGAACGAGCTCACCTCTAAATTCAATTTTCGTGCTCGAGCTCTAGTAATTGGACCTTGCATGTCTACCATGTGAGTGTTGTGTATATCTGCAGGAGTGATGTCCACATCACTCCGCCTCAGCACTCGAACGCGACACCACGGGCTGTCGCTTCGAGGACCAGGAGACGAGGTTACCGCCCAGAAAGGCGGCGTACCCAGAAGTAGAACGTCGTGTGTCCGGGCAACCTGCCCAGTCAGCATCGGTGTACACGACCAGCTCGGAGGCTGTGTCACGTCGAAGAAGGAGGCCGTAGTCGAGAGTACCTCGTAGGTACCGAAGAATCCGCTTCACAGCGGTGAGGTGTGGCTCCCTCGGGTCATGCATGTGGAGGCACACCTGCTGAACTGCATACCAGATATCCGGCCTGGTGAAGGTGAGGTACTGAAGAGCACCTGCAAGACTCCTGTAAGTAGTGGGGTTAGAGATGGGTGTCCCGTCGGTAGCGGAGAGCTTCGCCTGAGTATCCACTGGAGTGGAGCAGGGCTTGCACTCAGTCATGCCCGCTCGCTGGAGGATATCCAGGCAGTACTGTCGTTGGTGAAGGAATAAGCCGCCTGGTCGGTCCTCGACCGCAATGCCCAGGAAGTGGTGAAGACGGCCCAGGTCCTTCATAGCGATCTCCTGCTGTAAAGCAGAAATGGTGCGCCAAAGCAGAGCCGGACTAGACGCTGTTAGTACAATGTCATCGACGTACAGTAGGAGGTAAGCAGTGTCACTGCCACATCGATAGACAAACAGCGAAGTGTCCGACTTAGCTTCGACGAACCCCTGTGAGACCAAGAAGGAGGCGAACTAGCTATACCAGGCTCGCGGTGCCTGCTTTAGTCCGTATAGGGATTTGTTCAGCTTACAGACCATGTCTGGGTGAGCTGAATCAACAAACCCTGCCGACTGACTGCAGTACACCGTCTTGGTCAGTGTACCGTGGAGGAAGGCTTCTTGATGTCCAACTGGTGGACATGCCAAGAACGCGAGAGAGCCAGCGACAGAACGGTACGAACCGTCGCTGGCTTTATGACCGGGCTGAAGGTCTCGTCGTAGTCGACTCTAGGGCGCTGAGTGAAACCCCAGAGTACCCACCGAGCCTTGTACCTCTCCAAGGTACCGTCCGCCTTCTTCTTGTGCGTGAACACCCAATTGCCCGTGACAACATTGCCACGACCAGGACGGGGAACCAGGTCCCAGGTCCGGTTGGCAAGCAGAGCCTCATACTCTTCCTCCAGAGCGCGGCGCCAGTGAGTGTCGGCGAGGGCGCTACGCACAGAAGTAGGTATGGGTGAGATCGAAGAAGAGTCGGTCGGTGGAGAAGTCGTCGACAAGAAGGCAACTCCGGTGAAGCGCTCAACTGGCTGAAGACTCCCGGATGCACGTCGAGTCACCATCGGGTGGACGTGACCATGATCCCTGTGGAGAAGAGGAGGGTTGTACACCGAGCGCTCGGGTACAACAACCTTCTCTCGTCTCGGGGCCACGCGTGGTGCAGCTGGAGTAGGGCCGCCCCCCGTGCTCGTCGCTGGTAGGCAAGTACGGGGTCCGCGAAGCGAGAAGTCGTCGTCGGTGCTGCTCCTGGTGCGTATGGTGACGTCGGGCTTGCTGCAGGTGATGTCGGGGAAGCTGAGGCCGTGCGTGGCGCAGTAGTCGACGTCGGGGATGCCGAGGCCGCACTTGGCGCAGCAGGCGTCGTCGAGGACACCGGGGCCACGCGTGGTGCAGTGGCTGACGTCGGGGGCGCCGAGGCCGCGCGTGGCGCAGCCGGTGGCGTCAGGGACGCCGGTGCCGCGCGTGGCGCAGCAAGTGGCGTCAGGGACGCTGGGGCCACGTAAGGCACAGCAGGTGGTGTGGAAGACGCTGAAGTCGTGCGTGGCGTAGCGGGTGGGTAACCTGCAAGAGGTAACCGACAAGGTCGCTGTACAGGAGCGGCTTCGGGGTCAGTAGAGAAGAGGGAATCCAACTCAGCAACGGAGTCAGAGGACGGGGTGGAAAATGGAAAGGAAGACTCGTCGAAGACGACGTGTCAGGAGATCAAGATACGACGGGTGGTGGGGTCAAGGCACCTGTACCCCTTATGGTCAGGGGAGTACCCTAGGAAAACACACTGAGTCGAGCGAGGCGCAAGCTTATGGGGAGCTGTGGCAGAGAGGTTCGGGTAGCAAGCACACCCGAAGATGGTCATAAAGAGGGTGGGTGCCGAGCAAAGCGAAGTGAGGGGTGGGAGCACTAATCGCCTTAGTAGGAAGGCGATTAATGAGGTAGGTGGCAGTATGAAGCGCCTCCGCCTAGTAGCGAGCAGGGGTAGAAGCCTGAAACATCAGGGAGCGCATGACATCGTTGGTGGTCTGAATCATGCGCTCAGCCTTGCCATTCTAGGGGGAAGTGTACGGACATGACATGCGCAACTGAACACCGCGAGAAAGCAGAAAGCCACGGAACGTAGAGTTATCAAACTCGCGCCCGTTGTCGCACTGGACCGCAAGGATCGTGCGCCCAAACTGGGTGGACACCCAAACGAAGAAGTGAGAAAGAGTACCGAAAGTATCAGACTTCTGTCGCAAGGAAAAAGTCCACGAATAGTGCGAAAAATCATCAACGACCACCAAGTAATACTTGCATCCAGAAACACTAAGAACAGGTGAAGTCCAAAGATCACAGTGAATCAAATCAAAGATGTGCTCGACACGAGTGACAGAGTGCAGAAAAGGAAGTCGAACGTGGCGACCCAACTGACAAGCATGGCAAAGAGACTCATGAGTACCCCGAGTACAAGATATCACTGAACTACCAGACAACTTCGACATAGCATCAACACCGGGGTGGCCAAGCCGACGATGCCAAATTATCGAAGAAGCTGTCGTAGTCAGGGCAAGGGGTGGAGCGGAAGCAGGAAGACGCATCGTGTACAGGGGACCCGTACTATCACAGTGAAAGAGAATGCGTCGAGTAGTAAGATCCTTCACAGTTACACCATAAGGATCAAACTCAAGGGAAACATGGTTGTCAGTAGTAAAACGACAAACGGAAAGAAGGTGATGAATGATGTCAGGAGCAACAAGAACATCACGTAGCTGAAACGAATCCGGCGAACCCGAGTCACCTACTGAGGTGACTGGGAGAATCGACCCATTCCCAACAACGATAGATGAAGGATCAGAGGGACGGGAAGGGCGAGTAGAGGAGAGGATACCGACGTCAGGGGTGGTGTGGCACGAGACACCGGAGTCCACCACCCAGTCAAGGCCAGACGGCGTGAGACCCCGCAGGTAGACCGACGGTGTAGAACGGGTCGCGACATGCCCCGACGGTGGCGGCGTCGGGAAGGAAGACAACATGCTTGGACCCTCGACAGTCGTGCCAAGCGAGTAGGCAACAACCGATCCAGGTACACCAGCCGATGGCGGCCGAGAAGCACCTCCCAGAGCAGCGTCCCATGATGCGGCTGCGGGGCAGGCGGCGCCGTTGTGGAGGGCTGCAGGGCCGGCGGCCCAAGGGGCGGCTGCAGCTGCTGCGGGCTAAGCAGCGGCGCTGTCGTGGGGTGCTGCAGAGGCGACGGCGGCGGGCCAGATGGCAGCAGCGAGCCCGGCTCGAGGGGTGGCAGCGCTGGGGGCTGGATGGGCGGTGGGGGCTGCAAGAGCGTCGGCGGTGGCCAGATGCGGCTGCGCGGTGGCCCAGGGTGGTGATGCGGCGGCATCTGGCCAGGGGGTGGTGGCGGCCACGTCAGCCCTCCCCGAGGCGGCGGCGGCGCCCTCGGGCGCCTGCCATTGAAGCCCAAATCCGGGCGGCCCGGGCGCAGATCCGGCGGCAGCCCAGGGCGCTGCGGCCCAGGGCGGGGCTGCGCGGGCTGGAGATGCGCCGGCGGTGGTGGCGGCCCCGCCGGGCGGCGCGAATGCGTGGGCGAGAGGCGCTGCAGTGACGGTGGCGGCCCTAGCGGGTGGCGCGACTGGGGCGCTGGCGGCGGCGGCGCCAGCGGCGGGCCCGGCCCTGGTCGCCACGGCGTGGTTGGGGGGCAGCGGAGGCGAACGGGGCGGCGGCGGCAGCAGCCACAGCGGGCGGCACGGCTGCGCGGAGGCGCGGCACCTCGGCGGCGGCGGCCCCACCGGGCGGCGCGCCGGCGAAGGCGGCGGCAATGCAGGGCCACTGCAGCGGCGGCGGCTGGGCCTGGGTCATTAGGGTTAGGGTTAGGCCCTAATCCTAATTAGTTCCTAGCTGATACCATATTAGAGGGCTAATGGTGGCTGTATTAGATGGATAATAATACTGAGGTACAGGTCTGATTATATAGAGGGATTAGGAGGGGAAAAAGGACTAAACTACCCCTAACCCTAATCCCTCACTAATGACTAATATGCCCCTGTGACACACACATAATCACAGTGTCTAACAGGAAGATCTGGCCAGGAATGCCGGGCGGAGGGAAGAGGGGGGCGGGGCGGGGCTGATCCGAGCTGGGGAAGATCCGCCTCGGAAAGGAATCGGGGGGGAGGGGGCGGCAGGTGTACTGTTCTGCCCGTGCTGGGGATCGCTCGTGGTGAGGAACTGGGGATCGGGGTGTTGTTGTGTGTGTATGGCAGAACAAGTGGGCTGGGCTGAGGCATGGAAGAGGGGGGGGGCGAATACCAGCCCAGGACAAAAATATGCACTAATTTTTAATTTTTTATGATTTATTATTGCTACAGTGTCTAACGCCTAGACGCCGCCTTTATATGCCTAAGCTTAGGCAGAGGGTCACCATCCACCTAGCGCCTTTTGAAAACTTGCATTTGAGGAATCTTCCCAAGAATCAACACCTTTAAGCGCACAATAAAACAAACCCAATATTTAACAATTGAAACAGTATATAATTTCCTACTCCATCTGAGCTGTGATAAAGGTGAAGTGAAACGTCCACCTGACTCCCGGATCAAATAACACCATCAAGCAAGTAAGCAACCTAGACAACATTGTACCGATTTCACATACCACCCAACCCACCTGATTCAAACATCATCCAAACTGGAACCAAGCAAATAGTGTTCGGGACTCTAAACATGTGAGCCAATTCTAAATACCACCAACAATTCTGATGCAAACCAAAGTGGCAGCGAAAATGCAGGTTAATTCTAATTGAAGTGTTCCCTACCAGCTTATGGCAACGTAGCAAAGCAAAGAAAGTTATAGCCGCCCCAAGTTTATCTTCTATTTTTTTTCAGACGCTTCAACAAGCAAGGCAGAAAGTCATCAGCGATGAGGGATGTTAAACAATAACTCCGCACCTGAAGCATCCTCGCGAGCTCCCCGCCAGACATCCCCTGCGCTCGCCCCGCCTCCGCTGATATGTGTAGGCGCTCGGAGATGGCCTCCAGGTCGGTGCCGTCGTCCACCACTGACCCACCGGCCTCCACCGTGATCTGCGAACACACGTACGGCATCAGAGACAGGGAGCAGGGAGCGGAACAGCGGCGCTCGGATCCCCGGCGATGGCTATGGGTCTGAGCGGAGCTAGGGTTCGAGAGTGGAGAGTTGGACCTTCTGGATGCCGGGTGGGATGGAGGTGAGGGAGAAGATCTATGGTCGGAGGTCGTCTAGGCCGTGGTCCGTGTCGTACTCCATTGCGTGCTAGTTAGAGATGAAAACGGATTGGTTTTCTGATCCTTGTGGGTTCCGATCCGTTTTTATCAGATTGAATGTGATATGCAACGGATATCGGATATTCAAATTTGGGTATCGAATTTGAAACGGTACGACTTAATATCCATCCGAATAGTCGGATCATATTTTGTCAGATATATTCGAATCATAATCCGAAAAATATCCGAATGATTTTTAGCCTACTGTATGCCGACGAACTGGCCCAAACCGGCTAACTCTAACATGTCCCGTCCCGATCCAGACATCAAGTCATGACCCCCGTTCTCGTAGCCGTCTCCCTGACTCGGCGACTCCTCGCCGAGTCCCGTGCTGCATGTGTGCTGTTTTGTTGCTATCTTGTTGTTGCATGTGCACTGTTTTCTTGTTATCTTGGTGTTGTAATGTGTATGAACTATGAAAAACTATATAATAGTGTGTTTGAATCATATATACACTATGTATAAACTACTTGTGTGTTTCATGTATGAACCATGTATGCATTTGATGCGGATGTGTTATGGATTATGTGTATGAACTATGAATTACATGTTACTTGTAAATTGTTTTTCAGAAATAAATATCTGAATCCGTCCGATATCCATAATTTTCTGATTCGATGAATCCGTTTCCGATACATCCAACATATCTGATACCATATCCGTTTTTGACAACATCTGATTGGAATCCATTTCCGAAATTTTTATACGGATATGGATATGGAAAAGATTTTATCCATCCATATCCGTCTGTTTTCATCCTGTCGAAGTGTGCCGTCGACACTTCCCTCGGGCCTGCTCTGGGCAGCCCGCGGAGGTTCTTTTTCGGAGAGTCTAGTCACTCGCGGAGAGCTTACGCATCAAGGACGATGGAAGGAGAAGCTTGACACAGAGATTTTTTACGTGGTTCAGGCCGCCGGAGCGTAAAACCCTACGTCCACGGTGAGCAGAGATGCTCGTTGTATTGCTTGGTGCTCAGAACCGGGGTTCTGAGCTTGAGGATGAGTTGAGTGCTAGAATGCCTAGAGAGTAAGTGTGCAAGGAGCCAAACTCTTGCTAACGTTTCCTACCCGATCCTTTTATAGTCCAAGGCTCGGGCGGCTTACAAGGTGGGCCCGGGACCCGACATGTGGTCCCGGGGAGATTGCCTGCCATCTACCATATACTGCAGTTACGCCGGTAGTTGTCTCTGGCAAAGGCTTCTGAGTCTTCATCTTGTCGCCCTGCCCACGCCGCAAACTAGGGTAGTGGTTGATGATGGCAGGGGCGGCAGGGGATGTCTTGTCGCTGTGTTTATTTGCGTACAACCTCTAACGCGGCGTGCCAGTCTTCACTGCGATGTGACTGGGCGCAACGGCACCTGACAGAGGCGTGCTCCGCGTCTCCGCGTCTTGGGAAGGTGCGGGTCTTGAATACCTTGTACGGACAAGGTATGGCGCGTCTTTACTCTTGCTGCTTACCGCGCGGGGGCAGGTAGTGCGGCTCTGCTAGCCACATGGCGGGCCTAGAGCTCTCCTCTGAGGAGAGGGTGGTTCGGCCCTGCTGGACACGTGGAGCCTTCGGAGCTCTCCCCGCGGTGGGGGGAGGTCCCGCTCTGCTGGCCACGTGGCGGGCCCGGAGCTCTCCCCGCGGAGGGGGGAGGTCCGGCTCTGTTGGCCACGTGGTGGGCCCAGAGCTCTCCTGTGAGGAGAGGGAGGTCCGGCCCCGCGGGACACGTGGCGCCCTCGGAGCTCTCCCTGCGGAGGGGGGAGGTCTGGCTCTGTTGGCCACGTGGCGGGCCCGGAGCTCTCCTCTAAGGAGAGGGAGGTCCGGCCCCGCGGGACATGTGACACCCTCGGAGCTCTCCCCGCAGAGAGGGGCGAGGTCCTTAGGCAGTTTCCCCTGTGCGTGGGGGTACTCCATATTGAGGGTACCGACAGTGGCCCCCGGGCCCATCTCGGGGGAGATAATGAGCCCGAGGTGGGGCCCGTCTCTTCCACTCCGCGCACCTTCTCGAAGACCCGCTTTGACCACTGCCAGAGCACAAACAGTCGCGGGATCGTGGGAGCGTGTGCCTTGCTTGATGGCTGCTTTTACTACGGCGGTTCCCAAGGCTGCCACTTCTGCACGTCGTAGCGCCTTTTCGGGAACCGCCGAAGCGTCCCGCCGGATCAACTTCTCGAGAGACTGACTTCTTGGCCCACCGCTTCTGCTGGACGGCTCTGGTCCACTTGTCATTGACGCTTGGTCTTGGAGCTGAAGCGGTTGTCCAAGCAGTGCATTCAAAGAGTTTCGAATCAATTTGAATCAAGTATGGGAAGTATAAAAGGGGATCTTATCTGCATCGCAGGCTTCCCTTCGCACTTCCCCGAGCTTGAACCTCCAGAATCCTCTGAGTTCTTGCGCCCTTGTCTTCCATGTTCTTGAGCTTCTGTTGGCCATGGCTTCCAACCTGCCTCCGCCGCGCCTTACCCGATCGGCCGATCTCGTGACAGTGCGCAAGCTGCTGGGCTGGCGCGCGGAGGAGCAGAAATACTGGCTCCGGCGGGATCTCTCCCTCTGTTCCTGGAGAAGGGGGAGATAGTCTTCTTCACTGCCTATGCCTTGGCGGGGTTCGTTCCGCCAATTTCTTCCTTCTTCGTGACACTGCTGGAGACGTACGGTCTCCAGCTTCATCATCTCTCCCCCAACTCCTTACTTTCCCGGCCTCCTGCACTCCCCTCTTCTTGGAGCCGCAGTGGAGGGCGGCGTTGCTGCGGAAGATGCCGAACCTGGACGACATCGGAATCGACATGTGTCAGGTTGGGGATGTCTTCCGGGGAATCTCAATCCCCGGGGTCGAGCGCTCTGGAGCGGAGCGCGAGGCGTCGGCTGACGCCCAACCCGCACCGAGGGTCGACGGAGCTCGGACCGTCGACAAGGGGAAGGGGAAGGAGCCGGCCTCTGGGCAGCCGGAGAAGAAGCGTGCCCGGTCCCCTCCGAGGGCGCCGTTCGCGCCGAGCCAGGGGACCGGGGTACCCTTGCGCCCATCTTCGGGAGGCGCCGGTTCGTCGGGCGGCGACCGCAAGAGGCCTCGGGTCTTCCAATCCGACGGGGCTCCTCTCGGACAGTGGCGGTCCGAGGGGCCCCGGGTGTCCCGCCCTCCTTCCTCAGGCGGAGGAGCTCTGAGGGGGGACGCCGGTGCAGCGATGCCCGGGGGTGAGCCGAGAGCTCAGGCGCCCCAGCCAATGAACGTCCTAGCCGCAGGCTCGGCGGGCGACGGCGTTAGAGGGAGCAACGCCAAGACTCAACCGGGGGACGCAGGTGCCCCGGGCTTCAGGGACTGGATCAGCGAGCTGCGCCAGGGGCGCTGCCAGTGGGAGCCCTACTGCTCCGCCTCCCAAGGGGGCTCCGGGTGCGTCTCCAACTCCGCCGGTCCGCGTACCTGCGGTGCAGGCGCAGGCGTCGGCGGTAAGCTCTGGTGGTCCTGCCCCTGCTCGAAAGCCGGGGCTCCATGCCCGTTGGAGCATTCGCGTCCCTCGGTAAGCATTGTTCTTTCCGGATTTTAGAACCAGTGTTCCTTTCTCCTTTTCTTAGCCTGAGTCCTATGTTGGCAGGGACTCATCGGCTGCCGAGGGTGAGTCTGTTCCCCGACCATCTCCGGCTGGCGGAGGTTCTGCACCGCAACGTCAGGAAGCTGCAGCGGCTCCGACGGCCCCCAAGTCGGCGCAGGCTTCTTCTGTGCCGGCGGGATCATCCCCTGTGGTGGTGGCGGCAGCACCCGCTCGCCCCCTTCACCAGCTCGGAAGTCAGCGGTTGCCGAGGGCTCGGCGAAGCCGGCTGGCGGTGCCCAACCCTCCGGTGTTGAGGCTGGAGGAGCAGCTGCAGGTCCTCGAGCTTCCCCAGATCGACGCCTCATCTCGGTTGCCAAGATGTCGGCATCTCCTCCGGACGACGATGTGATGGAGGAGGTCGGGGGCGCGGCTACGGCCTCTGCCGCCCCGCTGCCCCTAGCGGACGCCTTGGAGCTTGCCCAGGCGAGCGTCCGGCAGGTCCAGGCCACCTTGGAGCAAGAGCGGGAGGTGCTGGCCGGGGAGAGGGACCGCCTCCTCAGCTGGGGGCATCTCCTGAAGAAGCGGACTCAGGAGGTCAGGGCGGAGCTCGACTCGAGGCGGTCGAGGCTTGATGCCACGGAGGCGCTTCTCGACGCTCAGAAGAGGGCCGTCGACCACCTGGACTCTGAGACCCGGCGGCTCCACCAGGAGACTCGTGAGGCTCACGCCAGGGCCGAGGCGCGTTCCACTGCCGTGGAGGAGTTGCGGCTGCAGGTAGCTCGCCTCGAGTGCGCCGTCGCGGATCGGGAGCGCGCTGTGGCGGCCGAGGAGAAGAAGGTCGCCGCACGGCTGGAGGCTAGCGAGGGCGAGCTGAGGGCCCGGGCCGAGGAGCTGGGGCTTTGGGAGTCAGCTGTTGCGCGAGGGAGGAGCAGACCTCCCGGGAGTGCAGGCAGCACTGGATCGTGAGCTGGCAGCTCGCCAAGAGGTGGAGAAGCTCCAGGCTTCGCGGTCTGTCGAGGCCCGAGTGGTCTGGAGCTTTGTCAGTCAGGCAGGGTCCGCCCTGGTTCCCCTCGGTTTTAGCCCATGGAGGAAGGAGGCTTCGGCGCAAGAGGTGGTTGAGGCAATCCCAGCGCTTGAGTCCATCTGCGCCAAGTTGGGCAGGCTCGAAGCGGTGATCGCCGACGAGCTTGAGGCGGAGGGACGGGGCCTGGCGAAGGAGGTCGCCACGCACGTGCTGGCGTGCTTCCGGAGTCAAGACCCTTCCTTCTCTCTAGAGCCGGTGAGACTAGGCCCCGTCGTCGAGCGGGAGGAAGCTGCTAGGGTCGAAGTCGGGGACATGGACGCCCTCGTGGCCTCTCGGTTCCAGCGGGAGTCCGGGGACTCCTAGGCAGTTGCCCCTGCGGCCAGAAGGCCCTGTATCTTTTCTTTTTCTTTGTTTGTTTTTGTCGAGTCTATAGCCCAGCTCGTGGAGCTTTGATGAATGAACAAGCTCTCTGTTTCTTGTGTCTGTCCTTATCTTCGTCTTGGCTTGGCCTGGCCGAGTCCTTAGCTCCGCAAGGACCTCGGAGGTCTTCACCGATCTTGAAGTCTTGCGCAGACACTTTCCTCAGGTCCCTGTTGCGTTAAGGGCCCAAGGGGTCTTCGGAGCTCGCGCCGTGAGGACGGGGAGGTCCGGATCTGCTGGCCACGTGGCGGGCCCGGAGTTCTCCTCTAAGGAGAGGGAGATCCGGCCCCACGGGACACGTGGAGCCTTCGGAGCTCGCCCCTGCGGAGGGGGCGAGGTCCGGCTCCTCCGGTCTTGCCTTGGAGTAGTCTGGAGCTCCGGTCTTTCCCTGCGCGGTCCCCGTAGTGGCCCCCTGGTAGGTGTGGCCAATGCTTTGGGCACACCTACCATACTCCTGCAGGGGAGCTAAAGCCGGGAGGTCCTGCACACAAGTAGAGGAAACGTAATTCTCCTCGGGACCTCTCCCTTCCCTTTCTCATAGTCTTATTTGGCCTACGGTCCTAGTCTGGTATACGGAAGGATAGCAAATGCTGACTAGGGACGAGAGTGGGAATGGAGAGCTAAATGTACAGTGAGCATACATGGAAAATGCGATCATAAAAATTAATTCGTAATTTAAATGAACACAGGGGTAAGAACGTGGCAGGACAGGATTCTTTCCATATAAATATCCATAGGAGGAAGGCAGGCTAAACATGGAGACAATGACCTGCCCCATTAAGAAGGGAAGCAAGACTCTACGCGCTTAGGGTCGGAACCAGGCCAAGCTGAAACGTAGTCCTGGACCGTCCCCTGGGACTTAGCTGTTCCGAGCGCTGTTCCCGTACTCTATGGGGTTTATTATAGAAAGAAAAAGAATTGTCCTACAACTGCTCTAGGGATAGAACTTACGGAGGTGTTCTATGTTCCAAGGGATCGGGAGCGGATCCCCATCCTCGGTGGAGAGGCGTACACATCCGAGGCGGCAAACTTTCATGACTCGGAAGGGACCTTCCCAGTTGGGGGAGAGTTTGTTGGTCCCTTCGTGAGAAAGTATGTGCCGCAGTACCAGGTCGCCTTCTTGCAGCTCCCGGACACGCACGGACCTTTGGTGGTAGCGCCGGAGCGTCTGCCGGTACCGTGCGTTGCGGAGCGCTGCGTGTAATCGAGCCTCATCGACGAGGTCGATGTCTTCACGTCGGAGGTTGTCCTGCGCGGCTTCGTTGTAAGCTTGGACACGGAGAGACCCCATGGTGATATCTGGGGGAAGCACAACTTCGGCCCCGTACACCATGAAGAAGGATGTCTCCCCGGTGGCCCGGCTTTGGGATGTCCGGTTAGCCCACATTGTGCCCGGAAGCTCGTCCACCCACTTGGCACCATTTTTCTTCAAGCCGGCATAGGTGCGAGTCTTGAGGACCCGAAGGATCTCAGCGTTGGCCCTCTCGACTTGCCCATTGCTCTTTGGGTAAGCAACGGAGGCATAGAACACCTGGATGCCAAGGTCTTCGCAGTAGTCTTGGAATGCTGCGCTGGTGAACTGGGTCCCGTTGTCGGTGATGATTCTGTTCGGGACCCCGAACCGGCAGACGATTGACTTGATGAACTTGACTGCAGGCTGCTTGTTGATGGTGATGACGGGTGTAGCTTCCGGCCACTTGGTGAACTTGTCGATGGCGACGTAGAGGTACCGGAATCCCCCGACGGCTTTGGGAATGGCCCCAGGATGTCCAACCCCCACACCGCGAACGGCCACGAGGGCGGGATCATCTGTACCGCCTGAGCCGGTGTGTGGATCTGCTTGGCGTGGAACTGGCACGCCTTGCAGCTCTTGACCAGCTTTACGACATCCCGGAGTGTTGTCGGCCAGTAGAAGCCATGCCGGAAGGCTTTACCAACAAGCGTGCGCGAGGAAGAGTGACTCCCATATTCGCCTCCATGGATCTCAGCGAGCAAGTCGCAGCCTTCCCCCTGGGTTATGCACCGCAATAGGACGTGGTTGGCGCCACGCCGGTAGAGATCCCCTTCTACCAGCGCGTATCTTTTAGCCATGCGCACGATCCGTTCAGCGGGTACACGTTCATCAGGGAGGATATTGTCTTTTAAGTAGTCCCGGATCTCCGCGATCCATGCATCGGGTCTGACTTGAGCTTCTGGATCTTGAGCGCTGGGTATCACGGAGTCCCCAGTGATGCTTACGATCCTTGGCGGCGTCCATGGTAGCAGGGCCGCCAGGACTGCCAGCTTCGAGGTGCTGGTCCAGCCCCCTTCGCTCGGCTCGGCAGGCCGGGCTGTGGGCCGCAGCAACGTCCTCTCGAAGACTCCTTCGGGCACAGGGGCTCCAGTGGAGGCCTTCGTTGAGAGGTCGTCAGCCGCAGCATTGCCAGCGCGTGGTACATGGCGCAGTTCCAAGGCGAGGAAGTCTTTCTCCAGCATCTGCACGTGGAGCTGATAAGCAGCTAGATGCGGGTCATTGCAGGAACATTCACTCATGACTTGCTTGATGACTAGCTGGGAGTCGCCCTGTGCCAACAACTGGTGAGCGCCCAGAGACAAGACTGTCTTCAGGCCAAAGATGAGTGCTTCATACTCTGCCATGTTGTTGGTTGCCTTGAAATTGAGATGCACCATGTACCCAAACTGCTCCCCCGATGGCATGAGAAGCAGTACGCCGGCACTGGCCCCCTGCTTTCGCGAGGAGCCGTAGAAGAAAAGGGTCCAGTGAGGCCCGGTGAAGACCGGAGCTCGGGGCTTTGGTTCACCGTCTTCATGGCCCCCTGGGTTGGTCGTTGTTGGCGTCCATTCGGCCACGAAGTCAGCCAGTGCTTGACTCTTGACCGCGTGGCGAGGAAGGAAGTCCAGCTCGAACTCCGCCAACTCCGCTACCCATTTAGCGACATTGCCGGTCGCGTTGGGGCTATGAAGAATGGCCTTCAGTGGGTATGAAGTGACCACCGAGATCCGGTGGGCTTGGAAGTAGTGGAGGAGCTTCCTGGACGCCACGAGTACTGCATACAGCAGCTTGTGGACCTCCAGGTACCTTGTCTTGGCGTCGTAGAGGACTTCGCTGATGTAGTAGACAGGCCTCTGGATGGTCCGGACCCTCCCCCCTGGGCCTGAGATGTCTTCCTTCATTGACTCAGGCCGACAGGAGGTAGACGGGTCCGGGGGAGCCTCCGGGAGCTGGGACCCGGGGGCTTCTAGGTGTGAGACCTATGTGTGCTGAATACATTGGCAATTAGGATAAAAGTTAGCATTAACATTCAAAGTTTTGAATATTGCCAAAACATTCTTCTGTGGCAAGGTCCGACAAGTTCTTTTTTAGGTCCGCCAAGTGTTGGCAAGGTCCGACGCAAGGTCCGGAGAGCTCCTGCAAGGTCCGGAGAGCTTCTGTGAGGTCCGGAGCTTGTTTTTAGGGAGCTCCCGTGAAGTTCAACTTGTAGAACTGCAGCGTCTTGTTTTTGCTTTTAACTCGCAATGTTTCAAACTTGCTTTATGGGAAGGTTTGCTTAGTATTAATTTGCTAAGTTTTTGGTGTGTTTTGGTGGTTATGGCTATTATCATTTGATATGGTTTGCAACATGCTTATGTGACGTGCTCATGTAAGGTGTTGTGGTTTTCGAACTAACGTGAGTCAAGTCGAGGACTTGTGCTCCGAAGAATTGGTTGTTTATTCATGTGCAGGTGTTGCTTGAGTTCAAGACATGGCTGGTGACGGGATCCTTGGACTAGTCTCAGGGAGGAGATGAGGTTCCAACAACCAAGTTCGGGAGGAGCTGTGGTTGAGTTGATCGGGAGGTCGCGCAGCATGTTTGGATCAAGGGCAGTGCATATGAAGGTTGCGTGTACGTCGTTGGAAGGCGTTTGCACGTGTGCAAGGAGTGCATGGACGTGGCAACATTGTTCCAAGGCGTGATGAAGAGAAGTGGACATAAAGAATTGGTCGGAAAGGTCCAACCGGCTGGATTGCGTACTCAGGCTGAAGCTGAGTCGGATATGGCTCAAATATGGAAGATTTGAGTTGATTATTATAGGATTTCGTGCTAGGCACGAAGTTGAGTTGTTTTAGAAATGTTCAGGACGTTCCTAAGGTATTTGGAAGTCTCACGATTACTTCTATCTGCGAATAGGAGAGTCCTGAGCAGTTATGGTAAGTTAGGATACGAGTCCAATTAGGAGTAGGAGTCCTAGATTGGATTGTTTAGCCTGAGGGCTGGCTATAAAAGCAAGGGAGGCCAGAGCTCTCGGGTGTAGAGAACTTTGGGCTGTTCCTCTTGTGTTTCTATTTAATAAAGTTCAAAGTTTCGAGGAGCTTTTGTGCCTTGTTCGTCCGACTTGTTTTTCGTCAAGTCTTTCTCGCCGAGTTTCTGGACAGACCGACGTTGCTTCGGTGTTTCATTCATAACTCAAGTTTTACAGATCCGATTGACGTGATTCTTTTTGGGTTGTATTCACAACTCAATTATCTATCATCTCTGAAATTTTCACGAGCTTAGGATCTGTAGTTTTTGATATATACGAGTTTCTTTGCAGCGTTGCAGATCTGTTTTATATCGGGTAGAACAGATTGATCTTCGTTTAATGTTTTGATCGTATCTCAAGTTTTACTTCGTGTTTTCAAGTGATTCTTGTTGCATTATATCCGTGACTTGATTCTCTACTTGATTTGTCACGGTTGAACACGTTTGAAAACACTTGCACACACGGTTTCTTTAACCGATTGATTTTTTGCTGAGGGGTTTTTGTTGTTTCCGCTGCGAAAAGTTTTAATCTACCATTCACCCCCCCTCTGGTAGCTTTTCACGTGCTCTTCGATCCTACAATTGGTATCAGAGCCAAGGTGCTCTAATCTTTGTGATTTGCACGTGTTTTGACTAACCATCATGGAGAAGTACTCCACAAAACCTTGTGTGTTCAATGGCATCGATTTTCAGGTTTGGAAGGCGCGGATGGAGGCCTACATACAGGTGCAAGGCTTCGCCATATGGGAAAAGGTCTACCGGAACTTCGATGTACCGCCCAACGATCAAGTTACGGCTGCGAACATGAGAGATGTTGACAACAACAACAAGGCTCGCAACTTGATCATCCAAGGATTGACTCAAAGCGACTTCGACCGTGTTGCACACCTCCGATCTGCATATGATGTTTGGAAAGCTCTTTGTGACTACCATGAAGGATCCAATATGATCAAGGAGGTAAGGCAAGATATGTTCAAGAAAGAATACATGCGTTTTGAGATGCAACCCGGTGAGTCAATTGACGACCTTTTTGCTCGCTTTAATAAAATTCTCAGCAACTTGCGTAGTGTCAATGTTAACTTTTCAGATGCTGAAAATGCTAGACAATTGTTAGGAGCATTAGATATGTCAATTTGGGAGATAAAAGTTACATCTATTCGTGAATCTACTGTCATGAGTTCTCTTACTTTAGACGTGCTTTATTCTAAATTGAAAACTCATGAAATTGACATCATCTCACGTAAAAACCCCAACAAGTCTATTGCATTTGTTTCGCAACGTGACATGTCCTCTCTAACCCTTGAACAGATTGAAGAGTTTCCAGAGGAGGAGCTTGCACTCATCTCTACTCGGTTCTCAAAAGCATTGCAAAATGTGAGAACTAGAAGGAGAGGAAGCTCCGGACCTCAACGATGTTTTGAATGTGGTAAGACAGGACATTTTTGTACGGAGTGCCCTAATCTTTCAGGTCAGACTTCACGTGAAGAAAAGCAAACAAGGCCGAAGAAATCGTTTGCAAAGAATAAGAAGAAGAAAGATTTATAAATGCGCAACATAGTGCATAGTATGATCTCTGCACTTCAAGATTTCGGCTCAAGTGATGTGGACACCGGTAGTGATGAAGATGAAGAAGCTATGGCAAATATGTGCTGCATGGCGAGCAAGTCAAGTTCAAGCTCCGAGGAGGCAGAACACAACAGCGACGATGAAGAGGTATGTCCCACTTGCGAAGAAATGTGTGATGCTATTTCTCGTGCCACTGTTATATTAAAGAAAAAGGATAAAAAACTTAGGAACAATGCTGTTAAAATTGAATCACTAGAATCTGAAATTAATCGTTTAAAAACTTTGATTCCTAGTGATGATTCTTGTTCCTCATGTGATTTGATTTATGAACAATTATCCTCTTTAAGAAGTGCACACACATCTACACTTGATAAACTTGAACTTGAAATTGAAAAGAACAAAGAGCTTGCTGCACTTAATGATAAAAATTTGAAAGATGCTTGTTGTTCTACAATTGATTTGCATTGTTCTTCATGTGATGATCTGAATAAGAAACTAAATGATGCTATGAATGAGATTTCTATTTTGAACAATGCTTTACGTGTGCATGAAGTTAAATATTGTTCAAATTGCAAACTAAAAGGAAAAACTTCATGTGAAAACTGCTTTGATCTGTCCAATAAACTTGATGACATGCATAGGTCACTAGATCGGTTTTCTAATGCAAATAAGAACCTAAACTTGCTGCTGAATTCTTCCAAGTCTTGTAATGATAAAACTGGTTTAGGTTTTAATTCTCATGCTCATGCTAAGGCACACCCACCTAAAGTTGTAAAGTCATTAGGAAGCGGTTTGATTCAAACAGCTCCTAGACAAAAAGAGGTGATTTTCAAATCTGCAGGAGTACTGTCCCATTCGGGTTCTAATAAACGTGTTGCTTGCTCATCTAGACATGATAATAAGGTTATTTTTCATTGTACCTACTGTGGTAGAGATGGTCATGTCATGGATTTTTGTTATAGACTAGCTAAACACGATAAGCAACAAAGAATACTTGCTAGATCACATAACAACCAAGCAAAATCTGCTAGACCGAATGTTCGGAGCTTGCAACCTGCTGTAATGAGTCAAAAACTTGCTCCCGGACCTACTGTTTTTTGTGCTACATATAACACATCTTCTAAGTCAGTAGTTGGGAACAAAAATTTTCGATGTTTGGCTCATAAACCTGCTGTACCTTCTCAGCTTTCGCGTGTTATTCCTACTGGACGTCGTGTGACTCAGTACTGGATTCCTAAAAGTCTTTTAACTAACCCCAGTATTGAGTCATCGACGTATTTTGCTGCTGTGTAGGTTTCACGTTTGAGGAAGGAGAACATTTGGATTGTGGATTCAGGTTGCTCACGCCACATGACCGGTAACAAAGAATGGTTCTCCTCTCTCTCTTTTGTGTCACGTGTAGAAAATGTTACTTTCGCCGATAACTCTTCTACTCCCATAATTGCTAAAGGTTCGGTTAGAGTAAACAATCTCTACACTTTGAAAGATGTGGCACTTGTTAAAATTTTGAAATACAACTTGCTTTCGGTTTCACAATTTCTAGATGAAAATCTAGAGGTTAGCTTTGCTAAAAATTGCTGCAAGGTTGTAGATTCAAAAGGTGAGCTTTTTTTTTAACATGTCTAGGTTTGGAAGAGTTTTTAAAGCTGATTTTGATTTGTCAACTTCTAAGCATCGGTGTCTAGTTGCTAATGATACAAAGGATCTATATTTTTGGCATCGTAGACTTGGTCACATAGGCTTTGATCATCTCACTCATGTTAGTGCTCTCGATCGCATACGTGGGCTGCCGAAGCTTAAAAAGGACAATGATATTGTGTGCTCTTCTTGTAGACATGCTAAGTTTGTTGCAGGTTCACATGCTCCTCTCACAATGACCATGACAGCTGAACTGGGACAACTTTTACATCTTGACACAGTAGGTCCGACACGTGTTCAATCCTTCGTAGGTAAATGGTATGTGCTTGTGATTGTTAATGATTATTCCAGATATTCTTGGGTTTATTTTATGGCATCTAAGAATGAAGCTTTTAGTCATTTTAGAACTTTATTTCTTAGATTATCTATTGATCACCCAGGATCATTAAAAGCAATTAGAAGTGATAATGGAACTGAATTTGAAAACCAATCCTTTGATCACTTTTGTGCTGAAAATGGAATAGATCATCAATACTCTTCACCCTATGTACCACAACAAAATGGTGTCGTAGAAAGAAAGAACAGGACCTTAGTTGAGATGGCTAGGACTATGCTTGATGAATATCAAACTCCTAGGAAATTTTTGGCTGATGCAATTGCAATCGCTTGTTATGTCTCAAATCGTGTTTTGTTGCGTGCTAAGCTTGGAAAAACCCCATATGAGCTCCGGTTTGGACATAGGCCTAGTGTTACACACTTTAGGGTTTTTGGTTGCAAATGCTTTGTTAAGAAACATGGTAATCTTGATAAATTTCAAGCTAGATCTGTTGATGGCATGTTTCTTGGTTATCCATCTCATACTAGAGGCTACCGTGTGCTTTTACTTGACACTAACAAAATTGTGGAGACTTGCGAGGTTTCTTTTGATGAAGCTAGTCCAAGTACTAGCTCCGATATTGCAGGTCCGGATCCATATCTGCAGGGGGAGAGTATTTTTATTGAAGAAGATGAAGAAGTGCTGCTGCTGCCCGAAAACTCGGAAGTAAATAATGATCAAGCTGCTGATTTTGCACCACAACCAGCACCAACAGTCACTACTGCTGGTTCGGACCTTCCTCAATCAACAAGCTCTCCTAATCAAAGGTCCGAACATGAAGAAGAAGGTGCTTGTGAAGTGTCTACTCCCCTCCGAGTACTCAAAAGTCATCCTCCACAACAAATCATTGGAAGCTTGCATGAACGAGTCACTCGGTCCAGGTTTTGCGATCCAAACTCTCATGCTCATTCTGCTTTTGTTGCTTCTTTTGAACCCAAGGATATATCACACGCACTCACTAATGAATCTTGGATTAATGCCATGCAAGAAGAGTTAGAAAATTTTGAAAGAAATAATGTTTGGAAACTTGTACCTCCACCTCAAGGTCACACATTAATTGGAACTAAATGGGTATTTAAAAATAAGCAAAGTGAGGATGGGGTTGTGGTTAGGAATAAAGCTAGGTTGGTTGCTCAAGGTTTCACTCAAATTGAAGGTCTAGATTTTGATGAAACATTTGCTCCTGTTGCTAGGTTAGAAGCTATAAGAATTTTATTAGCATTTGCTGCATCTAAAGGTTTCAAGTTATATCAAATGGATATTAAAAGTGCTTTTCTTAATGGCTACATAGAGGAGGAGGTTTATGTTAAGCAGCCACCGGGTTTTGAAAATCCAAATTTTTCTAATCATGTTTACAAACTGTCCAAAGCCTTGTACGGTCTAAAACAAGACCCTAGAGCATGGTATGATAGGTTAAAAACATTCTTACTTGAAAAGGGGTTTACCATGGGCAAGGTTGATAAAACTCTTTTTGTACTTAAGCATGGCAATGACTCATTATTCGTTCAAGTGTATGTGGATGATATTATCTTTGGTTGTGCTTCTCATGATCTCGTGTCCAAGTTTTCAGCTATGATGAGTTCAGAATTTGAGATGAGTATGATGGGAGAACTCCCATACTTTTTGGGGCTGCAAATCAAGCAAACAAAAGAAGGAACTTTTGTGCATCAAACTAAGTATACAAAGGACCTTCTTAAGTGCTTCAACATGGACAAATGCAAGCCTCTTCGGACACCAATGGGAACAGCAACAACACTTGAACTTGACGAAGATGGTGACCCGGTCGATAAAAAAGAATACAGAAGTATGATTGGATCACTTTTGTATCTCACGGCGTCAAGACCGGACATACAATTCAGCGTATGTCTTTGTGCACGTTTTCAAGCTTCTCCACGTGCTTCACATCGCCAAGCCATCAAAAGGATTCTCAGGTACCTACATGGAACTCAAGAATTTGGCATTTTTCTTCCTTCTTCCTCAACCGTTTCTTTGAAAGCTTTTTCGGATGCTGATTTTGGGAGTTGTAGGATTGATAGAAAAAGTACTTCGGGTGCTTGTCATTTTCTTGGTAATTCACTTGTTGCTTGGTCCTCTAGAAAACAAAGTTCAGTTGCACAATCCACGGCCGAATCTGAATATGTAGCTGCGGCTAGCGCTTGCTCACAAATTTTTTGGATTGTTCAAACACTTAAGGACTATGGGGTTGATTTAGATAGTGTTCCACTATTTTGTGATAACACTAGTGCAATTTGTATTGCTAAAAACCCCGTGAAACACTCTAGAACTAAGCACATTGACATTAGGTATCACTCTATAATGTTGAAAAAGGAAACATTGTGCTTCACCATGTCGATACCGAACAACAATTGGCTGATATTTTTACAAAACCTTTGGATTTCACTCGTTTTTGTTTCATTCGTAGTGAAATAGGGGTTATGCATCCTCATGGCTTAAATTGAGGGGGAGTTTTTGAAACTTTGAAAGTCTATGTGTGAATCTTAAACTAAAATAATATGAGCATAGTATTTCATACATATATGACTTTGTGATTCCTTTTACAGGCTGAAAGTTCTTACTACATTACTCATGTTATACATTTTGTAGTTTTTGCCATGACTAGTAATTGGAATAATTACTTACACTAAATCTGGTCATGATCGAACTTTCTTGCTGTTTTAAACTTGTTGCGTGCTCACAAGTGCTTTTAATCATAAAAAATTAATCAAGTGATCAGCTCACATGTTGAGTTTTCAAATAAAAAATTGAGAAAAGATCAAGAGAATATGCATGCATCGCACTTCTTCTTTTGATATTGCTTATCATTGCACTAAGATATGAACTTGGAAGGAATTGTGTATGACTAAAACCATGTCCTTAAGCTTCTGATTGTCAAATGACATAGGTTTGGCTTGGTTGGTTAGAATAAGACTGATGCGGCATATAATCTCTTGCAAATATCATATGATCAACTTTGTGCCTTAAATGATTATGAATAATAAAAATGCAGCAACAAGTGTCATGTTTTCAGGTTTTGAAATAGTTGAGTAAGGGAGATCATGACTTGCTTAAACTGAAGAATACATTTGATCTCTAGCATGGCTTACACTACTTTATGTATCTCATTGATGTGATAGTGTAAGTAACCTGATAGTATGACTTGGATGAGCTTTGTTTTGTATGTATATGTTATAATATGCTCATAACATTTAAAATTTTCTCTTTTGAACCTTGCTGAATACATTGTTAAAGGAGGAGAAATATGTATAAGGAGAGACTTTTTTTACACTTTGCATATGTTATACACTTTCTTCCCTCTCTGATTTTAAAAAATGGGGAGAAATTAATAAAGGGGGAGAAATGAGTTTTCAAAACTTTTCAAAACTTTTCATAAGCCAATGTTCGGATTTTAATTGGTGTTGCCAATGCATTCATCAAGGGGGAGATTGTGAGACCTATGTGTGCTGAATACATTGGCAATTAGGATAAAAGTTAGCATTAACATTCAAAGTTTTGAATATTGCCAAAACATTCTTCTGTGGCAAGGTCTGACAAGTTCTTTGTTAGGTCCGCCAAGTTTTGGCAAGGTCCGACGCAAGGTCCGGAGAGCTCCTGCAAGGTCCGGAGAGCTTCTGTGAGGTCCGGAGCTTGTTTTTAGGGAGCTACCGTGAAGTTCAACTCGTAGAACTGCAGCGTCTTGTTTTTGCTTTTAACTCGCAATGTTTCAAACTTGCTTTATGGGAAGGTTTGCTTAGCATTAATTTGCTAAGTTTTTGGTGTGTTTTGGTGGTTATGGCTGTTATCATTTGATATGGTTTGCAACATGCTTATGTGACGTGCTCATGTAAGGTGTTGTGGTTTTTGAACTAACGTGAGTCAAGTCGAGGACTCGTGCTCGGAAGAATTGGTTGTTTATTCATGTGCAGGTGTTGCTTGAGTTCAAGACATGGCTGGTGACGGGATCCTTGGACTAGTCTCAGGGAGGAGATGAGGTTCCAACAACCAAGTTCGGGAGGAGCTGTGGTTGAGTTGATTGGGAGGTCGCGCAGCATGTTTGGATCAAGGGCAGTGCATATGAAGGTTGCGTGTACGTCGTTGGAAGGCGTTTGCACGTGTGCAAGGAGTGCATGGAAGTGGCAACATTGTTCCAAGGCGTGATGAAGAGAAGTGGACGTAAAGAATTGGTCGGAAAGGTCCAACCGGCTGGATTGCGTACTCAGGCTGAAGCTGAGTCGGATATGGCTCAAATATGGAAGATTTGAGTTGGTTATGATAGGATTTCGTGCTAGGCACGAAGTTGAGTTGTTTTAGAAATGTTTAGGACGTTCCTAAGGTGTTTGGAAGTCTCACGATTGCTTCTATCTGCGAATAGGAGAGTTCTGAGCAGTTATGGTAAGTTAGGATACGAGTCCAATTAGGAGTAGGAGTCCTAGATTGGATTGTTTAGCCTGAGGGTTGGCTATAAAAGCAAGGGAGGCCAGAGCTCTCGGGTGTAGAGAACTTCGGGCTGTTCCTCTTGTGTTTCTATTTAATAAAGTTCAAAGATTCGAGGAGCTTTTGTGCCTTGTTCGTCCGACTTGTTTTTCGTCAAGTCTTTCTCGCCGAGTTTCTGGACAGACCGACGTTGCTTCGGTGTTTCGTTCATAACTCGAGTTTTACAGATCCGATTGACGTGATTCTTTCTGGGTTGTATTCACAACTCAATTATCTATCATCTCTGAAATTTTCACGAGCTTCGGATCTGTAGTTTTTTATATACACGAGTTTCTTTGCAGCATTGCAGATCTGTTTTATATCGGGTAGAACAGATTGATCTTCGTTTAATGTTTTGATCGTATCTCAAGTTTTACTTCGTGTTTTCAAGTGATTCTTGTTGAATTAGATCCGTGACTTGATTCTATACCTCTCTACTTGATTTGTCACGGTTGAACACGTTTGAAAACACTTGCACACATGGTTTCTTTAACCGATTGATTTTTTGCTGAGGGGTTTTTGTTGTTTCCGCTGCGAAAAGTTTTAATCTACCATTCACCCCCTCTGGTAGCTTTTTACGTGCTCTTCGATCCTATACTAGGCCGTCTTGGACCTCCGGGAGGTCGTCTTGTTCTCCTGGGAGGTCCCTTTGGACCTCCGGGGGGTTATCTTGGAGCTCCGGGAGGTCCCATTGGACCTCCGGGAGGTTGTCTTGGAGCTCGGGAGGCCCCGTTGGACCTCCGGGAGGTCACCTTGGAGCTCCGGGAGGTCGTCTTGAGTCTCCTGGTGCTTGTCTTCTGCTACCGGAGCAGGCTGCGGTGATGAGGGGTCCGGCCGCTCTGCGACGAGGACCATGCTCACCACCTCTGTTGTTGCCGTGATGTAGAGCAGCAAGTGCTCTTCGGGCTCGGGGGCTACCATGATGGGTAGGGTCGTCAGGAGCTGCCTCAACTCCTGGAATGCTTCCTGTGCTTCGTCGGTCCAAGCAAAAGGACCGGATTTGTGCAGGAGCTTAAAGAAGGGAAGTGCCCGCTCTGCTAGCCTCAGTATAAACCGACTCAGCGCGGCTAGGCATCCCGTGAGTTTCTGGACATCCTTGATGCGGGCGGGGGGTCACATCAGGTCGATGGCCTTGATCTTCTCTGGGTTGGCCTCAATCCCTCGGTGTGAGACCAGGAATCCTAGGAGCTTCCCAGAGGATACGCTGAACACACATTTGCCAGGGTTCAGCTTAGTGCGCGTGGAGCGCAGTTTGTCAAAGACTAGAGCTAGGTTATCTAACAAGGATGATGTGACACCCTCATTCCTGGTGTCAGCAAATATTCATGTTTTATAAAGAGAAAACATTTTTGAAGAAGTAGTAACAGAGAAAAATATCAAAAGGATAGCCAATAAGAGTCGAATCCAGTTCACCGAGAGCGCCAAAGACAACTTGCCGCGGCCTGCTCGCCATGTGGCATGTTCGGAGCTCATCCATGCGAAGTAGGGGGAGGTCCGCCGCTAAGATGGCTACGTGGCAGGCTCAGTACTCATCTCCACAAAAGGAGAGAGGTGCGACCCTGTGGGACACGTGTTGCCCTGAGCTAGCCTCTGCGGAAAAAGCAAAGGCATTTTCCGCAGGACACATGTCACCTTCGGAGCTAGTCACCACGGAGATCAGAGGACCAGTCGCACGGGATACGTGTCGATCTCGGAGCTCACCTCCGAGAGGTCCGGTTCTATCGAACACGTGTCACCACCGGAGCTTATCTCCGGGAGGTCCGACACTATTGGACACGTGTCAACCTTGGAGCTCGTCTCTGAGGAAAGAAGAAAGGAAAGGTCTGATACTGTCACGTGGCGTGTGCGGAGCCACCTCCGAATAAGAGAGGAGGTCCCGACCGCCGGGATACGTGGCCCACGCGGAGCTCACCTCCGAAGGAGAGGGAAGTCTTGCTCACTTGACACACGGCACAATCGGAGCTCGTCCCTATGGAGAGGGAGAGACCAGGACTCGGTGGACACGTGGGGCCTCCGGAGCTCATCACCGAGGAGGTAACGAGTTCTAGGGACGGTTTTTGGAATCTGTACGCGTAGAAGTACCGGAACAGAAACCGACCTGAATTCCACAATGATACCGCACCAAATCAACTAAAGATAAGTTGTAAGATCCAACGACAAATTTGAATAGGACTCTTATTTGGGATAGAATCAGATTAGGACTCTTCTCTTCCCGATTATAAATAGAACCCAGAACCTCTAGCCGAAACCACAAACTTCTTTTCCAACTCCTGAGACGATGACTTAGAGCCCTAGCCCCAACCTCGCCGAGAAAGCCATCGCCGGAGTTCAGCAAGGAAGATCGCTGGAGGAAAGCCCGACGATCTGAGGAGGACCTCGAGACCGAGAAGAACGTAAGGTAGGTCTCCAATACCACCTTACGACATCGTTGTGTTTTCTTTGCATCTGTTCATTGGTTCCTTTCAAACAGAAGCCTTCTCGTGGACAGATCACTTGATGATCAGGTTGATCTAAAGACAAGATCATCGCCACGTCCACCTTTGATCCGAACACCTCTGTCCATGCAAGCCATGCAAGAACACGTACAAACCAATCTAATAAAACTAATCATAGGATAGCATGCATGAGCATCATCGCATCTAGTTTAAGGTTTGTGCATGATATTGATTGCTGTGAATCTTATATGCACGTGATCCTACCTAGCAGGACAAGCTCAGGGAGCTGTCTACGACGAGCTGCAGCAACAAGGTTTTGAGATCCAAGAACGACCGGAACCGCAAGAACAAGGCAAGTGCTCCTTGACCATATTGATCCTATGTTTTGGGTAAAACTGTTTTGTTTTGCGAAAATGTGTGTGTACTGAGTCAAACATGATGGGAAACCCTTTTATAGGAGTTTACTAGCTTTGGTAATCACCCTTGTCGCCAGGGATGTTTATGAGTCGGGCATGGTTTTACTTTTATGCTTCGCTGAGTCCATGGGATTGGGAAGCGAGATAGATGTGTCTAGCTAACTGCACTCATAATGATAATGAGAAACTGATGATGTTAATAAACATGGATCGGAGGGAGATCTAGGCAAGCCTGGGTTTGTGAATGAGGTAGCATGAGATGGTGGTTTACTTGCCGTAGATCTAAGGACCGGTTCATGCATGCACATGCCAGGATAACAGTTCCACCACAAGGCCAAGTATGGGTGCGGCTTAGCTGAGTAATTAGGTAAGTTGCTAGAGTGTTATGGACTGTGGAAAGCGCGGGGAATGGGAGTCGAGTGAGGACTGCCCTGGGAACTGCATGGCACAAGAGGGGGCCCGTGGGTGGGAGAATTGGAGATTCTAGCCTGCCGGTGAAACCTTAGTGAGTCCGTACATCTAGTAACCCCTTTGTAAAGGCTATTTTGTGATCTCTTGACCATACACCGACAATTGTGTACTGGTATAATGGAGGTTCTGCAGTCGCCGACGGGTGACGAAATCACAAACTTGTGGGTAAAGAGGTGCAAACTCTGTAGAGTTCTTAAAACTATCATGATAGCCGAGCTTACGGTCACGAGCGCCTGGCCAACTGCCATGATTAGTTGGGATGGTTATTGGGATGGTTCTTGGTTATGGTTATTGATTATGTTTATGGTTTGGTTTTGGGACTGTTGAGTCTGGGTGATAAGATGGTTGCATGACTGTTGAGTCATGGCAACGAGATTGGTCTCGGTGTGAGACGAAGTTGTTTATAAGATAAGATGGTAGGGAATACGAGAAGGTATTCGTGAGATGGTAGCGAATACGAGGAGGTATTCGTGAGCAAGAATGAAGTTGGTTAATGTTCGGGTGGAACATGGAAAGTGATGGAGGTATGTTGGTAATTTAATACATGCTGGGATTACATTCACCTAAAGTTAAGTTGCTGTTTTATCATGGTTTTATAAATCTGCTTTTCTGCAAATGAGCCTTTTTATACCTACCTTGTTATGAGCTACATATCGTGTTTCTTCCCACACTTGCTGAGTACATCATTGTACTCAAACTTGCATTATTACTTCATCATCAGCAGCAAGAGAAGACTACTATGAAGACCAAGTGGAGCATTAAGGCGTGTGATCTGTTCTCAACCTTGCCTGTGGAGGGAGTAGAGATGGAGCCACCTCTGCTTAGATTTGCTTCCGCATTAGTTGAATTGCTTCCGCATTAGAATAAAGACTTCCGTTGCATAGAAATAAAGACTTCCGCTGTGAGCATGAGTCCAAGACTCATGAGATATTGTAATAAACTCTGTTATTCGTGGTAATATATAATCTGAATTCAGTTTGTGGAAAGTATGTGTATGTGTGATGAACATCCTGGGCACACATATGCATTAGTTCTCGGTTCCGTGGTTTTCCACAGAATTGAGGGCGTCACAGATGAGCTCTGCCTGACTTTGACAACGATGTCATCGACATACACCTCAACTAAGTCTCTTATTAGCTCTCCAAAGGTTTTGTGCATAGCACGTACAAAGGTGGGGAGAGCATTCTTTAGACCATAAGGCATAGAGACATAACAATACAGGCCGTCTACTGTGATGAAAGAAGTGTGTTCTTCATCTTCTCTAGACATAGGGATTTGATGAAAGTCCGAGTTGGCGTCTAGGAAGCATAGCATATCACAGCCTGATGTAGAGTCTACTATTTGATCTATTCTAGGGAGAGGGAATGGATCTTTAGGATATGCCTTATGTAGACTGGTGTAGTCGATGCACATCCGGAGCTTCCCGCCGACCTTCGGGATGACGATGGGGTTCGCCAACCACCGGGGGTGGTGGACTTCCCGTATGAAGCCAGCGTCCAGCAGCTTCTTGATATCTTCACGGATGAAGTTCTGTCGCTCGATGAACTGCTTGCGGGGCTTCTGTTGGACTGGACGGGCGTCAGGGAAGATCTTCAGATGGTGCTCGATCACCTCCCTAGGGATCCCCGGCATATGCGACGGTTGCCATGCAAACACATCGACGTTGTGCCAGAGGAAGGTGATGAGCGCGCCTTCCTATTTGCTGTCCAGGCCCCCGGCTACCCCGGTGGTCTGGGCAGCATCAGCGCCGACTTGGACAACCTTCAGGGGGACGTCGCCCTCGTCGAGGGGTTGCACACGGGGTGCTGAGGTCGAGGCACGGTGTCGTGCACTCGGGTGGAGCAGGCCCGGTTCTGCACCGCCAGGAGCTGGTGCTCGGGCTGCTGCAAGCGCTTGGAGCTTCTCCAAGGCTGACACTGCAGCAGTGCGGTCTCCACGAATCTTGAGAACGCCTGTTGGTGTAGGCATCTTCAAGGCGAGGTAGCCATAGTGAGCTACTGCCATGAATCGGTACAGGGCTGGCCTGCCGATGATGGCGTTGAAGGGGAGGTCGATCTCTGCCACGTCGAACAGAATGTACTCTGTTCGATAGCTGTCCGGTGCCCCAAAGGTCACCGGACGGCTGATGTTGCCATAGGGGACGACCTATCCCGGCCCGACCCCTGAGAACGAGCTCGATGGGGTGAGCTTGGCCATCGGAATCTGCAGCTTCTGGAAAGTTGCGCGGCTGATGAGGTTCAGCCCAGCCCCGCCATCTACCAGGACGTGGGACATCTTCACGTTGGCGATGGTGGGCGCTACCAAGAGCGGAAGCTGGCCGGCCCCAGCCATGTTCCTGGGGCAGTTGGTGGCGTCGAAGCTGATGGGGGTTCCCATCCACTTGAGGTGCGGCACGACACTTGGGAGAGGAGCCACCGACGCTACTGCTCTGTGCAGAGTCTTGACTGCGCTTCGAGATGAGGGGTCAGAGGACCCGCCATAGATGACGTAGAGCGCCTTCCGGCGTTCATCGTTGCTGGAGCTGGAGTCCTCACGGTTGTGCACCGCCTTCACGGTGCGTTGAGGCTCCTGGAACTCCGTCTGGTGGTCGACGTTGTTTTGGGTGTTGACCTTCTGCTTGCCCTCCCTTTGACGGAAGGGAGGGGCGTCAGCACGCGGCTACTTCCCCCTGTGGAAGCGCTCCGCGAGCTTCTAGATCTCCCGGCACTCAGCAGCAGTATGGCTGCTGGTGTTGTGCACGGGGCACGGCTCGCCTTGGTCACCGTCCGGGGCTGGTGACTGTCGCGGCCTCTTTTCGGGGCGTGGCCACCGAGCTCCAGTGGGTGCTGCAGCTGCTGCAACTGGAGCTTCGGTCGGCAGCATGATCTTGCCGCCGGCCTTCTTGACCTTTCTGCCGCTCCCATGGGGGGCAGCATTTGGTCTGGGCTGTTCTCCATCTTCGGAGACTGGCTTTGAGTGCCAGTTACGCCCTTCTGCTGCCCTAGCGCACTTGTCTGCCAGGCTGAAGAGCTCTGAGATGTCACGCACTTCTCTGGTCGCGAGCTTCTCGAGCATCTTCTTGTCCCTTACACCCTGTCGGAACGCCACTACCACAGAAGCATTCTGGATATGGGGGATGGTGTTCCACACCTGGGAGAACTGCTGGATGAAGGAGCGCAGCGACTCTCCAGGTTGTTGTTGGATGGTATGGAGGTCGAGCTCCATGCCAGGCCGGGTGTAGGAGCTGCCGAAGTTCACAGTAAACTGCCGGCAGAGCTCTCCCCAAGAGGTTATGGAACCCTGGGGGAGATTCATGAGCCAAGACTAAGCTGGGCCGGTCAAGGCGACGGGGAAGTAGTTGGCCATGATGGCCTCGTCCCCTCCTGCAGCTAGGATGGCGGTGGAGTAGATTTGGAGGAACTCCACCGGGTTGACGCTGCCATCGTACTTCTCTGGCAGGTGCGGCCGGAACTTGCGCGACCGCTTCGCGAAGCGAAGGTGTGGCGCCAGGGCCGCACATCCTGCTCCTGTTGCTGCAGGTGTTGGTGCCGCGAACGCTTGGTTCGCCGTCGGCGCCGCGTACCCCGGTATGGGCAAGGCTGCGCCATAGACCGGGGGTCCCACTTGCAGGGCATATGGTTGAGGCATATGCTGTGTGGCGTATGCCTGGGGCAGAGATCGCGCAGCGAACGTCTGCAGGCCAGGCTGAGTCGAGGCGGTCGACATGCTGTCTCCGACCTTGCGGTTGCGACGCCTCTCTCGGCGTCGCTCGATGGTCAGGCGGGCGTCTTTGCCCAGGTGACATCGCTCCAGCTCTGACCTCAGGTCCGCAGATGGGAGCCTGGTGGAGCGGGAGTCTGCCGTCTGCCCGTCAACCGTTGGCGTGCGCGTCAGCGACACACCTGGTTGATCGGGACGTTGTCCCCGCCGAAGTCGAGGGTTGGCGGCGGTGATGACGAGACGGTCGATGTCGCGAATCCACTGCTGGGTCACTGCCTGAGGCGCGTCCCCAGCGAGTGGATGCCGCAGAAGCGCTCGTGCTGCGGCTAGTGCGTTCCCATGGGAGACACTCAGTGCTGCAGTAGATCTTGGGTTTGCTTGAGTCTGCGCTGTCGGGGTTGGCTGCTGGCTTCTAGCTTGCACCGACACACTCCGTCCTGAGTGTGTCGAGACATAGTCCCCGCGATTTCGTCGAGGGCGACGGCGCTGCTGTGCATCAACCTCATCGTTATTGAAGTCATCCTCTGTGTCGTAGTGAGCATGTGCATCACCATCAAGGATGATAGAGGGTGTAGCTTGTTGGGGAAGACGAGTCTCCATCTCGTCCAACCGTGTGGTCAGACCAGCAACACTTGTATGGAGCCTCTGAAAGGTGGCTGTTGTAGTGGTCTGGTAATTGTTGAAAGCTTCGGTCATTGCCCGCATCATGTCCTTTAGTTCCATATGGGACACACACTCATCATCATCCAGAGGTGTAGACCAGAGGTCTTATCCATAGGCTTCTTTCTTGTCATTGTTAGTACAAAACAGAAACGAAGACAAAAAGATCGTGAAGAACCCTATTACTACGCTCTCCGAAGTGGGTGGAAAATCGATCAGTAAGATGCGTCTTACCCCGCTCCTACAAGTTTCTTACCAGCACTGCAGGTAGCCAACGGTGACCGGTGTGAAGCAAGCAGAGAGTGGGTGTGATTGCAAAGGTTACCTGTTCTGCTCGAGAGAAGGTGGATCTTGGAAGGCCCAAATGCAGTATATGTATGTGGCACACAAGTTAGTAACAGATAGCAATGCTGAATAAGTGTCCAAAGAATTTCACCTAGTTGCTGGCCTAAGAATGTATTAGAACAGTTGTGGCAACAAGCAAGGGCAAGGATGAATGATGATGAACAACAAGGATAATATCAGCAAGTATCCAGCACTCACAAAGAAATAGCACAACTAGAAAACCCCTTAGCCTCCTATTTTTGTCTTGAAGCACTAGTAGAAATCAAAATCTTTTTTTTCTCTTTATTTTTTTTGATATTTTTTTCTCAACCAGGGCACAAGAATAGAAACAACACCAAGTATTAGCTCAAACCGATGAAAGATGAGATCGGCACAAATTCAGGAGCGATTGAAAAAACTGGTGTTGGAACTTCGGAGTTCGAAATGAGGGCCTTCTTAATTTTTTGTAATTTTTTTTGAAAACACTGTATGTGGACTTTTTCAAGACCTTTCTGGGAAAAACAAATGCGCCTCAATCGGAGTTACGAGCAAAAAGTTATGCCCGTTTTAAGGAGAATACCCCGAATCAGGTTTTGGTGGTGATGGAAACTGCAACAGAAACGAATCAGTGGATGGAATTTTTTTTTTGTAGATGGCAGTGGATGGAAGAAACAAAACTGAACCAAAACAAATCTAAACCAGCAACCAGACTCAACCTAGGACACGAACTCAGAACTACGGACTCCGAAACTAAATTGTGCAAAAGATTGAGCAGGGGTTGTAGGTTAGGGAAACTAATTTTTTTGTGGTTTTTTGTGTACGATAGGACTGAAACAAAATAAATCTAAAGAGCACAAAAGTATACCTCACGGTGAACCTGGAAATCTGATACCAATTGATAGGAGGATGAGTCCCGATCTTCCAAGAGGTAGGGTAAACTTGATTGGGTGGAGATCTCGACGTTGATGATCCAAGGCTCCGAACAAACGAAACCCCGCAATCACTACACCACTGCTCCGTTGGTTATCACCCGTGTCACACGAATGACCTCGCCACGAAGGCTTATCCCTGCAAGCGCAATCAAGAACACAAGAAAGAACAGAGAAGTTGCAATCAAAACTGAATTGATCACGAATTCGGGGTCTCACAACCGATGATCGGCGAACTGTTCAATGACAGATTGTAACTAAGCAAAACCCAGCTGTTTGTGATGGCGGCTAGGGGGTATAAAGGAGGTGGAGGACGACCAGGGGGGTGCTGGGGTCGCGACCTAACCCTAAGACACGTACATAATGGACTTGGACTCGATACAAGGCCCAATGGCCCAACTAGGTGATGTAACACCCTGACAGACTCTAAACTTTATATTGTTTCGAGGTTTCCCGTCGACTCCGAGCGAATTTTGACGTGGGGCCAGTTCCATTAGAATGTTTATCCTCTCAGCTTTCCGTGCATATGTAGAACATCAAAAACGGAGTCCGTATGCCTCCTGTGCATCCATTTTAAGGTGGACTGCTCCTAGGCCCAAGTTGGACTCGAGTTTGAGTTGGGCTCGGTCTCTAACTTCTTGTTGGTGTATTTTCTGGCCCTCCACGCCTCCAAACCCCTCTCCATGTATCTCCATGTCCTCTCCATGGTTCCTAATAATAATTAATCCATTAGGTAGCAACATACTCTCAAAATTCACATATAAAGAATTGTTCAGGAACGAGCTCACCTCTAAATTTAATTTTCGTGCTCGAGCTCTAGTAATTGGACCTTGCATGTCTACCATGTGAGTGTTGTGTATATCTGCAGGAGTGATGTCCACATCACTCTGCCTCAGCACTCGAACGCGACACCACGGGCTGTCGCTTCGAGGACCAGGAGACGAGGTTACCGCCCAGGAAGACGGCGTACCTAGAAGTAGAACATCGTGTGTCCGGGCAGCCTGCCCAGTCAGCATCGGTGTACACGACCAGCTCGGAGGCCATGTCACGTCGAAGAAGGAGGCCGTAGTTGAGAGTACCTCGTAGGTACTGAAGAATCCGCTTCACAGATGTGAGGTGCGGCTCCCTCGGGTCATGCATGTGGAGGCACACCTGCTGAACTGCATACGAGATATCCAGCCTGGTGAAGGTGAGGTACTGAAGAGCACCTGCAAGACTCCTGTAAGTAGTGGGGTCAGAGATGGGTGTCCCGTCGGTATCGGAGAGCTTCACCTGAGTATCCACTAGAGTGGAGCAGGGCTTGCACTCAGTCATGCCCGCTAGCTGGAGGATATCCAGGCAGTACTGTCGCTGGTGAAGGAATAAGCCGCCTGGTCGGTCCTCGACCGCAATGCCCAGGAAGTGGTGAAGACAGCCCAGGTCCTTCATAGCAAACTCCTGCTGTAAAGCAGAAATGGTGCGCCGAAGCAGAGCCGGACTAGACGCTGTTAGTACAATGTCATCGACGTACAGTAGGAGGTAAGCAGTGTCATTGCCACGTCGATAGACAAATAGTGAAGTGTCCGACTTAGCTTCGACGAACCCCTGTGAGACCAAGAAGGAGGCGAACTGGCTATACCAGGCTCGCGGTGCCTGCTTTAGTACGTATAGGGATTTGTTCAGCTTACAGACCATGTCTGGGTGAGCTGAATCAACAAACCCTGCTGGCTGACTGCAGTACACCGTCTCGGTCAGTGTACCGTGGAGGAAGGCTTCTTGATGTCCAACTGGTGGACATGCCAAGAACGCGAGAGAGCCAGCGACAGAACGGTACGAACCGTCGCCGGCTTTACGACCGGGCTGAAGGTCTCGTCGTAGTCGACTCCAGGGCGCTGAGTGAAACCCCAGAGTACCCACCGAGCCTTGTACTTCTCCAAGGTACCGTCCGCCTTCTTCTTGTGCGTGAACACCCACTTGCCCGTGACAACATTGCCACGACCAGGACGGGGAACCAGGTCCCAGGTCCGGTTGGCAAGCAGAGCCTCATACTCTTCCTCCAGAGCGCGGCGCCAGTGAGGGTCGGCGAGGGCGCTACGCACGGAAGTAGGTATGGGTGAGATCGAAGAAGAGTCGGTCGGTGGAGAAGTCGTCGACGAGAAGGCAACTCCGGTGAAGCGCTCAACTGGCCGAAGACTCCCGGATGCACGTCGAGTCACCATCGGGTGGACGTGACCATGATCCCTGTGGAGAAGAGGAGGGTTGTACACCGAGCGCTCGGGTACAACAACCTTCTCTCGTCTCGGGGCCACGCGTGGTGCAGCTGGAGTAGGGTCGCTCCCCCGTGCTCGTCGCTGGTAGGCAAGTACGGGGTCGGCGAAGTGAGAAGTCGTCGTCGGTGCTGCTCCTGGTGCGTCTGGTGACGTCGGGCTTGCTGCAGGTGATGTCGGCGAAGCTGAGGCCGTGCGTGGCGCAGTAGTCGACGTCGGGGATGCCGAGGCCACACTTTGCGCAGCAGGCGTCGTCGAGGACACCGGGGCCGCGCGTGGTGCAGTGGCTGACGTCGGGGGCGCCGAGGCCGCGCGTGGCGCAGCCGATGGCGTCAGGGACGCCGATGCCGCGCGTAGCGCAGCAAGTGGCATCAGGGACGCCGGGGCCACGTAAGGCACAGCAGGTGGCGTGGAAGACGCCGAAGTCGTGCGTGGCGTAGCGGGTGGGTAACCTGCAAGAGGTAACCGACAAGGTCGCTGTACAGGAGCGGCCTCGGGGTCAGTAGAGAAGAGGGAATCCAACTCAGCGACGGAGTCAGAGGACGGGGTGGAAAAGGGAAAGGAAGACTCGTCGAAGACGACATGTCAGGAGATCAAGATATGACGGGTGGTGGGGTCAAGGCACCTGTACCCCTTATGGTCAGGGGAGTACCCTAGGAAAACACACTGAGTCGAGCGAGGCGCAAGCTTATGGGGAGCTGTGGCAGAGAGGTTCGGGTAGCAAGCGCACCCGAAGACCCGAAGATGGTCGTAAAGAGGGTGGGTGCCGAACAAAGCGAAGTGAGGGGTGGGAGCACTAATCGCCTTAGTAGGAAGGCGATTAATGAGGTAGGTGTCAGTATGAAGCGCCTCCGCCCAGTAGCGAGCAGGGGTAGAAGCCTGAAACATCAGGGAGCGCATGACATTGTTGGTGGTCCGAATCATGCGCTCAGCCTTGCCATTCTGGGGGGGAGTGTACGGACATGACATGCGCAACTGAACACCGCGAGAAAGCAGAAAGCCACGGAACGTAGAGTTATCAAACTCGTGCACGTTGTCGCACTGGACCGCAAGGATCGTGCGCCCAAACTGGGTGGACACCCAAACGAAGAAGTGAGAAAGAGTACCGAAAATATCAGACTTCCGTCGCAAGGAAAAAGTCCACGAATAGTGTGAAAAATCATCAACGACCACCAAGTAATACTTGCATCCAGAAACACTAAGAACAGGTGAAGTCCAAAGATCACAGTGAATCAAATCAAAGATGTGCTCGACACGAGTGACAGAGTGCGGAAAAGGAAGTCGAACGTGGCGACCCAACTGACAAGCATGGCAAAGAGACTCATGAGTACCCCGAGTACAAGATATCACTGAACTACCAGACAACTTCGACATAGCATCAACACCGGGGTGGCCAAGCCGACGATGCCAAATTGTCGAAGAAGCTGTCGTAGTCAAGGCAAGGGGTGGAGCGGAAGCAGGAAGACGCATCGTGTACAGGGGACCCGTACTATCACAGCGAAAGAGAATGCGTCGAGTAGTAAGATCCTTCACAGTTACACCATAAGAATCAAACTCAAGGGAAACATGGTTGTCAGTAGTAAAACGACGAATGGAAAGAAGGTGATGAATGATGTCAGGAGCAACAAGAACATCACGTAGCTGAAACGAATCCGGCGAACCCGAGTCACCTACTGAGGTGACAGGGAGAGTCGACCCATTCCCAACAACGATAGATGAAGGATCAGAGGGACGGGAAGGGCGAGTAGAGGAGAGGATACCGACGTCAGGGGTGGTGTGGCACGAGACACCGGAGTCCACCACCCAGTCAGGGCCAGACGGCGTGAGACCCCGCAGGTAGACCGACGGTGTAGAACGGGTCGCGACATGCCCCGACGGTGGCGGCGTCGGGAAGGAAGACAACATGCTTGGACCCTCGATAGTCGTGCCAAGCGAGTAGGCAACAGCCGATCCAGGTACACCAGCCGATGGTGGCCGAGAAGCACCTCCCAGAGCAGCGTCCCATGATGCGGCTGCGGGGCAGGCGGCGCCGTTGTGGAGGGCTGCAGGGCCAGCGGCCCAAGGGGCGGCTGCAGCTGCTGCGGGCCAAGCAGCGGCGCTGTCGTGGGGTGCTGCAGAGGCGACGGCGGCGGGCCAGACGGCAGCAGCGAGCCCGACTCGAGGGGTGGCAGCGCTGGGGGCTGGATGGGCGGTGGGGGCTGCAAGAGCGTCGGCGGTGGCCAGATGCGGCTGCACGGTGGCCCAGGGTGGTGATGAGGCGGCATCTGCCCAGGGGGCGGTGGCGGCCACGCCAGCCCTCCCCGAGGCGGCGGCGGCACCCTCGGGCACCTGCCATTGAAGCCCAAATCCGGGCGGCCCGGGCGCAGATCCGGCAGCAGCCCAGGGCGCGGCTGCGCGGGCTGGAGACGCGCCGGCGGCGGTGGCGGCCCCGCCGGGCGGCGCGAATGCGTGGGCGAGAGGCGCTGCAGTGGCGGTGGCGGCCCTAGCAGGTGGCGCGACTGGGGCGCTGGCGGCGGCGGCGCCAGCGGCGGACCTGGCCCTGGTCGCCGCGGCGTGGTTGGGGGGCAGCGGAGGCGAACGGGGCGGCGGCGGCAGCAGCCACAGCGGGCGGCACGGCTGTGCGGAGGCGCGGCGGCTCCACCGGGCGGCGTGCCGGCGAAGGCGGCGGCAACGCAGGGCCACTGCAGCGGCGGCGGCGGCTGGGCCTGGGTCATTAGGGTTAGGGTTAGGCCCTAATCCTAATTAGTTCCTAGCTGATACCATATTAGAGGGCTAATGGTGGCTGTATTAGATGGATAATAATACTGAGGTACAGGTCTGATTATATAGAGGGATTAGGAGGGGGAAAAGGACTAAACTACCCCTAACCCTAATCCCTCACTAATGACTAATATGCCCCTGTGACACACACATAATCACAGTGTCTAACAGGAAGATCTGGCCAGGAATGCTGGGCGGAGGGAAGAGGGGGCGGGGCGGGGCCGATCCGAGCTGGGGAAGATCCGCCTCGGAAAGGAATCGGGGGGAGGGGGCGGCAGGTGTACTGTTCTGCCCGTGCTGGGGATCGCTCGTGGTGAGGAACTGGGGATCGGGGTGTTGTTGTGTGTGTATGGCAGAACAAGTGGGCTGGGCTGAGGCATGGAAGAGGGGGGGCCGCGAATACCAGCCCAGGACAAAAATATGCACTAATTTTTAATTTTTTATGATTTATTATTGCTACAGTTTCTAACGCCTAGACGCCGCCTTTATATGCCTAAGCTTAGGCAGAGGGTCACCGTCCACCTAGCGCCTTTTGAAACCTTGCATTTGAGGAATCTTCCCAAGAATCAACACCTTTAAGCGCACAATAAAACAAACCCAATATTTAACAATTGAAACAGTATATAATTTCCTACTCGATCTGAGCTGTGATAAAGGTGAAGTGAAACGTCCACCTGACTCCCGGATCAAATAACACCATCAAGCAAGTAAGCAACCTAGACAACATTGTACCGATTTCACATACCACCTAACCCACCTGATTCAAACATCATCCAAACTGGAACCAAGCAAATAGTGTTCGGGACTCTAAACATGTGAGCCAATTCTAAATACCACCAACAATTCTGATGCAAACCAAAGTGGCAGCGAAAATGCAGGTTAATTCTAATTGAAGTGTTCCCTACCAGCTTACGGCAATGTAGCAAAGCAAAGAAAGTTGTAGCCGCCCCAAGTTTATCTTCTATTTTTTTCAGACGCTTCAACAAGCAAGGCAGGAAGTCATCAGCGATGAGGGATGTTAAACAATAACTCCGCACCTGAAGCATCCTCGCGAGCTCCCCGCCAGACATCCCCTGCGCTCGCCCCGCCTCCGCTGATATGCGCAGGCGCTCGGAGATGGCCTCCAGGTCGGTGCCGTCGTCCACCACTGACCCACCGGCCTCCACCGCGATCTGCGAACACACGTACGGCATCAGAGACAGGGAGCAGGGAGCGGAACAGCGGCGCTCGGATCCCCGGCGATGGCTATGGGTCTGAGCGGAGCTAGGGTTCGAGAGTGGAGAGTTGGACCTTCTGGATGCCGGGTGGGATGGAGGTGAGGGAGAAGATCTATGGTCGGAGGTCGTCTAGGCTGTGGTCCGTGTCGTACTCCATTGCGTGCTAGTTAGAGATGAAAACGGATTGGTTTTCTGATCCTTGTGGGCTCCGATCCGTTTTTATCAGATTGAATGTGATATGCAACGGATATCGGATATTCAAATTTGGATATCGAATTTGAAACGGTATGACTTAATATCCGTCCGAATAGTCGGATCATATTTTGTCAGATATATTCGAATCATAATCCGAAAAATATCCGAATGATTTTTAGCCTACTGTATGCCGACGAACTGGCCCAAACCGGCTAACTCTAACATGTCCCGTCCCGATCCAGACATCAAGTCATGACCCCCGTTCTCGTAGCCGTCTCCCTGACTCGGTGACTCCTCGCTGAGTCCCGTGCTGCATGTGTGCTGTTTTGTTGCTATCTTGTTGTTGCATGTGTGCTGTTTTCTTGTTATCTTGGTATTGTAATGTGTATGAACTATGACAAACTATATAATAGTGTGTTTGAATCATATATACACTATGTATAAACTACTTGTGTGTTTCATGTATGAACCATGTATGCATTTGATGCGGATGTGTTATGGATTATGTGTATGAACTATGAATTACATGTTACTTGTGAATTGTTTTTTGGAAATAAATATCTGAATCCGTCCGATATCCATAATTTTCTGATTCGATGAATCCGTTTCCGATACATCCAACATATCTGATACCATATTCGTTTTTGACAACATCTGATTCGAATCCGTTTCTGAAATTTTTATACGGATATGGATATGGAAAAGATTTTATCCATCCATATCCGTCTGTTTTCATCCTGTCGAAGTGTGCCGTCGACACTTCCCTCGGGCCTGCTCTGGGCAGCCCGTGGAGGATCTTTTTCGGAGAGTCTAGTCACTCGCGGAGAGCTTACGCGTCAGGGACGATGGAAGGAGAAGCTTGACACAGAGATTTTTTACGTGGTTCAGGCCGCCGGAACGTAAAACCCTACGTCCACGGTGAGCAGAGATGCTCGTTGTATTGCTTGGTGCTCAGAACCGGGGTTCTGAGCTTGAGGATGAGTTGGGTGCTAGAATGCCTAGAGAGTAATTGTGCAAGGAGCCAAACCCTTGCTAACGTTGCCTATCCGAGCCTTTTATAGTCCAAGGCTCGTGCGGTTTAGAAGGTGGGCCCGGGACCCGACAGGTGGTCCCGGGGAGATTGCCTGCCATCTACTGTATACTGCAGTTACGCCGGTAGTTGTCTTTGGCGAAGGCTTCTGAGTCTTTGTCTTGCCGCCCTGCCCACGCCGCAAGCTAGGCGTAGTGGTTGATGATGGCAGGGGCGGCAGGGGATGTCTTGTCGTTGTGTTTATTGGCGTACAGCCTCTGACGTGGCATGCCAGTCTTCACTGCGATGTGACTGGGCGCAACGGCACCTGACAGAGGCATGCTCTGCGTCTCCGCGTCTTGGGAAGGCGCAGGTCTTGAATACCTTGTACGGACAAGGTATGGCGCATCTTTACTCTTGCTGCTTACCGCGCGGAGGCAGGTAGCGCGGTTCTGCTGGCCACGTGGCGGGCCCGGAGCTCTCCTCTGAGGAGAGGGTGGTCCGGCCCCACTAGACACGTGGAGCCTTCGGAGCTCTCCCCGCGGTGGGGGGAGGTCCGGCTCTGCTGGCCACATGGTGGGCCCGGAGCTCTCCTCTGAGGAGAGGGCGGTCCGGCCCCGCTGGACACGTGGAGCCTTTGGAGTTCTCCCTGCAGAGGGGGGAGGTCCGGCTCTGTTGGCCACGTGGCGGGCCCGGAGCTCTCCTTTGAGGAGAGGGAGGTCTGGTCCTGTGGGACACGTGGCACCCTCGGAGCTCTCCCCGCGGAGGGGGGAGGTCCGGCTCTGTTGGCCACATGGCGGGCCCAGAGCTCTCCTCTGAGGAGAGGGAGGTCCGGCCACGCGGGACACGTGGTGCCCTCGGAGCTCTCCCCGCGGAGAGGGGCGAGGTCCTTAGGCAGTTTCCCCTGTGCGCGGGGGTACCCCATATTGAGGGTACCGACACATCCCTAGTGCTCCTCTGCTTCCCACTCGCCGATGGCGGTGGGGCATATCGGAAAATTATAGTAGTAAAGCATAAATAATGAATCAGATATAAATCATAAACATAATGCTTATAATTGATGCTATGCTCTAAATTTTAGCAATAGTAATATACAAAATTACTAAAACTAAAATATAAGTTTTAGAAAGATACTCAGCGGAGGGACCAACGTCAAAGGCACCAACGACGCCGTTCTCAACAGTCGACATGTTGCGCTGCTCAAAGTAGTTGATCTCGTTTAGCGCAGGAAGATCGTTGAAGCAATATAGTCACGTTGCGGTGTAGATCACGTGCACGAGCGTAAGAACAAGAATGGAAGATCGAGCAATCACGCGAGTGTGTCCCCAAAAATCATATTCGCTCTCTATCCCGTGGCAGTATCTCGAGAGAGCGTTGATTTCGAAGGCCTGCTCACTCTGTTTTCTATGCGCGCAAAAAGTAGAGTTGAGAATATTTGGTGGCTGCGCAGCAGAGGACAACGTGTAGAGGAGGAAGAAGATGTGTGTCTCTCAAGGGAAGAAATGATCTCCTTATATAGGAGTCAAGAATTGAGAGAGAATGAATACCATCATGTCAAGTTATGACGTTTATCAATTCAGCCATTAACGCGTGCATGACTATTCATTATTTGGTCCTTTATGACTCAGTCATTAACCCGTCCGTTACTAGCCATTATTTGGTCCATTATGATAGTCATTAACGCGTTCGTTACTAGTCGTTATTTGGCTAAATTGATCATCGAAAAACGTCAAAACATGGTGTCGCACGCAACACTTTGTGATATGGCTTGGCACAACACGCGCGTGTGTGTGGCCAAACAATTACTCTCTAACACCTTCACAACAGATAGATAATATTACAATGTATAAATAAAATATCCTCCTAGTATTTCACATATGCCTTGAAATTAACTTCGTTAAATTATTTAAATAAATGGGTCCTAGACCCAAATATATAACAATCCCCATCAAATTTCAAGGTATATAGGAAATACCCTCATTTTAACTATCATTTGATATATCAGCATTTTAATGGAGTCTGTTAAGTTGACCATTCATCTAGAATAGAGATTACACCCATTCACAACTGAACAATGGACTGTGCCTTGAATTGACAGTTTTGTGCGAATAAGTTTCATCAAAGTCTTTGCTGATACTGGAATGTCACAAACATTCCCTTAGTTTGGAGCGTATAAGTTATACTCCTTGGCTTTTCATGAGCATATAGAGATTATCTAATCTCATATACTGTAACTAGCAGTCGAGCACATACAGGTCTATTCCTCAGGAGATGCTCTGTAGGTCAACATCTCTGCCATAATACATTAAGATGTAATCATCGTGCCATACAGAAAAGGAGAATAATGCATCTCCAGTGGAGTGGGCTTGATACATATGTACTCTCCTCTCAGTCAACCAATAGTTTGTTTTAACACTAATTCACGAGATCTCCGATCACAAAGAGTGAGTTACCACTATGATATGACTTTATGTGGGTCTCAAGCCCATCTCCCTCGATGCTTCATCTATCACATTTCATGATAGCCCATTGGTGAAGGGGTCTGTCAGATTTTTATTCGTCTGGATGTAGTCCAAAGCTATTACTCTGGAGTTTTTCATTTTAATGACAGATTTCAGCTGCCTCTTAACGTGTCTTGATAACTTTATGTTATCTTTCAAACTTTTGACCTTGACAAACACAATTTGATTGCCACCGTTTATAAGAATAGCAAGAACCAGTTTCTCAACTACCGATAAGTCCATCACAAGTTCACATAGTTAATCAACTTAAATAGTGACGGTGTCTAATGTTGTGAGTTCTGCTTTCATTGTTGACCTTGTTAAGATGGTCTACTTTCAAGACTCCCAGGAAACAGCACCACCTCTCAAAGTGAACACATATCCACTTGTGGCTTTTATCTCATCAGCATCAGATATTCAGTTTGAATCACTATAACCCTATAGCACCCTAGGGTACCCGGTATAGTGGATTCCATAGCTTGATGTACCCTTAAATAGTGCACTATTCTTTCTAGAGCCCGTCAGTGATCATCTCCCGGGTTTGAACCAAATCGGCTTAGTTTGCTCACAACAAACAAGTTACAGGTCTTGTAGCGCTAGCTAAGTACATCAACAAGCCTATGATTTGGAAATATCTCAGTTGTTCCATAGTTGTACCATAATTCTTTCTTAAAGTACACTAGAATCAAGCGGAGTTGAAGGACACTTAGAGTCACTAAATCCAAAGCGAATCAAAACCTTTTCCACGTAATGGGATTGCAAGTGTAATCCCAAAGTCATCTTCCCGTAACAATTTAATGTTTAAGATGGCATTTGCTTCTCCCAAATCTTTCATCTCAAAACTTTTTTATAAAAAATCCTTGACCTCCTCAATCACATTAAGGTTGGTCTGAAAAATCAATATGTTTCCTATGTCGTTCAATCTTTTCCTCAAACTGGTTTCCAGTTTAAAATAGTGAAACGCCTCAACTTTTGACTACAATAAATACACATAGCAAAACCTAGTTGGATCATCTATCAAAGTCATGAATTATTTCATTTCATCTTTCGTCAACACACTATTTATCTCACATAAATCTGAGTGAACTAGTTCTAGTGGTGCCAAGTTTCTCGCCTCCGCCGTATTATGAGGCTTGCGAGTTTGTTTTAACTGAATACATACTTGACACCTTGAACTTTTGACAGTGATGAATTTAGTGATTAAACTCATTCTGGTTAGCCATGTCATGCACCTATAATTAATGTGACGAAGCCATAAGTGCCAAATATTTGATGCATTATCACATACATGGTTTACCACATTACAAGTAATATCTGACAAAGATAGGTGGCCTTCACACTCATAGCATTTTCCAATAAATGATCCAAATCTAGATACAACATATTTATTAGACTCAAACAATAGCTTATAATCATCTCTACACATAGAGATCCACTAACAAGGTTCTTCTGGGTTGTGGGGACGTGTTGTACATTCTTTAGTCGCACGATCTTTTCTGAAGTAAAATTCAGATCAGCCGTACTGACTCCACATACAATTGTCCTTCACTTTCTTCTTCTTCTTCTTCTTCTTCTTCTTCTTCTTCTTCTTCTTCTTCTTCTTCTTCTTCTTCTTCTTCTTCTTCTTCTTCTTCTTCTTCTTCTTCTTCTTCTTCTTCTTCTTCTTCTTCTTCTTCTTCTTCTTCTTCTTCTTCTTCTTCTTCTTCTTCTTCTTCTTCTTCTTCTTCTTCTTCTTCTTCTTCTTCTTCTTCTTCTTCTTCTTCTTCTTCTTCTTCTTCTTCTTCTTCTTCTTCTTCTTCTTCTTCTTCTTCTTCTTCTTCTTCTTCTTCTTCTTCTTCTTCTTCTTCTTCTTCTTCTTCTTCTTCTTCTTCTTCTTCTTCTTCTTCTTCTTCTTCTTCTTCTTCTTCTTCTTCTTCTTCTTCTTCTTCTTCTTCTTCTTCTTCTTCTTCTTCTTCTTCTTCTTCTTCTTCTTCTTCTTCTTCTTCTTCTTCTTCTTCTTCTTCTTCTTCTTCTCTTCTTCTTCTTCTTTCTTCTTCTTCTTCTTCTTCTTCTTCTTCTTCTTCTTCTTCTTCTCCTTAGCTAACGACTGAATCTCATGAGCCTACTCTACTACAAAATGGTCATTGACCATTCTATAGTTATAAAACTGCTCCATGACTTACAGTTCACTGCCTGCATCAAACACTACAAATTAGCCTCAAGTGCATCCCATATTTCCTTTCCACTAGACATAACCATGTAGACATCCACTAAATGGTCGCTTAGAACACTAATCATAGCACCTCTAAACAAATTGTCTGCAGCCTCAAAAGCTCTCGCCTTATCAGCTGAGAGCCCTCCCTAAGGCGTAAGTTTGCCTATTGTGACGTGAATAACCAAAGTATCATTTTTGCACGCCAACGCTTATAGTTTGATCCATCAAATATATTGGGTCTTAGTGCAGTAGCAAAGCCAGTAGCCAGAAATTTCCTAGAATACAAATTTTGGATTGTTGGAAAATTAGGAATTTTATGGTTTAGTTTAATCCGTAGTAAAGTATAAATCATGATGTCGAAGTGTATTTCTACGACACTTTCCTCGGTCTGCCTGAGCAGCCCGTGGAGGTTCTTTTTACGGTGGGGCTAGTGGATCTCGAAGGCCAGAGCGCAATGGCGAGAGGAACACAAGGATTTACGTGGTTCGGGCCGCCGGAGCGCAATACCCTATGTCCACGGGTGTGTTTGCTGTATTGTTTGTGCGTATGAGTGAGTGAGTTGGCTAGGTCACGAACCCCTTGCCCGGTGGCTGCCCTGGTCCTTTTATAGTCTAAGGCCGGGGCAGTTACAAGGTGGCTCGGGGCCCGACAGGTGGCCCCGCGGCTATCTGCATCCTATACATAAGCTATAGACATCTACATCTATACGCTTTGTCACTGTCGGTGGGGTTATGGCGTGCCGTCTGTCACGCTGGGCGCCTCTGACTGGGCGGCCGGTGATGACGAAGTCCCCGTCTTGTCGCTGCGTCTCCTTGCTCCGCTAGGCGGCTCTGTGCCATTGAACGACACTGTTACGCTGTCACACCTCGCCATCGTGCCTTTCGCCGTAATGGTGCGCAGACGGGGAACGGAGGCGTGCACCATGCACCATGCTTCTGGGGGAAGGCGTGAACCTTGAATGCTCGACCTGACAGTGTACCTTCCTCTTTACTCCTTGACCATCTGGCTGTTGCTTGTTGGAGTGACGCCCGGGCGGCTGGCCCCTGGGACACGCATCCCTGCTGGAGCTGTCTTGCGGAGTATCGGGTGGTCTGGAGTTGTTGGGCATGTGGCAGCTCTGAAGCCCTCCTGTACTGGAGGCCGGGTCCGGGCCGCAGGTCACGTGGCAAATCCGGGGCCTTCCTTGGATGGAGGGTATTCTAGGAGCCGTCGCCCACGCCCGCACCAGAGCCCTACCATGCTGTAGGTCGGACTCGGAGCCGCATGACACGTGGCCCCTTCGGAGCTCTTTGTCGCGGAGGGTGCGGCCCGGAGGCTCCAAGCACGTGGCAGCGCCGGAGCCCTTCTTGACGGAAGATGGGGTCAGGCATCACCAGCCGCGTGGCAGTTCCTGAGCCACTCTCGACCGGTCTTCAGGTTCAGGACCCAAAGACACGCGGCGATCCTGGGTCTGCCCATCGGGCCCAGGGCACGTGGCTTACGCTGGGGCCGCCTAAGCCGAGAAGGTGGGGTCCAGGTGCTTTCTATCCATTACACGGGGGTACCTGGTTTGCAGGGTACCGACACATGACTTGCACATAAATCATAAACATAACAGTTATGATCGATCCTATGCTCTCAGTTTCAGCAATACTAGTACAAAAAATTACTAAAGCTAAAATATGAGTTTTAGAAAGATACCGAGAGGCGGGACCAGCGCCTAAGGCACCGGCGGCCCCGTTCCCAACAGTCAACATGTTGGCCTGACTGAAGTAGTTGATCATAGGATCGAGGAGCACGTGAAAAGCTACCACGGGGGGGGGGGGGGGGGGGGGTGAATGGTAGATTTAAACTTTTTAGCACAAGCAACAAAAACCCCCTCGGTAGAAAATCGATCTGTTAAAGAAACCGTGTATGCGACTGATCTAAATGTGTTCAACCATGACAAAAGTGGTATATATTATAGAGAATCAAGTCACAAAGACACGACAACAAGAATCACAGAAATCCGTCAAGAAAAACTCAAGTTATGATCGAAAGATCAAACAAGGGTCAATCTGTTCTACTCGAGTAAAAACGAGATCTGCAACACTGCAAAGACTCGTGTAGATCAGAAACTACAAATTCAATGACCATAAAATTTTCACAGATGATAGGTAATCAAGTTGTGAAGACAACACAAAAAGAATCACGTCAATTGGATCTGTAAAACCCGAGTTATGATCAAAACACCGAAGCACTGTCGTGCTGTATAGAAACTCGACGAGAAAGACTTGACAAAAACAAGTCAGGCGAACAAGGCACAAAAGCTCCTCTAAATTACGAATTTTATTGATCAAAACATAAGAGGAACAGCCCCAGGTCGTGCTCTCCACGAGCCTTGGCCTCCCTTGCTTATATGACCAACCCTAAGGCCAACCCAATTCAAACTAGGACTCCTACTCCTACTTGGATTCAAACTGTAACTTTCCAATACTGCTCAAGACTCTTCTATACGCAGATAGAAGTAATCTTAAGACTTCCAAACACCTTAGGAAGTACAAAACATTCCTAAAACAACTCTACTTCATGCCTAACACGAAATCCTATTATAACCAACTCGAAACTTTCCATAAACAAACCATAACCGCCTCAGCCGCAACATGAGCGCAAAATACAGCCGGTTGAACCTTTTCAACCATATCTCCACTTCCATATCTCTTCACCACGCCTTGGAACCATGTTGTCACGTCCATGCACTCCTTGCACACGTGCAAACACCTTCCAACGACGTCCACGATACCTTCATATGCATTGTTCTTGATCCAAACATGCTGAGCGACCTCCCGATCAACTCAACCATAATTCCTCCCGAACTTGGTTGTTGAACCTCATCTTCTCCCTAAGACTAGTTCAATGGATTCCGTCACTAGCCATATCTTGAACTCAAGCAACACCTGCACATGAATAAACAACCAATACTTTCGAGCACAAATCCGCGACTTGACTCACGTTAGTTCCGAAAACAACAACACCTTACGTGAATACCTCACATAAGCATGTTGCAAACCATAGCAAAATGTTAACCACCGTAAACAGCCATAACACTTCAAAAACTTAGTAAAAGAATACTAAGCAAACTTTCCATAGATGTAAAGTAAGTTCGAAACATTTGCATGGTAAAAACAGAACCATTGTGATTTAGCTCCGGACCTTGCCAAAGCTAATCGGACCTTGAGCCGGAGCTTACTAAAGCTAGCAGAACCTAGCACCAGAACTTACCAAAGCTAGTCGGACCTAACGCCGGAGCTAACCAAACACATGTCGGACCTAGCCATAGCAAGTCAGACCTTACGTCGGATCTTGTCGGAGCTCGGACCTAGAGTCGGACCTTGACAAAAAGAGTGTTTTGGCACAATTTAAAACTTTTATCGTCATGGCCAATGTATTCAGCACACATAAATCTCACAGATCTTGTTTGGTGCAGTAAGATTGTTGAAGCGGTGCAGTCACGTTGCAATGCAGATCACGTGCACGAACACCTGAAGTAGTTGTACACGAGCGTAAGGACATGAACTGAATATCGAGAAGTCACGTGAGTGCATTCTCTAAAAGTCGTATTTGCTCTCTATCCCGCGGCAGGATCTCAAGAGAGCGTCAATTTTCGAAGGCCTACTCACTCTATTTTCTATGCGCGTAGAAAATAGAGTCGGGAATGTTTGGAGACATCGCAAGAGAGGACAACGTGTGGAGGAGGAAGAAGATGTGTGTCTCTCAAGCGAAGGAATGATCTCCTTATGTAGGAGTCAAAACTTGAGACATAATGAATACCATCAAGCCGAGTTATGATGTTTATCAATTCAGTCATTATAATTCAACCATTAACGTGTCCGTTACAAGTCATTATTTTATCCGTTATGACTTAACCATTAACGCGTCCGTTACTAGTCATTATTTGGTTCATTATAACAGCCATTAACGCATCCGTTACTAGTCATTATTTGGCTGAATTGATCATAAAAAAAGTCAAAACATAGCGTCGCACCAGCGCAACATCGTGCGATATGGCTTGGCACAACACGTGTGCATGTGTGGCCAAACAGTTACTTTCTCACACCTTTTAACTTGACTAAATTATTTAACTAAATGGGTCCTAGACCCAAATATATAACAGGGCCTTGCCAGACCGTGAACGGGCGAGCCACCATTGAGTTGCCTTCGCCGCTACCGCAGCGCCCGAGTGGAGCTGTCATCTGTGCTCCTAAGTCCACCCGCAGGAAATGGGTGGAGGCCACTTCCCTTTGATAAAAAAGGGGAGAGGGATTTGAAAGCGGGACTGCCACTCTACTGTGGAGAAAGCTAGATCTCGGTTGCTGCTTGGTAGTGGCTTTGGTTGCTTGAGTACTAACCAATATTTTTTTTAACTTTTTTAAGTACACTTTAGAAGATTCTTTGTCTTTTAGGACGTTCTCTCGTACTCTGTAAACAAACTCTATATCAACTAGCATAGATTCTTTACTATATTTTTCCTTTTATTTTATTTCCTTTTTCCTCTCTCTTTTCCTTGTATTTTCTTTACTTTCTTCCTCTCTTCTTTTTCTTCTATTTTGTTTCCTTTCCTCTCCTTTTTCATTCTGTTTTCTTTCTTTCCCCTCTTTTTATTGATGTTTGTTTCTTTTCTTTTTTCTTTTCCTTCTTTCCTCTATTTATTTCCCTCTTCTCTCGATAGTTCTAGTCGCCTCCGCCCCCATCCCTTTGTCTTCGCCTCCATCAAGCCAACCGCCTCCACCCCACCCTTGCCCCACTCTCCCTGCCCCCTCCACACATCGACTGCCGCCCTGCCTCCACTCAAGATATTTGTGCCTCCCCCATCGCCTGCACTGCCCCCATCCTCATCCCCTCCACCTCGACCGCACCCTCTGCGCCCCCTCGGCTCTCCACCCCCCCTTCGCTCGAGCGGCCAGTCATCATCCCTAGGCCCAAGCCCGGGGGCGTGCGAGCTGTTCGATGGAATAGGGTCTCAAGTATGTAGTGTTGTTTCGTTATTTGTTGATTGTGGTGTCTCTCCCCCTACCTCACATCCTCAACCTGTCTTGGCTATGACCTTCAAATTCAATCAAAGACACGCAATGGAGGTCATTTATCAGCTTTGTGTGGATGGAGAAAAGAAATCAAATAACGGTATCACCTGCATGAACGTAGGAAAGGTTGGTGCTGATTGCGGCTGACGTATAGGTAGCGACGGGGTTCCCGACCCCGACCTCCGGGGGCAATGGCAATTCTCCCCCTCGACGCCCAGGTGAAGGGAGGAGCCAAAGGAGAAGGCCTGAGCCCAAGCTCGGAAGGAGACAAAGCAGGCCGGACAGGTTTCCCGACCCTGGCCTCCGGGGGAAGTGAAAATCCTCTCCCTCGGAGCCCGAGCGAAGGAAGGGCTTGGAGGAGAAGGCCCGAGCCCGAGTTCAAAAGGGGACGAAGTAGGTAGCGTTCAATGAGGAGCAGGCGCCACCATAACTAAGTGGGGGGCACTCGAGTGCCTCCCTTGACATTACACATCGAATCCCCATCACGTCTGATGGAACAGATGAGGAGGAGTGCGCGGCGCTTACGTGCACCCCAGTATGGCACACCCCGGCGGAAGACAGGAGCAGGCAGAACGGTGGACTCCTGATACGGAGGCCTCATCGAAGCACTCTGGTCGACGTACGAAAGGGGAATTGATCAGAGAATTAAGAGGGAGCTGCCAGGAACGAGTGTAAAAGGGGGATCATTGCCCCCTCGAGGGATAATCTCGCACTTGTACGAGAACCACCTCCATTTCCAACAAAGAGCAGTGACATACTCAAAATTGGACGTAGGGCACCTTGCCTGAACTAGTATAAATCCCTTGTGTTCATAGTTAGGCCACCTTGAGGACGAATGCGCAGTACATTTGTTACTATTCAAAAATCCGAATGCCGATAGTTAGCGCAGAAGGTATGGGGACTGCCGCGCGTTCTATTCACTGCTTCCTCGAGGGTTCCACCACAATTGACCTTCGTGCCTGACACGAAGATATTCTCCGGCGACTTTGAGTTCACCGCCGATGATAGTGGTTGGATGGAATATGTCCCCACTCGTTTCTAGAGCCAGACTGCACGACCAGGGAACTTTGGCTCCTTTGTTAGTGACGCGAGCATCATTTGGGTCCCCGGTGCACAACCGGTCACATGGCCCTTGACAGGTGGGCCGACCCACAACTCCGGAGAAAGCACTGCTGACGGCTGCTCAACCTCCTACACGGGCACGACAGAGCCCGCTCCACCACCTTCCCACGACTCCCAGGAAGTCAACATCGCCATAACGACTGCCTCAACTCCCATCCATTGGTTCAGAACAAGGATCACGTTTGACTGGTCCAACCACTCCTCCCATCTCCAGCTAGTTGGGCGCCTGCCCCTAATCATGGACCCAATAGTCAACCCCAAGCGCCTTACCAAGGTGATGATGGACGGCGGGAGTGGTCTCAACATCCTATATGCCAAGACCCTCAACGCTTTGGGGATATAGTGCTCTTAGATAAAGCAAGGCATGCAAGAGCATCGCCTCCGCCATGATGATACCCCTGGGCCGAGCATATTCAACTTTAGGTACATATAGTTCGGGATGGCAAAAAACTTCGCGCAGGCTGGCCTTCCCAGGATGGCGTGATAGGTGCCCTTGAAGTCGGGAACCTCGAAGGTGAGGGTCTCCATGTGGAAGGTTGTCTCATTTCAAAAGTGACGGGAAGGTAGATCTTCCCCAACAGCACGGCCTATTAGCCGGGGATGACCCCGTGGAAGGGTGCTCAGGTTGGACAGAGGCTCGCGCGTGGGATCCCCATGGCGTCGAGGGTCCCAACCTAGAGTATGTTGAGGCCACTACCTCCGTCCATCAGTACCCTGGTTACGCGCTTTGTGCCTACGACCGAATCCACAACCAGGGGGAAGCGCCTGGGTTCTGGAATGAGGTCGGGGTGGTCCGGTCGGTCAAATGTGACTGCCGTTTCAGACCACCACAGGAAGGTAGGGATGACGGGAGAAACTATACTAACCTCACGGGTTGTCAGTTTCTGCCTGTGGTGGCACTCATAGGCTTGACTCCCCCAGAATATCATGAGGCAACCCTCCGGCGTTGTGAAGCTTGGTTCGTCGGGCTCGGGGCTTGCCTCGGCAGGTCCCTTTCTCTTGTCTTCCACCGCGTACGTCTCCATGTTGACGAAGCGCTTTAGCAGGACGCAGTGTTTGAGGAGGTGCCTTACTGAGTAGGCGTTGTGACGCCCTCAATTCTGCGGAAAACCACAGAACTAAGAACTGATGCATATGTGTGCCCAGGATGTTCATCACACATATACATATGTTCCACAACCTGAATTCAGAATATATATTACCACGAATAACAGGGTTTATTACAACGTCTCGTGAGTCTTGGACTCATGCTAGCAGCGGAAGTCTTTATTATAGCAGCGGAAGTCTTCTAACTAGTGTGGAAGCAATCTAAGCAGCAGCAGCAGCAGCTCCATCTCTACTCCATCCCCACAGGAAAGATTGAGGACAGATTACATGCCTAAGGCTCCACTTGGTCTTCATAGTAATCTTCTCCTGTAGCGGATGATGAAGTAATAATGCAAGTTTGAGTACAATGATGTACTCAGCAAGTGCGAGAAAATATGATATGTAGCTCACAACAAGGAAGGTATAAAAAGGCTCATTGCAGAAAGCAAAGTTTATTTCTCAAAACAAGATAAAAATAGTAACTCAGCTTTAAGTGAATGTAATCCCAACATATATTAAAATACCAACATACCTCCATTATGTTTCATCACTTTCCATGTCTCAACCAGACATTAATCTTTTTCATCTTTGCTCACGAATACCTTCTCGTATTCGCTATCATCTCACGAATACCATCTCGTATTCGCTACCATTTCATCTCATAAACAATTCCGTCTCACACCGAGACCAATCTTGTTGCCACGACTCAAGAGTCATGCAACCAATCTTATCACCCGGACTCAACAGTCCCAAAAACCAAACCAAAACCAAACCATAACCAAAACCAAACCATACCAGAAACCATCCCAACTAATCATGGAAGTTGGTCAGGCGCTCAAGACCGTAAGCTCGGCTATCATGATAGTTTTGGACTCTGCAGAGTTTGTACCACTTTACCCACAAGTTTGTGATTTCGTCACCCGTCGGCGATTGCAGAACCTCCATTATACCAGTACACAACCGTCGGTAAATGGCCAAGAGATCACAAAATAGCCTTTACAAAGGGGTCACTAGATGTATGGACTCACTAAGGTTCCTCCGACAGGCTATAATCTCCAATTCTCCCACCCACGGGCCCCCTCTTGTGCCATGCAGTTCCCAAGGCAGTCCTCACTCGACTCCCATTCCCCGCGCCTTCCACGGTCCATAATAATCTAGCAACTTACCTAATTACTCAGCTAAGCCGCACCCATACTTGGCCCTGTGGTGGCACTGTTATCCTGGCATGTGCTCGCATGAACCGGTCCTTAGATCTACGGCAAGTAATCACCATCTCATGCTACCTCATTCACAAACCCACGATTGCCTAGATCTCCCTCCGATCCATGTTCATTAACAACATCAGTTTCTCATTATTCTTACGAGTGCAGTTAGCTAGACACATCTGTCTCGCTTCCCATAATCTCATGGACTCAGCAAAGCATAAAAGCAAAAACCATACCCGACTCATTAACTTTCCCGGCGACAAGGGTGGCTAACAAAACTAGTAAACTCCTATGAAAGGGTTTCCCATCATATTGAATCAAGCACACACACCTTTTCGCAAACAAAACAGTTTTCCAAAACATAGGATCAATATGGTCAAGGGGCACTTGCCTTGTTCTTGCGTTTCTTGTTGCTCAAATTCTTGCTGAAGTAGTCCGTCATAGGTAGCTCCCTGAGCTTGTCCTTCTATACGCGATCACGCACATACAAGATTCATAGCAATCAATATCATGCACAAACTCTACTTTAAGATGCGATGATGCATATGCATGCTAATCCTATGGTGCTGTTTTTATTAGATATGTTCATACGTGTTCTTGCATGGCTTGCATGGGTCTTACGATGAACAGAGGTGTAAAGATAAATTGTGGACGTGGCGATGATCTTGACTTTAGATCAGTCCGATCAACAAGTGATTTGTCCACGAAAAAGCTTCTGTTCGAAAGGAGTTGAAGAACAGATGCAATGAAAAGGCAATGACGTCGCAAGGTGGTATTGGAGACCTACCTTACATCCTTCTTGGTCTCGAGGTCCTTCTCCTAGTAAGATGGATCACCGGGGCTCTCTTCCGGCGATCTCTGGCGACTGAACTCTGGCGAAGGGGTTTAGCTCGGCGAGTTTGGGGCTAGGGCTCCTAAGTTTTCGGCTCAGGAGGTGGAAAAGAAGTACGTGGTTGCGGCCAAAGGTTTTGGGTTCTATTTATAATCGGGAAGAGAAGAGTCCTAATCTGATTGTATTTCGAATAAGAGTCCCATTCAAACTGTTTTTTTAAATCTTAACAACTTATCTTTAGTTGATTTGGTGCGGTAGCAATGTGGAATTTGTGACGGTTTCCTCAGTACCGGGGATTCCCACGCGTACAGAAGCAAAAACCGCTTCAGGATCACGTTCCTACGCGGTGATGAGCTCCGAAGGCTCCACGTGTCCTACGAGAACCTGGGCTCCCTTTTCCGCAGAGACGAGCTCCGGTTGTGCCGCGTGTCAGGCGGGCGGGACCTCCCTCTCCCTTAGAGGTGAGCTCCGCGTGCGCCAAGCGTCCTGGCGGGCGGGACCTCCCTCTCTCCAAAGGCAAGCTCCGCGTTCGCCACATGTCTGAGACGAGCTCCGAGGTCGACACGTGTCCATTAGTGACGGACCTCCCGGAGATGAGCTCCTGAGGTGACACGCGCCCAGTAGTGTCGGACCTCCCGGAGGTGACACGTGTCCAATAGGACCGGACCTCTCAGAAGTGAGTTCCGAGAGCGACACGTGTCTAGCGGGTCCAGACCTATCGGAGGTGAGTTCCGAGAGCGACACGTGTCTGGCAGGGCCGGACCTCTCAGAGATGAGCTCCGAGAGTGACATGTGTCCCGCGCGGCTGGTCCTCTCTTTCCACGGTGAATAGCTCCGGGGACGACACGTGTCCTGCAGAACTGGCCTCACTGCTCTGCAGAAGCATAGCTCCGGGGGTAACACGTGTCCCATGAGGTCGGACCTCTCCCCCTGTGCGGGGATGAGCTCCAAGCCTGCCACGTAGCCAGCGGGCCGCGGGAAGTTGTCTTCAGCACTCTTGGTGAACTAGAATTGGTTCTTTTTGGCTATCTTTTTAATTCTTTCTCTATTTCAACTTATTTTAAAATGTTTTTCTACATGAAACATGAATACATGCAGAACCTGAAAATGAGGGTGTCACAAATCTACCCCCCTTAAATTGAATCTCGCCCTCGAGATTCGTTAGTAGAAAATAGATGAGGAAACTCTGCCTTCTCGGCTGTTAGTTGGGCTGACTCAAACTCGATATAAGTACCGTGCTCGTTTGTCAACTGCATGCTTCTCTCAGCACATTGGATTACTCCGTTGAGCTTACTTAACCAATCCATTCCGAGTATTATGTCAAGCCCTTGGGAATCCAAGACAATGAGGCTGGCAAGGAAGTCTACCCCCCTTAAATTAAGGTTTACTTTCGGACATACTATATTAGTCCTCATCTCTCCACCGGGAGAATTAACCAACATAGTATATTTCAAGTGTGATATGGGTAGATTATGCTTGGCAACATACTTGGATGATATGAAGGAATGTGATGCTCCTGAATCAAATAAGATGGTGGCTGGATTGGAGTTGGCAAGGAACATACCAATTACGGCGTCTTTAGCCTATTGCGCTTCCTCAGCAGAAACATGGTTCACATTGTCGCGAACATAGTTCTGTTGTCCACGGTTTCCTTGCTGTCCAGGACCTCTCCTCGGGCACTGGCTCGCAAAGTGTCCCGTCTCCCCGCATGCAAAGCATGCCCTGTTGCCCACGGCAGCAGGTACATAGGGGAGGGGGTTTTGAACAGGAGCACCCACGTTGGGACGGGGCGCAGGAGGCAAAGGCACACGAGGTACTTGCATGGCAGGGCGTTGCTGTGGTGATTGATTAGGGCGGTATGCAGGAGCGGTTGATCCATACTGCGGTGCAGCTGGGGGCATGTACCGAGGTCGTACGTTGCTCCCTTGTGGCTGGTATGGCATCTTCCTCTTGCCCTCTCGCTTGATCTCTCGGATCTTGCTTTCAACCACTATGGCTTTGTCAACCAGTTTCTGGAAGCTCGTATAGTCATTGTTGAGGAGCTGAACCTGGATCTCATTGTTCAACCCTCTCATGAACAGGTACTGCTTCCTTTGGTCTGAGTTGACATCTTCGGAGGCATACCGGGACAATTGTGTGAACTTGTTGAGATACTCATTCACACTTTTCTGTCCTTGGCGGAGACCTTCAAACTCTTGCCTCTTAAGCATCACTACACCAGCAGGGATGTAATGAGATCGGAAACTCTCCTTGAACTTAGTCCAAGTGATCATCTCCGGGTCGACATGAGCGTTGCACAGGGCATCCCACCAGTCAGCGGTAGCTCCCATGAGTTGGTGCGACGCGAAGAGAACTTTCTCTCTGTCGTTGCACTGAACTATGGCAAGCTTCTTCTCCATGGACTTCAACCAGTCGTCGGCCTCCATGGGGTCATTAGCTTGAGCAAAGGTAGGTGGTCGAGTCCTCATGAACTCTCCCAGCCTGTTATGAGCCGGCGGTGGTGGCGGTGGTGCCGGAACAGGGTTGTTGTTGTTGGCCTACAGCTGACCCAAAGTTTGGATCATGGTCTGCATAAGCTGATTCTGCATGGCCATCAACCGTTCCAGGTTGTTTTCACCAGCTCCGGGGTTAACAGGAACTTCATCGTGGCCATCCTCTTGGTTGCCATGGACGTTCCTTCCTTGGCGACCGACGTTTCCTCTCACCATCTGTGAGAGAGAACGGAATAGAGTAGAGGTTAGAAGGTTAGATGGATTCTCCTAACTATATGCACCAAGGTGGGTAGACTATACATACTAGCCCATATGAGGATGTGAACAAGTGGCGAGGCATCTCACACCTCTTTCTACTTATGTGTGGATATGGACAATGCTTGAGATGTCCCACAACTCACACTAAGCACACAAACACAAACAATCATCACAAAGGCTCACACAACTCCTATTCAAGGCTTATTCAATGGGAGTCCTAGGTGGTTTTAGGGTGAATACCAATCTGTGACTTCACCCTATGTCAAAGTGGTTTGGGATGATGCCAACCTGTGATCCAACTATGGCTTCTCCTAGGCTTGCATCCTATGTCAAGGTGGTTCCAATACCAATCTGTTACTAGGAGTGTGTCCTACAGTCAATGTGGCTCTATAACCAATTTGTGATCATTCTAGGTTTGTGACCTACAGTCAACCGTGGTAGCTTGGTACCAATCTGTGACTAGGCATGGCAGCTTTAATATCAATCTGTGACCTATCTAGGTGTGTGATCTACGATCAACCCGTGGTAGGTTGATACCAATCTGTGACTTATCTATCTAGGCATATAACCTACCATCAACCGTGGCTCTGATAGCAATCTGTGACGCCCTCAATTCTGTGGAAAACCACAGAACCGAGAACTGATGCATATGTGTGCCCAGGATGTTCATCACACATATACATATGTTCCACAAACTGAATTCGGAATATGTATTACCACGAATAACAGGGTTTATTACAAAGTCTCATGAGTCTTGGACTCATGCTAGCAGCGGAAGTCTAAATCTAGCAGCGGAAGTCTTTATTCTAGCAGCGGAAGTCTTCTAACTAGTGCTGAAGCAATCTAAGCAGCAGCAGCAGCAGCTCCATCTCTACTCCATCCCCACAGGCAAGGTCGAGGACAGATTACACGCCTAAGGCTCCACTTGGTCTTCATAGTAATATTCTCCTGTAGTTGATGATGAAGTAATAATGCAAGTTTGAGTACAATGATGTACTCAGCAAGTGCGGGAAAATATGATATGTAGCTCACAACAAGAAAGGTATAAAAAGGCTCATTGCAGAAAGCAAAGTTTATTTCTCAAAACAATATAAAAACAGTAACTCAGCTTTAAGTGAATGTAATCCCAACATGTATTAAAATACCAACATACCTCCATTATGTTTCATCACTTTCCATGTCTCAACCAGACATTAATCTTTTTCATCTTTGCTCATGAATACCTTCTCGTATTCACTGCCATCTCACGAATACCATCTCGTATTCGCTACCATTTCATCTCAAAAACAATTTCGTCTCACACCGAGACCAATCTCGTTGCCACGACTCAACAGTCATGCAACCAATCTTATCACCCGGACTCAATAGTCCCAAAAACCAAACCAAAACCAAACCATAACCAAAACCAAACCATACCAGAAACCATCCCAACTAATCATGGAAGTTGGCCAGGCGCTCGTGACCGTAAGCTCGGCTATCATGATAGTTTTAGACTCTGCAGAGTTTGTACCACTTTACCCACAAGTTTGTGATTTCGTCACCCATCGACGACTGCAGAACCTCCATTATACCAGTACACAACCGTCAGTGTATGGCCAAGAGATCACAAAATAGCCTTTACAAAGGGGTTACTAGATGTATGTACTCACTAAGCTTTCACCGGTAGGCTAGAATCTCCAATTCTCCCACCCACGGGCCCCCTCCTGTGCCATGCAGTTCCCAGGGCAGTCCTCACTCGACTCTCATTCCCCGCACCTTCCACGGTCCATAACAATCTAGCAACTTACCTAATTACTCAGCTAAGCCGCACCCATACTTCGCCTTGTGGTGGCACTGTTATCCTGGCATGTGCTCGCATGAACCGATCCTTAGATCTACGGCAAGTAACCACCATCTCATGCTACCTCATTCACAAACCCAGGATTGCCTAGATCTCCCTCTGATCCATGTTAATTAACAACATCAGTTTCTCATTATTCTTACGAGTGCAGTTAACTAGACACATCTATCTCGCTTCCCATAATCCCATGGACTCAGCAAAGCATAAAAGCAAAAACCATACCCGACTCATTAACTTTCCCCGCGACAAGGGTGGCTAACAAAACTAGTAAACTCCTATGAAAGGGTTTCCCATCATATTGAATCAAACACACACACCTTTTCGCAAACAAAACAGTTTTACAAAACATAGGATCAATATGGTCAAGGGGCACTTGCCTTGTTCTTGTGTTTCCTGTTGCTAAAATTCTTGCTGAAGTAGTCCGTCATAGGTAGCTCCCTGAGCTTGTCCTTCTATACGCGATCACACACATACAAGATTCATAGCAATCAATATCATGCACAAACTCTACTTTAAGATGTGATCATATGCATGCTAATCCTATGGTGCTGTTTTTATTAGATCTGTTCATACATGTTCTTGCATGGCTTGCATGGGTCTTACAATGAACAGAGGTGTAAAGATCAATTGTGGACGTGGCGATGATCTTGACTTTAGATCAGTCCGATCAACAAGTGATCTTTCCACGAAAAAGCTTCTGTTGGAAAGGAATTGAAGAACAGATGCAAAGAAAACGCAATGACGTCGCAAGGTGGTATTGGAGACCTACCTTACGTCCTTCTTGGTCTCAAGGTCCTTCTCCTAACAAGACGGATCGTTGGGGCTCTCTTCCGGCGATCTCCGGCGATCTCTGGCGACTGAACTCCGGCGAAGGGGTTTAGCTCGGTGAGTTTGGGGCTAGGGCTCCTAAGTTGTTGGCTCAGGAGGTGGAAAAGAAGTACATGGTTGCGGCCAAAGGTTTTGGGTTCTATTTATAATCAGGAAGAAGAGAGTCCTAATCTGATTGTATTTCGAATAAGAGTCCCATTCAAACTGTTTGTTTAAATCTTAACAACTTATCTTTAGTTGATTTGGTGCGGTAGCAATGTGGAATTCGTGTCGGTTTCCTCAGTACTGGGGATTCCCACGCGTACAGAAGCAAAAACCGCTTCAGAATCGCGTTCCTACGCTGTGATGAGCTCCGGAGGCTCCACGTGTCCTGCGAGAACCTGGGCTCCCTTTTCCACAGAGACGAGCTTTGGTTGTGCCGCGTGTCAGGCGGGCGGGACCTCCCTCTCCCTTAGAGGTGAGCTCTGTGTGCGCCACGCGTCCTGGCAGGCGGGACCTCCCTCTCTCCAAAGGCGAGCTCCGCGTGCGCCACATGTCTGGTGGGTCAGAAAGTCCCCTCTCAACAGAGGCGAGCTCCGCGAACGCCACGTGTCAGTTCCGGACCTCCCCTCTCTTCGGAAGTGGCTCCGAGTGTGCCATGTGTCAATTCCAGTCCTCCCCTCTCTTCGGAGGTGAGCTCCGAGAATGCCACGTTTCAAGTAGCGCTAAACTTCCTTTCTGCTCGAAGACGAGCTCCGAGGTCGACACGTGTCCATCAGTGACGGACCTCCCGGAGATGAGCTCCTGACGTGACACGCGTCCGGTAGTGTCAGACCTCCCGGAGGTGACACGTGTCCAATAGGACCGGACCTCTCGGAAGTGAGTTCCGAGAGCGACACGTGTCTAGCGTGTACGAACCTCTCGGAGGTGAGTTCTGAGAGCGGCACGTGTCTGGCGGGGCCGGACCTCTCGGAGATGAGCTCCGAGAGAGACACGTGTCCCGCGCGGCTGGTCCTCTCTTTCCACGGTGAATAGCTCCGGGGACGACACGTGTCCTGCGGAACTGGCCTCGCTCCTCTGCAGAGGCATAGCTCCGGGGGCAACACGTGTCCCACGGGGTCGGACCTCTCCCCCTGTGCGGGGATGAGCCCCGAGCCTGCCACGTAGCCAGCGGGCCGCGGGAAGTTGTCTTCAACGCTCTCGGTGAACTAGAATTGGCTCTTTTTGGCTATCTTTTTTATTCTTTCTCTATTTTAACTTATTTTAAAATGTTTTCTACATGAAACATGAATACATGCAGAACCCAAAAATGAGGGTGTCACAGGCGCGGTTGGTGCATGGCTTCTCGAAGAGCCTCTCGAAGTAGTCGGTCAGCCCCGTGGCCTGTCTCTTGCCTTCGCGGCGTTCTACGGCCGCGATGAGGTTTGAACCGCTGTTTGCCGGGAATGGATGGCTGCCGTCGTTCGTTCCCCTCCTCTTGTCACCCTTATGCGGTGGCTCCTTGCTCCCCATGTCAGGGTTCTTCGGCTTTCACTTGTCGAAGATGGTCCCAACTGCCTCCTCGCCGGAGGCGTGGTTCGCGGCGATGTCGAGGAGGTCCCTCGTGTTTCTTGGCTTAACGCAGCCAAGCTTATGCACGAGGGACTTGCAGGTCGTCCCTGAAAGGAAGGCCGCGACAATGTCTGCATCGACAATGTTGTGGAGCTAGTTGCACTTCTTTGAGAAGCACCGGATGTACAGTCGCAGGTTCTCGTCCGGCCTCTGCTGGCAGCGCTCGAGGTCCTAGGAGTTACCGGGACGCGCGTAGGTCCCCTGGAAGTTGCCGACAAATATCTCTTTGAGCTCAACCTAGTTTTGGATGCTGTCGGGGAGAAGGTACTCGAGCCATGCATGCGCTGGCTCTGATAGGTAGATGGGGAGGTACTGGATGATGAAGTCATCATACTCTACTCCGCCGGTTCGGCAAGTGAGGCGGTAGTCCTCCAACCAAACGCTGTGGTTGGTTTCCCCGTCGTATTTTGCAATGTTGGTTGGGGTCCGGAATCTTTGTTGGAAGGGAGCGCTACGTATCGCCTTCCTGAAGGCTTTTGGGCCTGGGGATCCAAGTATGAGGCTCCGTCCTCTCCCACGGCCATGGTGGCTGACCTGTCGATGCCTTTGGGGGCGGTAGTTGGAAGGCGACCTCGAGGGGCCTTCTTGAGTTCGCCGTCTGGCTTTGAGAGTCCGGTGGAGGTCAAAAGCTCCCATACGCTCGCACACTGAGTTGCGCGAGGGTGTTGATGATCTTGCCCTTTCGGGTCAGGTTCCTTGGATCGGCGTGTGGGTTCCGATGCGGTTCGTCCTGCATGGGTCAAACCTTCGGCTCTGGCTGGCGGCTAACGAGCCTCGGGCTCGAGCGAGGGAGCTCTCAGCCAACTGATGCGGCGGCTGAAGCCAAGAGCGCCTAAAGGTCGAAATGAGCCCTCCGAGTTTCAGGGTCGGCGGGCTCTAGCATGCCGCATAGTATGGCAGCGGCAGCTGCCACATTTCGGCTGGCCCTTTGGAAGTGCGGGGCTCGGTGATCGCTGATGATGTTGGCCTGGACCTATCGAGCATGGAGGCGCACCGCGTTTGAACTCGAGCTGACACCGGGTCGAGGTTGGTGGGCCCTTAAGGCGGCGCGTTGTGCCGTGAGCTGGTCATCCAACTCACAGCATCGCCGCCTCCGATGACTCAGGGTCGCCCTAGGGGCTCGCACTGGTCGGTGTTGGCAGCAGCAAGGCATTGGCCATTTCGGCGATGTGGCACTCACGGGAGAGGTGCTCGCCGTCTTTGGAGTCGTCGTTGGAGCTGGGTCAAACTTCAGAATGTGGTGGAGGGACGTCGAGGTGTGCCCAATCATTCCCACGAACATTGACACCGGAGTGTCGTACGCAGCACCCGAGATGGCAGGAAGTTGGAGGGTGCTGAAGTTGTTGGTGAAGAAGTCCAAGCTCTTGAAACGGAGGGCCTGGTGGGTAAGGGTGAAGTCGGGCGCTCCCTCGCCTCCTGAGGTAGCGGTGAACTCAAAGTCGTCAAAGGACATCGTCGTGCCGGGTGCAAGAGTTGGTCATGAGGAAGCCATCGAGGTGGTGGGAACAGAACGCGCGGTAGTCCCCCGACCTGGCGCACCAACTGTCGGTGTTTCAGATTTCCGACTAGTAATCAAATGTATGGAGGGTTCTACCTTGAGGTGGCATAGCTAAGAACGCACGAACGATTATCCTGGTTCCGGCAAGAATGCCCTACGTCCAGCCGGGGTGTCTCGCTTGGTCTTACTCAAGAATGGGGGTTTCTTACAATTGCGAGAGCCTGCCCCCTCGAACAGGCAGGCCTCTCCTACTTATACTATGTTTCTCTCCCTCTCTCCATATCATGGCGGGGAGGCAAGTTGTGGGAGCAAGAATGGCTTGTCCTGTCGTATGTTCGGCAGGGTACTCGATGTAGTCACCATACCCATAGCCTATTGCCGCACCTGCCCCCGTCTTGTCGTTGGGGGTAGTCCATACCGAGGCGCATGCGCGGCCCGCGTTCCACTCCTCTTCGGTCCAGTCGGAGGTGACGGGCATTCAGTACCGGAGCCAGGGGTACTCGGTTACCCTTACACTTGGTCGAGGCGGCGCCTGCTCCGCATTGAAGGCACCCTGCGTCGCTCCTATGCGAGGTCGGGCTCGGGTCCTTCCTTAGGGGCTTGGACTCCCTTCGGGACCGCCTGGAAGGCAGGTCTTGCATCCTTCCCTAGGGTTGGCCCCGGGCTCCTCGTGCCTCCTCCTTCCGAGCTCTGGCTCGAGCCTGCGTCGTCGTCCTTCGTAGGATGCCCTCGTGCTTTCTCCCCGGGGGTACTAATACAGAACTCTGTCAGTTCGATTATTTCGGTTTTGGTCAATTATGCCAAGGCTGACATGGAGGCCTACTGCCAGGAGGCACGGAAGCTGGAAGACAGGTTTGAGGGACTCCAGCTCTACCATGTCCCGAGACAAAATAACGGCACGACCGACGCATTGGCTAAGCTCGCTTCTAGCCTTGAGGCCTCGCCTCCCGGCGTATTCGTCATCGACCTCCATAAACCGTCCATCCGCATCGAAGAAGCTCAACCAGGTCACCAGCCCGAGATCGACCTCCACGTGCACGCCGCATGCCCGGATGGCAAGCCCCAAATGTCGAGTACTTCCCGCTGAAGAGGTTGAGGCTTAGTGAATCTCACGCCGAGCCAAGATGTTTGTCCTCATAGAGGGTGGGCTCTCCCGCCGCATCGTCACCGGGATCTTGCAACGCTGCATCCCGAGCGATCAAGGAAGAGATCCACTCCTCGACATCCATGAAGGGGTCTGTAGACATCACGCAGCCCCTAGGTCCCTGGTCAGGAAGGCATATCGGCAGGGTTTTTATTGGCCAACCGCTTTCTCCGATGCCGAGCAAGTTGTGCGCACTTGTCAAGACTGTCGATACTTCGCTCGGCAGATACATGCCCTGGCCCAGGACCTCCAAACCATCCCCCTCACGTGGCCCTTCACCGTATGGGGGCCCGACCTCCTTGGTCCCTTCAAGAAGGTACTCGGGGGCTTCATCCTCCTCCTCGTTGCGGTGGACATGTTCACCAAATGGATCGAAGCAAAGCCATTCGTTATGGTGTCATTAGAGCATGCAGTGAGCTTCTTCCATGACATCGTCTACCACTTCGGGGTGTCAAACGCCATCATCCCTGACAACGGCACCCAATTCACATGGAGGAAATTCCTCAAATTTTGTGACAACTTACACATCCGGGTCGACTGGGCCTCGGTGGCTCACCCACGAACCAACGGACAGGTCGAGTGGGCCAATGGCTTGATCCTGCAAGGGATCAAGCCTCACATCTTCGACCGTCTCAACAGATGTGTCGGGCGCTGGGCTGCCGAGCTGCCGTCCGTGCTGTGGTGCCTGCATACCACGCCAATCGCTCCACCGGGTTCTCGCCCTTATTCATGGCATACGGCTCCAAGGACGTCCTACCAACTGAGCTAGAGTACGGCTCGCACCGAACCAAAGCATATGAAGAGGTTTGGTCCGAGCAGGCAAGACAGGAGTCCGTCGATCTGCTCGACGAGGTCCGCGACGTCGCACTCCTGCGATCAGCCAAGTACCAACAAGCGCTGCAACACTACCACAAGCGGAGGGTTCACCATCGGGCCCTCCAAGCTAGGGATCTAGTCCTCCGAAGGATCCAGACCAAAAACGACAAGCACAAGCTATCCTCACTATGGGAGGGTCCTTACATCGTCTCGATCGTCCTCCGACATGGCGCCTACCGCCTGGACAACGTCGATGGCAACCTCCACCCCAACACATGGAACATAGACCAACTCAGACGATTCTACGCATAAGAGCACCAAGCTCCGCGCACGCAGCATGGCGCCGACGTCTGACCCATCGAAGAGAAATAACGGACATCCCGGCTAGTCTCAAGAGCACCGCGCGGCAGTGAGAACTGACCTCCTGCCCCACAAACCTCACGGGCTACAAGGCCATATGAGGCCTGAGGACTCATACCAAGAGGAGTCGCTTTTCCTGAGTCATGCGACCCACGACTAAGGGGCAACGAAAGCCCTAAACGAAGCTAGGGTCCAAACAAGACGGGAAAGGCAACTACTCAACCACGAGAGACCCGACGACTCGTACCAAATACCTGCTCTGTAAAAGCCCAAGAAAGTGACTTGCAAAAAAATTTGTTCATCACCTCACAACACCACAGCTCATTTTGTGGATATCTTGTGAACACTCGTGAAGAGCAAGTAACCACCATCAAAAGGGTGATTAGAGGGGAAAGCCCTAACTTCCAAAAAGTAGGATTTCTACACATGAACATGCAAGGTTGAGCTCACCCCTAGACCTTAAATAGTCTTGGGAAGGCTCAGGCCAAAGTTCATGCAAATCCAATACTTTTTGAGGCACTTTTGGAGGCATTTGAAAAAGAGGCCAATTTGAATATAAATTCAAATTGCAGCAACTTTCATCACGTAAATTCAAAAGTTGGCTTCATATTCAAACTCAGCTTATTTTTCTGAGTTAGCCCACCAATTTTCACCCCCATTGGACTTCATCTTGTCGGGAGCTAAATTTGCATTATTCAAAAACTGAATTTGAATTTCAGTTCAAACATGCAGCAAATTTAGCCAAACCAGTTCCAAATTTTGGAAAAATTCAAACAAGGCCTTGGAGGTTAAGTCTCACATTCAATTGTGAGTAGCTGAGGATATTTTCCGCAAAACCAGAGGTGAAAAAGTAGAAGACGATTAGAGGGGAGGGACCCACCTGTCAGTAGCCTTCACACTGAAGTCTTCGGGTGATTTTTCTCTCGGCCGAGAGCGCGCGCCAGCCAGCCACGGCGTCGGCGCCCGACCGCCTCAGCCAGGCCAGCTCCTGCTCGGTGAGGGGGGGGGGAGAAAAGATCACAGGCCGAAGGGATAAACCGTGCGCTCCTGCCGTGCTTCATTTCTCTCCTCGCGCAGTCTCTGCTCTGCCCGCAAACCACTGCTGCAACTCACTCCGAGTTCGCCTCCCTCTGAGTCGCCGGCGTCCGGGTGACACAGGCCTCCTCGTGCCCAATGATCAACACAAGAAACAACCGCCCTAAGGTGCTTGTCCTGCTAGTCCAAACCGTTCATCGTTTCATGCACTGTCGGGAGAGAATTTCCCCGGAAAAGTTTCGGTGTTCTTAGGACCGAGTCATCCCAAATCAAAAAATTCATGGGTATTAGATCATCACCGGGTATACAGAGCTACACACATGATCTACACCTTGGCACGGCCATCTAGGATCAAAAGGTACAAAGAACCGTCGAGTATAGACTCGGGTTATCGAGTTTTTTAGGTCACAACCGATATCGGGCCTAGGTCGACGGTGAGCGCATAGCTCCAGCCGTTTCCATGGCAAACCGAGCTCATTTTCGTGCTCAGCAGGCCACAGCGGAGCTGTAGGAGCAAACCGTGCCGAAAATAAGGCCCTTAGTAGCTCGGGTGACATCGCCGGAGTAGGGATAGCCGTTGTCACCGTCGCGGGCATGGTTCCGGCCATCGCTGAGCTTCGGTGAGGGCACCAGCGAGTTCCCCGAGCCACGTTAGGCACAGGCGGCAAAATCCGTCGGAGGTTGTGCAGCGAAATGGCCGGCGGCGAGAGCTCCGGCGAAGCGCCGCTGCGGGAGTCGCGGGAGGTACGAAGGGGGGGGTCCACCGGTCAACCTCTGTTTCTCACGGGGATCCACTTTGCGGCCGGGATCCGATGCGGCAGCACGGGTAAAACCCTGTGGGCTGCGGTGTGGCCGCGTTCTCAGTGGGCCGGTTTAAAGAGTAGGCCCCACCCGCAGAGTTTAAACATTTTAGGATTTTCCAGTTTAGATCAAACTTCAAATGCATAGAATTTTAGCTAGGAAGCTCCAAATTCAGTGAACCAAATTTTGCTAAGCTCAGCTTTTTGAGTACTTTCCAGAAACACCAATTTCGGCTCATGAAACTTAATAATTTTCCAGAATTAATTCCCTAAAATTTAAACTGTTAGGAATTTTATCTGGAGAACTACTTTATGAAAAATTCTGAAATTTGGCTGGGAGGTTCATTGGAAAATCCTTGAGCCACAGTAAAATTTTCAGACCCATCCAAGTTAATTTAGTCCCCCTAATGGGGTGATTAATTGAACTGCCCTGAGAAAATAGAAAAATGCACAGAAACATTTTTCAGATTTTCTCAAATCTTATTTAGGGCATAACTTCCTCTATAATTCTTCAAATGACATGAAACCAATTCCAGTAGAACCATATAAAATTCTAGTTTCAATAAAGTAATGGTTGGAGCCATGAAAACCCCTGGAATTCCTTAGAAGCTCTAATATTGACCAAATAGGCTTTTATTTGTACAAGGCTCAAATGAACTTTGTTTCAAATGAAACATGGTCAAGACTCTGGTTAGGACCCTACCAAGCCACCATAAAAATTTCAGAACCAAAGGGGAGGGCTAGCTAGAGTTATGGTAATTATTCAGTTCTAAACATTGCATTTAAATTGACATATAGTATATCGTGTACGTGTAGTCGCTGAAGGCGAGGAAACTCCGGAAGTGTTCGACTTCCTTCTTCCGGACGAAGCCCTAACAACTGACCAGCAGCAACAAGGAAAGCCCCGGTTTGCATTAACCCCGTTTATAAAGTTTTGCTTTGTTTACATGTTTAGTGTGAGGTATGGATGTGCATTGGGTGTAGGATGGATGAAACCCAAATGCATGACCAGAATTTTTCTATAAGAGTGAGGGTAGTGTCTAAGGCCTCGAGTAGACAGGCTATGTTTAATCATTCATAGGCCTTCGGTACAAGTCGAGTAGTTGGAATCTACTCGCGAGTTAGGCTTGGGACACACGGGATTGGTTCGAGTGAGGTGAGATCACTTTAGTAATGAAAATGAGACTAGGCAGGGGCTAGGGCGCAGCAAGAGGAAGTCTTGTGTGCGCATCCCTGTCCGTGTCGATTGAGGACCGATCTGTGTGCCGCCCTGCTGAGCAAGTATTGAACGTACCGAAGGCATATCGGATATATGGGCCCCAGTAAACCGATGTAACCTAAACCTCCGGGCGTCGAGGCATAGCACACCAATTTATAGGTGTAGGTTGAGGGCAGTAAGGTGGAAATCTGCTAACGGGCATAGAGAGATGCTCCGTGTAGGGAACCTCCTGTCCGTTTCGGTGCGACCGGTTCGACGTTTGGGCTGTTGGGTGAAAGGTTGTCCCGTACGCCATTGAGTGAGTGTGCTGTGCAGCTCCACGGGTGGGCGTAGGTGACGTGCTCTTCGGGTATCCCTGCAGGTGTATATCGAGTCAATTTGCCGTCCCTCGCAGTGACGAGTACCGCTTGTTCACTGAGTCGTGACGTAGGCTAATATATGAAATGTGATGATTCAATAATGCTGTTATGATAAAATTTTATTGCTACTTGTGTGCCACCAAATATTGCTTACTAAATGTTAGATTAACTAAGGACGAACTTGTATGCGTGTCCGTTTGCTGAAATTTTACCGTTCCATGTCCATTGTACCCTATATGTAGAGTTTCATGCCTAGGTGCGTCGGTTAAGTCTTGTTGAGCCATCGTGCTCATGGTTCCTGCTTAAGTGTTTTTCAGGTGAGGATCCACCCACGGACTCGGGTTATGAGTCCACCGGCGAGGGTTACCCTCCGTCTGGGACCACGGCTGAGTGGAAACCATACCCGCCGCGCTAAGCTGAGGAGTGCAGCTAGTGTTGGGTGCCCTAGGTCTGGGCAACCGACTTTTGCTAGATAGGCGGGCGTGAGTTGTACAAATTTAACTTCCGCTGTGTAATATAAACCCTAGTTTGTAACTGAGTAGTGTACTAGTTTGTACATTTCAGTTGGTTTTCAATGTAATACAATGTATCCTTATGATGTGTGCTGTCGGGTGTCGCATCGTGCGGCACCACCCTCTGCGATCCTGGATGAGTGGATTCCGGTCCACCACAGGCTGGTATCAGAGCGGCGTTGGGGATAGCATATTAATTAAGGACTGTATTACGGGAAAACTTAGGTTTACGGTGAGGATTCGGTAGTTTGCCCAAGTAAGGACTATATTAGCATAATTATTTAAAGTGGCAAGACTAACATATGTGTTATAATTCTGTATTTTAATTATGTAACGACGCACCTACGCTCTGGTAAGAATGGTAAGGAACGTCACCAAAAGCGGTTCAATTTCGGTTAGCTCCCCTGACGAGGAACGTGGTTCAGGAATTGGTCTGACAGCTTGGTGTGAGACGTCAATATGAAGCTCTTGGACTCTTCATATTCCTGAGCTCATATGAAACGCTGATCCCTAGTGTGCATTAGGCAAGTAAGTGGAGACCCCATCGTGCGGTCAGTAACGCGATAGTGTGTTCGTCTAGAAATAGCCCAGGAGGACATACGCAGCGCTTGCCATCGGCGTGCCCTGCAGGGCAGTAGGTGGTATCTGTTGGGGTGATAAAATTCCCAACCGTGACGACCCGTTCGCGCTCTACTCGGGTTCCCCGTCGTGTGGTGTTAAAACACGATCACGTACCTTGAGACGTGGCTTAACTCAAGGACGGCCGTATGGCAATGATACGAGCATTTGTATTTACTTTCAAATATGGACCTGCCTGAAGTGAACATAACCTTTGAGTGTGTCATTATTGGGTGTTCTTCTGCAGGTACTAAGCACATATGTATCCCGTGTAGTAAACGTGTGCGAGAGACCGTTTAGTGCCACAATTGAGACGGGCCGGGATAATCCGGTTAGGATTTTCTTTTTGTGAGGAACGTAGTACCGGCATATCATAGGCATGTGCATGAAATATAATGATAACAAGGAATTAGAATCACTAAGTTTCAACATTTAGGACCCTGGTTGGGTAGAAAAATTTAATGGTTGATCAGTGTAGTCAAAGGGATGGAAAAACAGAGTGCTCTGTTTTGGGAAGCAAGTTTGCTGAACTTTGACAAGGCATAACTCACAGATTACTTAGCCAATGGAGGTGTGGGAAATAGTTCTGGAAAGGTGTTTAAGTGCTCTAAAACTTTGTTGTAGACTCCCAGAGCGGAATCTCACCTTAAGCTGGCCGAAATTCCAGAGGATTGTGAACTGTCCAGAACCAGGGCAGAGTCAAAAACAACCTCTGGACTGTTGTGTTTTCCAAGCATAACTTACAGTAGAAAAATCTAAAATTTCCATATCATACATCTTTAGAAAGGGTAGGAGATGTGTTACATCTTTGTAATTCAAAGTTCTGAAATTTCAGCACGGAATTCAGTTGAAAAAACAGAGTTGGAAACAGCAACTTCCCAAAGGAGGTGCTGTTGAAATTCTTCCAGAAATTCTGTTGACGTTGAATTACCATAACTTGTAAACCAGAGCTGATCTGAGCGCAAATAAATACTCGTTGGAAATATACTGAAGTTAACTTTAACTTTGGTATTCAGCTTGAATCAGGAAAGTGCCCAGAACCAGATCAAAATCTGGGATATGTAGGAACTGGTCATTCTGACATGGATGACAGTTGAACTCATTTGAGAGATTATTGTACCCTAGGGGGTTTAAGTACTTCCAATGGGGTAGAACATACTCATGAGTGGTTATCTTTAACTAGTGAAAGATTTGAGTATAGGTCTTACTCAAGTTTCTTTTGCTAGAGACCATGTTTGGGTCGTATTGAAGATAAAAGGGTAGTATACGTGATGACAAAGCGATGTAACGTCTCATAGTGACCAAACCTAGTTGGGATGAACTTCCAAAGAGGAAGTCCGTCAAGTTGGATTTAACTAGCTTGTATTTGGTCTGGTAATGGTGTAGCTTGTGCAAAGTTATTACATTATCTACATACGAGATGTATCGCATGTTTTACAGTCATTATGTTGTACGCCTATTTTATTGGACTGCATGAAGTATGTTGCGGGACTGATGTTTATTGTCGTATGGGTGCAGATGGTTCGCACTCGGACCACACATGAGATTGGTGGCTCTAGCCAGCAGGGGGTGATGACTCCCAGCCACCTGCCTACGACAGCACCCCGCAGCAACAACCACCACTGTCGCCTCCGCTTACGCTAGCAGATGTGATTGCGGCACTGGTGGGTGGTCGTGAGGAGCAGACCGACCTGCTCCGCACGATCGTGCAGAATACATCCTAGGAGGGGGGGGGGCGTCAAGAGAGGGTGCCTCGTGAGCCACATGCTGTGACGCACTCGGATTTCATGAGTACGCACCCTCCGGTGTTCATAGAAGCAGCAGAACCCCTGGAGGCCGACAACTGGCTGCGGACAATCGAGTCCAAGTTCGGGCTGCTCCAATGTACAGAGCGGCAAAAGACTCTGTTCGCAACGCAGCAGCTTCACGGTGCCGCTGGTGCGTGGTGGGCGAATTATGTCGCCTCACGCCCGTCTGGCCATGCCGTGGAGTGGGAAGAATTCCGGGAGGCGTTCCGCGCCTACCATATCCCTCCCGGGATAATGAAGCGGAAGTTCCAAGAGTTCTTGGAGTTGAAGCAAGGCGGGAGGAGTGCCCAAGACTACTCCCGTGCCTTCAACCATCTGGCGCAATATGCGTCAGATTACGTCTCCACCGAGGAGAAGAAACGGGAGCACTTCTATCGGGGGTTACACCCCGAGATGAAGACGCATCTCGTCCAATGCAATCGCGGCACCTTCAACGACCTCGTTAATGCCGCGATCATGCAAGAAGACGCTCAGCGGGAATTGGCGGCTGAGCAGCGGAAGCGCAGCACTCCACCCAGCAGTGGGGGTGGAGCTCCCCAGAAATACCATATGGTGTATCGGACACCATCCGGTCAGCAGTGGCATCCACCGGCGCGGCCTCAACAGTTCAGGGGTCATTCTTTTCAGCCATCCCCGTTCCGACCGCCGATGCCACTACCGCGACCACAACAACAGCAGCAGATGGTACCTCGAGCGTTCCCACCGCCACAACACGCCTCGGGTTTCCGTCCGCTGATCAGTGGAGGACCGCCTCGCTACACTTGCTTTACGTGTGGCCAGGCGGGCCATTTCTTGAAGGACTGTCCCGAGGGGCAGCAGAGCAGCGGGCAAGCCCAGTTCCAGGGTGGTGCTCGATACCGACCTCCGGTCAAGAAGGTTGGTCAGCGAACTGGGGGCGTTCGCAACCTCGACAATGAGGACGCCCCAGAGGGAGACAACGTGCTGGCGGGTACGTTCACTCTCAACGACCAAGCAATCATCATTTTATTCGATTCTGGTGCAACCCACAATTTTATAAGTGCATCCTATATGGCTAAGCATCAAATGCACGTCTTCCCAACCGACTGCACATATATGATCTGCTCACCGGGAGGGAAGATTTCAGCAAATATGATGATTCCAAAAGCACCACTGTGCTTAGGTGGGAAGATATATCCCACCACCTTGATAATCCCTACGGGACAAAAGATTGATGCAATCTTAGGGATGTCATGGTTACGCTACCATGGCGCTGTCCTGGACACTCGGACACGGTAGGTTCATTTGAATTCTCCATTCCACCGTCCGCATTCCATGGTGCTAGACAATCCAGTCCGGGAAGTTTCAGAAATTAATAATGCTGAAGCTCTCAAGTTAGAGGATATCCCCGTAGTCCGGGAGTACCCCGATGTGTTTCCGGATGATCTTCCGGGCATGCCACCTGAGCGGGATGTCGAGTTCAAGATTGAGCTTGCACCCGGGACTACGCCAATATCACGGAGACCATACAAAATGGCTCCAAACGAGCTGGCTGAACTAAAGGAACAGCTCAATGATCTGTTGAGCAAAGGTTTCATTAGGCCGAGTTCCTCGCCTTGGGGATGCTCAGCGCTGTTCGTAAAGAACAAGGATGAAACCTTGAGGCTGTGTGTGGACTACCGGCCGCTCAATGCCGTCAACATCAAGAACAAATACCCACTGCCCCGCATTGACAGCCTGTTTGATCAGCTTGTGGGTGCAAGTGTGTTCTCCAAGATGGACCTTCGCTCTGAGTATCATCAAATAAAAATCCGGGCGGAGGATATCCCGAAGACGGCTTTCTCGACGAGATATGGCTTATATGAATATCTCGTCATGTCTTTCAGTCTCACCAATGCTCCAGCACATTTCATGTATCTCATGAACTCGGTGTTCATGCCGGAGCTGGACAAGTTCGTGGTGGTGTTCATTGATGATATCTTGGTTTACTCCAAGACAGAAGCAGAACACGCCGAACACTTAAGAATCGTTCTTCAACGATTGCGAGACCACAAGCTCTACGCCAAGTTCAGCAAATGTGAGTTTTGGATCATCCAAGTGCCATTTTTGGGACATATTATCTCAGCGGAAGGCATTGCGGTTGACCCAAGAAAAAATGAGCAAGTGCCGAAATGGAAAGCCCCTACTTCAGTCCATGAAGTCAGAAGCTTCCTCAGCTTAGCGGGATACTATCGGAGATTCATTCCAAGCTTCTCCAAGTTTGCTAAGCCGATGACAGAATTGCTGAAGAAGGGAACAAAATATGTTTGGAACACGGCGTTTGAAGGAGCGTTCCAAGCATTAGTGAAGCATCTCACAACAGCCCCGGTCTTAGCTCAACCGGATACAACCAAGCCCTTCGACGTGTATTGTGATGCGTCCGGTATTGGGCTCGGCTGCGTGTTGATGCAGGAAGGACGTGTGGTCGCATATGGCTCACGCCAACTTTGGAACCATGAGCAGCACTATCCGACTCATGATCTTGAGCTTGCTGCTGTGGTTTTGGCGTTAAAAATGTGGAAGCACTATCTCCTGGGAAATTTGGTGCATCTCTACACCGACCACAAGAGCCTGAAGTACATTTTCACCCAGAAGGAGATGAATATGAGACAAAGGAGGTGGTTAGAACTAATCAAAGATTATGAGATTGAGATTCATTACCACCCCGGAAAGGCGAATGTCATTGCTGACGCGCTGAGTCAGAAATCACATGTCCATAACCTCACCATCACACCGGTGGAGGAGGAAGAGTCGAGTTTATACTTGGTTTCTTATCGATCGCTCTATAACCTTGCCCTCATCCCTACCATTAGGGGGGCATCAATGCAGCTCAGAAGGTTGATAAGGGTATGGCACATCTCTGGAGACGGATAGACAACGGGAAAATCAAATGTTTCTGGAAGGATGATGAGGGGACGTTGTGGTTTATTGACCGCATAGCTGTACCCGGAACATGGAGCTGAGGAAGAAAATTCTTGATGAAGCTCACTTGTCTAAATACTCCATTCATCCGGGCAGCAACAAAATGTACCAAGATTTGAAAAAGAAATTTTGGTGGACGCGGATGAAGCGGGAGGTAGCGCAGTACGTATCCGAGTGTGATACGTGTAGACGAGTGAAAGCTGATCATATGAGAAAATCAGGGCTGCTGCAACCCCTGAAAATTCCGGCATGGGAATGGGAAGATGTGAGCATGGATTTCATTGTGGGATTATCCCTGACTTCCAACAAGCATGATTCCTTTTGGGTAATCGTTGACCGATTAACCAAGTCGGCTCACTTCATTCCTGTGCATACACATTACAATGCCGGCAAGTACGTGGAGCTGTACATAGAGAGAATTCTATGCTTATATGTGGTACCCAAGACCATAGTCTCAGATCGAGGTGTGTTATTCGTGTCTCGTTTTTGGGAGCAGTTGCACGCTGCATTGGGTACTAAGCTGATTAGGAGCTCCGCCTATCACCCTCAGACAGATGGGCAAACAGAGAGGGTGAATCAAGTACTAGAAGACATGTTGAGAGAATGTGTCATCCACCACGGTAGGAACTGGTATGATCACCTACCATTGGTGGAATTCTCGTACAATAACAACTATCAGGCGAGTATCAAGATGGCACCCTACGAAGCTCTCTACTGTCGCAAATGCCGCACCCCATTAAACTGGTGCGAGTCCGGTGAGAGGGTCACATTCGGGGTTGATGTGGTGAACGACGCCAAAGAGCGCGTTCGGATGATTCAAGCCAACTTGAAGGCCGCTCAATCCCGGCAGAATAGCTACGCTGATAAGAGGCGTAGACCGCTGCACTTTGACGTCGGAGAGCACGTGTACCTCCGTGTATCTCCGATGAAGGGCGTGCACCGGTTCGGTGTGAAGGGGAAACTCGCTCCCCGATTCATTGGACCCTATGCTATCACCAAGAAGTGTGGACCAGCGGCGTATAGACTGGAGCTACCGGCATCTCTTGCTGGTATTCATGACGTTTTCCTCGCAACTGCGAAAATGTCTGAAGCATACGGCTGCTGTTCCCACTGAAGACATCGGCGAGCTGCAACCAGATTTGACATATGATGAATATCCGGTGGCAATTATTGATGAGAAAGCTCGGACCACACGTAGCCGAACGTTGTGGTTCTACAAGATACTCTGGAGTAACCACACCGCCGAATAAGCCACGTGGGAGAGCGAGGAATTTCTTCGCTCAAACTACCCGGAGTTCATGGCGTCTCAGCACGGGTGAGTTCCTATTACATCGCTGTCTCTTCTTTTGTAATCTCGGGACGAGATTCTTTTAAGGGGGGAGGGATGTAAAAGCCCAAGAAAGTGACTTGCAAAAAAATTTTTTCATCACCTCACAGCACCACAGCTCATTTTGTTGATATCTTGTGAACACTCGTGAAGAGCAAGTAACCACCATCAAAAGGGTGATTAGAGGGGAAAGCCCTAACTTCCAGAAAGTAGGATTTCTACACATGAACATGCAAGGTTGAGCTCACCCATAGACCTTAAATAGTCTTGGGAAGGCTCAGGCCAAAGTTCATGCAACCAATACTTTTTGAGGCACTTTTGGAGGCATTTGAAAAAGAGGCCAATTTGAATATAAATTCAAATTGCAGCAACTTTCATCACTTAAATTCAAAAGTTGGCTTCATATTCAAACTCAGCATATTTTTCTGAGTTAGCCCACCAATTTTCACCCCCATTGGACTTCATCTTGTCGGGAGCTAAATTTGCATTATTCAAAAACTGAATTTGAATTTCAATTCAAACATGCAGCAAATTTAGCCAAACCAGTTTCAAATTTTGGAAATCAAATTCAAACAAGGACTTGGAGGTTAAGTCTCACATTCAATTGTGAGTAGCTGAGGATATTTTCAGCAAAAACAGAGGTGAAAAAGTAGAAGAGGATTAGAGGGGAGGGACCCACCTGTCAGTAGCCTTCACACTGAAGTCTTCGGGTGATTTTTCTCTCAGCCGGGAGCGCGCGCCAGCCAGCCACGGCGTCGGCGCCCGACCGTCTCAGCCAGGCCAGCTCCTGCTCGGTGAGGGGGGGGGAGATCACAGGCCGAAGGGATAAACCGTGTGCTCCTGCTGTGCTTCATTTCTCTCCTCGCACAGTCTCTGTTCTGCCCACAAACCACCGCCGCAACTCGCTCTGAGTTCACCTCCCTCTGGTCACCAGCGTCCGGGCGACACAGGCCTCCTCGTGCTCAATGATCAACACAAGAAACAACCGCCCTAAGGTGCTTGTCCTGCTAGTCCAGACCGTTCAGCGTTTCATGCACTGTCGGGGGAGAATTTCCCCAGGAAAGTTTCGGTGTTCTTAGGACCGAGCCATCCCAAATCCAAAAATTCACGGGTATTAGATCATCACCGGGTATACCGAGCTACACACATGATCTACACCTTGCCACGGCCATCTAGGATCAAAAAGTACAAAGAACCGTCGAGTATAGACTCGGGTTATCGAGTTTTTCAGGTCACAGCCGATATCGGGCCTAGGTCGACGGTGAGCGCATAGCTCCGGCCATTTCCATGGAAAACCGAGCTCATTTTCGTGCTCAGCAGGCCACAGCGGAGCTGTAGGAGCAAACCGTGCCGAAAATAAGGCCTTGAGTAGCTCGGGTGACATCGCCGGAGTAGGGATAGCCGCTGTCACCGTCGTGGGCATGGTTCCGGCCATCGCCGAGCTTCGGTGAGGGCACCAGCGTGTTCCCCCATCCAAGTTAGGCACAGGCAGCAAAACCCGTTGGAGGTCGTGCAGCGAAATGGCCGGCGGCGAGAGCTCCGGTGAAGCACCGCCGCGGGAGTCGCAGGAGGTCGCAAGGTAGGCGAAGGGGGGCCGGGTCCACCGGTCAGCCTCTGTTTCTCACGGGGATCCACTTTGCGGCCGGGATCTGATGCGGCAGCACAGGTAAAACCCCGTGGGCTGCGGTGTGGCCGCGTTCTCAGTGGGCCGGTTTAAAGAGTGGGCCCCACCCGCAGAGTTTAAACATTTTAGGAATTTCCAGTTTAGATCAAACTTCAAATGCATAGAACTTTTGCTAGGAAGCTCCAAATTCAGTGAACCAAATTTTGCTGAGCTCAGATTTTTTAGTACTTTCCAGAAACACCAATTTCAGCTCATGAAACGTAATAGTTTTCCAGAATTAATTCCCTAAAGTTTAAAATGTTAGGAATTGTATCTGGAGAACTACTTTATGAAAAAATCTGAAATTTGGCTGGGAGGTTCATTGGAAAATCCTTGAGCCACAGTAAAATTTTCAGACCCATTTAAGTTCATTTAGTCTCCCTAATGGGGTGATTAAGTGAACTGCCCTGAGAAAATAGAAAAATGTACAAAACATTTTTCAGATTTTCTCAAATCTTATTTAGGGCATAACTTCCTCTAGAATTCTTCAAATGACATGAAACCAATTCCAGTAGAACCATCTCAAATTCTAGTGGCTAAAAGATGAACTAAGGACGAACTTGTATGCGTGTCTGTTTGCTGAAATTTTACTGTCCCATGTCCATTGTACCCTATATGTAGAGTTTCATGCCTAGGTGCGTCGGTTAAGTCTTGTTAAGCCATCGTGCTCATGGTTGCTGCTTAAGTGTTTTTCAGGTGAGGAGCCACCCACGGACTCGGGTTACGAGTCCACCGGCGAGGGTTACCCTCCGTCTGGGACCACGGCTGAGTGGAAGCCATACCCGCCGCGCTAAGCTGAGGAGTGCAGCTAGTGTTGGGTGCCCTAGGTCTGGGCAACCGACTTTTGCTAGATAGGCGGGCGTGAGTTGTACAAATTTAACTTCCGCTGTGTAATATAAACCCTAGTTTGTAACTGAGTAGTGTACTAGTTTGTACATTTCAGTTGGTTTTCAATGTAATACAATGTATCCTTATGATGTGTGCTGTCGGGTGTCGCATCGTGCGGCACCACCCTCTGCGATCCTGGATGAGCGGATTCCGGTCCGCCACATGCTCCTTCTGAGCCATGCGACCTACGGCTAAGGGACAATGAAAACCTTAAACGAAGCTACGTTCACACGATACACGGAGAGGAAGGTACCAGGATCTCCTCTTCCAGAGTCTTGCAAAGCTAAGGGGCAACAAAATCCCTAAAAGAAGCTATGGTTCGAGCGAGACAGAGGAAGAAAGGAACAAGTGAACAAGATAAGTCAAAAGTTCACGGTTTTTTCCATTCCTTAAAAATCTCCCAAAGGCTTTGTTACAAAAAGGAAAGAAAAAAATACAAGACTACGTACGGGCTACTCTAGCCTCTGCCTCTCCATCTCCTCCATCTGCTGGATGGAATCATCGGGGACCATCTCCTGTAGAGCCTAGTCCGCTGGCCCGACCCTTCTAAGGAACTCCCTGAGCTCCACATTGGACGGGCCATCGGCGAAGCCCTCTCCCAAGGCTTTGAGGTCGACACCGGGGTAGTGCATCAGCACCACGCCCAAGACCATCCAAGCTCCATAGATGGCCCCAACACCCTCGTAAGACAACAGACAGGTCGGTGCTGGTCTTTCTTATGAAACAGATCAGACATCCGCAAGCGCACGAAATACCGTCGTAGCACTTCCTCTTAAGAGTATTCCGAAGAGTATCAAATCCAAGGAACGTGTGGGTTAATCTTCTAACCAGCTCATGCAAGGACACACAGTTTGTTTGGTAGGCAATGGATAGAGAGGAGTTCTTAAGGATTGTCCTTAATTCAAAGTAGTCTAAGATGGTTGTTTGCTTCGGGCACGGGCTTACCCTTGGTTTACCAGAGTGACTCCCGCCAAGAGCCTATGGCATAGCCAAATGTGGAGGATTATAAAGGGTGGGTAGGGATGTCACCACCTACTGCCTACCTCTTCAATCCGTGGGTCTACGAGATATCAAATGGTGATTTCTAATCTAAGCACCTCGCTTACGTTATAAATCACTACTCTAATCTTTGTGAATACAAAGCTAATACTAGAGCCCCTAACTGAGTAGAGCAATGAACCCACAAACAACTACTGAAATAAACTACTTCGAATCTAGGAACAAAACTTAAATAGAATTCACAAAAGCTTACTCATTTGAAAAGAACATCCATAGAGGTACAAATGTTGGAGAGTAACTTTACAAGCCAAGCCTCCTCCTCCTCCTCCTCCTTCTAGCTTCTCCTCACACTCCTCCTATCTTGGCAGCCTCTAAGGCAGCACTAAGCCTATAGAGTAGCTGTACTAATCTCAAACTTGTGGTGTGTGTGAATGAGGGAGTTGGGGGGACCATTTATACACGAGTTTAGGTCGATTCCGGCCCGAATATGTGCGTGAATCAGTCACCACTGCCTTCAAGGAGCCAAAGGGAGTAAACATGTGGAAAAAGACCGAGTTTGGGGTTCGGGCCGATCTCGCCGATCTCCCATGTGTCCCGTTCGCCGTGTGCTTTCTCCTGGATACTGGCAGGTGGGCCCAGGTTCCTTCCCCGCTTGATGACCCTTGGATTCCTTAGGATAAGCCTCAAAATGGGTCTATGAATCCAGTTTCTGCCACGTAGTGATGCCTGATTGGTTGGAAACTTGTTTTCAGGATTGGTCCCTCCAATTCTCAGTATTTTGGGGTATAATTCACCTGCATACAAAATAAACACTAACATTTATGGAAATTGTTAGTATTTAACCCCTACCAATATGTTGTGTTCTCATTCTATCCATTTTATGAGGTGAATTGATGGTCAAATATGACACCTGAGAACCGTCAATAAAATACCCCACACTTAGTCCTTTGCTCGTCCTCGAGTAAAGGCGAGAAGATCTAAATGATATCATAGTTTTGATAAATATATGAATGTTTTGTACAAAACATTTCAACACACACCTGTGTCCAAGAACCTTTTGATGTGGCTACCAGATCATCTTGGGCGTTTGAAGGTGGAACAGTATAAATGTAGTTCACTTGGGATCATCTTGCTGAATATCTTGGAAATTGCTACAATGAAAGTTAAAGGCATGCTATTCTTCTCAAAAGAATTTCTCTCGTCTCTCTATGTGTTTTATCCCTCACCTGGCATGAATTGCCACTTTATTCCCCTACAACTAAATATGGCTTTTTGTGGAGCTTGGTAGGGATAAAGGGGCTCACTTGCGATTCATATGTTACTAAGTCAAAGACTGGATCCTATGAGGGGACTATGCAATAAAAATATTTGACAAAAGGAATTCTCTTGTGCATATAAAATGGAGGAATGTCAAAAGATAACTCCCAAATGTAAAATCCCTTAAGTATGCAAAGATGAAGCATGGCTACTTTCCTTCTTCTCTTTTTTTTTTGAATACATACTCTTTTGTTGAGAGTATTCTTTTTATTTTTCTTGTAGCCATGCCTTCTACTCCTTTTTCTGCATACTTGTAGAGAGAATTTTTTGCAAGAAAATTATGGAGTATCTTTCTGTGGTGGATGGATGGTATGTTACTACTTTTCAAATATGAAAATTTAGCAATGATGGAATGCACAAGAATTTCCTAAGTCAAAATTTTCATGCTAGTCACTTAACGAGGTTAAGAATTTGACAAAGTTCAATGAAAAATGCAAAGTAGAATATGCAAATAGGTTTTCAATAAATTCATCTGGTGGCATTGGTGGGATTTTTATATTCTAATGAGGATATAAGCAAAAATCTTATAACTTCAAATACTGCAATACCAAAATTTTATTCAATCATGAAGATCCCAGATTTACTAATTTACCATATCACACCAATCAAACACTTAGATGATATGTTTTTCCTACTTTAATATTAGGTCCAGGAACTTGGTAGTGAAATTGAATGAGATGTATGCAAATTCATGTTTTCATCAAAACAAGATATAGAGAGAATTGCTAAATTTTAGTTTCCAATTTCAGTTGATTTAGAGAAATTCAATTAAGGCATAAAGATTCAACTCAAAACATCAAGAATTCAGGTAAAAATAGGGATGGGAATATCGAACCGTACTCGTGGAGCGAAGTGGGCCCGAGAGAAGCCCTCCTCAGTTCAGCCAAACCAGGGGGTCCTCCTTGGTTCGGCCGAACCAGAGGATCCACTGTTGGTCCTCTGCTTCGACGTGTTGTCTCATGCCTATGTTTGTGACGTGTTGTTATATGCAACATGATTTTTCGTACGTGGAGAGGTCGCGAATGGGATATCTCCCACACACTTGTTTCCTGAAATGTTTATTCTCCAAAAATCTAAAATTAAGGGGGACTTTACCGGTGTTAGCTGAACCGGTAAGTCCTCTTTATTGCAAATAAACGGGGGTGCTTACATTATAGAATTTGGAAGGAGATAAATAAGGTAGTAAACACCCTAGGCCTTATAGAGACCCAAATTATGTGGCATTGTAAAGCTGAGGTTTCCCTATAGCCTCTAAATCGTCCTTAATTAGCCGGCACAAGCTCCTAACTAAGATTGAAATTTGAACCTGAAGATGCATGGAGGACAATGTTTTGCTGGCCATGGTGATAGTAGATATGATTTGGCAAGGTGGAGAGGAGAAGAAATATTTTTAGTATGGCACAATTGTTCTCCTCTCTAGTTCGGGACTTTTATTGTCACCGAAGCGGGTATTCTGCACGGTAGCACCGAGGGATTGATTGGAATACGAAAGAGGATTACACACGAGAAAACAAGACTCAAGTGGCGCTCACAGGGGTCGGCCGAACCCTGGGTGCCCACGAGTGGGTTCTGCCTTCGTGTGTAAGTCCTGTGGGTCGTGGGGAATACTTTTCAAAGTGGCCCACTTATTTGGACATTGATAATTTAGTCAGAAATTGAGAGAACGGCGTGAAAATCAATTAAATTGATCACGTCGATTTCTCTTTCCGAATTTTTGTGGGAATCAAAGAAGTGTTTTAGATGATGTCCGTTTACCTTAAATAGATGTCCCTCATCATATTGGAGTGTGATTGCTCCATGAGATGAGGTCTCTATCACAGCAAATGGTCCTCCCATTTACTTCTTAATTTCTCATGTCTAAAGAGTTTAACCCTAGATTTGAAAAGTAAGAACTTATCTCTGGGTTTAAACTCTTTAGGCGTAATCCTTTTATCGTGCCACTTCTTGGTTCTAACCTTGTAAATCATGGCACTATAGTACGCCTTATCCCTCCATTCATCAAGTTCGGAAATTAGGCATAGGCGGTGCTTACCGGCCTCCATGAAGTCCATATTCTACCTTTTTATGGCCCAGTACGCTCTATGTTCTAATTTTACAGGAAGATGACAAGTCTTCCCATAGACAAGTTGGAAAGGAGACATGCCAATAGGTATCTTGTAAGCAACCCGATATGCCCACAATGCATCGGGTAATTTATGATTCCAAATGGTTCCCATTTCCAATACAGTCTTTTGCAGAATATTTTTGATTTGTTTGTTAGATGTTTCTGCTTGACCGCTTGTCTGTGGGTGGTATGGAGTAGCAATGTTATGCTGGACTCCAAGATCCTTCAAGAAGTTTCAGAAGGCCTTATCTATGAAGCGAGACCCTCCGTCACTTATAACCATTCGGAGAGTTCCAAACTGCGGAAAAATGATTTAATGAAACATTTTTCGGGCTTGCTTGGAATCAACATGTTTGCAAGGCATTGCTTCTACCCATTTGGATACATAATCGACGGCAACCAGAATATACTCGCAATCATAGGACTTTGGAAAAGGTCCCATGAAGTCAATCCCCCACAAATCAAATAATTCTACCTTAATATTATACGTGAGGGGCATTGCATTGCGAGCAGTGATTCCTCCATGCTTTTGGCATTACCAACATCAGCGAATGAATTGTTTTGTATCTTCATATATAGAAGGCCAAAAGAATCTACTTTTCCAGATCTTTGCCTGAGTACGGTAAACACCGTAATGGCCTAAGTAAGGGCCAACATGGCATTTCTTGATGATTTTGGTGCCTTCCATTGTGGGGACACGTCGTCTAAGGAGTCAATCGGCACATACTCTATAGAGGTACGGATCGTCCCATAGGTGCCTTCTACTTTCATAGATGAGTTTCTTTTTGTTCTCCCTTGGTGGTACGTACCCCGTGACCGTAAAGTTCGTGATATCCGCATACCACCTTGAGCAACATATCATCACGTAGGAAGTCATGTATGGGTATGTCCATGGGTTATGTGACTTCCATACGCGAGAGATGATCCACGACAAAATTCTCTACTCCCTTCTTATCCCTTAATCTCCAAATCAAACTCCTAGAGTAAGAGAGTCCTTTGAACTAGCCTAGGTTTAGCATCCTTTTTGGTGAGCAAAAATTTCAATGCAGCATGGTCTGTGTAGACTATGACTTTTGCTCCGATCAAATAGGATCTAAACTTGTCAATAGCAAAAAATACTGCCAGGGAGCTCCTTTTCCGTTGTGGCATAATTAAGTTGTGCTCCTCTCAGAGTTTTGCTAGCATAGGCTATGGTGTGATGCTTTTTATATTTGGTTTGGCCTAAGACCGCAACAACCTCTTGATCACTAGCATCACACATGATTTCGAATGGCAACATCCAATCTGGGGGTTGAATGATTGGAGCTGAGTTGAGTGCCTTTTTCAGGGTATCAAAGGATTTATGGCACTCTCCATCGAAATCAATGGGCGCATCCTTGGCTAATAGGTTGGTGAGGGGTCTAGCGATTTTAGAAAAGTCCTTGATGAACCGTCAATAGAACCCCGTATGTTCTAATATATTCCCTTGATGTTGGTAGGAGGTGTAAGTTGTTCAATAACTTCAATTTTTTTCTTTATCCACCTCTACCCCCCTCTCGGGCACTAAGTGTCCGAGGACAATGCCTTCACGGACCATAAAATGGAACTTTTACCAATTAGGTACTAGGCCCTTCTCTTGGCATCTTTGTAAGACCTTGTCTAAGTTTTCCAGGCAATGATCAAAAGTCTTTCCATAGATGGAGAAGTTGTCCATGAAAACTTCCATGATCTCCTCAATCATGTCGAAAAAGATACATTATGCACCTCTAGAAAGAGGCTGGTGCATTACACAACCCAAAGGGAATTCGCCGGTAGGAGTATGTTCCATAGGGGCATGTGAATGTGGTCTTACTTTGCTCATCAAGATGGATAGGAATTTGATGATATCCCGAATACCCATCAAGGAAACAAAATAAGGAATGTTTCGTCAATCGCTCAAGCATCTCATTGATGAAAGGTAGTGGGAAGTGATCCTTTCGTGTTTCCTTGTTAAGCTTTCGGTAATCTATGCACATCCTCCATCCCGTGACGGTTCGTTGAGGAATTAACCCATTCTTCTCATTCTTAATGACCGTCATTCCTCCCTTCTTTGGCACTACTTGGACCGGGCTGACCCACTCACTATGATGGACAGGATAGATAATCCCGGCGTGTAAAAGTTTCAAGACCTCCTTTTTGACAACCTCACGCATTACATTATTTAACCTCCGTTGAGGATCCCTGGAGGTTGTACTCTCATGGTCAATAGAAATGCGATGGGTGCAAAGAGCAGGGCTGATTCCCTTGAGGTCTTGGAGTGAGTAGCCAAAACGGTTCTATGCTTTTCTAAAATGGCTAAGAGTTTGGATGTATCCTCATCTGAAAGCATGTCACTTATGATGACAGGGGCTTTCAGATCGCCATTTAGGAAAGCATAACGTAGGCCAGGAGGCAAAGTTTTTAGCTCAATCGGAGGTTTTGGTGGGAGCTCTTCTTTGGGTAATTCAAATGTCTCCTAAAATTCATCCTTTTTCTAGGATGAAATCTTATTCTCCATCAATTTCAGGAGGATTCAAATATTGAAGAGTCCTAACCTCTTCGATTGGCTCATCTTGGAGGGGAGGTTCTGCTGATGTGTTCTTTGAGCGTAGAATGGGAATGGAAAATTTCCTCCCTCCAAGGTTGATATTGAGGTCTCCTTTTAGGGGTACTTTCATTACGAATTTCTTAATGGGTATCCCTATCATTATGTCGAAATCCTTGACTTCGAACACGTGAAAATCAAGGAGACCCTCGATATCTCTGTGTCGAATCGACACATTTTACAAAACCCCATATCCTTCAACAATATTTCCAAAGGAATCTCGGAAGGATTTTCTTGTTGGAGCCAAGGTCACATCACCCAAAATGGCTAAAGCACGAGTATTAAAAATGATATTGGCTCCAACTGTGGTGCTATAAAGCACATTCATCTTTACTCCCCTGATAAGGCATTAAATGGTTGCTAAAGGTGAAACCATCCGAAGTATTTCAGGTGATATCTCAACCTCCACCGTCCATTCTCTGCTCATTATTGACGTCAACTCCTTGACCATCTCCAGAAGGAATACTCCATCAGATGGATTAGGTGGAGTGGGAGGTTATGATGGCTTTTTATAGCAAAATACTTCGAGGTATTTCCATAGTCATTGAAAAGCTCTTTCTCGAAGTAGAATGGAAACTCCGAAGGTTGAATTTCTTCATCCTTCTTGTTTCAGGTTCGGGTGAGGTTTTTATAGGCAAGGCTAGAGATGGGCAAACTGTTTGTTCGTCCTTGCTTTTAGAGATAACCTCATTACTCGACATGCCTTCCTCTTGTGAAGGTTCATGAAGACCCATAATGAAGGAAGCATTTTCTAGAATTCGATCTAGAAGTTCTTTTCCTTGTTTTGGAGTCTTATAGAGGAAAGATCCTCCGGCCGTAATGTTGAGATGTAGGGCAGAGTCTTTGTTCAATCCCATACAGAAATGTTGCAATAGCAAGGGGTCGGCGATTGACAAATCTAGGCCAGAATTTTTTAAAATTGAAAATCTACCCCAGACTGCACTTATCGATTCCTCCTCCGTCTGTTGGAAAGAATGAAAGACAAAATTTGTCTTGAAGTTCTCTTTAATCACCGTTGTTTTTCCAACGGTATGGGTGTACCATTGCTTCACTTTTTCCTTGAGGAAAAAAGTAAATAGTTTCCATTTGGGATTTTCCTTTGTCATACCTTTTATTAAAAGACATGAACACAATTGTTCGAACTCTCATAGAAGGATTATTCCCGAACCATGGCTATAAAGCCAGGGCGAAGTTCATAGCTGGTTGAGCAAATTGGTTCCATTGATGGCGGAGGCTCATAGAACTCACCCATTGGGGCAAAATATGATAGAATGGTAGGCTGCTCCATAATGATGTGGTTGATGATGGGACAAGGAACAAAGGAAAGATAAAAATAGATACAAGGGTGAACAATGTTCGAAGTCAATGGCTACCGTTCCCCGGCAATGGTGCCAGAAATGCCTGTTGGTATTTCTTACGAAACGGATTAGATATCCGCAAGTGCACGGAATACCATCGTAGCACTTCCCCTTAATAGTATTCCCAAGGGTATCAAATCCAAGGGACATGTGGGTTAATCTTCTAACCAGCTCACCCAAGGACACATAGTTTGTTTGGTAGGCAAGGGATAGAGAGGAATTCCTAAGGATTGTCCTTAATTCAAAGTAATCTAAGGTGGTTGTTTGCTTCCGGCACGGGCTTACCCCTGGTTTACCAGAGCGACTCCCACCAAGAGCCTATGGCATAACCGAACGTGGAGGATTACAAAGTAAGGATAGGGCTGTCACCACCCACCGCCTACCTCTTTAGTCCATGGGTCTACGAGATAGCTACTGGTGATTTCTAAACTAAGCACCTCGCTTACGTTATAAATCACTACTCTAATCTTTTCGAATACAAAGCTAAGACTAGAGCCCCTAACTGAATAGAGCAATAAACCCACAAACAACTACTGAAATAACTACTTTGAATCTAGGAACAAAACATAAATAGAATTCACGGAAGCTTAATCATTTGAAGAGAACTTCCGTAGAGGTACAAGTGTTGGTGAGGAACTTGACAAGCCAAGCCTCCTCCTCCTTCTAGCTTCTCCTCACTCTCCTCTATCTTGGCAGCCTCTAAGGCAGCACTAAGCCTATAGAGTGGAGTACTAATCTCAAACCTGTGGTGTTTGTGAGTGAGGGGGGCTATTTATACATGAGTTTAGGTCGGTTCTTGCCTGAATATGCGCGCGAATCAGCCATCACTGCCTTCAGGGAAACACGGAGAGTCGACATGTGGAAGGAGACCGAGTTTGAGGGCAAGAATTGGTCGGCCAAACAAGGGGTTCGGCCGACATCCCACGTGTCCCATTCGCCGTGTGCTTTCTCTTGAAGACTGGCAGGTGGGTCCAGGTTCCTTCCTCGTGTGAATTACCCTTGGATTCCTCCGGATAAGTCTCAGAATGGGTCTATGAATCCATGTGCTACCACGTGGTGACGCCTGATTGGTTGAAAACTTGTTTTCAGGATTGGTCACTGCAATTCTCAGTATTTTCTTGGTATAATTCACCTGCATATAAATAGACACTAACACTTATGGAAATGGTTAGTATTAACCCCTACCACTATGTTGTGTTCTCATTTTATCCATTTTATGAGGTGAATTGATGGTCAAATATGACACTTAAGGTTCGTCAACAGTAGCTTGCCGATCCGCAACCGACGACAACTCCGCCCTGAGCCTCTCCTCTGGGAACTCCCAAGGCACCGAGCGGCACACGGAATGCCCAAAAACCCGGAGGTTCTCGAGGGTCGACCAAAGTGCGTTGAACTCCTCGATGACCTTCCTGAGCCAACCACCAATGGAGTTTTTGCCCGAGTAGGCCTCCTCAGGTGATCCTAGGACCAGATCGTAGGCCACGGTCACCGGAGCGTGAACCTCTTGCAGATCCCCCTGGACCTTGGAGAGCAGAGAACGAAGGCCCACGAGCTCCTTGTCCCAATCGAGAAGCTTCCTATCCTCCTCGGCCAGCAGGTCCCTCGCCTATAAAAGGGACACCACAAGGCTGAGTATGAAAAGTCGTGAGGAATTGCAGGGATAAAAAGAAGACCTACCGAAGAGCTGACGATCCCCCGCAACCACGGCGTCCCGAGCTACCCGGGCCTCCTCGACACTGGTGTCTGCAACCCACCTGCACATTAGCAGCCTCATCCGAAGCGACCCGGGCTTCCTCCCGAGCTCCCACGAGCTCGACGTCAGCTACCTTCGCCTTGGTGGTTGCAGTTGCCTACTCCTCAGCAGCCCGTGCTGCCTCCTCATAGACTCGTGCAAGCTACGCCGGCACCACCGCCAGCTCGGTCTCCGCCTTTCTCTTGGAGTGACACAGTATCGCCCTAACATTGACCTCCACGGTAGGACTCTGATCCGAGGGGATGGACGACGCACCTCTCGCATTCCTCTTCCTTAGCATCAGGTCGGGAGCACGCCTGGACGCCTGCTCTCGGGCGACACCCTGAGCTGGGGACGACCCACACGGGTCAACACACGGACGAGCGAACGGTTCTTTGGCGAAGGGGGGCACGGAGAGGATGGCGTCATCCACCGAGGACACCCCGAGAGTTCCCTCGTCCTCGTAGCCGCCTGCGAGGAAGAGAGCTCCACCTCTGACTCCCTCATTGGGTACCTTGGCCCAAGGTACTCCCACATCGGATGCCCCCGGACCCGAAGGGGTTAAATCCTCTACTCCAAAAAGACACGGAGAATGATCGCTCCGGTGAGTCCTATTCCTTGAAGATCCTCCTACCGGGTGAGAAGCGGCGCCAGCACGGCCGTCGGAGATACCTTCATGGAAGGACGCCTTCGGTACCGGAGGATTGCCAGTGATGTGTGGAAGCTTGGCGCCGCATTCAGGTGTAAAACCATCCTTCATGCCACCCTTTGAGCGACGACTGGAGAGGGGCGGTGAAGTAGCGTGTCTACTGCGCGCAGAGTTGGACGCAAGAACTGCCAAAGTTGGGGAGCGGGTAGTCGTTCGCTGAAGCCCACACTCAGAAGAAGAACCTCCACAGGTTCAGATCCGGCTCCACTTTCAGCAAGGCCTCGCACACGGGGATGAACACCAACATGTGGAGAATGCCATTTGGCGTTAGCTCATGAAGCTCGACGCCATACTCCTGAATGAGCTGCCGGAAGAAGGGATGTGCCGGGATCCCGAATCCTCGCGCATGAATCGCGAAGAACGACACAACCTTGTCGTCGTGCGGCGGAGGCGTTCTCTCTCCTTTGGGAAGATGAATGGTGTGAGACTCCCTCGAAGAGAGCAACCTGTGCGTGGCATGCTCAAAAATCTATACGGAGCATGAGTGGGAGGTCGTCCACGTGGACATGGCGGCTGGAAAGGAAGAGGAAGAAAGAACAAGTGCTCTAACTAATTCGAGACAGTCGGGAGAAGGGAGTGTGAGGAAGAAAGAGAAAGGTGTACCCGAGGTGGGGTGCCCTGGAGGGAGGATATAAAGCTGCCGAAGCAACACGCAACCTGACAACCGTCAGGGAACATGCGATCGTTCAGGTCCTCTCGGAACCGATGCCTCTTCGGCCTGCTCAACTACCCTCAGAGATTAAAACCGTTTCCGCGGCATGGGAACTGAGTAGAGTGGCACCTCCTGAATCCCCCAAATTAAAACCGTCGTCGCGACACGGGAGTCGAGTCAAGCAACGTCTCCTTAACTCCACAAAGCATAGGCGAGAGTTCAACATGGGGAGGTAAGTTTCCGGCCCACTCTCGGGGCCTGAAAAGTCCCTGGTTTGAAGGCCGGTCCCACAATGCTCCGAGGCGCCCATGAGTGAGGGACATACGCAAGGCAGTCCACGACAAATACTATCTTGGTAAAAGCGAATCCTCCCGATGCCTCTAAGTCCGTAGCTGAGTCATAGCCCTGCGAGCGCCAACGTAGCCCTTTGAGGGGTCGGCATCGAGCTGCCCGAGCCCACGATAAGCTCAGGAACCACATGCTTGCTTCGAGCAGGGATCTAATGAAATGCGGGCACCAAGCCCCAACAAGGAAACCCCCGGAAAAACAGGGCGAATGGTTCTGACCGCCACACAAACAGGACAAACGGGTTTCACTGGGTTCTACCCGATAGTCAACTCTGCGGGCCCAGGGGCTCGACCATCGAGGAATGTCTCCGATCGACCCACCCCCTCTAAGTCATGAATGGCTCGCTGAAGTGTCCCGACCAATAAGATTGGAACTAAACATGTAATATGATACCAGAAGCAGAGTTCAGTACATAATATCACAATACAAGTGGAACCACAGCCATACAAAGCTTTATTACAACGACCTAGTCTTGTGGATAAAAACTATAACTACTAACAAGAAAAGAATAATGGTCAACAACACATAGACTAGTACCTCCTCGTCACCCATGGTTCCACTACACAACTTGGGTGTGGACGCGACCCTACTCAATGTCCTCCGCCATGAAGTCAGGATCCTCTGAAAAACATACCAACAATATCTGAGTACAAAGGTACTCAACAAGCTCCACCTCGCCCTCTAGGAGGGGAATGGAACACATTTAGTTGCAATGCACAAAGTAAAGAGTGGTGCAACCTAATGCATACTAATGCAACCCAACACCTCATCCATAGGCATACCTGATCTCCATCCCACAATATACGACTTTCTAGTTGTTAAGACCATACCATAATCTGTCCATACAAAGGACACGGCCGTCCGAATGGGTTCTACACTCTGTAGAGGTTGTACAATGTACCGACACACATGGACCATCAAAACGGCCTGTCATAACTGACACCCAGTCGAAACATCACCCAGACCGGTCGTCCCCAACCCAGTGTCATGACTCATCTCAATACCATCTCAGTTTTTAGTCATACATATCTTTTTCTCCACCGTGGACGACTGTCGGGCTTGCCACTGGGGTTAGGCTAAGCCCCGCCCATTCAGGGTCATGTGGTCGTACTGAAAGAAGTTAGGTGAGATGTTAAAAAAACTCAGTCCATAGGGATCACTAGGGCAACCTCCATACGCAAACCACGAGCCTATCAATCTGATGGTACTCGCTGTAAATCTACCACCACGATAGTGCTTACACAAACACTAACCCTTCTGCCCCGGTCTCAACTCATGCTCTAACCAACCATGCAACATACACAGGGCCACATCATCATGCATAATATCATCATATCAACATGCTGCGAAAGGGAAACTAGTATGGTCACACTCTATTCCTCGAGTACTTCATGCTCAACAATGCAAAAACCTAACCTACAGGTCACAATGGATGATCCTCACATAGGAGCAATATGATAAAAAAGGGATCGATGGAACTTTCATTCTCTATCGTTTGCAGCGTCGTGCTCCTGGTCTCCCGGCTCCTCCTGGTTCTCCTCCAACACCGGTTCTATATCCAAAAACACCGCACACAAGCAAACATACACGCAAAGAAAACTTATATTAATACATCATTCAAGCATGCTTGCATCAGTTAAATACATTATCACGTTGGATGATTTTTAGAAGAGAATTGTATCGAGTGGTGTTTGTATGGATAGCAATGGTCTTAGGCGGATCAAGTGATTCGCTGGGTTTGCGCCCAACATGTGGACGAAATACCTAATTAACTAATGTTCGACTAGCTATTGGCCTAATAGAGGCATAAGATTCTTCGATCTTCCTTTTCCGGTTCAACCTCCTCTCCCTTCGACCACCATAGATGGCACTCGGGATCGAATTGCGGAGGGTATCAGGGAGAAGATGGCTAGAGAGCAAGGAGTCGAACTCCGACACTATGGCTCCCTCGACCGAACTGTCGATTTAGGTGGAGGACAGAGGAAAGGGGACACTTTCATGTGAGGGTGGCCGTGGCATGGGGTGGTCATGTATAGGCCTGACGAGCGAAGGAGATAGCTAGGGGACAGGTTTGGTGAAGAAGAGTCGACGGTGGGGGTGCTCACCTAGGCCTCAGCTCAGGCGTGAAGGCTCCTCGCCGGAGATCGACACGGCGTTTGCGGGAGAGAGGCACGAGGGCAGGGCGCAGCTGGTCGGAGCAGGGTGAGTCCACCGAGCACCCCTTTAAAGATGGCGGGGAAGGGGAGAGGGGTGGCCAACACTCATTGCAGATGATGATAATGGTGATGCGACAGAACTCTTCTCACCATTGTGCTCTGAGCAAGCTGTTGGAGGTGTCCTAGCACCTGGTGTGGCTCAGTTGATGGGACAACACGGGCAGTGGCTGAGCGAGCCAGAGAGGTGACGCGACAGCTCAGGCAGCGGGCATCTTATTTGAGCAAGCTGCTTGATGAGTCTCAACACATGGTGTGGCTCAATCGATTGGACTCCATGGACAACGGCTCAACAAGATACAGAGGTGAGGCGACAACTCAGGCAGTGGGTGTCTGCTCATCACTGTGCTCTGGTCAACCAGTTTGAGGAGTCCTAGCATAGGCTCAGTTGATTGGGCTCCATGGATAGTGGATCAGCAAGGCACAGAGGTGAGGCGACAGCTCGGGCAGTGGGTGTCTGCTCGTCACTGTGCTCTAGTCAACCTTCTTGAGGAATTCCAGCACATTGTGTGGCTTAGTCGATTGGACTTCACGGACAGTAGCTCAGCAAGGCACAGATGTGAGGCGACACCTCAGAAAGTGGATATAAATGGTGTTGAGCATCATTAACGCATGAGCAGTGAGGAGGGCCCTAGAGCTATGCATCCTGCAGCTCATCTTCAAGCTAAGGATATGGCATAGGCAGGTGTGGTAGTGTTTGAGTGAGCAAACAGGTCGGCAGTAGGACGGCGCGTGCAACGGCGCTAGGGGATGGAAAGGGAGAATGACATTATATTTGTCAGTATATTAAGAATTATTTGGTTGATCTCATCTATATTTTCCTTTCTTTTTCTCTTTCTTGTTTCCAGCTCTTGGTTTTTATTAAGCATGTGTGCCTATGTATATAAATTTATATACACATGCTTGGAATATTGATTGAAGGGGGGCCTTGGCGCAGTGGTAAAGTTGTCGCCTTGTGACCATGAGGTCATGGGTTCAAGTCTTGGAAACAACCTCTTACAGAAATGTAGGGAAAGGCTGCATACAAAAGACCTAAATGGCTCGGACCCTTCCCCGGACCCTGCGCAAGTGGGAGCTACATGCACCGGGCTGCCCTTTTTATGCTTGGAATATTGATATAAAGGTTGGTTTGTTAAGTCGTAAGAAAAATGGGATGTTACAAACCTACCCCACTTAGGATGAATCTCGTCCTCGAGATTTGGTTGATCTTCAAAGAGATGGGGGAACTCTGCCCGCAACGCATCTTCTCTTTCCCAAGTAGCTTCAGCATCCGAGTGTTTACTCCACTGGACCCGACAAAGCGTGATGGTGTTTGTCCGTGTTCTTCGGGTAACGGTGTCCAGAATCTTCACTGGCAATTCCTGGTAGGTCTAGGGTATCCGGTACCACTTGTTCTTCAGAAAATCCATAAGCCTCTTCTTAGTTGTGACACGTGGAAGACGTTATGCACATTTGACATCGCTTTGGGTAGCTGGATCTTGTATGCCACTATTTCTATTCTTTTTAGTACTAGAAAAGGACCGATATATCGTGGCACCAACTTTCCACGCACTTGAAATCTGTGCATGCCGCGGTTCGGAGATACTTTAAGGTACACGTGATCCCCAACTTGGAAGCTGAGTTCACGCCTTCTCTTGTCGCGTAGCACTTCTAACGTGATTGGGCGGCCTTGATATTCGCTCGATCCCTGCTACCTTTTCCTCTGCTGCCATGACGAAGTCCGGTTGCTCCACAATACGGTCCCTAATCTCCGACCACATGAGCGGGGTTTAACATTTCCTTCCATAGAGGGCTTCATAAGGTGACATATTGATGCTCGTCTGATAACTGTTGTTATATGAGAACTCAGCATATGGTAAACTGTCTTCCTAATCCTTGCCATAGGCGAGAACACCAGCCCACAACATGTCCTCTAGTATTTGGTTGATTCGTTATGTTTGACCATCTGTTTGAGGATGGTATGCTAAACTAAAGTCCAACTTGGTACCAAGTGCCTTCTGAAGACTCCTACAAAACCTTAACATAAACTAAATACTTCGGTTTAAGATTATCCTCGAGGATACACCATGTAGGTTCACAATGCGGTCTATATACAACTTAGCCAACTTGTATCCACCATAGGTTGTGCGCACAGGAATGAAGTGTGCGACCTTTGTGAGGCGGTCGACCACTACCCATACGGAGTCGTTACCATTCTTGGTTCTTGGTAAGCCCGTGATGAAGTCCATGCCCACTTCATCCCATTTCCAGACGGGTATTGGTAATGACTAGAGTAGGTCACTCGGCTTCTGATGCTTAGCTTTGATCCTCCTATGCACGTCACAGTAGGCACAAATCTGGCTATGTCATCTTTCATGCCAGTCCACCAATACTTCTTCTTAAGATCTAGATACATTTTAGTGGCTCTAGAGTGGATAGAATATGCGGAGTTTTGGGCTTCATCTAAGATGGTGCACCTGTAGTGGCCTTGTGTAGGCACACACAATCGCTTCTGGAACCACAATATTCCATCTCTATCTATCCTAAAATCCACGGCCTTGATTTCCCTGGTCAGTGACTTGATCTCCATTAACTTTTTATCTTCCTGTTGAGACTTCTTAATATGTTCATCTAGAACGGGTTGAACACTAATGTTGTAGTTGCAAGAACGAGGTACAACACTCAGGTTCAACCTCATCATCTCATCGCTCAGCCGTGGTGCTTGATTTACCAGGTGATGACAGTAAGCTTTCCTGCTGAGGGCGTCCGCTACCGCATTTTCTTTACCCGGGTGGTAGTGGATTTCCATGTCGTAATTCTTGATAAGCTCTAACCACCTCTGTTGCCTTAGATTGAGGTCAGGTTGGGTGAAGATATACTTGAGACTCTTGTTGTAAATCTCACACTTGTTCCCGATCAGGTAGTGCCTCCAAATCGTCAGCGCATGCACCACCGCAGCCAACTCCAAGTCATGAGTCGGGTAGTTTTGCTCATGTGGCATCAGTTGGCGAGAGGCATAGGCTACCACTCGCCCTTCCTGCATGAGCACATAACCCAAACTCCGTCTTGAAGCATAATAGTAAATAACAAAGTGCTAATGAATATCTGGTAGGACTAACATCGGTGAGGTGGTTAGTCTTTTCTTCAACTCACAAAAACTTCATTTGCATGCTTCTGACTAGACAAACTTCTGTCATTCTTTAGCAACTATGTCATTGGTCGGGCTAGTTTGTATAATCCCTTAATGAACCTCCGGTAATAGCCAACTAAAACCAGAAAACCACGAATCTCTGAGACAGATGCTGGTTGCTTCCAAGATGTTACACCTTCAACCTTCTCCGGATCCACTGCAACACCTTCTGCTGTTAGAACATGCCCCAGAAAACTGACTCCTTGCAGCTAAAACTCACATTTGCTGAACTTGGCATAAAGTTGATGTTTTCTAAGCCGGTCTTGGACAATGCCCAAGTTTTGCGCATGCTCCTCTTCACATCGCGAATATACCACAATGTCATCAATGAAGACAACGACAAACTTGTCCTGCTCCTGCATAAACACTCGGTTCATTAGGTTCATGAAGTATGTAGAGGCGTTGGTCAACCTGAAAGACATCATCGTGAACTCGAACTGGCCATAACAAGTCACAAATGTCATCTTGGGTATATCCTCAGCCTTAATTCTCACCTGGTGGTACCCAGACCGCAAATCAATTTTTGAAAAGAACTTGGCTCCTTTAACTGGTCAAAGAAATCATCTATCCGAGGTAGAGGATTCTTGTTCTTGATGGTCACCTCATTGAGAGCTCGGTAGTCTATATAGAGCCTCATGCTTCCATCCTTCTTCTTCACAAAGAGGACCGGTGCACCCCATGGTGATGCACTAGGTCTGATGTACCCTTTTTCTTGTAACTCATTTAACTGCTTTTTCAGCTCTACCAGTTCAGGGGCTGCCATCCTATAAGGCCTCTTAGCGATCGGAGCAGTTACCAGGACAAGGTCAATAGAGAACTCTACCTCCCTTTCTAGTGGCATGCCTGGCAATTCTTTTGGAACACATCAACATACTCTCTGATCACTGACACTTCTTGGGGTGTTTCAATCTTCAAGTGAGTTATCATTGGCTTAGGTAGGCCATATTGGATGTGGCAGGTGACAATCTTCCCCTGATGGTTAGTCATAGTGACAATCCGTTCTGCACAGGCTATGCTCCCTTTGCACTTAGCCAACCAGTCCATACCAAGGATCGTATCTGTCCCGTGGGAGTCAAGCACTACTAGGTCAACCATGAACACTACCTCACTTAGGTATAAAGGGATGTTGTTAACTCCCAAGCGACAGGGTATATAGCCTCCCGGTGATCTGGTAATTAAGAGCCTCTTAAGGGCCACTGTGGCTATATCATGTGTTTCTACAAAGTGCGATGATATAAAAGAGTGTGATGCACCCGAGTCAAATAGCACTAAGGCCAAGACTGAAAAGAACCAAAAACTCATCGAGTAACACTCCTGGTGTCGCATCGGCCTCCTCAGTGTAAATGTGGTTCACCATGGCCTTCCCGAAGGGTTGCTGAGCTTTAGAGGGTGCCCCACGGCTACTTCCAGCTGGCAGCCTTGGCCCATTAACTGAGTTGGAGAATACAGAGGGCATCGAATTGTTCTTGTAAGGAAAATTTGCGATGAAGTGACCAGTCTCATGACAGTGGAAGCAAGTCTTCTGGCTGCCAATCTGACTCGCTTCACACTGCTGAGGATGGAAGGAGCCTTGGAGCCTGCTAGGCTGTACTGGGTGCTTGAAAGTTGTAGCTGGTGTTTTATAAGACACCCCACCTTGAGTCCTTTGCTCCGAGTAATCTGTTTGCTGCTGCTTTTGCACAGGGTAAGCTAGCTATTGGGATCTTTGTCCCAAATAAGAAGACTGAAAAGTCCTCTGAAACTTTGCATGTGGGAACATCTTTTTGCTTTTGAACTTCCTCTTCTTCTCCTGCATCTCCTCCTTCACATTCTTCTCTGTGGTGATGGCCATGTTGACCATGGTATTGAAATTTGGGTAAAAACACACCCCGAGCAAGGTCCTGATCTCAGGGTTAATGCCACGAAGGAAGGCATCCTGCTTCTTCTCATCCATATCCACTGCGTAGGGGTCGTAGCGGGATAACACTGTGAAATTGTGTAGGTACTCCATCACAGTCATACCCCTCTCTTGGAGGTCCTTGAACTCCGCCTGCTTCGTCTTCACAACACTGCTAGGGATGTGGTGCTCCCTAAACAGTCTCACAAAATCATCCCATATCATGATCATGGCATGTGCATTCATATCTATGTAGCTCTACCACCAAGCTAAGGCAGGTCCCCTCAACTGCTGCACTGCAAGCGGGATATTATCCTGCTCATTTGCATGCACAACATCGAGTTTCATCTCGATCTCTCTCAGCCAGTCATCTGCCTCAATAGGGTCCTCAGATCCAGCAAACTTGGGCGGGTTCATCCTGTTGAAGTTCGCGATCTGGTGATTGTTCTGCGGTGCTGGCTGATGGCCGTTGAGGCCATTGTTGTTCTAAGTAGCAAGTGTGTTTACCAGCATCTCGAGGAGTTGAGTATGGTGGTCCAAAATGGCAGTCAGGTCATAGACGGGTGCTTGGGGAGGCGGTGGCAGGATTGGTGCACTTTCCGCCGTCTCCTGCTCGTGCGGTGCAGACGAAACCTTTTGGAACTGCTGGCCTACCTCCTGTCCATCCCTAACTCAGTTTCGAGCGGCCAGTCATCTGTGATAATGCAAGGGTGGGGTTAGAAAGGTTTTCGTTGACTCGTTTAAAATATATTATTAGTGCTTTGGTTGTATTAAGGTACATCTTAGTATATTGCTCTTATTGTTGAGGTGTATATAGATACGTGCATCTTAATGTATATATGTATATATTTTTTATATCACGCAAGGCACATCAAGCATGTAAGCAACACACTAAACACTCCTTCATTCAGACAAGCGGGCACAAGATACATTGGGCATGCCGTCCCTAGGTCGGTCCCCTAAGGGTCGGTCGGGGCCTTTGCCTGGCTACTGGGTCCTAAATCCTGATCTTCGGGGTCTTCATTGGTCCCGCATGGTGAGGTCAGAAAAGTAGGTGGCACGGTCTCACAAATATTCCTACAGGGGTTGGATAGGTCATATGTTGGAGTTCCTTCTAGGATGAGTGTCCCGGTCATTGCACATGCTTGACGGTCCTTCCTCTTGGCCTGGTCTACGAGGTAGACACCCCTAATTAGTTGGTTGTGGCAGTTGGCCTGCTCCCTAAGGTTCTTCTCGGTCAAGGCTACACGGATTTTGGCGCTGGCAACCCGGGCTTCAGCCTTTGCTAGCGCTAGCTTAGCCCTTCGCCAGCGGGTCCAAAGTCTCAACGTGCTGGACGAGGGTCTTCACACTGGTTCAGCTGGTCGCACTAGTTGTCCAGGCTCAATAAATAGCCAGCCATGGCGACAATGGCAGGGTCATCTTCGCTCGACCCAGGGCCTTCCAAGTTGCGGATCCTTGCCACCCGTGCAGGATGGCTACGATCCAGTGGTGAGAAGTACTTCATGGGTGTGGAACCCAAATGCCAGTAAAAAATGTGGCAGGGGTACTTTAAGGCTTTGCGGGCCACCAATTGGCAAGTATCTTTCATGCAGCACCCAATGATGAAGACATTCCATGGTTTCATGTCTAGGAACCTCTCACTAGCGCCGATGTGCACCTTGACCTCACAGCTTTCGGTGCCACACTCCACGAAAACTCATGACCACGTACTCCGGGCGGTCTGAAATACCGAGGTGCATCGTGGCGGCATAGATCACCTTGGGAAAACCATCTTCGTTGATGCAGAAGGTGGTGATACGGTCTTCGGCCATCTGTCTTAGAACAGGGCACAAGGATTAGATAAGAAAAAAACCTATCACCAAGTCCCTATGGTCCAAGTCTCCTACAGGCAAACCGTTCTACGGTCTCCTACGGTCACCTAAGTACTAGGGTCCGCATCCTACAGCCAAGTACGACTCTGATACCACTTGAAGTGTCTCGACCTATAAGATCAGAACTCAACATGTAATATTATAGCATAAGCAGAGTTCGGTACATACAGAGCTTTATTACAACGACATGGTCTTGTGGATAAAAACTATAACTACTAACAAGAAAGATATAATAGTAAACAACACAGAGAATAGTAGCTCCTCGTCACCCATGGTTCCACTACACAACTTTGGTGCGGACGCGACCCTACTCAAAGTCCTCCAGCACGAAGTCAGGATCATCTGAAAAACATATCAACAACATCTGAGTAAAAATGTACTCAACAAGCTCCACCTCGCTTCGGGAGGGGGATGGAACAGATATAGATGCAATGCACAAAGTAAAGAGTGTTGCAACCTAATGCAACCCAACACCTCATTCATAGGCATCCCTGACCTCGATCCCACAAAAGACTTTCTAGTTGTTAGGACCACACCATAACCTGTCCATACCGAGGACAGGACCGTCCGAACGGGTTCTACACTCTGCAGAGGTTGTACAATGTACCCACATGCACGGACCATCAAAATGGCCCGTCATAACCAACATCCAGTCGAAACATCACCCAGACCAGTCGTCCCCAACCCAGTGTCATGACTCATCTCAATACCATCTCAGTTTTTAGCCATACATATTTTTTTCTCCACTGTGGATGACTGTGAGGCTCGCTACTGGGTTAGGCTAAGCCCCACTCATACAGGGTCATGTGGTCGTACTGAAAGAAGTTAGGTGAGATGTCAAAACAACTTGTTCCTTAGGGCTCACCAGGGAAGCCTCCATACGCAAACCACGAGCCTGTCATCATGATAGTACTCGTCGTAAGTCTACATCTACGGTAGCGCTTACACAAACACTAACCCTTCTGCCCCAGTCTCAACTCATGCTCTCACAACCCATGCAACATACACAAGGCCACATCATCATGCATAATCTCATCATATCAACATGCCGCGAAAGAGAAACTAGTACGGTCACACTCTATTCCTCAGGTAACTCATGCTCAAAAATGCAAAGACCTAATCTACTGGTCACAATGCACTACTACAACAAGCTTCATCTCAGGCGGCTCAAAACGTAATATCACTGTGAGACCTATGTGTGCTGAATACATTGGCTATGACAATAAAAGTTTTGAATTCTGCCAAAAACAATCTTTTTGTCAAGGTCCGACTCTAGGTCCGAGCTCCGACAAGATCCGACATGCTATGGCTAGGTCCGACATGTGTTTGGTTAGCTCCGGCGGTAGGTCCGACTAGCTTTGGTAAGTTCCGGTGCTAGGTTCTGCTAGATTTGGTAAGCTCCGGCTCAAGATCCGGTTAGCTTTGGTAAGGTCCGGAGCTAAATCGCAATGGTTCTGATTTTACCATGCAAATGTTTCGACCTTGCTTTATATCTATGGAAAGATTGCTTAGTACTCTTTTACTAAGTTTTTGAAGAGTTATGGCTGTTTACGGTGGTTAACATTTTGCTATGGTTTGCAACATGCTTATGTGAGGTGTTCACGTAAGGTGTTGTGGTTTTCGGAACTAACGTGAGTCAAGTCGCGGACTTGTGCTCGAAAGTATTGGTTGTTTATTCATGTGCAGATGTTGCTTGAGTTCAAGATATGACTAGTGGCGGGATCCATTGAACTAATTTTAGGGAGAAGATGAGGTTCAATAACCAAGTTCAGGAGGAATTGTGGTTGAGTTGATCGGGAGGTCGCGCAGCATGTTTGGATCAAGAACAATACATATGAACATATTGTGGACGTCATTGGAAGGTGTTTGTACGTGTGCAAGGAGTGAATGGACGTGGCAACATGGTTCCAAGGCGTGATGAAGAGATGTGGAACGCAAAGAATTGGTAGGAAAGGTCCAACCGGCTGGATTATTGACCCAGACTGCGGCTGAGTCGGTTATGGCTCAAATATGGAAAGATTTGAGTTGGTTATGATAGGATTTCATGTGGGACACGAAGTTGAGTTGTTTTAGGAATGTGGGATATGTTCCTAAGGTGTTTGGAAGTCTTAATATTGCTTCTATCTGCGTATAGAAGAGTCTTGAGCAGTTATGGAAAGTTTCGATTCAGAAACTGAGTAGGATTAGAATCCTAGTTTGAATTGGGTTGGCCTCCGGGCTGGTTATATAAGCCAACCTGCAGCTCGGTGATGACAGGTCTCGGAAGTGGTGATCTCGTGCCAGGGATTGTCACACCGGCCAGGGGCCCCGTGCACGTTGTTGGTGAAAGTTGCCTAGAGGGGGGGGTGAATAGGCAAATAAAACCTGAAATTCAAATAAACAGCCGATAAAACCAGAGCAGGCCGGACTAGTCTGGTCTGAGGTCGGACTAGTCCGATCTAAGCCTAATTTGTGTTTTAGTTTTCCTTTTAAGTTTGTTTGAGCATAAAATATGTGGTAGTCAAGTGATATCACTAATTAGTTGAGAATGATTAGATTGCAAAATAATAGAACAATTTGTGAGAAATAACATAATGAAAGCTTGACAAGTAATTTTAGTGAGCAATTTAAATAGTAGAGAGACCAAGAGACACGATTTATCCTGAGGTTCGATTCCACACAGGAACCTACGTCCTCGTTGAGGAGTCCACCAAGGACCGGGTCTTTTCTAACCCTTCCCTCACCGGGCTATCACAAAGATCAAGCCCGGGCTTTTTCACTATCAATCGAATGTGAATACAATGATCTTAGGGGCTACTCACACTTTGAGGCTCCCTACACCAACCAAGTAGTTCTAGAATTTAAAGTACAACTGTTAAAAACTCAAAATAACAGTTAGAGTGCAAAGGAATCAAACCGAGAGCTCAAACGTCGGTCACCACGTCTTTCCTCTCACAAGAACCACTAATTCCTTAAGATCCAATCTTAGGGGTCTAGAAGGTGAGGAAAGAGGCTTAGAAGAGCTCTAGGAATGAGTTTTCAGCGCTTGGGTTCGTGTCTCTCCAATTTTCAGCCGGGGGGTCTCCTTTTATGGAAATCCCAGCATTTAGCCGTTACCAACTAAAGTCCGGACTAGTCCAGTCCCAACTCCGGACTAGTCCGTTCTTGAGGGACCACTCACGTCACAGCTTACCAAATAAAGTTTTAGTGACCGTTGGATTCAAACGGTCATGAAACCCCAGACTAGTCCGGCCAAGAGCGGACTAGTCCGATCTCAATCAGGAACCTTTGTTCCGTATGAGAACGGACTAGTCTGGTAGAGGCGGACTAGTCCGGTCTTACCAGACTTAGTCTAAAAACTCTCTCAACTAGAGCTGCGGACTAGTCCAGCCAACCTCGGACTAGTCCGAGCTCACACAGGAACCTTTGTTCCGTCCTAATTCGGACTAGTCTGAAAAGATCGGACTAGTCCGACCTGTGGAGCGGACTAGTCCGATGGCACTCAGAGACTTCTTCTCCGGACCTAAGCGGCTTAGTCCGCTTAGTGGACTAGTCCGGCCTCTTGGGCGGACTAGTCCGGCCTTCTGAGACTTAGTCTCATAACGGCTCAGACTCACACAACAACGGACTAGTCAGGCCTTTAACGCACAAGTCCGAACTGACTCAGAGACTCTTTATCCGGTCTAAAGCGGATTAGTCCGGGTATGAACGGACTAGTCCGGTCATTTGTCCGAACAAGTCCGGTCTTTCCATTTCTTCATACCTATGACTACTTCGTCTCATGATTCTAACTTTCTATCCTTCGTTTGAGCTCTCTAGTGATTCTCAAGCACTCTAAAAGAGAAGGCCCTATACACAACTAGAAAAAGTGAAGATAAATAGAAAATGCTATTTTCTACTCTTTCAAGTCTTCTTCTTTTCCTTTTGCTTCTTGAGAGGCTCCATATCCATTTCTTTGATAAACACCTGTGCTCATACTCAGTAGAAACTTATTACCATCTTAATTGTCGTCATCAATCAACCAAAACCCATGGGGATTACCTAGATGTACTTTCAGTTGGTCACTGGATAAACCCACCATGCCATTGAGGACTGCGGGTAGGCGACTGATAGCATCCTCCTGAGTGGAGATGAGTCCAGAGAGTCCAGCCAGGCCGGACGAGTTGGGTGATCTGCAATATTTGCCAGGGAGTAGACCGACGTCCCATATAGGGTCGGCTGAGACACTTGCTCATTTGCTTCAGTCCCTGGCTCTTCTTCTAGCATCTCGTGGTGCACTAAAAGTTCCTGAACCGCATCATTTGGCAGTTGTTGCACTTCTTGAGGCGGTTGAGGCAAGGCATCCCAGCCCCAGTTCGGATCCTGGTTCTGTTGGTTTTGCTGCTGCTGCTGCTGAGCAGCCTCATCCCACTGCGGGTCAGGCACTAGCGGTGGTGGCACAAAGTCATTATGTTGTTGAACCTCGGTGTGCAGTGGGTGGAGGTTACCATCTTCTGGAAGCTCATCTTCCAGTAGAAAGTCTCCTCCCGGGTGCATTGAGTTGAGGATATACACCGGGCAAGACCAGGTCCAAGCATGCCCATCTCTTGTTCTTTGTCTCAGGACCAGACTTCTCGGTACCAGCTTGGGCTCATCATACATGTACTTCACGAGAACCGACCCCAGAGCCCTCGGTCTATTATGCCAATGATGGGGCTTGCCAGAGCAATTCACCGCCCGATCTATCGCTTCAATGGAACGGTAGTCTATGGGGAAACCATGGATTAAAAACCAGCCAACTCGACAGAAGTTCCTCTCCCGTCTATTCACCCCATAGTCATGTCTAACAAACGTGATTGTTATGTCCTCCGCAACGATCACCCCCCAAAGCAGAGTGTCCCTATAGAAACAAGAGCCCACCGAGAGGAGAGCAATGCCAAGAGGTGTGAGGCAAGCAGAACGAACTGGGATACCAAACAATTCTTCAATATAGTCTCTGATCCTATTCTTGTAGTAGGCATAGGCACCCGGTTGTACCATATCATTGGTGTCCACTGCAACAATGTATTTCTCATGCATTGCATGGTGAACCCCCGGTAGATGAACCATAGCCCGAGGTAATCTTTCCTGGCCACCATCTTCAATCTCGAATTGCTCGTTGGGGAGGAAGCATGTTGGATCCACCGGTAAGTTAGCCATATGTGTTTGAGAGTAGGGGGCGCTGTTGGTTCTGTTGATGGAGGCTTTGGGTGTGAGTGATGTTGCCGGAGTGAAGGGAACTATGGCCAGGGATGATGAAGTGGGTAAGTTTATAGGGGGGGCAGCCCCTTGTCATTTCTTTTTCCATTTCTTTCCCTATTGCTCCGCCTTTAATTCATAATTTCAAAGAAGGAGAGGTTGGATCGATTCGAATTTTGCTCGCGAATGGCAATGACCGCACGACACAGGCGGACTATGGAGTAGGAGCCGCCTGCAATATTGGCCATTAATACATGCGGCTAGTCATAGGTATAGAACCGCCTGCTAAAATTGTACTTACGAATTATTCAAAATGTTTTCACAGACAGTCTTTACTTGAAGGAAAAACAAAGGAAAATTATATGTACACGAAGAGAGGAAAAACAGAGCTCACACGTACTCATAGAGATGAAGCAGCACTTAGCTAGCCATGGCTTCAAGCGCAGTGTATTTCACTGTTGAAGTCTACGGCTAACTCAAAACCAATATTTCACTGTATAAATTTTGTTATTTTTTTAAAGCATTCCAACTTGTCAAAATTCAAATATTAAAAGAGAAAAATTGTCAAATTAAAATATTAAATCTTCATTACAATAAAATATATGCCATACATTTTTCAAGCATTGATATCTTCTCGCATATAGGGTTTCAAATCCTTTTTAATGTTTCTTTCTACACGCTTGATGTTGTCTGGATCGGTGAAAAGGTACATATCTTCATATTGATTATATTCCTCTTCATTATCTTCCACATTCACAAACCCAACAATATTTTGCTTTCCAGAAACAACTACGTGCATCTTCTCAGTTCCTGGATCCTGTACATAAAAAACTTGTGCAACACGATCAGCGAGAACCCACGGGTCATCTTAATAACCCACTTTGTTCAAGTATACCAGTGTCAGCCTGTAGTTGTCCACTTTCACACCATCAGGATTTTTGATCCATTTGCACCTAAACACGGGCATTTGCATTCTTTCGCCATAATCGAGTTCCCATATTTCCTCTATGAACCCGAAGTATGTGATCTTCTGCCTTTGCGGATCATAAGCCTCTATACGAACACCACTATTTTGTGCAACACTCTTATCGTATTTTTCCTTAGTGTAAAATGTGTAACCATTGATGTCATATGCTTACCATTATGTCACCAAAGCAGATGGGCCAGAAGCTAACTTCTTCATTGTTGCCTCTTCATCAGAGTCTCTGGATGTATATTTTTGTCCATTAACCATTCAGTAAAACGTCTTCTGTGCTCTTTCATGATCCAGTCCTCTGTGCGGCCTTGGTTTTTTCTGCGAAGCTCAATTTTGTGTTCCTCGATGTATGACTCAGCTATTGCGAGCTGTTGTAGTACACCAAAATATGCACAGTGTACTAATTTGTATTCCTGAACAATAAAAGTTTCCCTCTCAGTGAGCACGGTTCCGCACAAAACCCCTTAATACTCCTAAATATCTCTCCAACGGAAACATATGATGTAAATATAGTGGCCCCGATGCTTTTATCTGATCAACAAGATGTATAATTAGGTGTACTTGCATATCGAAAAAGGATGGTGGGAAACACATCTCAAGCTTGCATATAGTCTCGACGATGTACATTTTCAAATAGTCTAAGTCTTCCCAGGCTATCACCTTTTGCGGTACTGCATTGAAGAAGTAACACAAACGTGTTATGACAACTTTTACATGCTCAGTTTTGATGACTCTTGTCGAAGTGTGTGGTCGACACTTCCCCCGGACCTGCTCTGGGAAGCCCGCGGAGGTTCTTTTTCGGAGGGGCTAGTCGCTTGCGGAGAGCTTAAGCGTAGGGACGAGTTAGGGAAGAGCTTGACACGGCGAGTTTTACGTTGTTCGGGCCGCCGGAGCGTAAAACCCTACGTCCACGGTGAGCTGAGGTGCTCGCTATATTGCTTGTTGCTCAGAGCCGGAGTCCTGAGCTTGTGGATGAGTTATGCCTAGGGTATGAGTTGCTGGAGTGCGAACCCTTGCTAACGTTGCCTACCCGAGCCTTTTATAGTCCAAGGCTCGTGTGGCTTACAAGGGGGGCCCGGGACCCGACAGGTGGTCCCGGGGAGATTTCCTGCCGACTATCGTATCCGCAGTTATGTTGGTTGTTGTCTCTGGCTGTGACACCCTCGCCTCGGGTGTCAGCATATGTTCATGTTCTATGAAGAGGAAACATTCTAATGAAAAATAGGAACAGAGAGAATTATCAAAAGAATAGCCAATAAAGCCCTCCTAGAGCGCCGAAGACAACTTCCGTGGCCAGCGGGCCACGTGGCGTGTTCGGAGCTCGTCCCTGTGGGATGGGGAGAAGTTCGCCGCTGAAGGAGCTACGTGGCATATTCGGGGCTCGTCGCCACAAAGGGGAGAGATCCGATCCTGTGGGACACGTGTTGCCCACGGAGCTAGCCTTTGCAGAGGGAGCAAAGGTATTTCCGTAAGACACGAGTCATCCTCGGAGCTAGTCCTCGTGAAAATCAGAGGACCAGTCACATGGGGTACGTGTCGATATCGGAGCCCGTCTCAGGGAAGTCCGGATCTATCGAACACGTGTCGCCACTGGAGCTTATCTTCGGGAGGTCTGTCGCTGCTGGACACGTGTCGACCTCGGAGCCGTCCCTGAGGAAAGAAGAGAGGGAAGACCGGCGCCAACACGTGGCGTGCGCGGAGCTCACCTCCGAAGAAGAGGGAGGCCTCGCTCGTTTGACACGCGGCACAACCGGAGCTCGTCTCTGCAGGAAAGGAGACACCAGGCCCCGGAGGACACCTGGAGCCTCCGGAGCTCATCACCGCGAAGGTAACGAGTACTGGAGCAAGTTTTACGCGTAAAGATACCGGTACGCAACAGAAACCGATCTAAACTCCGCGATGTTACCAAAAATAAGACGCCAGGATCCAACAAAGATCTGAATAAGACTCTTATTCGGGATCCAATCAGATTAGGACTCTTCTCTTCCCGATTATAAATAGAACCCAAAACCTCTGGCCGAAACCACAAACTTCTCTTCGACTCCTGAGCCGACGACTTAGAGCCCTAGCCCTAACTCGCCGAGCAAACCATCGCTGAAGCGCAACAAGGGAGATCATCGGAGAAGAACCGAGCGGTCTGAGGAGGACCTCGAAGTCAAGAAAAACGTGAGGTAGGACTTCAATATCATTGTGTTCATCTCTTTGCATCTGTTCTTCAATTCCTTTCGAACAGAAGCCTTCTCGTGGGCAGATCACTTGATGATCAGTTTTATCTAAAGACAAGATCATCACTACGTCCACCTTTGATCCGAACACCCCTGTCCATACAAGGCCATGCAAAAGCATGTACAGATCAATCTAATAAAACTAATCATGAGATAGCATGCATATGCGTCATCACATCTAGTTTGAGGTTTGTGCATAAATATTGATTGGTGTGAATCCTGTATGCAAGTGATCCTACCTAGCAGGACAAGCTCAGGGAGCTGTCTACGACGAACTGCAGCAACCAGGTTTTGAGAATCAAGAACAACCAGAACCGCAAGAACAAGGCAAGTGCTCCTTGACCATATTGATCCTATGTTTTGGATAAAACTGTTTTGTTTTGCAAAAGGCGTGTGTGCTGAGTCAAACATGATGGGTTACCCTTTTATAGGAGTTTACTAGTTTTGGTTAAACCACCCTTGTCACCTGGGAAGTTTTATGAGTCGGGTATGGTTTTTGCTTTATGCTTCGCTGAGTTTATGGGATTGGGAAGCGAGATAGATGTGTCTAGCTAACTGCACTCGTATTGATAAAAAGAAACTGATGTTAATAATGAACCTGGATCGGAGGGAGGTCTAGGCAAGACTGGGTTTGTGAATGAGGTAGCATGAGATGGTGGTTTACTTGCCATAGATCTAAGGACCGGTTCATGCATGCACATGCCAGGATAACAGTGCCACCACAAGGCCAAGTATGGGTGCGGCTTAGCTGAGTAATTCGGTAAGTTGCTAGAGTGTTATGGACTGTGGAAGGCGCAGGGAATGGGAGTCGAGTGAGGACTGCCCTGGGAACTGCATGGCACAAGAGGGGGCCCGTGGGTGGGAGATTTTGAGATTCTAGCCTGCCGGTGAAACCTTAGTGAGTCCATACATCTAGTAACCCCTTTGTAAAGGCTATTTTGTGATCTCTTGACCATACACCGACGGATGTGTACTGGTATAATGGAGGTTCTGCAGTCGCCGACGGGTGACGAAATCACAAACTTGTGGATAAAGAGGTGCAAACTATGCAGAGTCTAAAACTATCATGATAGCCGAGCTTACGGTCACGAGCACCTGGCTAAACTGCCATGATTAGTTGGGATGGTTATAGGGAAGGTTCTTGGTTATGGATTTGGTTGTGGATTTGGTTATGGTTATTAGTTTGGAACTGTTAAGTCTGGATGATAAGATGTTTGCATGACTGTTGGGTCATGACATGGGATTGGTCTCGGTGTGAGACGAGGTTGATTTGTGAGATGAGATGGTAGCGAATACGAGGAGGTATTCGTGAGTATGAATAAAGGATTGGTTAATGTTCGGATGGAACACGGGGAGTGATGAAGGTACGTTGGTAATTTAATATATGCTGGGATTACATTCATCTAAAGTAAAGTTGTTGTTTTATCATGGTTTTACAAGATTGCTTTTCTGCATATAATCCTTTTATGCCTACCTTGTTTATGAGCTGCATATCATGTGTTTTCCCGCACTTGTTGAGTACATCATTGTACTCAACCTTGCATTATTACTTCATCCTCAGCAACAGGAGAAGCCTACTATGAAGATCAAGTGGAACATTATGGCGTGTGATCTGTTCTCAACCTTGCCTGTGGAGGGAGTAGATATGGAGCCACTTCTGCTTAGTTTTGCTTCCGCATTAGTTTTGCTTCCGCATTTAAATAAGAACTTCCGCTGCATAGAAATAAGACTTCCGCTGTAAGCATGAGTCCAAGACTCATGAGGTATTGTAATAAACTCTGTTAATCGTGGTAATATATAATCTGAATTCAGTTTGTGGAACGCATGTGTATGTGTGAAGAACATCCTGGGCACACATATGCATTAGTTCTCGGTTCCGTGGTTTTTCCACAGAATTGAGGGCGTCACAGATTGGTATCATAGCCACGGGTTGACAGTAGGTTACACGCCTAGGTAGAAAGTCTTAGATAGATAATAGAGCTACGGGTTGACCCCAAGAAGGAGTTACAGGCGCCCTAGGGTGAATAGTTAGATTGGCCTTTAAAAAACCACCTTGACATAGGAAACCCTCCTTGAATAGGAGTTGTGTGGGCCCTTGTGATGATTATTTGTGAATATGTGTTTAAGTATGAGTTGTGGGACGTCTCAAAAGCGTTGTCCATACCTATACGTAAGAAGATGGAGGTGTGAAATGCTTCGGCACTTGATCACATCCTCATATGGGCTAATATATATAGTCTAACTCGCCTTGATGCATATAGTTAAAGGGATCTACCTAACCATCTAACCTTCTATTCTATTTCGTTCTCTCTCACAGATGGTGAGAGGAAACGCCAGTCGAAGGAACGTCCAGGAGGATGACCACGAGGGAGTTCCTGCTAACCCTGGAGCTGGTGAAAACCATCTGGAAAGGTTGATGGCCATGCAAAACCAGCTTATGCAAACTATGATACAAACTTTGGGTCAGTTGCAGGCCAACCAAAACCCCGTTCCGACACCACCGTCACCACCACCGCCGGCTCATAACAGGTTGGGAGAGTTCATGAGGACTCGACCACCCAACTTTTCTCAAGCAAGCGATCCCATGGAGGCCGATGATTGGTTGAAATCCATTGAGAAGAAGCTCGCCATGGTTCAGTGCAACGACCGAGAGAAGGTTCTCTTTGCGTCGCACTAGCTTATGGGAGCTGCCGCCGACTGGTGGGATGCCTTGAGCAACACCCATGCCAACCCGGAGACAATCACTTGGACTGAGTTCAAGGAAAGTTTCCGCTCTCACTACATCCCTGTTGGTGCAATGATGCTCAAGAGGCAGGAGTTTGAAGGACTCCGCCAAGGACAGAAGAGTGTGAACAAGTATCTCAACAAGTTCATACAACTGTCCCGGTATGCCCCCGAAGATGTCAACTCAGATCAGAGGAAGCAATACCTGTTCATGAGAGGGTTGAACAATGAGATCCAAGTTCAACTCCTCAACAATGACTACGTAAGCTTCCAGAAGCTGGTTGATAAGGCTATTGTGGTTGAAAACAAGATCCGGGAGATCGAGCGAGAATGCAAGAGGAAGATGCCATACCAGCCCCAAGGGAGCAACGTACGACCTAGATACATGCCCCCTGCACCGCAGTATGGATCGACCACTCCTACGAACCGCCCTGTTCAGCCACCACAGCAACGGTTCGTTGCACCGGCACCTCGTGTGCCCATGCCTCCTGCGCCCCGGCATAACAATGGCGCTCCTGTTCAAAACCCCCGCCCCAACGTACCTGCTGTTGTAGGCAACAGGGCATGCTTTACATGCGGGGAAGTAGGCCACTTCGCTAACCAGTGCCCGAAGAGAGGCCCTGGACAGCAAAGTAACGTGCCCAAGCAGAACCAGCGACCAAACGGAGGGGACAACCAAGGGAACCGTGGACCGCAGAACTATGCTCGTGGCCACGTTAACCATGTCACTGCTGAAGAATCACAACAGGCTGAGGACGTCGCAATTGGTATGTTCCTTGCCAACTCCAACCCAGCCACCATTTTATTTGATTCTGGAGCATAACATTCCTTCATATCATCCGAATATGTTGCCAAATATCATCTACCCGTATTCCACTTAGAATGTGCTATGTTAGTTAATTCTCCCGGAGGAGAAATGAGGACTAATGTAGTATGCCCTAAAGTAAGCCTTAAAATAAGGGGGGTAGACTTCCTTGCCAACCTTATTGTCTTGGACTTCCACGGGATTGACATCATACTCGGAATGGATTGGTTAAGCAAGCACAATGGAGTAATCCAATGTGCTGAAAGGAGCGTGCAGTTGACAAACGAACACGGTATTCGTGTCGAGTTTGATTCAGACCAGCAAACAACCAGACGGGCAAATTTGAACCGCGTCGAAGGAACAACATTGGACAGCATTCCAGTGGTTCAGGAATTTTCAGACGTGTTCCCGAAAGAGCTTCCAGGAATGCCCCCTGATCGGGACATCGAGTTTGCCATAGATTTGGTACCCGGAACTGCACCTATAGCTAAAAGACCATATAGGATGCCCGTCAACGAGCTAGTTGAACTCAAGAAGCAAATTCAAGAACAGTTGGAGAAGGGTTTTATCCGTCCAAGCTCGTCACCATGGGGAGCTCCGGTACTCTTCGTGGACAAGAAGGATGGAACCCAAAGAATGTGCGTGGACTACAGGTCTCTCAACGAGGTAACAATCAAGAATAAATACCCTCTGCCCCGTATAGAGGACCTGTTCGATCAAATGAAAGGAGCCCGAGTATTCTCCAAGATTGATCTTCGGTCGGGATACTTCCAGCTGAAGATTAAGCCTTCTGATATATCTAAGACAGCCTTTCGGACACGGTATGGTTCATATGAATATACCGTTATGTCTTTACGAATGCACCCGCATACTTCATGTACCTTATGAACAAGGTTTTCATGGAGTACTTGGACAAGTTCATCGTGGTTTTCATCGACGACATTATGGTGTATTCAAAAAGTGAGGAGGAGCATGAAGAACATCTGAAATTGACCCTGCAGAAGTTGCGTGAGCATCAATTGTATGCCAAGCTCAACAAGTGTCAATTTTGGCTAAAGGAAATATCTTTCTTAGGCCACATTATCTCCAAGGTAGGGGTATCGGTTGATCCTGGAAAGGTGAGAGATGTTCTGAAGTGGGACCAACCGAAGAGCGTGAGGGATATTCGGAGTTTCCTTTGGATGGCAGGATACTATCGGCGCTTCATTAAAGACTTCTCTAAGATAGCAAAACCTATGACGGAGTTGCTAATGAAGGGAAAAATCTTTCAATGGACACAAGCCTGCCAAGAAAGTTTTGAGGAACTCAAGAAAAGGCTAACCATAGCACCAGTTCTGGTATTGCCAGACGTAAGCAAGAGCTTTGACATATATTGTGACGCATCCAGACAAGGGCTCGGGTGTGTACTCATGCAGGAAGGACAAGTGGTAGCCTATGCCTCACGACAATTAAAGAAGCACAAGCTTAACTATCCTGCGCATGACTTGGAGCTAGCAGCAGTGGTGCATGCATTGAAGATTTGGAGACATTATATCCTCGGACATCGATGTGAGATCTATACGGATCATAAAAGCCTCAAGTACATATTTACACAAATGGATTTGAATTTGAGGCAACGTCGATGGTTAGAACTCATCAAGGATTATGATGTGGGAATCAACTACCACCCCGGAAGGGACAATGTAGTAGCGGACGCATTGTGCCGAAAGGGAGCATGTCACTAACTCACGGTTCGGGAGCTACCACCCGAACTACGGAAGGAGTTTGAACGGTTACACCCCGGATTCTTGAATAACGTGGAGATAATAGAGGTCCACTCCCCATTGGAGCAAGAAATAAGAGAGGGCCAACAACGGACGAGGAGATCAAGAAGATCAAGGAAAGAATCCGACAAGGAATAGAGAAGGATTTCAGCGAGGATAAAAAGGGTACGCTTTGGCTAGGAAAAAGGATTTGTGTGCCGAACATAAGACACCTCCGCGACATGATATTAAAGGAGGCACATGATTCACCCTATTCCATACATCCAGGGAGCACCAAAATGTACAAGGATTTGAAAACTTGCTATTGGTGGGATGGTATGAAGAGGGATATAGCCTAATACGTTGCCCTATGCGACACATGCCAACGGGTAAAGGCCGAACATCAAAAACCTGCTGGATTATTGCAACCTTTGAAGATACCCAAATGGAAATGGGAGGACATCAGTATGGACTTCATCGTCGGATTGGATGTGACTCCATCTGGGTCATTGTGGACCGATTGACGAAAACTGCCCATTTTCTTCCGGTAATGACCAGTTACAACGTTGCACAATTAGCAGAGTTGTACATGGAGCAGATCGTGTGCCGTCACGGAGTCCCGAAGAGGATAATCTCACATCGAGGTTCTCAGTTTACCTCTAGATTCTAGAGGAAGCTGCAGAAAGCCATGGAGACACGACTAGATTTTAGCTCCGCCTATCAGTCACAAACAGATGGACAAACCAAAAGGACGAACCAAATCTTGGAGGACATGTTGAGAGCTTGCGCCTTGAAATGTGGGCGTAGTTGGCATAGGAGTTTACCGTATGCCGAGTTCTCCTATAACAACAGCTATCAAGCTAGCTTAAAGATGCCGCCTTTCGAAGCCTTATATGGTTGACGGTGTAGAACGCCACTATTCTGGGACGAAACTAGAGAGAACCAGGTGTTTGGACCCGAAGTACTACAAGAAGCCGAAAAGCAGGTCCAAATGATACGGGAAAACTTAAAGGCTGCCCAGTCACGACAGAAAGGCTATGCGGACAATAGGCGTAGGAAGTTGACCTTTGAAGTGGGAGACTTCGTATACCTTAAAGTATCGCCTATCCGAGGCCAACGACGCTTCAACGTCAGCGGCAAGCTAGCACCTCGCTACATCGGACCATTTAAGATTTTGGACAAGCAAGGAGAAGTAGCCTACCAACTAGAGCTCCCAAACCACCTCTCTGACGTACATGACATGTTTCATGTATCCCAGCTCAAGAAGTGCTTGAGAGTGCCAGAGGAACAAGTGTCAATGGAGGAACTTGAACTTCAAGAGGACCTGACTTACGCAGAACACCCTGTCCGAATCTTGGACGTAAAGGAAAGGGTCACCCGAAACAAGGTGATTCGATGGTGCATGGTATAATGGAGCCATCACACCGAAGCTGAGGCCACAAGGGAGCGTGAAGAGGATATCAAGGCAGAATTTCCCCATCTATTTCCTACTAACGAATCTCAAGGGCTAGATTCAATCTAAGGGGGGTTGATTTGTGACACCCTCGCCTCGCGTGTCAGCATATGTTCATGTTCTATGAAGAGGAAACATTCTAATGAAAAATAGGAACAGAGAGAATTATCAAAAGAATAGCCAATAAAGCCCTCCTAGAGCGCCGAAGACAACTTCCGCGGCCAGCGGGCCACGTGGCGTGTTCGGAGCTCGTCCCTGCGGGATGGGGAGAAGTCCGCCGCTGAAGGAGCTACGTGGCAGATTCGGGGCTCGTCGCCACAAAGGGGAGAGATCCGATCATGTGGGACACGTGTTGCCCACGGAGCTAGCCTCTGCAGAGGGAGCAAAGGTATTTCCGTAAGACACGAGTCATCCTCGGAGCTAGTCCTCGTGAAAATCAGAGGACCAGTCGCACGGGGTACGTGTCGATATCGGAGCCCGTCTCAGGGAAGTCCGGATCTATCGAACACGTGTCGCCACCGGAGCTTATCTTCGGGAGGTCTGTCGCTGCTGGACACGTGTCAACCTCGGAGCCGTCCCTGAGGAAAGAAGAGAGGGAAGACCGGCGCCAACACGTGGCGTGCGCGGAGCTCACCTCCGAAGAAGAGGGAGGCCTCGCTCATTTGACACGCGGCACAACCGGAGCTCGTCTCTGTAGGAAAGGAGACACCAGGCCCCAGAGGACACGTGGAGCCTCCGGAGCTCATCACCGCGAAGGTAACGAGTACTGGAGCAAGTTTTACGCGTAAAGATACCGGTACGCAACAGAAACCGATCTAAACTCCGCGATGTCACCAAAAATAAGACGCCAGGATCCAACAAAGATCTGAATAAGACTCTTATTCGGGATCCAATCAGATTAGGACTCTTCTCTTCCCGATTATAAATAGAACCCAAAACCTCTGGCCGAAACCACAAACTTCTCTTCGACTCCTGAGCCAACGACTTAGAGCCCTAGCTCTAACTCGCCGAGCAAACCATCGCTGAAGCGCAACAAGGGAGATCATCGGAGAAGAACCGAGCGGTCTGAGGAGGACCTCGAAGTCAAGAAAAATGTGAGGTAGGACTTCAATATCATTATGTTCATCGCTTTGCATCTGTTCTTCAATTCCTTTCGAACAGAAGCCTTCTCGTGGGCAGATCACTTGATGATCAGTTTTATCTAAAGACAAGATCATCATCACGTCCACCTTTGATTCGAACACCCCTGTCCATACAAGGCCATGCAAAAGCATGTACAGATCAATCTAATAAAACTAATCATGAGATAGCATGCATATGCGTCATCACATCTAGTTTGAGGTTTGTGCATAAATATTGATTGTTGTGAATCCTGTATGCACGTGATCCTACCTAGCAGGACAAGCTCAGGGAGCTGTCTACGACGAACTGCAGCAACCAGGTTTTGAGAATCAAGAACAACCAGAACCGCAAGAACAAGGCAAGTGCTCCTTGACCATATTGATCCTATGTTTTGGATAAAACTGTTTTGTTTTGCAAAAGGCGTGTGTGCTGAGTCAAACATGATGGGAAACCCTTTTATAGGAGTTTACTAGTTTTGGTTAAACCACCCTTGTCACCTGGGAAGTTTTATGAGTCGGGTATGGTTTTTGCTTTATGCTTCGCTGAGTTTATGGGATTGGGAAGCGAGATAGATGTGTCTAGCTAACTGCACTCATGTTGATAAAAAGAAACTGATGTTAATAATGAACATGGATCGGAGGGAGGTCTAGGCAAGACTGGGTTTGTGAATGAGGTAGCATGAGATGGTGGTTTACTTGCCATAGATCTAAGGACCGGTTCATGCATGAACATGCCAGGATAACAGTGCCACCACAAGGCCAAGTATGTGTGCGGCTTAGCTGAGTAATTAGGTAAGTTTCTAGAGTGTTATGGACTGTGGAAGGCGCGGGGAATGGGAGTCGAGTGAGGACTGCCCTGGGAACTGCATGGCACAAGAGGGGGCCCATGGGTGGGAGATTTGGAGATTCTAGCCTGCCGGTGAAACCTTAGTGAGTCCATACATCTAGTAACCCCTTTGTAAAGGCTATTTTGTGATCTCTTGACCATACACCGACGGATGTGTACTGGTATAATGGAGGTTCTGCAGTCGCCGACGGGTGACGAAATCACAAACTTGTGGGTAAAGAGGTGCAAACTCTGCAGAGTCTAAAACTATCATGATAGCCGAGCTTACGGTCACGAGCACCTGGCTAAACTGCCATGATTAGTTGGGATGGTTATAGGGAAGGTTCTTGGTTATGGATTTGGTTGTGGATTTGGTTATGGTTATTAGTTTGGAACTGTTAAGTCTGGATGATGAGATGTTTGCATGACTGTTGGGTCATGACATGGGATTGGTCTCGGTGTGAGACGAGGTTGATTTGTGAGATGAGATGGTAGCGAATACGAGGAGGTATTCGTGAGTATGAATAAAGGATTGGTTAATGTTCGGATGGAACACGGGGAGTGATGAAGGTACGTTGGTAATTTAATATATGCTGGGATTACATTCATCTAAAGTAAAGTTGTTGTTTTATCATGGTTTTACAAGATTGCTTTTCTGCATATAAGCCTTTTATGCCTACCTTGTTTATGAGCTGCATACCATGTGTTTTCCCGCACTTGCTGAGTACATCATTGTACTCAACCTTGCATTATTACTTCATCCTCAGCAGCAGGAGAAGCCTACTATGAAGATCAAGTGGAACATTATGGCGTGTGATCTGTTCTCAACCTTGCCTGTGGAGGGAGTAGAGATGGAGCCACTTCTGCTTAGTTTTGCTTCCGCATTAGTTTTGTTTCCGCATTTAAATAAGGACTTCCGCTGCATAGAAATAAGACTTCCGCTGTAAGCATGAGTCCAAGACTCATGAGGTATTATAATAAACTCTGTTAATCGTGGTAATATATAATCTGAATTCAGTTTGTGGAACGTATGTGTATGTGTGAAGAACATCCTGGGCACACATATGCATTAGTTCTCGGTTCCGTGGTTTTTCCACAGAATTGAGGGCGTCACACTGGCGAAGGCTTCTGAGCCTTCGTTCTGCCGCCCTGCCCATGCCGCAAGCTAGTCGTAGTGGTTGATGACGGTGGGGGCGGCAGGGGATGTCTTGTCGCTGTGTTTATTGGCTGGTAGGTTCTGACACTGCGCGCCAGTCTGTGACGCGACTGGGCGCAACGACACCTGACAGAGGCGTGCTACACGTCTCCGCGTCTTGGGAAGGCGCGGGTCTTGAATGCTTTGTACGGTAAAAGCATGGCGCGCCTTTACTCCTGCTGCCTACCGCGCCGGGCGGCAGTACTGCTCTGCTGGCCACGTGTCAGACCCGAAGCCCTCCTCTGAGGAGGGGGGGAGCTCCGGCTCCGCTGGACACGTGGAGCCTTCGGAGCTCACCCCCGCGGAGGGGGTGAGGTCCGATCTTCCGGGCCACGTGGCAGGCTCGGAGCTATCCTTTGAGGAGAGGAGAGCCCCAGCCCTGCCGGACACGTGGCGCCCTCTGAGCTCGCCCTTGCGGAGGGGGCGAGGTCCGTCCTCCTGGGCCACGCGGCAGGCCCGGAGCTATCCTCCGTGGGGAGGGGAGCTCCGGCCCCGCTGGACACGTGGGGCCTTCAAACCTCGCCCCTGTAGAGGGAGCGAGGTCCTTAGGAAGTTTTACCCTATGCGCGGGGGTACCCGGTATTGAGGGTACCGACAGTGGCCCCCGGGCTCACCTCGGGGGAGGTAACGAGCCCGAGGTGGGGCCTTCTCCTACCCACGTACTTTCTTGTCTCGAGTACTCCCTGTGCTGGCAGGGTTTTGACGGCTTCGGAGTTCAGCCTCTGAGGAGAGGGTGAAGCCTGGCATCGGAGCTCAGCCCTTGTGAAAGGGGGAGGTCTGGTTTCGGAGCTCGCCTCTGAGAAGAGGGGTGGTCCGAGAAGTCATTGGAGCTCAGGCCAGCGAAGGGCGTGAGGTCCGGCATCAGCGCTCGCCTCTGAAAGGAGGGCGAGGGCTGGCCTCGGAGCTCGGCCCAGCTGTGGGGGTGGAGGTCCGGAAGTCATCGGAGCTCAGGCCAGCAAAGGGCGTGAGGTCCGGAGGTCATCGGAGCTTAGGCCAGCGAAGGGCGTGGGGTCCGGCATCAGCGCTTGCCTCTAAAAGGAGGGCGAGGGCTGGCCTCGGAGCTCGGCCCAGCTGTGGGGGCGGAGGTCCGGAAGTCATCGGAGCTCAGGCCAGCGAAGGGCATGAGGTCCGGCATCAGCGCTCGCCTCTGAAAGGAGGGCGAGGCCTGGCGTCGGAGCTCGGCCCAGCTGTGGGGGCGGAGGTCCGGAAGTCATCGGAGCTCAGGCCCACGAAGGGCGTGAGGTCCGGCATCAGGGCTCGCCTCTGAAAGGAGGGCGAGGGCTGGCATCGGAGCTTGGCCCAGCTGTGGGGGCGGAGGTCTGGAAGTCATCGGAGCTCAGGCCCACGAAGGGCGTGAGGTCCGGCATCAGGGCTCGCCTCTGAAAGGAGGGTGAGGGCTGGCCTCAGAGCTCGGCCCAGCTGTGGGGGGCGGAGGCCCGGAAGTCATCGGAGCTCAGGCCAGCGAAGGGCGTGAGGTCCGGCATCAGCGCTCGCCTCTGAAAGGAGGGCGAGGGCTGGCCTCAGATCTCGGCCTAGCTGTGGATGGCGGAGGTCCGGAGGTCATTAGAGCTCAGGCCAGTGAAGGGCGTGAGGTCCGGCATCAGCGCTCGCCTCTGAAAGGAGGGCGAGGGCTGGCCTCGGAGCTCGGCCCAGCTGTGGGGGGCGGAGGTCCGGAAGTCATCAGAGCTCAGGCCAGCGAAGGGCATGAGGTCCAGCATCAGCGCTCACCTGTGAAAGGAGGGTGAGGGCTGGCCTTGGAGCTTGGCCCAGCTGTGGGGGGCAGAGGTCCGGAAGTCATCGGAGCTCAGGCCAGCGAAGGGCGTGAGGTCCGGCATCAGCGCTCGCCTCTGAAAGGATGGTGAGGGCTGGCCTCAGAGCTCGGCCCAGCTGTGGGGGCGGAGATCCGGAAGTCATCGGAGCTCAGGCCAGCGAAGGGCGTGAGGTCCGGAGGTCATCGGAGCTCAGGCCAGTGAAGGGCGTGAGGTCCAGCATCATCGCTCGCCTCTGAAAGGAGGGCGAGGGCTGGCCTCGGAGCTCGGCCCAGCTGTGGAGGCGGAGTCCGGAAGTCATCAGAGCTCAGGCCAGCGAAGGGCGTGATGTCCGGCATCAGCGTTTGCCTCTGAAAGGAGGGCGAGGGATCGCATCGGAGCTCAGGCCAGTTGTGGAGGCGGAGTCCGGTACTGCTCAGGGGTCCCCCCTTTCCCGTCCCTTAGTCTCATTTGGCTTATCGTCCCAGGCCAGAATACGGGGCTTGGGTAATCCAGTGCACTTGGTCCCGGAGGTCTGGCCCCCAGCCCCAGGCAGGGTGTAACCGTCCGACCCCCTGGTACTCAGACCGTAGCGCTGGGGGGCAGAGTGCGCATGCTTTGGGTGGAGGACCGGGCAAAGCAAGGCTCCTGACCCCCCGGTCTAGCATAGGTCTTTTCTCGGAGGAGACCAACTGGCGGTACAATACCCTTACAGGGGGAGGTCCAAAAGGCCCTCGGGCCTCTGGCAGGTACCCCAAGCACTACCGCCTTCGGCAGGATGGCAAATATCGACTATGCATGAGAGCAGGAAAGAGGAACCGAGTGTACAATGGACGCACACTGTCTAGAGCGTGGGGAGGTGTTCATATAAATTAATGCGTAATTTAAATAAACACCTAAGTAAGCATGGTGAACTTACTGGGGTAGCGTCGGAGCGCCTGTCTTCACGCAGAGCGGGTCATACGTGGCTTCGTCGTACGCTCGGACACGGGGGGACCCCCATGGCGATCTCAGGGGGAAGCATGGCTTCGGCCCCGCATACCATGTGGAAGGGTAGTTCCCGTGACCCGACCCTGGGAAGTCCGGCTGGCCCTCGACATAGAGGAGCCGGTATCCCTCGACGGCTTTAGGTGCGCGTCTGCACCGGTTGTGTGGGTCTGCTTGGCGTGGACCTGGCACGCATTGCATCTCCTAACCGGTATGACGACGTCCAGGTGGCTCTCGGTCAGTAGGAGCCATGCCGGGTGGCTTAACCGACCAGCGTGCGGGACGATGAGCGTTCCCAGCACTCGCCTCCGTGGACTACTGCGAGCTAGTCGCAGCCTTCCTCCTAGGTTATGCACCGCAATAGGATGCCGTGGCGCCACACCAGTAAAGATACCAGCGCGTAGCACTTAGCATCCGCACAATCCGTTCAGCGAATGCATGTTCATCAGGAAGGATGTCCTTCAAGGAGTCCCGGACCTCCGTGGTCCATGCATCGGGATTACTTGAGCTTCTGGATCTTGAGCGCTGGGTTGCACGGAGTCCCCGGTGACGCTTACGATCCTTTGGCGGCGTCCATGGCTGCAGGGCCGCCGGGACCGCCAGCTTCGAGGTGCTCGTCCAGCCCCCTTCGCCCGGCTCGGCGGGCCGGTCTGTAGGCCGCAGCAACGTCCTCTCGAAGACTCCTTCGGGCACAGGGGCTCCGGTGGAGGCCTTTGTTGAGAGGTCGTCAGCTGCGGCCTTGCCAGCGCGTGGTACATGGCGCAGGTCCAAGGCGAGGAAGTCTTTCTCCAACATCCGCACGTGGAGCAGATAAGCAGCTAGCTATGGGTCATCGCAGGGGCATTCACCCTTAACATGCTTGATAACTAGCTAGGAGTCGCCCTGCGCCAACAACTGGTGAGCGCCCAGAGACAGGACTGTCTTTTAGGCCAAAGATGAGTGCTTCATACTCTGCCAAGTTGTTGGTTGCCTTGGAATTGAGACGCATCATGTACCCAGACTGCTCCCCCGATGGCATGAGAAGCAGTACGCCGGCACCGGCCCCCTGCTTTTGCAAGGAGCCATCGAAGAAGAGCGTCCAGTGAGGCCCGGTGAAGACCGGAGCTTGGTGCTTTGGTTCACCGTCTTTGCGGCCCCCTGGGTCAGCCTTCGTTGGCGTCCACTCAGCCACGAAGTCAGCCAGTGCTTGGCTCTTGACTATCTGACGTGGTCGGGAGCTCAGCTTGAACTCCGCCGTCTTTGGGCTGTCTTCCGGCTTCAGAAGCTGGCAGTGAGTGCCAATGACGCCCGTCTTCTGCTCTGGCGCACTTGTTCGCCAGGCTGAAGAGCCCCGAGATGTCTTGCACCTCCCTGGTGGCCAAATTCTTGAGCATCTTCTTGTCCCTCACACCTTGTCGGAATGCGACCACCGCTGATGCATTCGGGATGTGAGGGATGGTGTACGTACCTGGGAGAACCGCTGAATAAAGGAGCGCAGTGATTCCCCAGGTTGTTGCTTGATGGCGTGGAGGTCAAGCTCCGTGCCAGGACGGGTGTAGGAACTACCGAAGTTGGCAAAGAACTGCCGGCAGAGCTCTCCCCAGGAAGTTATGGAACCCTGGGGGGGGTTCATGAGCCAAGACCGGGCTGGGCCGGTCAAGGCGACGGGGAAGTAGTTGGCCATGAAGGCTGTCGAAGTGTGTGATCGACACTTCCCCCCCTGCGGCAAGTACGGCGGTGGAGTAGATCTGGAGAAACTCCGCCGGGTTGACGCTGCCGTCGTACTTCTCGGGCAGGTGCGGCCGAAACTTGCGCGGCCACCTCACGAAGCGAAGGTGGAGCGCCAGGGCCACACACCCTGCCCCTGTTGCTGCAGGCGTCGGTGCCGCGAACGCTTGGTTCGCTGCTGGCACAGTGTACCCCGATATGGAAATGGCTGCGCCATAGACCGGGGGCGCCGTTTGCAGGGCATATGGCTGTGGCATATGCTGCACGGCGTATGTCTAGGGCAGAGATCGCGTGGCGAAGGTCTGCGCCTCAGGCTGGGTCGAGGCTGACGTCATGCTGTCGCCAGCCTCTTGGTTGCGACGCCTTTCTCGACGTCGCTCGAGGTACACCCAGGCATCCTGGCCCAAGTGGCACCGTTCCAGCTCTGTCCTCAGGTCCGTGGACGGAAGCCTGGTGGAGCTGGAATCCGCCGTCTGCCCGTCAACCGTTGGCGTGCGCGTCAGCGACACTGCCGGTTGGCCGGAGCGTCGTCCCCGCCGAAGTCGAGGGTTTGCGGCGGCGACGACGAGGCGGTCTACCTCGCGTATCCACTGCTGGGTCGCTGAATGGGGTGCGTCCCCAGCAGGTGGATTGCGCAACAGCGCTCTTGCTGCAGCTAGCGCACCCCCGTGGGGTACGCTTAGCGCTGCAGAAGATCTCACGCTGGCTGGAGCCTGCATTGCCGGAGTCGGCGTTGCCGGAGTCGGCTGCTGGCTTCCAGCTTGCGCCGACACACTCCGTCCTGAGTGTGTCGACACGTATTCCCCGCTGGTCACGGTTCGCCGTGAACGCGGGGGAGGAGAGCTTGCCGCTGAAGGGAGCTTGGTCATCTTCGTCCGCAGAAACTCGTCGCGCAAGGGAAAAGGCCCCTACCTGGCGCGCCAAATGTCGAAGTGTGTGGTCGACACTTCCCCCGGACCTGCTTTGGGCAGC